>OX463231.1:121257443-121847443 GCA_949820135.1 Sylvilagus floridanus | reverse complement strand
GCTTTCCCAGCTCTGCTCTCTGTGGCTCCAAACAGCACAGTATTCTTGAATGGCTGCCCCCTTCCTACCCCCACTGTACCGAGCACTCCTGAGAATTCCCCACCAAACCACTGAGTCCATCTGAGCTGCACTCAGCTGCCTTTATAAGTCAGTAGAAGGAAAAACACGGGGACACTGTGCCTTGAGCTACAACAAATCCTGGACAACTCCCAGCTCGGGTCTGTATCTCCTGAGGAAACTTCTCACAGCATCAGAGCGCAGGGACAGACCCCGGGAGGTCAAACAGCCTGGAAAAACAAGGGTTCTAAAGCGCTCAAAAATCACAGAACATTTACGGTGGGAAGGGTGATGATCCACTCTGACCTCCACTCTGTTCTCATACAAGTGAAATGACCCCACCCTCTGCACCTTTTCCTGGGAGCCTCACTTTCCCCATCCTATAAACCTGTACTCACCACTGCATGATCCTTGTTTGATATCCATACTCCCTGCACTATTATTTACATATTTTTAAACAACTGATTTTAAATGGATTCATTTTATTTTTAACATTGGATTCAGCAATAACATCCATGGAATCATGTTGTTAATATATTAGCTATACTTTCACAGCAAATTAAAACCATAACTATTGCACAATGCCTGCTCCTATCACCTAGCGCAGCCACCTTGCCTATGACTTTGTTACATCTGTAACAAGCTGGGAACAACACTCCCGATCAGGGCCAAAGGTCTTTTCCAGTAAATAGTTTAGGCTTTACTGGCCAAGAGACAAAATAAAGGACATCACATAGATTCTCCTCACATACTATGAGACTGGTATGTTTTTCCTCAATTATTAAAAAAATGTAAAAAGTGTTCTAGCTCTCATGTCATACAAATGCAGGTGGTGAACAGACTGGGGCTCGTGGGTTGTCAGTGGTCAAGCCTGCTTGGACTCACATATCTGACATCTATTTGAATCTTCTCAGAAATTTCTGTAACAGCCAGTGAGAAACTATAGGACTTATGGGATGACTGTGGAGATGAAACCAGATGAACATATTAAGTGCTTAGCATATCACGCAGCACAAAGCAAGTGCTCAACACTAGCTGTTTTTCTGTATTGGCCATCATCATGGTCTTCTTGGTGAAACACTGCGTACTTAGCCTGACACGCAGTCGGTACTCACCAAATGACACGTGCTATTATTACTTCAAATGGTTATAACAGTGCATCCTAACCTTCCAAGAAAATAAGCCTCAATTGTGGGATTATTTTTAAAGACACATGCTGGGTTTCTATTCCCAGACATCCTGGTTCCAAAATTCACCCGAGGAATAATTGGGGCACTTGCAGCTTTCTAACCCCAAACTGATGGCTTAGAGAGAGCATGTAGTGGACAGCAGGATGAGAAATTCCTGCTCCTACGTCTGCTCTTGGCTCTGCCTGTGCAATGTTCACACACAACACAGGGGTGCTCATTTCCTTTGTAAAATAATGGAATCAGTTATCAGCCAATGTCAACTGGGGCTGTTATGTGCCAGAGCTTGGGTGAGTGAAGGGGATTCAGCCACAAGAGCAAAAGGCCCTGGAGCTTTGCAGTCCCCATTCCTCACTTCCATCCCTGCGTCTCCCTTTATTTTTCCTCCTGGGCCTTTTCACCATCTGACATCATGAATGTAGATCGGCTTTGCCCAGGAGAGCAGGGACCTGATATGTCTCATCACTGTTGTTCCCAAGCCAGAACAAGTAGGGAGGTTTCAGGCCACCTCTGTATGCCAAGTATGGGGCTGAGGGGTGGGGTGGGGGGCAGGGCTGGACTGGAGGAGCCCATCTTGCACTATCATGGATACAGTTTGAGAACAAGCATCTGTCTCCTGGACAGATATTTATTGAGCTTCTGCTGTGAACTGGGCATGATGCTAAGGCCTCAAGACTTGGGAGCAACAAAATCTGGCTCTCAGAGAACTTACTGTCTGGGCAGAGACAGTGCATAGGGAGCAATGAAACCAGGAATCAAAGAGTCCAAGAACCAACCCTGGGTGGCCCAGGGCAAGGCTGAAAGCTATGTGGTGCCTTCAGGCCTGCGATGAGGATGCGGTGGAGCTGAGCTAGTCTCAGGAGACAAGAAAGGTCCCCTGAGCATTAACCGGACTAAGAGGAGGCACTGCTGGGTATGGAATGAGGGCAGAAAGCAGCCAGAGTGCAGGCGTGGGGAATGTGAGGAAGGAAGACAGGAGCCAACCACTTAGGGGCCTACATGCCAACTCTTCTCAAATCTGAAGGTGCTCCCCAATCCCCCAGGGCCTACAGGCCAGCTCTTCTCAAATCTGAAGGTGCTCCCCAATCACCCAGGGCCTACAGGCCAACTCTTCTCAGATCTGAAGGTGCTCCCCAATCCCCCAGGCCCCACAAAACCTGTTTAAGCACAGGTCTTACTCAGCAGGTCAACATGAGATCCCAGGCCAGGAGGTCCACAGGCCACCTCTGTATGCCAAGTATGGGGCTGAGGGGTGGAGTGGGGGGCAGGGCTGGACTGGAGGAGCCCATCTTGCAGCTATCATGGAGTAAAACCTTCTGCCTGCAGCTTGGGAATCCTTCGGAAGCCACCAAGATTCAGTTGGAACTTCTGCCTTTTCCCAGCAGTGTTGCCCACGCCTATGTCAGCCTCGGTTCTAGGCGGCATCACCGCGAACAGGCTGCCATTGCCTTGCTTGGGGGTTCAACTGAGACTCTGGGAGTGACTGAGGGGACAGCTCACACATATTTAAAATACAAATATATATATACATATATGTGTATATGTATGTATATATATACATATATGCGTATATGTATGTATATATATATATACCCAGTTGAGCTAGGTCTGCTAAAAGGAACATAGATACATACATAGATAATTTTTGAGAAGCAATGAAAGCCACACACGGGATTGAAATGGAATCTCACAAACACTGGTTCGTCTCCAGTCCAGGAACTAACAATCCAGTCCCACAGCACATTCACTGCTGATGCCTGGAGAAGCCCAGATTGGCAAGCTCAGGCTACACAGCCAGGCCAGTCACTGTTGGCGTGTGAACCTCCTAAAGACGAGTAACCAGAAGTCAGTGAGCAGAGCAGGGCAGGGCTGAGCCCCCATGGGGATAGGTGTGCACACAAGCCACAGCAGAGGAAGCCGGGAAGGTGCGTTCCCTCCAGAGACGGCAGGAAGCAGAACAAGGAAAGCGCTGCCTTTAGAGCGCCTCTCCCATGTCTGTCAGTGTCTCTCAAAGCCCACCTGTTGACAAAGATGGGTCGGAGGAGCATTGCCCTGATAAGCAACCCCAGCCACTCCCAATGAATGTCCCCCAAGGTTGTGGACCAACCCCAAGCTTGCGGCTCAATTTAGTTATATGCTTCTGCAGGTTTAAATCAAGGTGGCCCCAAGTCAAAGGTGCCAGCAGCTTGTAAGACACAGTAACTGAGGAGCTACTAACCAGGAATGGTTTCTATAGAATATTCTACATGCAGGGGCTGGCGCTGTGGTGTAGCAGGTTAAAACTCTGGCCAGAAGTTCTGGCATCCCATATGAGCACCGGTTCTAGTCTCAGCTGCTCTCTTCCAATCCAGCTCTCTGCTATGGACTGGAAAAGCAATAGAAGATGGCCCAAATCCTTATGCCCCTTCACTTGTGTGGGAGACCCAGAAGAAGCTCCTGGTTCCTGACTTCAGATCGGCACAGCTCTAGCCGTTGCAGCCATCTGGGGAGTGAACCAGCAGATGGAGGACTCCCCCACCTCCTCTCTCTACCTCTCTATGTAATTCTGTCTTTCAAATAAATAAAAATAAATCCTTTTAAAAATTAATATTACATATGATGGGGCTAAATCACCAGCAGCCAAGGCCCACAGCTTTGGATACACACATGATTTAGCATGAATGCTGCAGGTAGAGTGTCACACACACATTAAGCACATTGCCTTGGAAGATGTCAGCAACCTAAAGACATAAGATAAAAGGCTTCTCTACATGTCAGATGTACCCTAGGTATTGCTGTATCAGCATTTGCCCCAGGAAACAAATTGCCAGCCAACCTGAAGAATTGCAAAAACAGTAAGAGAAATCAGACAAACTCCAGCTCTCCTGACCACCAAATGCTGGTATCCCACCACCTTCCTTACCCAAGCAAGGCAGAGAAGTGACACTCCCCGGGTGGATCTGACAGCCATTTTTCTCCCATTCAACCTTACCACATCTCTCATTCCTGACATACAAAAACATTTTTTAAACCGTGAGCATCTTCATTATTTCAGGCTCGTCAATTCCCATTTTGCCTAATTAATAAATAAATCAAAACCTGAAAAGAAGTGAAAGTTGGGAGGAACTTTTGGCCCAAAGCAAAAAGGTGTTCTATAGGCACAATCTGTAAAACCCACGTGGCAACCACAGAACATCTGGTGCTCAGAAGGCTAAATTATTTGTTAAGGTCCGACGGAAAGTAAAAATGAGGACGTGAACCTCAGGCTGTCTAAGTTCAAGGTCTTTGTCCTACAGAGCATGTAGTACAAAGCCAGGGACTTTGCTAACCCAGTATCCACTTCTTATTTCGGCAATACTGCCCTGTTCCTGCTTTGGTAAATCACTGTGACCACTCCTAGTCCTGCAGTTCTTGGAGACACATGGCCCAGGCAGGCCAGCTGATCCCTGTGACTAGAGGCAACTACAACTAGGTAAATCCAAATGGGTGAACGTCAACCCCAGAGCTCTCAGTGAGATCTCGGAAGACGATGCTCTCTTCTGCCAGGGTCACTAAGCCAGATGGGTAGTGCTGTCATGTGGCCACTAGGGCCACCAGATGTGTAAATCTTCTGATGGTGAAGGAAGGAAAACAGAGAGAGAGAGAGAGAGAGAGAGAGAGAGAGAGAGAGAGACCTTCTTCCAACTCCATCCCCTGGGTCTCTGTAGGTGCTGAGGCTGGGGATCAGCAGAGATACTCAGAGGATATACAATTTATCACAGGCTGCAGCAGATTTCAGCAAAATAAAAATTCGCTGAGTCAAACATGCCTGACCTTAAATCCCGGTTCCATTATGTATTTACTAAGTGAGCAAATTACTGGACAATCCTGTGCCTTCATTTTATTATCTGGAAAGTGGGGATAAGTGTTTCTCTACTTCCTCAACTGAGAGCAGGCTAAATGAAGACAGGTACATGGTAAGCCATGCAGGGCGCAGCCTGGCATGGTGCACCTCTTAGAGAATGGGAATGCGTTTGAGTTTTTCTGTTCCAGGGAACAAAATAGGAAAGAAAAGCCTAGGGAAAGCAGGTGGGCTCGGTTAAGTGTCGCAGTGAGCAGTGAAAAGAACTCAGGGCAGCCAACTGGGGCAGATCTGGAGACCCTCCGTGCACGTCATTGTCATAAGAGCTGATGAGGGGCTGGTGTGCAGAAAGAGGACCTGGGTTCAAGAGAATTCATTGGAAGGAAATCAGGGAACCACGGCTAACGGAAATGGCAGGGGCTGCCTGGGATACAATCCGGGGGAAAGCAACTGTCAGTCCCAGAAACAGTCATACATACAAAGAGAACTGAGCTTGAGTTCCTAGGGAGCCATGGATTATCTCAGTTTACCCTTCCAGCCATCATCCATCCATCCACCACCCTTCCTTCCTTCCAGCCATCATCCATCCATCCACCACCCTTCCTTCCTTCCATCCATCATCCATCCATCTCCCTCCCTCCCTCCCTCTCTCCCTCTCTTCTTCCTTCCTTCCTCCTCCCTCCCTTCCTCCACCCACCTAATACTCCCTCAGCCTTTACTAGGTGCCTGGCTTAATTCTAGGCCTTCCATTGTGAAGCTCAGAAGACAGAGCTGTGCCTTGTTTATCCTTGAACTCTCATCCCATAGCACAGGGTCTTGAAAACCACAGAAATTAATAAATACCTGTTGAAGGAATAAAAAAATGACTCTCAAGCACACATACCCCCTTCACAGAACTTCCTGTCCACTAATTTGCTTGATCTATCCCAGCCTCTTTCTCTCAGTAAGTCTCCAAACTCCTTTCCCGTTACCCGTGGGAGGAGACTGGACCCTGGAGGATGTCCACAGCAGCAGCAAGGCTCAAGCTCAACTCACCCCACAAACTTCCCTTTGTTCCTCTGCAACTCGGGGGCTGCCTCTCACTTCTGCTGTTTCTCCCGCGGGAAGCTAAAACATCTCAACCTACAGACTGTATCTCAACCTACAGACTGCACTATTGTTGCTTCCACGGTTTCAAAAACTGTAGGAAGCCCTGCCCTCATTTTCATTTGCATTTTTCTTTCTTTTAATAAGAAGTGAGTAAGTTTTCATTGCTACTGCTTCATCTTGGTGGGGGCATTCCTCCTTAAC
This sequence comes from Sylvilagus floridanus, assembly GCA_949820135.1. Taxonomy (NCBI): domain Eukaryota; kingdom Metazoa; phylum Chordata; class Mammalia; order Lagomorpha; family Leporidae; genus Sylvilagus; species Sylvilagus floridanus. Next base: position 121,841,089 of record OX463231.1, on the reverse strand, counting down.
TTTTCCGATTGCTTCTCTGCAGTGCAGGGCAACAGTTTAAAAGATGTGCCTGAGAATTCAAACCGGAGGCACAAGCAAGAGTTCTTGTTGTTTTGTCAGAGTGTGTTGGCAGATGCAGAAGTCAAGCCCAAGTACAAAACCTGTCTGTGGACTGGGTGCTCGGGGGACTGTGGTCTAAAATAAAACTCAGATCATGGTTTTTTAAAAAAGAAAAAAAAAAAACACCCTCACACAGTGCATTGCTGCACGTTTGAAAATATCTCTGTGTTCCTTAAATGTTCTGCTAAGAGTACTAGCTGGTCACTGCACAGGAAATGCAGGAATACGTTATATTTTAATCAGGGCACATAAAACACTGTCTAGAATGTTATGCTGCCTGGGGGAATGCAGTGAGCAGGGAACATTTACAAACTCCAGGTCAGTCTCCCCATTACATCACCATGAAAAAAATAAATTTATGAGGTTAAATTATATGGATGTTATATATTGGAACTGTTAGCCCATTCCCACATGAGAATGTTGGCTGAAAAAGCCAGATTCCCTGAGAGCAACTTCTAAGTCCTTCTATCGTGGATGTTTTTATGGTAACTTTCCATGCACACAAAAAAAGTGAAGACTTACTCTTCGAAGGTAATGAAATGAATAACAAAAGAGAAATCTAACAAAAAATTCTAAATTCTAATAGCAAGGACACCTGAAAGAGCTACTTACATTACTCTTCTCTGAGATGATAATACAGAAGTTATTTTGTGGAACTTCCTGGTGATTTATTTGATCTATTCCTCATCTAAGTGATTGGAAACACAGATGTTGATGCTATAACTTTGCTTCCAGTAAATAATTCCTCAAAGGACTCACATTTGTTTAACCTTAGTCACAAGATGATAAAACTTATTAAACATTTATGGAAGCAGCAACACCGTCCTGTTGGTTTATGTGTTTGGCAATTTGAAAACTCACTCTCCCAACTTTCCACCTTCCTCTCACCTCTCTTATTAAAATATCTGGATAAATCAGCGCACCTGAATCACAAAGATTATTTTTCTCCCTTCCTTCTTCATTTCTCCGTTTGCAGGTAGAGACTGACAGTAAACAGAAGGGCTGCCATGATGATCTTAAAGAACAATAATTAAACCAAAGGGACTGCAGGAAAGGTGCTCCTTTGGGACTGGCAGAGGAAGAGTAAAAACCCCACTGGGGAGCTGTTTTCTTATGATTGCCAGGCTGCTTCTGAGATAAGCAAACATCCACGTGTGCGACGTGCATGCATTCATTTATCTACTCAACAACATTTACTAAGATGCTACCACACTCAGCCCTGCAGCCATAAGCAACCTGGGCAGCTAGGCTCCAGGAACCTTGAACAACCATGCATTGGTTCATTCATTCATGTGTTCTACCAGAACACCTACTGTGTTCCAGCTATCAGCAATGAAATAGCCCCGTGATCTCCAAGATCAGTCCCTGACATGATCTAAGACGTAGAATGGGGAGGGAGGAAGATAGGGAAGCAGAAATCACAACATGATGTGGAACTCGATTTCTGGGGCTACCTGTCCCTTGTACGTTCCCCACTTAGCACTCATCTCCCCGTGCAGGGACAATCTAAGTAACCATGGACTGTTCTATCACCCAGGGCCATAACCAGGAGGACAGGGCGTGGGGCCCAAGGGATCACCCTAGGGAAATACATTGTGATATTGGTTTCATGTTCATGGAGAAAATTCTGAAGAGCTTTCTAGTGTTTCCAGTAGTAGCTTGGCCTTGGCAAGACCATCTGCACATCCCAGGTCTGCCATAAACCCAGAACTCATGCATAATAAAGTTTTTTTACACTTCCACCCCATCCCCGCCCCACCCAAGACATTCAGACTAATACAATATACCTAATCCATATGTCACACATACTACAACACACCCACTGCACACTACATACTTAAAATATACATACAGAAACCCAGCTTACATACACTTGGATGACAGACCCCCAACATGCAAGCAAGCATATGAATGCACACGCACACTCAGCCCAGTTCTGAGGCTGATGCTGGTCTTGGCTTTGAGAAGCATCTGCTGCAACTCAGATCTTCTAAGCCCTGGAGTCCACCTCATTTCCATTTCTACCCCCAGGAGCTAGCAGTGCCTCAACTGCGGGAAACTGACGTTTAGCTCCTTAAAATGTTTATGGCAGGACTGGCTATTGCTAGTGACTCCCCCTCCTAACACAAACTAAATCCTTTCTTTGACCCCACCCATCCATGCACCTGTAACGCCCCTCGGAGCCCGAGCCTCTACAACAGATGCTCAGCTTTCAATCCTGGTCCACCACAAACTCTGAGGACAGATACTATTTCTTTTGTGTATTTATGTTTTTCTTTTTACTTCCCCCAGTTCCCTACCCCATCCCAAGATGGCTACTAGCAGTTTTCTTGATATACATGGAATTGAAGCTATTTTAATGGCTGAGTTGCACTCATTACTGGGACCAGTGCTATCTTTGATTGAGGTTCAGTTTACTTACTTTAAGCAGACATTGAGTAAGTGCCTACTAGGTGCAAATTAGCCAGTTACATTTTTGGTTAGAGACTCATACATCTCAGTGAAGGTACCAAGAGTGTGTAAAGTATGAAATATGAGCTGCTTCAGCAATGTTTATTTTTCTCAAATGATTCTCCTGTGAAATGCAGTAAAATTCTCACAGCTCTTTTTCTCCAAATAAATTACTTATGTGACAATTGTAAAAAGTTTCCAAGAATATTCAGTACAGGATGAGTGTGATGGTGAAAAATTTAAAACATGTTAAATGTCTATTAACAGAAGAACCTGTAAATGAGTGGAAGTGTGCGTTCCTACTATGGAATATTATAAAGCATATAAAAAGGAATGGTTATATCTTTGAAAAATCTATCTCCTTTCTCATATCTATCTGTCTACCCACCCACTTGAGTAGAGCTCCAAACATCCAGGAAAAACAAATAATTTTCAAAACATAGTGTAAAGCTATTTATACAGATTTTTAGACATAATCAAAAGAACAATATGTTTCTGGCTACATTACACATCCATAAAACTGCAGATAATGGAAGTGATGCACATAATTCTTAGTAGTGTCTGTGTAGGGAGAGAACAAGTATATACGTAATAAGTAATATTTGTTCAATACTTGTACAAATACTGTTCTAAGAACTCAATAAGTATTGATTTTATAAATCCTCATAAAAGCACTTGGCAATAAGAAATCTCCTTATGCCTATTTTATTGGACTGAGACACAGATGTTTAAGTGTGACGTTCACAGAGGACTTAACTTCATTCGCAAAGTCTAAGTCCTTTAGATCCGAAATTTATTGATTAGAAGAAACAAGTTCATCCCACTTCTGACAGCTCGTTCTCTCTTCCATTCCTTCAGATTCACTATCGCCACCCAATACTAATAAAGAAAATATTAATGTTAAAGACAGTCAGATGGGATGGTAACTTCATTCCACTTCCCATCAGAAGAACCTCAAGTCAGATGGCTAGGCAGTTTGCCAAACTTTGTATTATTACAAGGGTTTCTTTTAAAATGTCACCCAGAAAAAGTAATCAAATATTTGAACAATCACAAGAAGCAATAGTTTTTTTTTTTTTTTTCAAGAAAGACCCTATCATGATTTCTGTGGTGAGCAACATTCTCCTTCTGAGATGTGACCCCTTGGGTCTCACGATCTCCTCGTGTCACCTACAATTAAATACAAACAAGTCAGAGACATCTCAGAGAGCCCAGCCGTAACTACGGGGAGGGAGCCGAGAGGCTCTGTGAGGGCAGCTCCTTTCATCCCCTCGCGGTGGTCAGAGAACCGCAGCAGTGTGTGCGCTCCCTGCTTCCTGATGGCCAGGAAGAATCATGGAGCCCACGGGAGATTTATGAGGAACAGCTGAGCGGCGTCTGACTGCAGGACAGATCCTCCGAGATGCTGGAGGCGTGGGTGAGCACGATCCTCGCTGAGGCACGGCAGATGGACCGTGTTGGGGTTTCAGGGTTTTTTTTTTCCTACTTTTGTTTAATAAAACAGCCATAGTTTTATAGAAATGCCATTGTGGGAAGTAAAGAGATATTGAAAATCCTTTTTGTTTTTTAACGTTCCTGGCTCAATTTTTACAGACAGTATTTAAGACTTAAATAAGCAGGATGGTTTTATATATTTTTTTTTTCTTGGAGGCAACTGATTTACTACAATGTAAAGGAAACATGAATTTCAGTTCATGCCCTTGGCCTCCTCGTATTTATACGAAACCATGAACCTTTATTTATGTGACTCTGCTGCAAACCATTAAACACTGTGTGAAGTCACAAAGCACCACACTGAGTACCTGGGCTCTGACAGGCAGACTTGGGGTCCAATATCCTATCTAAAAGTTTATGTGATCATACTCAAGCTACTTGAAATTTCCCAAACTTAATTTCCTAGTCTATTCATTGGGCCAATGTTAATAACATCCAGCTTAAACAATGTCTTGAGAGACTGTAGTAAAAATCTGTCTGTCCTTGGTAAATGTTAGCTTATGGCTAAGCTTGGTCCTTTGGGTGTAGCCAGTACACAGGTCAGTGTGTGGCAGCCATTATGACAACAGCAATCACGATCGGTGTCCTAATCACCATCCCTGTCATCCTAACGGCATTCACCCACGGGAGCACAGGAGCTAGAGACAAAGGGCTTGGCTATCTACTGACCGGGAGGGATTAGGGGGAGAAAAGAGGGACGCAAGCGTCATAAACGAAGGAGGGGCATTGAAGAAAGGATGAGAAAAATGTGGAAAAGACAACACGGAAGTACAGGAGATTCCAAAGAAGAAAACCAGATTTTCTGCTCGCTTATTCCACAGAGTTTCCAGTATTTTAGAAAGCGTACAAAATGAAGAGTCGCCACATCTGGGAGAATCCTTTCATTTCCAGCCAGGAAACGCAGATTCCTGGATTCATGGGCCTCACGCCCCTGCTCCGATGGCAGCAGAACCTCCAGACTCCACATGGGAACCTGAGACTTGGCACTGTCACAGGTGCTCCAAGGGAACAGCAGGCCTCATAAAGGCTGCGAACCACTGCTCTGCTCTGGGTGAAAACCAGGACATCAGTCCCAGCCCCTCCACATTTGCGAAACTTCCTGGGAGAGTAAAGGATTTCCAAGGCTTCCCTCTGACATGCCAGGAGGCAGCGTTCCTTCTGGTTTTTCAAAGTTTTTTGATGTTTTAATGAATGCCTCTATTTTGCGGGCGTTTCTATTACTCTGGGTGTGACTTGGCAGCCCTGGCTCACAGCTGGTCCTGCTGCCTCCTTTGCCCTGCCCATGCCCTGGCATCTGTAGTGTGCTCGCCTGTCACCCACCCCAGGCTCATGTTGTCCACCACTCTCCCTCTACCACTGATTTCTTTACAAGGTTCTTTAAGACAGTTCCCTCTTCTATTGACTAATTTTATTTTATTTTTTAAATTTTCTTGGCTTTTTAATCTTTAAAGTTTATTTTCCTTTATTTGAAAGGCAGAGAGACAGAGAGGGAGACAGAGACAAACAGACAGAGATCTCCCATCTGCTGGGTCATTCTCCATATGCCCACAACTGCGAGGTGTGGGCTTGGGCAAAGCCTAGAGCCTGCAATTTGATCTGGGTCTCCCTCATGGGACCCAGGTTCTGCACCATGATCGGCTGCCTCTCAGGGTGCATGTTAGCAGGAAGCTGGAACAGAACCAGAGGGGAGACTTGAACACAGACACTCTAATATGGGATACAGGAATCCCGAGTGGCATCTTAACCGCTGCACAGATGCACGCTCCTAATTTTAATGTTAAATGAAAAATTACGTCACCGTAGTCATGGTCCATATAAAAACCCAATAGTATTTACCATAAATTGATGGTCATCAATGAAAATGCAAGACTACCATGACTTCACTGCATTCTATTGCTTGCCAACACCCTGAAGTTGAGGCCTGCTCTTTCTGATAAATAAGAATGGGAGACAGGCTACACGCCGGCTCAAGCCGCACTGAGGATTTCTCCTTGGCTTCATCGGAGGGGCTGCAGCGGTGCTGAGAAGAACGTACTATCACTCTGTAAGTCAATGCCCTGAGGTCGGGGTTGGCACAACTCTGGGTTAAGATGCCCCAGGATGGGCCTGCTTCCCTCGGTACAGGTGAAGCCACTGCAGGTTCCAGCAGGTGGGAGGGGCAGGCTTGAACTAGGGGTCCCCACCCCTTGCACTTGTACCCCTCCTTCTCCTGACATTAGTTCCAAATGAGCACATTGCCCTAATTCATTCTTTCAAGCCACACGAGTGTCTACTGAGCACCCACTATGTACCAGGCCTTGTGGACACAAGATCAACAAGACCCAACCTCTGCCCTTCCAGCTCATGGGTTTAGGGTCAAGGTCGTGATTTCAATTACAAGTGCGTTCTGGGTATAAGACACTCCCACGTACTTTACCAGTGTTATCCTTTTCCCAACGACCCAAAGAGGGAATTTTTATTATCACTATTTCACCAACCAGGGGGATCGAGGCATGGAGAGGATTATTAAGTTGTTAATATAATGACCAAAGCTTGCTGACCACCCACCACGCACAGGACATCATGCTAAGTGCATTGTCTGATTTATCTCCATTAATCTTCATAAGACCCACTGAGATGAGTCCTCTTCTTCATGTTTGTTTTTTTAATGAGGAAACCAAAATTCAGGGAGGCGAAGGTGCCTCTGGTCACAGGGAGGAAGGACCTGTCAGAGGGACACCCACCCCTTGTCTGTCTGACTCCATGGCCTGCCCGGCCCTGTCCTACACTGTGTGACTGGGCAGATGTGGGAAGAGGTGATTCCAGGGCTCCAGGAAATGTGCTTGGAGAAGAGTGGCCTCTTTCTAGAGTACATTCTAGAATACATGCAGCTCCACCTTGCCTTGCTTCCACTGTGGCTCAGAGAACAACAGTTTTCAGTAAGATCCATGTGCACAGGCAGAGGAGAGAAATGGAGGAGAGGATTAGAGAAAACAGCCAAAGGATGAACACAGTCAGATTCCAGGCAGATGCTTCTGCTCACCCCCCGCCCCACCGGCAGCCTCGCTGTACTCTACCCGTCTTCAACCATTGGTGCAAGGCATCACGTTTCTGATGGAGCAAAGGCTGAATGGTCAGCCGACTTCTAGCCCTGGTCCCTGATCAACAACAGGGCCGCCAGGCTGATCCTGTGGAAACTCCAGTCTGACCCCTCCCTGCCCTGTGCTCCCCAAGGCTCCCTTTTCAGCTGGAGCCCGGGCTCCTCGCCACAGCTCTGCAGCCCTCTCCCCCGCTGCCCCACAGCCCCCGCCAGCTCCAGTCCCGCACTGTTGGTTACACCTGACCCTGCCTTCCCTCAGAGAGATGGCTTCTCCCTGGGCCACGTCCCGCTGGGGGTCCCTGGGGAGAGAGGGGCGTTTCCTGTCCATCTCCTCCATAACAGCACACCTCACTCCCTTCTGCTCTGTTCCTTCCCTAGAAAGATCACTGCCTGAGACGATGGATTGACCTGCTGGCTCGTATCTCACATCCGCCACTCTAAATGGAAGTGGCGTAGAAGGCGTAGAAAGCGTGGTCAGTTAGGGACCAGGGTCCAGTCCCAGTCCCTTCCCCAGGCCTGGCCAGCAGACCTTCAATGGCATCTGAGATGCAGCAACGCTGCAAATGCTCTCCAGGATCCCACACCTCTGCCCTAAGACACACCTTAGCAGGCGCCCAGCCAGCCTCCTGCCTCCTGCTCTCAAGCTCTGATCTGGAGGTGACAATTAAAAATGAAGAAGGTGTTACCAGGAAACCGCCCTGTAGCCTTCTCCCATTAGCTTAACAACCCCTAAGCTCTGGCAGCCTTGGGCCTGAGGGGATGAGTGAGGCAGGTCGGCTGGTGGGGGAGGGCAGCGTTGCCAAGTCCTGGGAGGCTGGGAGCACCTGGAGGCGCTGGCCCAGACCACAGGATGCTGAGCGTCAGGGCACAGAGACAGGGAGATGCTGCCCGTTTACCTGGGTCAGCCATGGCCCTTCACATCATCAGGAAACCCTCTTGGCGAGATGCATAAACAATCTCTTCTCACCAAGGACATCGCTGCTCTTCAATCGAGGGCTCCCAGTGTCGTGATGAACAGAATACAAGTGTGTTACTAAAGTCACAATCTCTCTGTCATTAACATTTCCTAAATTGATACACATTCAAAGTCAAGCTGGGATCAGGACTGGCATGGAGGCCTGCCAAAAACTGTAGATGGGTGAGAGATCCTTACACTTGAAAGTAATTACTATACAAAGTCACAGGCTGATGAAAGTATCATTCATTCGTTTACAGACTCATTTATTCATTCATTGGGAAATACTTATCTCATGCCAGAGAGGTACCAAGGGCTAATTCAGGTGCTTAGATTCCTCCCAGAATTCCTACAACAACAATACAAGGAAGAATAAAAATATTCATTGATGAAGCAGATCCTCTATAAATGTCAGGCCTGCCACAGGGGTTTTATCCACGTCACATTATCTATTGTCACAAGGAAAAGGTGAGATGAGCAGTGTTCCTATTCCCATTTCACAGATGAAGAAACTGAGGTGCAGTGACATCAAGGGCCTTGCTTCCAAGCACACAGCTGGCGAGTTAAGTATGGAGGAGCTGCCACGGGACTCCAGGTTCGCTTGACTCTGAACACCTGCCCAGCGTCCTCAGTGCCGTCCATCCCAGCACCAGCCAGTCTCTGTAAAGACTGGGCAGGTGTTTATTCCCAAGATGCACCTCTGGCATCCTCGGGTCCTACTCACCATGACTGGCAGACCAGCGAGGTGGACTGGCTAGGTGCACCTACCCAAATCAGCAGCACCTCTGAAATACAAACAAGGGCCCATGCACTACTAATCCCCACCCAGACCACACCCCTTCCCTACCGGGAGTCAAAGCTAGAGCTGCCCCTACCCAGCTCGCCTCCCTCTGCCTTATCTCAGCCTGCCCTCAGAGCAACTCCATTCTGGCCTTAGACCTTGGCTCCTGCTGCTCCCTCTGCCTGCATTGCTCCCCAGCTCTATGTTGGCTAGTCTCTCAACTCTGTGACCCGATCAACTCCACTTGAGCAATTCCCCCACACCACCCCATGTAAAGTGGCAACCTTCCCATCCCTCTACTTCATTACTGCTGATTTATTTTCATGAAATGCAATTAGCATTATTCAGTCGAGTATATATTTATGTATTCCTTAGCTCTTTGTCTCCCCTAAAAGAAAATTAGCTGTATGAGAGCAGAGGCTGGTCTATTTTTTTTTTCCTATATCCCCAGCACCTAGAACAACGTCTGGCACATAGTGGGTGCACAGTTAATATTTGTTGAATGAATGAATGCATGAATGCTCATATTCACATGCGGAAGAACTCTGGAGAAGTGGCAACCAGGACAGCGAGAGCCAGAGGTGCTATTTGGAGATATCTCCAAAGGCAGTGTCCTTGGCCTCGCTCAGTATCCCCCACAGGTGGAGGCATTACAGAAACAGAGTTCTTCCTTTGCAAATCACTGTGGCTGTTCTAGATAAACCATCACCATGCCTCAAGTGCCTGGAGGGAGAGCTGAGTTTAAAACCCAGCTTGGCCACTCCATGACCTTGAGTGAATTACCCTGCATGTAAAATTCGGATTCTACCGGCATCGACACAAAGGCATGTTATGGGAGAAGGCTCAGAACAAGAGTCTCCTCCCATGAGAGGTCTCCCCCGACCATCTGCACGGAATTTATCTCAACTCCTGCTCTCAAGGTTTTGCCTGTATAAAATGTGGGCATCTTGGGGCATTTTTCCTATGTGAAGATCACCTTTTCCTTTGTAAGTTTACTTATCGGGTCTCTAGTTTCCCCCAGGTGGAGAGCAAGATCGCCTGGGACTTATTGATTCATCTGGAAATTCACCTTCAGGTTCCAGCCCATAGAACTGGGCCTGGCACATAGTAGGACCTGTCTAAGTGCCTGAAGAGAAATGCACGTAGCACGCGGTGAAGTGCCTGCTCCACGGTGAGCGCTCAGTGGTGCCAGGTATCCGGGGACTGTTGGCGCGCTTGCTGCGGCTGCTTTCCTTACTATTTCCCCAGAAAGAAACATTTTTGGGAGGGAGGAGCTGGCGGCAGGGCTCCGAACAGCCCAGCTTCAGCCTCCCCTGCAGAAGAGGTTCAGACACTTCCTTGGCCATTCTGTCTCCTGTTCTAAAAATCAAAATGTCCCCATCTGATTTCTTTTAATGCCCAGGCCCTTGGTCCCACGATACTTGCTGGGTTGCTCATTTCCCTTCAGGTATACATATTCCATGGTCTGGCTCTTCATAGTAAAAATACACTATTCCCTCACATCGGTGTGGCACCTAACAGGTTCCACGCAATCCTTCAGCTGTGGTATCACAGAATCCTTTCCACAAACCTAAGACACAAGAAGACCTATGACTGCCCCCATTTTACAGACTAGAAAGTAGAGAACAGAGATCTGAACAGCCTGCCCACGTGCATGTGGCCAACAAAGAGAGAACCTACGGATGTAATGTGGGTCAGCCGACTCCAGGGCTCCCATTCTTCTCCTGAGAGGGGGTCCCTCCCTAGGGCTGGGGAAGGAGCATGGGGGCAAAGTTGCAGTTAGAACCCAGTCACTTCCACTGACTCCAGTGCTCCATCCACAGCCGAAAATCGAATCCCAGGGCCCAGAACAAGAAGCAGCGCTAAAGCAGTGTCCCCACCTCTCTACTAAAGGGAAGTGGCCGAGGGCAGCTGTGATCTAAAATGCACTTACAGCTTTTCATTTTGGCATTTCTTCTCTACCGAATGGTACCACACGCTTGGAAAAGACTGCTCTACGGCATCTCGTTGGCGCAGAAGCTATTCCTACCTCCCTAGGGCGTGAGAGAGAGGCTCCTAAATACATAGCAGATTCCAAGGATCTGATAAATTGAAGTGATTTAAAGTGAGCCCCACGCAGCTTATATAGGAATATTTATACGCCGCTGCTCTCGCTTATACAAATCGTTTTCCCCTATGGACAACCTTGACCCGCGTCCCATTTTTGTACCTCCCAGGTCACCAGATTTCATGGATGTTTCATGATGCAGTAAAGCATTATGAAAGTTTCTTTCAAATTCATTATAAACGGAATGGTTGCTGCCAACTCTGTTTTTATCTCATTCTGTCTTTCGTTCCTAACTATTTTCATTAAAAACACTGTGTTCTGCCCACCTTACTATCTCGGCTATATAATTTCCATAGAAATGGCTTAGATGTGGCTTTAAGAAGAAAGCTCAGGGGTGATTTCAGAGTATTCATCCAGTTCAGAAAGCACTCAACTAATTAAGACCAGTGATCTTAATTCCTGTCCTCACAGAAGCTGCAGAAGGCTGTCTTCTGTTTTTTAAAAAACACACCTTCGTGTCTAGCAGCTTCATGGAAACACAAGACCTTCCCTTTAGCATAAATGGACACTACAGCTTTTCAATTAAATTAGTCTTTGGAGAGAGATGCAAAAGAGCTAAAAAGCTCCTTAAAAAAAATCATCCTCGCTTCACCGCTTGTCATTTGCCAAGAAGAGATGTGTAATGTAAATATAATGTGATTTTCTTCCTACCCTGTCGGAACAAAGTTTGCAACCATGAACCCTCAGCCGGCCATCTCGCAAAGCTTCGTGGTGATTTCACTGGGTTCGCATGCCCACATGTGGTTATCTAAAACTATATTTTAAAGGGATGTGCATTATAATATCCGACATCTTTGTGCATCCAGAGAGAGCTTATTATATCCTGTTCCAGGTTGGAGAAGTAGATACAGGGGGAGTGAAACTGTTTTTTAAAATAACACAGATGGAAAGGGAATTCTCATTTAGAAGAGCAAAATTCAAGACAAAGGCTTTCAAATAGGATTCAGGTATTTTTTTTTCCTATGTAATTTCTTTAAGCTCATTATCCCCAAAACTTTTGCATCGGGCATTCCCTCTCATTAACCATCGCTAAATAATATTGATATCTATTAGCAGTAAGAATATGAAGCTGTGCCTCTTGAATTTTAATCTCTAAAATTTCAAATTATTTTTGGCATTGCTTTGGCATCCCAGAATATTTGAAGATACCCAGAGGACATTCAGCTTTTTCTAAAGAGAGAAGGCAAAAGATGGAGAAAGGCAACAACTGGAAATTCTAAATGGCCATTTTAATGACTTTCAAATGCTTCGGAATTATTTAATCATTCCATCCATGGCGTTTGCTTTGGAAACAAATCTATCAGCCATTCCCACGTGCATCTCGGATTTCCTTTTCTGTGTGTCTGTGCATGTACATAACGTCTTCAGAACTGACCGGAGAACCGTACCCTCGTGACAATTTCTCGGACAAAATGAGCCATGCAAATACAGCCACGCTGCTGGCCACGCACACGATGAATGCTCAGGTCGGGGGCAAGACCATGTAGTTGCAGAGAGTCCAGCAGTGACATTTGGGCTCCAAAGTCTCTATTTTGAATGATCGTTTCTTAAAGACCTGGTGTACCTTGAAATCTACTTTACATGCAATCCCTATTTCTTCTTTTGAAAAAAGTTCTCCCAACAAGCGACAGAAAGGTCAGCTGTAGGGGGGAAATGAAATTATAAATCCAGTGAAAACAGTGTCATATGCTAGAGGCCTATAAATGGATGGTATCCTTTTCTTCCCTCCTTACTGCAATACCCTGGTAATCACGCGAGCATTCTCAACAAGGCCCTTTCTGATGTGGCTGGAATGACTAAGCTTCTTCCTAATTGGAGAGCTGCTTGTCAAAGGTCACCCCAAGGAATATGTGAATTTCAAACTTTCATCGGGACTTGGAAAACTTAAAAAAGCACGTTTAAATACTGATTACTGAAAAGCGGAACTGAGCACCTCTCGCAGGGTGCACAGAAGACCCAGGTAAAAGACTGAGTTCTCCCTGCTTGCAGACTACAGTGAAAGGCAGTCTGTGTTTATCACAACATCAGAAAATTAAAATAAATTTCTCCCAAAGAAATAAAAATATAACAGCGTTTTTGACTTGTGAAGCCATAAAATTATTTGTGTGCCAGGCGTCTTTTAATACCACTGTGGATTCTTTTTTTTTTTATAAAAGTCGTTCAATTTGATTGTAATTAAATATGTAATGAAAAAGCACCGCTTCAGGGAAGCCATGCAAGACACCCTCTAACTGTTAGTTTAATGTATTTCCAACCGACTTTGCATCAGATGAAAATGATGCTCCGTACGCCTGGTCTGAACCCAGAATTTGTTAGACAAGTCTGTGTTTTTAAAGGAGACCTGGGTGAATGCAGGTACTGCCTTTGAAATAGCGCCTGTGGCTTCCAGACTATGACATTCCTAAGTAAAATTGATGGCGTTGGCACAGTGATGGAAGGGAAGCTTGACTTTGGACATCTAATGCGTGTTTGCTAATTGCAGATCCAGCAAAGCAGCAGCAGGGCCTTAGTTCTTTTTGGCTGATTTTCCTAAGCTCAGCTGCAGTGATGAGCTGAGGTGCATCATTTCAACGGCCTTAAAGAACACCAGGCTCAGCACCCATCCCATCCCCCACTTTAAAACCTGCTCCACTGCGAGCGCAATTCTCAAGCCACTGGGAAGAGAAACAGCCCAGCCCAGGTATCGTCCAGCTGGAGAGAAGTCGACAGTGAGAAGTCAGCTGGGATGAAACAGAATGAAAAAACCTGGGCTGGCGAATGGGCCACACAGTGAAGATGCTTCAGCGATTCATCTCCACCCACCGTGGAGGTGTCTGTTGAGGGTGAAGTTTCCCAAAGGGGTTGCAATAGAATGGGGAGACCGGCAGAAAAAAGACATGGAAGGTGGAAGGACAAGAAATGTCGACGGATTCTGAGAAATGTTTGTATCCCCCCCAGAGTAGCATCCAGCAGCTAAGCCGGGAAGTCTTGGAGAAGACTTCGTCGTCAAGAAGTTTTCCAGGGCCTCTCCCCTTTACCTAGCTCCACCAGAACTCCCTGTCACTTGCAATCTGCTGATTAAGGTTAATGTATCATGTCCTGATATGGCAGATTAAAAATGAAATCAATAAATGCCTAAAACAAATGGGCTTTTGAGATGTCCCATTCAATCTGGGTCTTTCAGAGTGAGGTGAGAGGCAGGAGAAAGAAACCGGGAGGGGATAGGGAAAGGGCCACTGAAGCAATCAATTTCCATCCAGGACGCTGTGTGGACAATGTGATTTCAAGGTATCCATTCTTTCTTTCTCAGAGCTTTGCCTTAAATACCAAGAAGAGCCATAATAGTGTGTATTGCTGAGGTGGGGTCCTGGGGGTTTTGTGGCCTCTGTGTGTGTGTGTGTGTGTGTGTGTGCGTGTGCATGTGTGTTTCATTCATCTGTTAAAATCACACTATTAAAGGAATCTACAGCACGAGATATTTAAGTGTGCGAGATGAGAACTTGTCTTTCTGAAGGATGTTTAAACAAAGTGAGGGAGTCAGGGTCTGGAATTTACCTTAATTCCTGTCCTCTTGAATCCTGTCCTGCCAGTAAAGTAAAGGCCAACTTCACCCCGAGCTGCCTGCCCCTTCCTGCGCTCTGCAGGCTCCTGTTCCTGGGACTTCACCCACTGATCCAGAGTCCTCACTCTCAGGAGGAGCAAAGAGAGATCTCTCAGGTCATTTCTCCTCCACTGCAGAACTCAGAATTGTCCCTGCTGAATGCGTTTTCCATGTAAATAACCTGTGTTATTAAGGTGCAAATTGCAACTTTTAAGTAATGATTGCTAATAGTCTAATGTTTACTGCCACACAAGGACATTCATGAAAACAAAATCTGCATTATTCATCTCCATATTAAATAAACAAAATAAATTGAGGGAGCTGTTCTCTTCTGCAAGACTCTACCCAGATCTGGTTTATCAGAAAGCTTCTAGAAGTCGGAAAAAAAGGAAACCTCCAGCCCTTTCAGTGGGCACAGGCAGAATCCTGTACCTTACATATCTATTAGATATTCACAGGAGATTTTGTGTTCTGTTGCAATTGGCTGGCATTAATATAAAGACAATAGTTCAGGATAGTGAAATAAAATATGTTTTACACATGTATACGGACAGGAGCTGAGACAGACTATAGAGAACAGAGGAGTTAGAATATGGTCTACAATTTTAAATTTTTAACCACTCTGCATCCCACAAAATACAAACACTGATCTGTCTTATTTTGCTTTCCCACTATCTTCTTTATCTTTGCTGAAATGCATAGGGGGAAAAGACGCTGGTAGAGAATCCTGCCATATTTCCAGGTAAAAATGGGTGCATTTTAATGGTGAGTGAAATATACATGTGAGGCAGCAAACCTCACACTCCCACATGCACAACCCCTGGGGCTACTGTAGGCTGCTTTCTAAACTTTGTTTCTCGCCTTAAGTCATAGCATGGTGGAATCGCATGGCTTTATAAAGCCAGGAAGAATAACATTTCGGAGGGAAATGTTCCGACTTAGCTGTTTCCTTCAGGAGACTCGCCTACACCTCACATCCCTCCTCCACCCCTACCCCCGACCCAGGGGGAGGGATATAACAGAGTAAAATTCCCCATTGCTGCTAACATCATCCTGTTTATTCTATTTGGAAACTTGCTTTATTAGAAAGTTCTGTAATTGATTCCTTGAAACAACAGGACTTAAAAACTAATAATGCAAGGGAATCAAATTGCCTCGAACAATTCTGGGGGAAAAGAGAACTCCAGGAGAGCCTCAGCTCTGATTCACTCCCAGGCTTTCTCTATCTTCCATTATTCATTAATCAAGCTAGAAATCAAGCTTTCAACATCCGTCCATGGCAGTAATTACTTACAGTTGTGCATTGTGTTTAATTTTAACCCGTGATAAAAGTTAGCGTGACCACAATCTTGGAGCGCCACCCCACCCTTCTCCCCTTCCCTGGATGTTAACCGGTTAAAGAATCCCAAAGTGGCTAACTTTACTTGTGAATTAAGCACCCCTGTGGAAGACAGAGCAGGGCACTGATGACCTCGGGTGAGTGGAAGAAACGCTGGTTGAAGAAGTCTCTGCTTTATTAATATGTGAGCAGATACACTGTAAGAGTGTCCTCCCTGTGTACAAGATAAATTATTCCCTTTCACCTTACAAAGGGCTCCCACTTCTTCCAGCGAATATACCGAAAGTAATAACAACAAACAGATTTAAAAAAGAGACGCTGAGAATACAATAGGCCAGAAAACTGAAACTATAGCCACAAGTTTCTACAGCCGCACTACAAAGAGTAGACAACCCAGCACCCATCCGTAGATGCCGGCTTAATGAAAAGGATCTAATTTAAATAATGTGATACAGTTTTATGCTACCTACACCTGGATCCTCACTGACCGGAGGATAATTATAATCAAAGTAGTGCAATTCTGAGCAATGCACTTTTTGTAATGAGCTTACGAAAGGAGACATGTCCAGTTATTCTGGTAATTTAAATTACTGCCTAGTTGTTGATGGCCTTTACCGGAACAACAAGGAGGAAAAAAAAAAAGTAATTTTCAGGGCAGTATCACTTCTTCCTGGACTGTAGCCCAGGGCTCTCTTTCGGGACGACAATAAGGATGTTATCTCCAATAATCTAGCTACACTTGAACTTAACGTTGCCAGAACTAGATGCAGCCGGCAGACTTCCTGAGGCTCGAAGGCCATTGCACATCCCAATGCTGTCAGCCAGCAAAGCAGTCTAAGTTCTCAAAAATAAGCGAGACAAAAGCAGAAAGGACAGGAGTGGAAGACAATTTCTTTTCAAAAGACGTATCTGGGGCTGAAGCAAGCAAGCCCCACTGCCAAGGCAAGTTCCCAATCGACAGCACTAAAATATTCTAAGAAGCTTGCTCTTAGGGAAGCGACTGCAAAATACACAAATCGAAGCGTGGAGACCGCAACTTGAACCAGCCTAGTCACCTACAAATGCTTGCCTGGGAAGGGAAAATCGCTGAGGGTACTTCAGAGCACTGCATGGCCACTCACCCTGCAAACAGCCAGGGACCGAGGTGCACGCCAGGGTACGGCACACTCGGACCTGGAGACCCGCTCCCTCTGCCCCCAGTTCCTGACTTGGGATTCCTTCTGAGGGTGACTTTGCAAAGTTTATGCAGGCGTTCCACCCAACTTCTCCCTGTGTTTCGCCCGAGTTGGAACACAGTGATTGTGGTGGTGGTAGTGGTGGGTCTTAACTAATGTTGCCCTAGCAGGAGCGCAGAGACAAAAAGGAAAAAAAAAACCACCAACAGCAAAACTTGAGCTTTCACTAAAACCCTGATTCAACTAAAGGACACAAAGAAATAAAAACGCCCACATTAAAAGCCCAACAAGATAATAATTGTGCATGTCTGGCTCTGAATATAGAGGGCAAGGCTTGCGTCACTGGCACTCTGAGTTACCATGGTGAGTGATTTATTGATATATATCAAGAATGAATAGATCAAAGGCAGCGAGATGACAGGTGATCAATCAAGTGTCAAATCAAAACTAGCAATCAAGTGGAAAGCTGATTTTTCAGTGGGTGGGTCTGGCAGGAGAAAAATGAACTTTCATATTATACTTCCGAGAAACAAAACCCCAGCATACTATTAAAAAAGCAATTAAGCAACCCAAAAGGAAAAAAAAAATCCCACGGAAGACTTATTGTACTGGTCCATTAACCTGTTATTATCTGGGGGTGGGGGAGGGGACAGGAGGGGATTCAGGTGGGATAGTGCCCACCACACTAGTCAATCCGCAAAGTTTGCAACTCTTCTGGGCCCAGAATATCTGCAGCTGCTCAAATTTCTATGGTCATTTCCTGCCCCCTCCTCCCCCAAGACAAGAGACACTGTCCCTTAGATTTCCGAAAGTGGCTCCTCTCGAAAAACACTCAAAGGCTCTTCCATTTGCTGGGCTGCGTTTCCCACCTCGGCGACCGAAGCTAAACTCCTGCCGTTTGCCCCAGAGCCAGCCCGCAGCAGCCCGCCGCAACCTCGCACCTCAGCGCCCCGAGCCCCAGCCAGGGCAGACTCGCTCCCTGGAGGCCAGAGGCCGCTGGGCGCTGACCACGAGGAGGGATGCGGGGCTGCAGGGGCCGCCTCCCTACTCCGCACCCCAAATCCCCAAATCCTCAACCCGGCTTTGGCTCGAGGCAAGAAACGGACTGGGAGAAAGTTAGGGGTGGGGTGGAGGGTGGAGGGAAAAAAGTTTAAGGAGGGAAGGCTTGGTGGGATGGCTCCCCCCACCCATCCAACCGGAGCCCGGAACGCGGGGGATGTGGGAGACCCGCGAAGGCGAGAGCGGACCGGATCCTTGGAGGGCGCCCCGAGCGAACTGCCCCGAAAGCTGAGGGGGGTGGCGTCCCGGGGCGCCCGGGGGCCGGGAGGGCGGGCGGGGAGCGCGGCGCGCGGGCAGCCCCGGAGCGGAGCCGGTTCTCTTACCTGCCGCCCGCTTGGGTGCCTGCTGTTTCCTTCTTGGCATCGCTCTACTTCGCTCCAGTCCCACTTCTGGCGCCCCAGCCCCGAGCCGCGCGCTGGGGCCCGCTGTCCCTCTCGCCTCTCTGGGTCTCCTCCGCCTCTCGCCCGGTGGCTCCTAGGACGTCACTCGGCCTCTGTCCCCCTGACGATCCCCCCTGCAACTCCTGCGGCACGGGCCGGAGACCCCCCTCTCTGGGTGGCAGACACGGCTGGCTGGTGCCGGCTGGTTGGAAGTAGAGGTTGGTTCTGCCTTGTTTGTTTGTTTGTTTTTGCTTTTTTCCTCTCTCTTTTTTGTTTTTGCTTTTGGAATTTTTTTTTGTTTGTTTTTGCTTTTTTTTTTTGGTGACTGTTGAGACACTTGATTTCTTTATTAAACATCCAAGACCGGGTTCAGATGGAAGGGACGAGGGGCGCTCACGCGCCACACGCACACGCGCGCGTAACGATAAGGGGAAAAAGGCAATCCTGGGAAGGTAGTGGTTTCTTCTTCTTTTTCTTCTTCTTCTTCCTTCTCCTCTTTCCCTCCTCCTCCTCCACCTCCTCCTCCTCCACCTCTTCCTCCTCCTCCTCCTCCTCGCCGACCTCTATGGCGGATTCGCGTAGGGAGAGATCACTCACTGTGGGTTTGTAGCTGCTGTCAGATCCCCGTCTGTGAGTGATATGCGAGAGGACAGGAGCGGGTTTGGGAAAGACGGAAAATCTGGAATTCACTCACACACACACACACACTCTCACACACACGCGCACACACACACACGCGCACGCACTCACACACACACACACGCGCGCACTCGCCGCCTCCCGCACACACGCGCACACACACTCACACTCACACAAGACAGGGCGAGGCGATGCCAGCAAACATCGATCCCGCTGAACAAACTGAACATTAACAAACTCCTCCTCCTCCTCCTCTCCCGCGACCTGATGACAGGGAGAAATTTACTCCCCAGCCGCAGAGCGCCAGGCAGAGGGAGTCTATTAAAGGGACAGTGTCCCGCCGGGGAGAGGGGCCGGGGCCGGGGCCGGGCGTGCCCACCAGGCGCCGGGACACCCCCGGGGAGGAGGCGGGAGGGGAGGGGCGAGGAGGTGAGAAGTGCAGGGAGGCGGGAGGAGCCGGGGCAGGGTGACGGCTCAACTCGTAAGCTGGGAAGCTGGCCAGAGTGACTGACCGGCAGGGACCATGGCAGTGCTAGGAGGGGCTCATAGGATTGCCTGGGGCGGGGAAGGGGGCGGGGACCTTAGGCAAGGATGCTCTCCATCCTCTCAGTCTTAACTCGACGCCCCACCCCCAAAGGCCCTGCCCACCGGCATTACCCGGGATGCCCTGCCCTCCTGCCCTCTTGCTCATCACTGGATGGTCATAAAAATCAACCCCCCTGATCAATCAGATACTCTTTTTTGCTTCCGTTGAACAACACTTACTGTGTACCTACTGTGTTCTGGTGATTCTGTCCCAGTGGGGGAGGTAGATAAATCACCCCAGTTATCTGATCTTTACCTAAATGCCACCTTCTCCAGGCACTCTATCTCATTTAAAATCACACACACACACACACACACACACACACACACACACACCATCCACGTCTCCATTTTATTTCCCCACACTGGGCTTCCGCATGGCACATGTTACGCAGTTTCCATCTCCTTAATTGTCTGAGATTCCCCTCTAGAATATAAGCTCTGTGGGGAGGAAGGAATTGTGCCTCTTTTGTTCCGTTATATCCTCTTTGATGGCACAATGCAAGACACAGAGGAAGTGCCCAGTAAAATATTTGTGGAGTGAATGAGAAGCAAACAACCAGGACCACTTCCTAGTCAAGCTCCATGAAGATGGTAAAACTGGGAGAGTGAATGAGGGCGTGGTTTCCAGAGGACTGATGCTCACAGCCTTCCGAGGTGCCAGGGGCACGTCTGTGAGCAGGATGAAGCGGATCCTCCCCTCCAGGAGCTCCCCTCGAAGTGAGGGGTGGAGGGGCGGGCAGTGCAGGCTGGAACAGGAGGGGACTTGGAGGGGAGAGATGGTCCCAGATTGGGGGTGGTGTAGGGGGCCTAGTCAAAGCTGAGTTGTAAATGTGGAGAAGGAGTTAGGAAGACAGGCAGTGTCTGACAGGGCTGGGGGAGCTTCCGGCCTACGGGCTCTATCAGGCCCTGAAATCATTTGGTCTGACCCTGCCAAGACAACTGTGGGCAAGACTCAAAATTCGGTCAGTCTACAGCAGGCTAATTTCCAAGCTGATCATTTTGTACGTCTCGCAAATAGTGTCATACATCTCCAAATGGCCCCGGGCAGAAACAAGTTTCCCCAATCCCAATTCTGATTTCCTACATCAGAATCTCCTGAGACCCTTGTTAAGACCCTGAGGCCTGGCTCTCGCCCCTGAGCAGGGATTTCCAAGCTACCGGCATCCTGAGCCAGGTAACCCTTTGTTGCGGGTGCCTGTCCTGTGCCCTGTGGAGTATCTGGCAGTGTCCCCGGTTTCCACCTACCAGAGGTGTCACCCACCCACCCCAGCTGTGATGACAAGCATTGTCTCCAGGCATTGCCCAGTGACCCCTGTGGGCAAAATCGCCCCTGGTTGAGCACTACCACCCTAAATCTTCTACATCAGAAACTTCTAGATAAGGGTTTAGGAACCCCTCCCCACTCCCACAAACAAATGTCCCGCTCACTCCAGTTTAGGAATTTCTGCCAAAAGAGGGAGGCGAATCTTTGCTCTTCTGGAATCAGACAGACTCAGTATTGCTCACTATAGAGTCTAGGAAGGCAGTGATGGCAGCATGATTCAGGGCGCACTGTGCTGTGGTCACCGTAGAGTCTACCTGCGCCCACTCCTCACTACCCTCCACCCCAGGGACCCTGCACAAGACAGGCCTCATCTGCATGGCCAAGACACTTCCCACCTAACAACCCACCCACCCGCTTTTGCTGTCCCTCTTGGGAAATTACCAAGTGTGACTTGCTCCACAATTATTTTTCTTAACAGCTCTTCTGGGCTACAGGAAACTTAGCTTTCCCATCCTACTCATCATTTGAAATGCATGGTTGCCACTGACTGCACAGTGCTATTGAATCGTCGTTCACAATTCATTTGATCCCTCCAAGATCCCCCACCCCACATGGTCACTACCAACAGAGTGACACCCAACGGAGACAGAGAAAACTCTTTCACATTTGGCAATGCCAGCAAAAGGGGATTCATTCCAAGTTATCAACAGAGGATTTTGGCTATACCGGTGGGGTACACAGCACAGTGGTACCTAGATTTTTTTAAGCCATGTAGCTGTGCCATTAACATTGAATCACGTCCTGAGCAAAGTTCCTCCCTTCCACTTCTTTTTCAATCTGACAAAGTCTGTTTGGTACTGGTGTCTCATTTATATCCAACACTTGCTGATTCAACCAAGATGCTACAGATTACAGTTTCAAGAAATTTGGAAGGACAAGAATCAGGCTAGACTTTAAAAAAAGGGGGGGATTTCATTGATTTTACTTTAGGGGTAGCTTCTATTTTAGTAAAGGGTATTGCTGGTGGCAATCTAAAGTTTAAACTCATTTAGGTGAGTGTGAACTATATGCAAGGAATGACAGAGGGTAACTACTCGTTCAAGTAGGATGCGGGGGTGGTACATGTGAGACAGGCGATGTAGGCATTAGAACTGGCAAAATGCTGGGCTAATCCATACACCTTGGCACTCGGGAACTGTCTGCCAAGAGCCGGTGTCTCAGACTAATGACATGTTATGTCTCCTGGGAACTCAGCTTCCTAGGATCCCACACTGAAACTTCGGGATGTGCAGGGGCATGAACTGATTGGAATGAGTCAACCATCTCTTCTGGAACACTTGTTCCCACACTGGCTGCACTTCAGAGTCACCTGGAGATTTGTGTTATTATTTTTTAAGATAAAGAGGCCCTGGCCCCATCCAATTCTTACTAAATCAGATCTCTGGGCGGGGCCAGAAAATCTGAAATTTTTAAAGTTTCCAGGTGATTCTGACATGATGCCAGGCATGAGAACCTTTCCCATGGAAAGATGAATTTTGTAACAGGTGAATCAAGTTCATGGAACGTACTGCATGCGAGGAACAGAAAGGACATCTATTCTTGGATCCACTCAGAGGTTGAAAAGGCTTCTTGTTGTACCTTAGAAGCCTGTGGATCTCGCCCTCAAGCACACAATGGATTGAACTGTTGTTGAGCTTGCCTGTCTCACCGTGGGACTCCAACCCAATCAAAATGAAGACTTGAGGGGTGCCACCCGTGCAGGGAGGGCCCTGCCCGCACGCATGCTGGGCACGAGGGTAGCCTGAGAGATTCCTGAGCATGAAGAGCACAGATGTTCCCATGAAGCCTCCTGCACATGCGTCAGGGCTGCTGCACCCACTCTTGCACCCGGCATCTGGTTTTCCTCTCGACTCAATATTCGAACGTCACCTCCCTTGCCCCACTGTCAGTCCCACTGTTTCTCTGTAAGTATCTCTTCAGTTCATATTGAGAGCTTATGGTGGGTGTTCCCTGATGATATGTAAGTTCTAGTCATCTCTATGCCCCAAATCCAGCGTGGTGTTAGCACCAGTGAACAGTTGTGGGTTGGCTGGATTGCAGGCTGAGCACAGCTGCCAGGAAGCGTGCCCCTGAAGGGCTCCTCAACTCAACTCGGAGTTGTCATTAGGGAGGGGTGAGCACCACAGTCTCAGTGCCTCTGTTTCCAGTTGACCTTGTCCTTCCCTCACTGACTTCCCTGCTTTGCTCTGCCTCCTCCGGGGCCTCCCTACTGCCTCTTCCAAGAAGCTTTCTTGGTGTGATTCGAACTTTTCTAATGCATGTCTCCCCAAAACAGAGACTCAGCACAGGGAGAGCTAAATTTTGTTTGGGGATCAGGGAACTGGTTACCTTGGAAAGTGGACACGAGGAGGCTTCCGAGGGGCTGGCGCTGTTCATCACCAGGACGGCTTACTCCTTGGTGTTCGATCCGAAAATAAGTTCAGCTGCACACTTAGGCTTTGTGTAGGTACGCAACACTTCAGATCAAGAGGCAGCATCCTCGCCCTTGGCTGTAATCAATTTGTTCGTTTTGAAACAATTATTGGTTGTAATCAGTTTGTTTGTTTTGAAAATCCCAGTGCCCAGGTCTGACCCCAGAGCCATGACCTCAGTATGTGGAAGTGGGATGCAGCCATCAGTGTGTTTACAGCCCCCAGGTGATCCTAATGTGCAGCCAAGTTTGGGAGCCAGGGCACCATAGGGCTTTGCCTGGAGGATCTGACCCACTGCCTTCCTTCTAGACCCTTCTCTGTCCAGGAACCGTTTTCTGAGAACTTCCAGGTAGCAATCTCTGGTTATTTCACCCTCCTAGGATCCCTGGGACAACATCACACTAGCTGAGGCAGGGGGATCCCCAGATCCTAGAGGACAACTGGAAGACCATCGGGGGGTGTTGGGATAGAGGAGTAAGGCAGGCTCTGCTTCAGAGTTGAGGAAAGGTTAAGATTCTCAGAGGAGCAGTATTCACACGGATCTCTGGCAGCGGCCCACCAGGAACCAGGGCCTGGCCTGGAAAGACTCGTGCGCTTCAGGGATAGAAAGGATGTAGCTTGCGGCTACACCAGAGACCCTCCAGGCAAAGCAAAGCTGAAAGGACGCTGCTTAGGTGGATTGGGATTGGATCACAGGGGAGCTGGTCATCACATCCGGTCTGAATTTTATCTTCTGGCTGTTGATAATGCCAGTTTGTCTATTTACACCCTGAAAACATTAGAGGGTTTGCTCAACCAACTCAGGAGAGAATGTCTTGTTTGCCTTGGTGGAAATTTGCTTTGTAAAACTATGTGAGGTTGATAACGACGGAGGTCAGGGATGCTCAGGCACTGGCAAATTTGCCTTTAAGGATGAATCTCCAAAAAGGTATTGGACTCTCTATTTTCTAAAGATTTTATTTTACTTGAAATGCAGAGAGAGAGAGAGAGAGAGAGAGAGGAAGAGACAGGGGATGAGACAGAAGAGAGAGATGTTCCATCTGCTGGTTCGCTCCCCCAAACGACTGCAACAGCCAGAGCCGGGTGAGACTGAAGCCGGGATACTGGGACACCCTCCGGGTCTCCCATGTGGGTGGCAGAGTTCCAAGGACTTGGGCCATTTTTCATTGCTTTTTAGGTACATTAGCCCAGAGCTAGATGGGAAGCAAAGTTGCTGGTACTCAAATCTGTGCTCATATGGGATGCTAGCTAGCACCCCAGGTGGCGGTTTAATCTGCTGCACCACCACACTGGCCCTAGACTCTTTTTTAAAACTATTTTTATTTGATGAGGTACAGGCTTTGCAACAGCAATTAAGCATTGGGTATATTTTAGATCAGACGATTGCTGAGTGGACAGGCTGGGGACACAGGAGCTGTTAGAGTTCACATATATCACATGGCTCCCCTGGAGTCGATTCCTTAGCTGCTGATGGTGTGTTGCTACTGCAGAGGAATCAGACCAAGTCTCCGGCCCAGGTATCCATTGCTCAACTTCATTAAACACAGGAAGACATTAAGTGAATGTAAGGACCGGAAAGCCTGGAGACCATGTGACAAGCAGCCTTGAAGTTCTGGGCTCCGGTGTATTTTCTGCCACCTCAACTGTGCATCAAGCTCTGCTTCTTGCACTCATTAGAACTGTGTGCCCAAAAGTGCCCCTCAACTTTCAGAAGCAAATAGAGAATGATATAATTCGCCCTGAGAACACCTTTCTGTCTTATCCGGAGCATGTCTTATCTATTATGATTAGGCATTAAGCATCCTATTGTCCTTAAAATTTCATGAGATTCTACCCCTGCTTGCTAGGATTATGTCAAAGTGATTTGTCCTGAACACTGGTTTCACCCAACAATATGGCTTGGCTTGTCTTCCCTCCTTAACCACTGCTGGGCTGTCCAGCCACGTTAAGGCACCTACAGGCTTAGAGTGGTTCAATCAGCTGGGACTGCTGCCAGGCCCTCTGTCTACATAAGGTTCCTGTCCTACTTTTGCTGCTCCAAGATAAAGGTTTGGGGATCCTGTGATAGCATTTGCATGCACATGGCTTATTTGGGAAACTGTCCTTCAAAACTCCACAAGGGGAGTAGGTAAGTGAACAGGGAGGGGAAGCGGGGAAGCGGTCAGGACAGTGTTATCTGGTAGGTTGTCCCTGCGGCTGCTTGCAGCCTACGCTGTTGGGGCCACTGGGATTCAGTGTAGATCATGCACCTTTGAGATTACCTCCTAAAGGATGAGAGAGCTCAGGGATTTATCCATCGACTCCAGCACTGGAAGAGAGTCACTCGTGGCCTTCCTTGTTGGAAAATGGGCCACCGGTGCTGGCTGTTAGCAGTGAAGTTGGTGAGTGAAGAAATGGCAGGACAAAGTTATCATCTGCTGGATGGGACTCCCCTAAATTGTGAGGTCTATGAGGGCAAGGACCTAAACTGCCCCCTGGAGTGTCCTCCCCTCTTAGCTTCGTGCCACATACATGGCTCCCCTGGAGTCGATTCCTTCGAGCACCGTGGGCGAAGTCTTAGCTCCCTGCCTTCTTCCGTGGCTCCCCTCGTCCAGTCCCCTTGCTTTTACCAGTATACTCATAGAGTTAGCTCTTCCTTATCAGTCTTTTTATTTCCTGTTTTTTTCCCAGCCTCATCTTTCCCAACAGGTGTGCTCACCTGGGGGCGCAGACCTCTTTCCTCCTCCTTGTTTATCCCTAGTGCAGCTGTAGAGCTGAGTCTGCATAATTATCATAGCTTGAGCTTTCAAACAAAATAAAAGACGCATGCTCTGATACACAGGAGTGTGTTCTTTACATGAAGTAGGGGTAGAAGGCCTGAAATTAGGATCATCCCAAAAATGGCAAGACGT
Organism: Sylvilagus floridanus; assembly: GCA_949820135.1. Classification (NCBI taxonomy): domain Eukaryota; kingdom Metazoa; phylum Chordata; class Mammalia; order Lagomorpha; family Leporidae; genus Sylvilagus; species Sylvilagus floridanus. The sequence goes on along the minus strand of OX463231.1, from coordinate 121,814,737 downwards.
GCGAGCACTGTGCGCAGGCCAGGTGGGCACCAGGGTGGAAAAGTCAGGGCGAGTTTGGAATCAGTGAGGTCAGTCTTTTCAACGCACTTTTATCACTAAGACTATGACCGTAGGTCACACATTCCTCCTCTCTAAGCTTAATTTTCTTCTTGGTGGGGACTAGTATTGTGGCACAGTCGGTTAAGCTTCTGCTTGAGACATCGGCATCACACATCAGAGTGCCAGTTCCGATCCCAGCTGCTCCACTTCTGATCCAGCTCCCTGCTAATGCACCTGGGAAGGCAGGAGAGGACGGCCCACGTGCTCGAGTTCCCCTGTTACCCATGGGATAGACCTGGATGAAGTTCCTGAATTTGGCTATTTGGAGAGTGAACCAGTGGAAGGAAGATATTTCTCTCGCTCTCTCTGCCTTTCAAATAAATAAATCTTTTACAAAATTTCTCATCTGTGAAAACGGAGGTAATTATATTGTCAACTTCATTAAGGGCATCAAGAGGATCCATGAACAGAGGTAGAATATTTGGCATAATACCCGACATAGGAAGCAGTCCTGATTTTAACTTCTTGATACTTTACAAGTGTATGTTTGTTCACTCTTTTTCACAGAGACCTTGCAGATTTAAGGGAACTTCAAAAAGTTAACGGAAAGATGAAATTATAAGATATTTGGGGAGTGTGCCTTTGGCCCAGTGGCTAAGGTGCTGCTTGGTACCCCTGTATCTGCTATCAGAGCACCTGTGTTCAAGGCCTGGCTCTGCTCCTGATTCCAGTGGAAGTGCAGGTGATGGCTCAAGTCGTTGAGTTCTTGCCACCCCTGTGGGAGACCCAGATTGAATCCCCAGCTGCTGGCTTCAGTCTGGTTAGCACCAGCTGTTGCTCCCTCTCTCCCTTCCTCCTTCCCTCTCCCTCTTTCTCTGTCTCAAACATGCAGAAAAATTTTTAAAGAAAAATTTTGGTATAAATTTTGAAATCCATGCATATGCGGGCGGGAGTCTTCATACAACTGCAGTAAAACACTATGAATGATTTCAAAATTTGTTTCACAAAATAAGCTTATTCATGAATTCCATTTTCTCACAAACTTTCTGACATACCTTTACATGGCTGAGGTCCAATCTGACCCAATCAGGGGAAGACAAGTCACTTTAGCTCAATGCTCCATATAGGCAAGGCCGCTGACTTAGAGAAACTTTTCGGGAGGCTGGGATCATCGGCAGAAACTGTGGAGGGCAACAAAGCTTGGATTCAAACCACTGAAGGCAGAGGACAGGCGTTCCCCCCACCCCAACATCTACTTTCCCCACCAATGCTCCGTAAGCACCTGTCGTTGCTGGGCACGAGGCTCGTGCTGGGGATACGGCAGGGAATAAAGCACCTAGGGGAAGCCAGGCAAACCACAGTATAGTGACAATAGCCAAGTGAGGGCACCTGGTGCCAAACACTGCTCTAAGCACTGCACACTATGAAATTTGCTTAAAACAATTTGCTAGCGTCAAGTGCTTCTACTGTCCCCATGTTCCACATGAGGAAACTGAGGCGCAGACTGTTTAGGTAACTTAGCTAGGGTTATGGAAATAGAGTAGGCCTGGATTCGAACCCTCCTGGTGCGGCTCTGGTGTTGAGTATACCCAATCGTCACACATTACAAGGTAGCACTTCCACCACAGGGACTTTTATAGCACAGGATGCCTGGTTATTTATGTCATTGAGGGGTCGCAGACCTTTGCATGCATATTATCTCCCAGGGAGCCTAAATCGATCCCAGGTGCCCCACCCCACTCCCCGAGCTCCTGGTTTATCAGGTCTGTCCTGGGGCCTCAGAGTGCGCAGTTCTTATAAGCTCCTAGGTGACAGAGGGCTGAGTCCCTGGACCACACCTTGAGTTCCTGGGGTCCTGACAGGTCTGACTTTTGCCACCCCCACAGGGGACACCTGACAAAGTCAGGAGACCTTCTGGGTTATACCACTTGGGGCTGCTGCCAAAGAGCCTAGGGCACCCAGCGCAGGGCCTGCAAAAGAGAAGGGTGATCCGGTTCCAACCGCCAATAGGGCTGAGAGAAACCCGGAGGTGGAGCCAAAGCTCATGCACAACCTCCATGGGTTCGGAGTCAGGGGAGGCGGCTGCCATGTCGCTGCGTTTCTCACAAGCTCTAACAGGTGGACCCGCATGGGGTAACAGGACCTGGAATATACCTCGCACGGGGGAAGGGCTTGAGACACTGTGAGCTTCTAGAAAGAAGAGCCAGACCTCCTGCTGCATTCGTTCAGAACAGAAGCAGCTCTGGCTTTAAGCAACCCTCTTCAGCTCCCCTGGTAGCCAGTTCTGCCCTCACGCAGTGCTGGAGAGGAGGCCCAGAGGGCCCCGGGGCTCCGCCCAGCTCCTTGAAGCAGCCCAGGGCCTATAGAAAGTGGGGAAGGCCAGGGCCGAGGCAGAGCTGCCTCGCGCGGGCGGACGGCGAGGGGAGCCTATTGTTGCCGGCAGTCGTGGCTTCTTTCCAAGAGCGGCGCGTTACCGACGGCGTCTGCATCGGCCTCCCCTTCAGGTCTGCAAACGCGAGATGAAAAAGTGGCTGTTTGGAAAACGGTTGCTCTCTGGGGAGAGGGGAATGGGAGCAAATGGACTCTGCGCGCCCAGCGCTCCAGAGATGGCACCCAGCCCCTGCTATCAATGCCAGCATTAAGCAGGCTTGGTTGAGAGGCAACCTACAGATTTATGACTTCCTGTGTCCGCCAGCAGATGTCATGATGGCTGACAGAACAGAAGGCCTTTCAGGAGCGAGCTGGGGTGGAGCTAAGGAGAGGGGGAAAGTAAACAGCGCCTGGAAGGCAGAAGCCAAAACTGGTGTTTGCTTAGTGGGCTATTGTTCACGCTGGCATTTGGGGACACCGGGGAGTTTTACGTTAAAGGGAACATCTCGTGATTATCTCCGCGGTCCTGCTTCCAAAAACCAGGCAGAAACTCTTACAGGAAAAACAGTTGCTGGCTTTGCTCAGACAAGAAAGGGTTTTGTTCCTGGCCTATTTGTCTCTTCTACAATTCTCCAGGATAAAATGAACACTTTGCACTGGAGAAACATATATATTTACCCCGAAACATCATTCTGATGGGCTTTTAAATATAGGCATTTTACAAATTCAGCAGCTCATTCTGAAATTCCTTTGATATACATATAATTTTCCCCATTTAAAAAAATTGCATAATAGGATGTCATTGGTATTTTATGTGCCAGGATTTTCCGTGGTACTGAAAAGTGGCATAAATTTGGCATTTATCATGAGCCAAAACCCCCATATTCGTAAGTACAACTGCTAACACATACTTAGCAGTAATTACAAGTCACATTTCCACATTTCCTGTGTGTAATCTGGACCTGGTGATCTCCCTTCCACAGGTAGAGGAGGCGTTTTCCCCAATGGACCCTTGAAGGCATCCTTCGAGCTCGGCAGGGAAACGTCTCCCATCTGCAGCCCAGGGACAAGTCTGATTACGGACGCTGGACTGGCTTTGTCGCCCACCAATCATTCATTGCCCATCGTGGCTGGGCAGAAACACAGTCAGCGAGGACTTTAGAGAGGAAAGCATCAGGGTTCTCTTTGCTCCTGGCCTCTCAAAACAGACAAACTCATTTCAAGCAAAAACTTGACCCAGAAGCTTCTGTTGTTAATCTGTTGCCATAATGTGGATTTTTGTGTAGGGGGTGAATATCTAGTACAAAAGCTCTGGTGCCTTTTAGCAAAACCTCTTCCAAGCGGCAATAGGTTTGGTGATGTCCTTACTCACCAGGCCTCCAGGAACTTGCTCTGGATTCTGAGCCCAGCTCTGCCACATTCACTCCCTGCATTATTCTGCACAAGGAACGTGAGCTCTCCAAATCTGTTTTCTCACCTGTAAATGGTGGACAATACAAGCAGCATTCTCTTAGTGTTTTTTTTTCCTAATGAGGATCGAATGCCGTGTTTGTGAAGTGATTAGCTGGGTGCCTGGCACAGGGGAGGAGCTCGATAAATTAGCTATTGTTATAATGATTAATGTTAAAATATCCCCCCTCTTTATTAGTCCACAGGTAGACACGCCAACTCACAGACTGATTCACTGGCCACCTAGAAAAGAAATCCAATAACAATAATAACATTAATTGCAGCTGTCATATATTGACACATACTAAGTGCTAGACACTGTGCTAAATGCTTGATACGCAAAATCTATTGAATTCAATCCTTCCAACCACTCTATGAGGCCAAGCATTATGGCTTCAATTTTACATGTGATGCAAGTCAGGTTGGATAGCTCATGGCAGAGGTTTTCAGACTTGAGCATACCTCTGAATCCCTTGGAGAGTGATTTAAAAGCAAGACTCTCTGGTCTTCTCCCACAGTTTCTGATTGAGTGGGTGTGGGCTAGGGCCTTGTTTGTGTTAACAAGTTCCCAGGTGCTGCTGCTGCCACTGAAGATGGGCCACATTCGAGAACTCACTGATTTAAGTGACGTGTTCAAGGTTATGCAGTAAGCCACAGAAGTTTTCACATTTAATAATTTGAATACAGTTTAACAAAATGTACTGTTAACAAATACTTATGTTTCTTCAAATTTCCTACATTAAATAGCTGATTATTGAGTCCCCAAAGCACAGTGCTTTGGAGAGCTGCTCGTCTGCAGGAAATGCCCTGTTCCATGAAGTTTTTCATGGTTCAAAACAGTCTGTGATTCCCTAGAAGGAAAGGACCCCAGGAACATTATCAGAAGGGGCCTAAGTCCCCAGCAGTTTGGCTGGAGCACAGGAGAAAATGCAAGGGCTGTGACCCACTCCTGGCTAGAGAACTCTAATGCCTTCCAAGATGCAGTCCAGCTAAGCAAGCCACACCTGGGTACCAACTGGGCCCTTGGTAAAACCCAGCTCACCTGGACAGCAAAGGGCACCAGAGATGACTCAGTGTCCCCACCATTCAAGTGCACCCCTTGCAATCGACCACCCTACGGGCAGTTGATACATATTACTGTGCGAGTAAGACCTGGGATGCGCTTTGGCCCATATCGCTGGGCTTGGAAATGTAGAGAATGACGTCAAGAAACACCTGGTGAGAGATGTGAATGTAGACAAAGGATGCAGACACAGACCTGGATGAAGCCCAGATTCCCTTAGTGGGGAAAGTAATCAAGCAAAAGGTCACTCATTGGTATCTTCCTCATTCAGCTGCAAATGAAAAGAACCTGAATTCAAATACACAGGATGCACTTCAGGAAATGTAAACGCTAAGGGCTTGAAGAATACAGATAAACAGAGGGAAACAGGTGGTGCCATTCTCAGAGGCAGCAACTGGCTGAAGACTGGGAATTCCTATAGCCAAGATGCAGGATGGAGGTACAGAATACACACTGGATTTGCCACTGGGAGCCTGGGAATCCAGTGCTGTCTCTGCAGATATTGGGCCAGCTTGTCTTTGAAGATCTTTTCTCTTCTACATCCATGGATGCTTCTTATTTATACATCCACTCGAGGAGTCTTTCATTCAATAAATAGTTATGAGCATGTTTTACGGACTGGGTCCTATGGTAGACACAGACCCCATCTCTGCTCTCATGCAGCTCACTTCTAATGAGAAGAGCAAGACAGTGTACAAAAGCAGATATCCAGTATATTAGGAAGTGAACAACATCAAAGAGAAACAGGAAGATGGAAGTGGCACTGGGTAGTCAGAGGTATGGTTGAGAACTGGCCCGTCTCTACCCACAACTACAGCACCATTCACTATCAATACAAACCTTCGGCTGTATAGGAGGGAACATTAAGTCCTAACTGACCTAAGGACAAAGGAGAAAAATTTTGGCTGCACATAAACCAAACATCCAGGAGTTGATAGTCTAATGGCACCGGTGTTTCTCATCCCAGCACCCACCCCACCGACGTAACTCAGATTTTCTGACATAACTCGGATTTTCTGACATAACTCGGATTTTCTGACGTAACTCGGATTTTCTGACATAACTCGGATTTTCTGACATAACTCGGATTTTCACCGGGGCATTGCTACAACTTGAACATGACTTGGCTTCCCAGCTCATTCAGACATTTAAACCCCAAAGTTTTACGTTGATGGATAATAGACAAATGTTAATTGTTGATGGATTGAGATAGCGTGTCTGGGAGGTGGGCCTAACAGGAGGTCTTTCGGTCCCTGGGGTGTGCCCTGGGAAGGTAGTTCTCATGAGATGGGTTGGCCCTAGAAGCCCAGTGTGGTGCTCCATGTCTCGATGAAGTGTAATCCACCATCTACCACCTTCCTCAGACACCAGTGTAAAGGAGCTGCCCTATGTCAGGCTGTAAACTTCCAGAACTGTGAGCCAAAATAAACATTCTTCTTTCATAAGTAGCTCCTCTCAGGTATTTTAAAGCGACAAAAAGCTGACTAATGCAGGTTATCTAACACTTCCCTATTTGATTTATGTACCTGCCTGGAAAGCAGGCCCCTCCCCCAGCTCCAAGGCTTAAGCCAATCAGCACATTCCTCTTTCCCCACTGTTCACACTGATTGGTTCTTGAGGAGGCAGGGGTCCAATGAAGGGGAATTTCAGAAATCCTGCTTGGGATCTTTCATGCTTTGAAACCTGAGGGGAAAATTGCTACCAGCAATAATCTCGAAACCATGAAAAGGGCTGACCTAGAGTGGAGTGGGGGGATAGAGAGAGAGAAAACAAAAGAAAGAAAGGGAACCCTAGGCTCTTGATGATAGATAGCCTTGATCCACAGGATAAACACACTCCAGTAAACCTGCTCAGCCCTACACTCAACAGTTAAATGAGTCAAATGCAATTCCCTTTAGGACTTTGAATTATGTGGGCTGGGTTTCTGTTGTTTTATTTTGTTTATATTTTTTTGAGAGACAGAGAGAGAAAGTGTGAGAGTGGGCACATGGGCTCCGCGAGTGAGCTCATCCGCTGGTTCACTCCTCAAACGTCTGCAATGGCTATGGCTGGGCACTACTGAGAGGCCAGGGGCCAATAACACAATTAGTTGAGTCATTTCTACGGACTTTAAGGGTCTACATTAGCAGGAAGCTGGAGTTAGGTACTGGAGACCGATATCAAACCTACACACTCTGATGTGGAACACAGGTACCTTAACTGCTAGGCCAAACACTTCCTGGTTTTTGTTGTTTTAGAGGGAAGATAAAGTATCTAGTTCAGGCACAGCTATATGCGGGTGTAACCACATCAATGAGATCACAGACCCCCAGTTTGCCTTCTGTGGGGGCTTCACTGTCCACCTGGCTCTCCCATGATCAGCAGCAGCAGCCACATTCCTATTATCCCTCCCAAATTTTGCACTTGTCCTGGCTCTGTGGCCCTGGTCTGTGCCCATCTCTGAACCAAGCACAGAGGTCAGGGCACAGAGGCGGCCAATTCGGGGACTAATACTCTCAGTTGGGACTCGGGCTACCACCTGCCTCATCCGGCTCACACTGAGGAAGCCTGTTCTTCAAATTAAAGACTTGTTACAAGAAACATGGGGTGGGTGTTAGACAATCAGAAAACATAAAAATTTAATATCTAATTTTCAATTTTGGAGTCTGATTTCCCCCATTTATGAAGTGAAAAACTTGAAATAAAGAGATAGTCCCCAATATTTTTACTACCAAAGACTCTGCTCTGTTGTCTTCCTTGATTATCCATTATGGGATCCAAATTAAACTAAATTTGAAAACATTTGTCTATAATGCATCTATGCATCCATCCACCATTGTACACAGTTACGGAATATCTGCTAGCTTGCAGTGTTGTTCTAGCAATGGGATAAGTTCTCCGAGAAATTTCGGGAGGACTGTGAAGCCTTTTGTTCACTGAAATATACTGTGGAAGTCTACTGGTGATCTTCTTTCTGGGTTAAACATCTAGAGCTTTAGTAGAAGAAAACTTCACGCTCATGCTCCCTCTACAGTGCTGGGATTATTGGTATAAGGATGTGAGCTGGAGCAAAAAGTCTGCACCAAGAAGTGATGTGCACAAAGACAAAGGGACAGCAAACTGAGAATGCTGGAGTGGGACGGACAGGCAAAGCCTAGGGCCACAGGGGTTTGCACAATCCTTGGGCCTCCATATTGAACCTAGTCTCATATTCATTTAGGCTTCCTGTTCTGTGAGAGAAATCTTCATTGGTTACACAACGCTCAAAAGCATTCATGTGACTTGTAGTCAAAAGCATTCCTGATGGATAATGTCGAATCTAGGTGAGGTTCCCCTAACAACTTATAATCTGAAGATGACCGGTGAACAGATATGACAAATGTCACAAGTGTCCCAAAGAGAAATTGCAAGAGCTTCTATGACGGGGAACTAATCATGTGAAGATACTGCATTTAAAAAGTAATAATATTTTCTTACTACTATAGAGAATTAGATCAAAAGTAGGCAGAATTTTTCTGAAAGGACCACCAAGTATATATTTTGCTTTACAGGCCCTGTAGCTCCTATTGCAACTACTCAACTCCATTGTTGTAGTGCAAGGACAGCCATAGACAATATGTATATGAGTGGACATGACTGAGTTCTAATAAAACTTTATTTATAAGTGCATAAACTTGGTTCAATTGGCCTATGGCCTATAGTTTGCAGAGTTCTGACCTAGAAACACATAACTGAGTATGAAATAAAAACAGGCAATCAAAGACAGTTTGTAATACATGTAGTAAAGTGCAGCAAATCTCTCAAAATATTACCTTGCAGGTCTGTCAATGTTAGGTCTTTAATGCCACACATCCTGTGACTCAGTGATTGCTAGATGGTGCCTCCATTGACCTCCTCAGCTGTGGGTCACAGGGTGGGTCAGCTGAGCAGCTGCCCAGGGTACCAATCTGTAACGTGTTTAAAAACACTAATGGAAGAAATTGAGAAAACACACACTGGTCCTTCTCTGGTGACAAAAACCACACCACTGTAATATGAAACAGGCAAAGACACAAAAACACAACATTTATTAGCCCTGGAGTATTTTTGCTAGGACTTTTGTAATTAACATACAGAGCATTTGCAGTCAACTCAAAGATGGCAGCTGCAGTTAACAGAAATTCCAGAACCATGTAATGTGTGGTGTGGTGTGATTTACAAGGGATGTGATTTATATTCTGAATATTAAACCTTTTTAATATACCTCCCAAGAAGTTGCTTGGTTCAGGAAAAGTCATAAGAGAATTCTAAAGGAAACCAAAACTACAGAAAAGTTGAAAATATTTTGTTGTACTTTTTTTTTAAGGCTGTTGACTCTCTTTGAACCAGTGGAAATAAAATTATAATTAGTTTTGATTCTGAAAATCAAAAAAGCCTTAAAGGAAAGTCAGGTTCTCTCTACCTCCACTAACTATAGAATGGACAAAGGTCTGCAAGGCATTTGATTGAGGAGTCACCAGACTATTAGTCTAGGTGGCTCTCATTCCCTGAAGATCACAAACTCAAATGTCTTTTGGGTCCAGGCAGGGAACCCAGATGGAATGCACTGGACCTCAAGACACAGGGAATGTTGGAGACCAAGGCACACCTGAGAGCTTATTCCCTGGCAGCCTATTGATCCCTCACCCCATGCACACACCAGCTCCTCTTCTAGACAAGAAACACAGTCTTTCAACCAATCTAGTCAGGAGATGCTGGACAATGCTGACGTCTAAACAGATCTGGCTGCTTCATGCTGCCATTCCCTATCAAGATGAATTTCTGTAGAGCATGGCGCCCCCTCCCTTATCTCACACTATGGATCTATTAGTATCACTATTTATGGAGAAGAGAGAAGCGAGTGATAATTTATACATACATTTGTTCCATAAAAGTCATACATCCATCCTCTGATTGGTTTGAGTCCCCCAGAATATCACTCCTCTGCGATAGATAATGTGGCTAAAAGGGAAAATGTTAAATCGCTTAAGAATTTCAAATTTTGGCCGGCGCCGTGGCTCAACAGGCTAATCCTCCGCCTTGCGGCGCCGGCACACAGGGTTCTAGTCCCGGTCAGGGCGCCGGATTCTGTCCCGGTTGCCCCTCTTCCAGGCCAGCCCTCTGCTGTGGCCCAGGAGTGCAGTGAAGGATGGCCCAAGTGCTTGGGCCCTGCACCCCATGGGAGACCAGGAGAAGCACCTAGCACCTGGCTCCTGCCATTGGATGAGCGCGGTGCACCGGCCGCAGCGCGCTGTCCGCGGTAGCCATTGGAGGGTGAACCAATGGCAAAGGAAGACCTTTCTCTCTGTCTCTCTCTCTCTCACTGTCCACTCTGCCTGTCAAAAAAACAAAAAAACAAACAAACAAAAAAGAATTTCAAATTTTTATATTGTCACTGGTAGCCAGCTGTGTCATCTACTGAGCCATAAAGTTTTCCCCTGCCCAAAATGTCACAAAATGAAAAGTGGATCAAGGCAGCTTATACATGCCAAACACATTTGTCGAATAAACAACACAGAATTGCAACAGAAATACCACCTTTTAAAGAAACACCGCATCTAATCTGATTTTAATTGAAATGTGTGTGTTGATACCTTTCGTTTATGCAAAAGACAAAGCTGATACAAAGGAAAATAAAGACAACAATTGCACATTGGACATTTTGATAGTTGGGATATCGGAGGCATTTTGGGAAGAAAAAAGTACTACATTTACTCATTTTACAGAAATGTTGCTGATATGGGTATAGAAAATGCTTTTAATATGGTAATCAAGTCAACTTTCCAAAGTAGTGCTGTTTTACTGAGTTGCTGCAACCTTCTGGGAGATATGGTTGGGTGCTCAATATTCAATTAGAGACTCTACTTGTTTTTCTGTTGACTTCTCCTCATCTTTCACCTTCATGTACTACCATATTGTGTTTGCTTTGGGGGAAATTCTCTTCATGAACATCTGTCCCACCCTTGGCTCAGCTCTCAGGACTAGCTATAGCCAATAATCCCAACCTATGTCATCCCATTCCTCTGGCTCCCATAATTTGATCCATGATAGGCAGAAACCTAGTCAGAAGGAAGGAGATTCATAGAGAAATTTGCTAAGGCTTCTGGGGGAAGCAAAGGTATCTTTCTTCCTTGAGCACTGTGGGAGGTGACTCATTCCAACCCTGGTATGTGTGGTGTGGATATGGAGATATGGAGATTTAAAGGAAGACATTTAAAATGGAAGACTCTGGAACTGCCAATGGGAGTCCATTTGAGGCCTAAAGAAGATGATGATACAATGGAAGGCAAAAGAAACAAATGGAGAGTAACAAAGCTGGTCCATGATGACACTCGATCAAGTTCTACCTGAAGCCCATCCTGCCCTTTGTCTTTTCACTGTTGCAAGTCTATGCCTTCCATTATTCTTCAAGCTAGTTTGAGTTAGATTTCTTGTCACTTTTAATGGAGAGATTGTGGCCCATCATTTGGTTTCATCAAATTGATGACCTATTTACATGTTTTCAGTTATGCTAGGAAAATAGGACCATATGGATTTTGCTTTACTGTTTGGTTTACTGTATTGTTTCCTAACTGGAATGAATACCTTCATAAGTGATTTTGTTAGTAGTTTCCTTTATGACATAGTTAAACTGGTTTCTTCCATATGGATTCATCAGTAATAAGAATTATAAAGACTGGAGTTTGATAACCTATTAATGTTGTCCCATGAAGAGGTTAAGAGTTTGTGTGTTAGGTTATATAGACATTATTTTTAACCCCAGCTCTATAATTTACTAGCTATGTGACTTTGGGCCGTTTACTAATCTCTGTAAAATACTTTTCCCAATCTATACAATTACTATTCATAATAGTGTATTATCTAACATGACTTCTGTAAAAAAAAAAAAGAGAGAGTTAATGCATATACAATACTTATTATGCTTCTTTAAATAGAGTAAATCTTCAATACATACTGATGCCATTGTTCTTACTGTTATGCTACTTACCAAGGAATTTATAGAAAAAGCCCAATAAATTATCTAAACTGCAGTTATTAGCTCAATAGATATTTGGCCTATGAATAATTTAAAAATTGACCAATAAGTGGTTGAATGAATATGTGAGTTAATCAAAATCTGTTTCATTGAAAAAATAAATGAATGAACGAGGGCTGGAAACTGAAAGCTGAGGCACAAGCTGAGGGGTAAGGCCAGGGTCGGGAAGCAGGAGGGAAGGATGGAAAGGCCTTCTGTGATGGCCATGTCCTCCCTGTGGTCTGAGTCCCTATCAGGTGGACTGTTTGGCAATGCAGCTCCCTTCACACCCTCATTACTACAGGTCATCCTTCGGGAGTATTTTGATAGGCAGCTTTATAGGCAGCCATAAAGCAGCACTTATGGCCAAAGTCATCATAGTTTGTTGAGCTCTGTGCTTATGGTATCCCCATAATTTTCTCTTTTCTCTGGGTCATAGTCGTTCGGTGCACAGATAGAATCTAGCATAGGTGACTTAATTCCTCATACTGCCTCCGAGATCAAATTCAAGAGACCTCAATATTCAAAATTTCAGGTAAAAAACAGAGATAATGTGGATGCTACTGAGTACCTATTTTAGTTCCATCCTGAGGATTTGGCCAGGCTGATAGCTCACCATCTTGAGTGAATCACCTCATTCAACTTTCATGATTATATGTAGCAGGTGGAGTCATTAGCTCACATTTGCTAATGAGGAAACAGAGATACATCAAGGTCATATTATTTATTTGATGTCTCAGGCTAGGGTATGACCCCGGGAAGACTTGAACCCAAGAAATCTATTCTGGAGCCTCTGGTTCCTGAGGCCTGGAGACGTCATTACTCTCTGACTCCCGGTCACTCCCATGGTACTCAAGAGATACATGCTCAGTTGTCCCTCTGTTTCCTGGAGAGTCCTCAAAATAAACTCAATAGAGGAGAATTTCCAGAAAGAAATTTACATTGTGGACACATTAGAGACACTGAGATGACTTTAGTGGCTCATCTTTTAGGTTTATTTGGAAGTGTTCCTAAGCTTTCCCTTCTCATACTCCACGGATACTCAGTAGCCAGTAGACAGATACTCAAAGCTGAAGTCTGGGTTCTTCGAATGCCACTTCAAGATTCCATAGAGTGGCAGGCATCTGGACTGTCCATCTTCTTCTCACAGTCAGGCTTAGCCAGGCTGCAAGCTGACATTCTGTTTTAGACACCCTTTGCTGTCTACCTGCCCAAGGGCCGTGCAATTTGCCACATTCCAGCATCCAGTTTCACAGACAGAGTATAGAGCAGGGATTGGGAACTGAGAAATAATAGCTTAATAACTAGCACACTGTCAACTTACATAAATCTGGGAGTTATGTGTTCTCTTAACTCTGAAAACAGACTGCAATCCACAGGGATGGCTCCTCAGTAGCCACATTTGTGTTAAGTGACCTTGTCTGCTTCCTCAATTGGATGGGGTGGAACACCTGAATCAAGTGAGCCAGTCACATTCTGTCTCCTGGGAATTGGGACAGAGGGACCTTAAGCAGGTTGCTGTCACTGAACTGAATCATCTAAATCCCAGGACAGCCATATCCCACCAAACAGGCTAAGCAGAGAGGAAGTGTCTTTAGTGACCAAAGTCTAGAGATCTAGAGTAAAGAAAGTGACATAGAAAAGAGAGGGAGAGGGAGAGAGGGAGAGATGAAAGGGGAGAGGAAGGGAGAGGAGAGGAGAGCAGAGGAGAGGAGAGAGAGAGAATGCACCTCAGTGGCTTTCTAATTCTTGAATCCATTCTGAGATATTCCTACTATTACAGGAAATAACTAAGCATTCTGTGTCAGCTAAATAATTTGGTTTGTTTCTTATACCCCAAAATCACAACTTAATGAGATAACCAAGGTTTTTTTTTTTTTTTTCTTGTTTAGCGCAGACTCAAATAATTTTTGAGATAAGAAAGCTTAAAAATAAATTGTATTGGTCAGAAAGATGGAAGTCAACTTTCTTGAAAAAGGAAAGAAATGGGAAGAGGTATTTTCCAATGTTTTTCCAAAAAAGGGATAATAAAATCTCTAAGTTGTTCCTCATCCTTCAATTTCTGTACAAGATTTTACAATAGTTTAAGATTGGAAGTGAGTGGTTCAAAGGGAACTGCTAATCGCTAACTTAAGCTCAGAGAAGGAAGAGTAACGTGTGGAACCACCAGAAAAACTGGCTGCAATTCAAGAAAGCCAAGGGTCACGCTAATGGGAGATCAGACTCACTTTGAGAAACAGCTAGGACAGTGGTATCACCAATACAAATACACCAATAGCCAAAGTGAGAAGGGAAGTTGTGGAACAGGAGAAGAAGTTCTCTGGTCGCCAGAGAGAGAAAAAACAAACCCGTGAAAGGGCAGAAATGAGTGAAAGAGCAGAAAAGGGCATTTCATTAGGATCTGAGCAGACTATGGCTAAAGCAAGCTTTGGGCATGGTTGGGTCCAGATGCCACCAGGAAACTAGCTCCAGTTTTGCCTCCCTTGGCTTCATTTCTAAGAATATTCATTGCATGTTGGGTTGCAAGATTTAGCAGATAAAAATATAGGATGCTGAGATAAATCTGAATTCCAGATAGATAGCTTTTTTTTTTTTTCCCCAGTGTATGTACACCCAGGCAGCACTGGGGACATACTTACACTAAACAATTGTCCCTTGATTCTTTGGAATGCGTTTTTGACAGGGTAACCTGTGTTTTATCTGGCAGCCCTGTTCACATGAGGTGGCCCGGGTGACTGTTAAGACTTCTAAACTTATCGCCTAGTAATGTAGCAGCCTCCGTGAAAGTTCAAACATGTTTCATAATCTCCACTTGAACACGTCTGTCCTGAATCCTCGCTGTCCAGGGCTCTTTCCATGCACCCACGTGGCCATTGCTTTCTGGTTAGCTACCAGGAAGATACATCAGTGAGCACTCCTAGGCCACTCCTTTCTCTCTTTTTTGTATACGGAATGAACAGGTAAGAAGGAAATGCTTGTCAAAACAAATCTCTGTTTGGTTCTCTCTGTCTATGGGACAATTTCTGTAATGTGTCAATCACTTCATTGCAAAATAGCCCCTCCAATACACAATCCACATTTTCAGATGACACATGTCAGTCACTCACTAAGTCAAAGCCAAATTTCATGTCAAGCAAAGACCAGCTTGTCAATCACTTTGCCTGCCATCCATCACCAGAATCAGCCGACAGCTATCGCATTCTACTCTCACATCAAGAAGACCTCGTTGGGTTGGTTTGTCTCCCCTAATTGAGTTCCTTTTTGGACTTGCAGCTTAGCAACTAACAAGTTATTTTCTGTGACAAGTGGCCCAAATTTCATAGCTTTCTTGACCATTGCCACTTGTTAGAAATTGTTTCCCTTCAAGTGACTAAACAGCAGATGTAAGATTTATTTAAATCTGAATTATTCTATTGTTTCTATTTATAAGTACCCTTGCACTGTTTAAAAGTAAACAGAGGATATGTTGTCAAATAGACATAATTTTATTTATTTATTTGAGAGGTAGAGTTACAGAGAGTAAGAGGCGGAGACAGAGAGAGGTCTTCCATCCGATGGTTCACTCCCCAAATGGCTGCAATGGCTGGTGCTGAGCCAATCCGAAGCCAGGAGCCAGAAGCTTCTTCTGGGTCTCCCACATGGGTGCAGAGGCCCAAGCACTTGGGCCATCTTCTACTGTTTTCCCAGGCCATAGCAGAGAGCTGGATTGGAAGTGGAGCAGCCAGGATAGGACCAGTGCCCATATGGGATGCCAGCGCCACAGGCAGAGGATTAACCTATTGCACCACAGCACTGGCCCCTATTTATTTATTTTTAAAAGAACTCCTATTTTAATTTTAATTTTTTTATTTGAAAGGCAGAGAGACAGAGAAAAAGATGGAGAGACCCCCAATCTGCTTACTGGTTCACTACTCAAATGCCCATAATGGCTAAGAGGCTGAGGATGAGAACCAGGAATTCAGTCCAGGTACCCCAGGTGGGTGGCAGGGACCCATCACTTGAACCCCACCACTGCCTCCCAGGGTTCTCATTAGTAGGAAGCTGGAGTCAGGAGCTAGAACCAGGCATGGAACCCATGCACTCTGATCTACAATATGGGTGTCCTAGGCCAAATGAGTACCCTGACGTACTTTTCAATTGTTATTTATTTGTTGTATTTATTTGAAACAGAGAGAGAGAGAGAAAGGGGATCTCCCACCTACAAATTCACTTCTTAAATGCCTGCAACAGCTGGGGTTGGGCCAGGTTGAAGGCCAAAGTTTGGGACTCAATCTTGTCCCCTACATGGGTGGCAGGAATTCACGCACTTGATCATCACCTGCTGCCTCCCAGAGTATGCCCTGGCAGGAAGCTGCATCAGAAATGGAGCTGGGACTTGAACCCAGGTATTCCAATTTGGGATGTGGGTGCCTCAAGTGGTGGCTTGACCACTGAGCCAAATGCCTACCCCTCCCTTTAATTTTTTTTATTTGCTATAACTTAGAATGATTATAAAATGTTTTGTGGGACCAACATTGTGGAGTAGCAAGTAAAGCTGCTCCACTTCTGATCCAGCTCTCTGCCTGGGAGACCTGGAAGAAGCTCCTGGCTCCTGGCTTCAGATCTGGGCAGCTCCGGCCATTGTGGCCATCTGGGGAGTGAACCAACGGAAGGAAGACCTTTCTGACTGTCCCTCTCACTGTTTGTAACACTACCTCTCAAATAAATAAATAAAAACTTAAAAAAAAAAAAACAGTTCCTGGCTCTCAACTATGGCCAGGCCCAGCGCTGGCCATTGCAGCTATCTTGGGTGTGAGCCATTTGGATGGAAGAGCCTTTTCTTTCTCTAATTCTGACTTTCAAAAAAAATTAAATGAATCTTTTAAAAAAAATTCTTGGAATTTTGTTCCAAAGTCTCAAATTCTCCAGTATTAATAGTTTGAAATGCTAGAAAAAGAAGCCAAAAAGATTTAAAAAAAAAAAAACACCTTGCATTTATTAGTTTACTATTTCACAAGTTACCATGAGTGAGTCACTGTGAGGTGGTGTACAGAATCTTACACCTGCTCTTGTTCCAAAGGAGCTTAGGTGAGAGAGAGAGACAGAGAGAGAGAGACAGAGAGAGAGAGAGAGAGACAGAGATGACCACAAAGTCCAAATATATCTAGAGAATGAATGTGAGAGAAAAATAATGGCAATGATAGTAATTTCTAAAAGGTATTGTAAGATAGTCATGATTTGTATGGAAGATGGTGGTTGCTACTTTCATGTCTGCGTTTGGTTGAAGGATGAAAGACATCTGGTAAAATATGATTCTGGGGGTGTCTGTGGGGGTATTGCTGGGAGAAGTCAGCAGCAGAATCAGTGGACTGAGTCAAGAAGATCATTCTCAGCAGCACGGGTGGGCGTCGCTTAGGCGGCTGAGGGCCTGCACAGAGCCAGTACGTGAAGGGAGGATGAATCTTCTCTGTGTGTGTGCTAGATCGACCCTCTTTTTCTGTACTCAGACGCATCATTTATGAGTCTCAGTTCTTTGGACTGGGATGCGCACTCTCTCTACCCCCCCCATCTCTATCTATCCATCCATCCATCCATCCATCCATCCATCTTTAATTGGTTCTTTGCAGAAACACAACTCCTACAGGGACCTTGTCATTTCTTTGCTAGCCTGGCTTCCCGCTTCCCCTCATTGCATGCAGAATGAGGACTGTGCCCTCACTTCCCATTATGGAAGCTGAAGGATGAGACCCTCCATTCCTTTGGCAGCCATGGGATAAAAGTTTGGCCAGTTGCATCTGCTTGCCTTGCACTTCCAAACCAACAGCTGTGAGAGCATTTGAGCCCATGCACAGGAACTTCTAGGGTGACCCAGGGCAGCAGATGGCACTGGCCTGGTTATCTTGGGTGAATTGTTCCTACCGAAAGAAGTTACGATTTTGCCTCCTGGCTACTTCTGAGTTGCCATGGTTCTAACCTGGTCCTTCCATGATTCATTAAGTTGGGACTGTCTGTTGTACTTCAAATATGTATATCTTTGAGGGTCTTCAAAAAGTTCGTGAGAAAAAAAGTGTATTATGAAAAATCTATTCATGAATTTCAAAGTTGTTTTGAACCAAACTAAATTCATCTTTTAACTCCATTTTCCATAAACTTTTACAATACTCTCATATATGTTTTATTTATTTTTAAAAAAAAGATTTATTTATTTGAAAGGCAGTTACAGAGAGGCAGAGGCAGACAGAGAGAGAGAGGCAGAGAGAGAGAGGTCTTCCATCTGCTGGTTCACTCCCCAAATGGCCGAAACAGCAGGAGCTGGGCCCATCCCAAGCCTGGGGCAAGGAGTAGCTTCCTCTGGGTCTCCCATGAGATGCAGGTGCCCAAGTGCTTGGGCCATCTTCCACTGCTTTCCCAGGCCATTGCAGAGAGCTGGATCAGAAAAGGAGCAGCCGGGACCAGAACTGGCACACATAAGGGACACTGGCGGCACAGGGGGAGGATTAACCTACTGGGCTACAGTGCTGGCGCACCAAGACTTTTTTTTTTTTTTTTTTTTTGACAGGCAGAGTTAGGCAGAGAGAGAGAGAGAAAGGTCTTCCTTTTTCCGTTGGTTTACCTGCCAAGTGGCTGCTACAGTTGGCGCGCTGTGCCAATCTGAAACCAAGAGCCAGGTGCTTCCTCCTGGTCTCCCATGCGGGTGCAGGGCCCAAGGACCTGGGCCATTCTCCACTGCACTCCCAGGCCACTGCAGAGAGCTGAACTGGAATAGGAGCAACTGGGACAGAATCCGGCGCCCCAACCTTGACTAGAACCCAGTGTGCCGGCGCCACAGGCAGAGAATTAGCCTAGTGAGCCACAGCACCAGCTGCCAAGACATTCTTAATTGCTTTCTGTGATGCATAACTTATAGCCCTGAAGTTTTTAACTACTTTAGGAAATTTTAGACATGAGATAAGAAGGATTCTCTGTGTGCCTGTGTGGCAATGGTTCTCTGTGCACCTGGGTGGCAATGGTTCTCTGTGCACCTGGGTGGCAACAGTTTGGGAAATCTCCATGGAGAACATGGACTTTAAGTACCTCTTGCATAGTCACAGAGCAAGGGAGTAGCTCATCTGGACTGAACCACTCTGTGGTGTAGGAAAGCAGAAAAAGCCTTGCACATTGAAACAAATTTTAAGCTAAGAAAAAGTCGGTTTCTTCTATCTCATCATTTTATTTTGAAAAAGTAGTACAGTGACTTGCAAACAATGAGCATGAATATAAAACATGTAGGTGGATGAATGGGAAAATGAGGGACAATGCAAGGAAGCCAGGCCCAGCTGAATGAGAGACTCCTGCTGGGCATAATGAGACGAAGAAAGAGGTTCTAACATTAGCTTGGGTGGGGGGTAAGTGTAAAGAGCCTAAAACTTAAGAAGCACTTCCTACTTGTTGTGAATTTCTGGCCTGTGCAATGTAGTGTATGCCATGGTGTATAATCTGTTAAACACTAAGACTTCAGAGTTTCACAGACAGAGAATGTGCTTGGCCCATCAGTGAGAGAGTCGTCCTGCTGGTGGTCTGCATCTTTCTTGATACTCAAAGGATCTGACTCCAAAGCTCCCTCAGCCCACTTTGGAAGAGGAACTGAACAAAGAGAGAAGATCTCAGCAGAGGGAAAAGGGGTCCGATAGCGAGCATAGAGGGAGAGAAGCCATTCCATTCCTGAGTACGGGGGACTAGTGGAGGCGTTTAGCAGAGTTTGTTATGCACGTGGACTTCTGCAGCCGCACGGCTGTTCTGGACTTGTGTCTAAGGAGTGCCCTTTGAGTAATTGCAGTCAGGAAATTGCCTGATATTGCAATTGGTCGGCTGATACTTCAGTGTAGGGTGTCCTGACACAGGAGCAGGGTGACTGGATAACGGAGCATTTAAGCCAAAGGACACAGATAAATCCATTAGATACTTTTGGAAAGTGGCTTGACCTGTTTCTTGGTGGGGAGGGACTGGAAGTTAATATCAGAACTCAGTCCATGTCTGTGGTGCAGCCACTTTTTACTGCAGTATTTACGATAGATTAGGATCTGTTTAAGACCTTTATCACATTAAATCCTTGCAGCAACTGGCAAAGTTAGGTAATGAATGGGATGCATTGATGAGAGAATGGAATCTATTGTTTTTGAAAAGGGGAAGATATTAGGTCTTATTTGGGAAAGTGGAATGTGGAAAGTCATTAAGACCTTATGGACAGACAGACAAAACAAGGGGGCGAAATTACAATGTTTGCATTCCAGTCACTGTACAACAGTGTGAGCCAAGGACAAGCATGACAGAATGCAGCCCACAGTTCGGTCGCGGCTGCGCTCCACTTCCACTGCCATCACCACAGGGCTCCTTCCCTGTGCCGACCACACTGTAGTCAGAACAACACGCACAGATGAGGAAAGCGGGAGCAACGAGGCCAGCCACACACAGGCTGGTTATGTCCTCACCAGACAAAGGTCCAAGGGGTTGGCAAAGTTTCGTGCAAGAGGAAGAGGAATGATCTCACAAAGAGAATAATTTCACTTAGGAAAATCTGGAGTCCCATGTAGTCAGCAAGGTGTGCTTTTCTCACTAATGCTGCTTCCGGTCAGTGTCAGAAAGAAACTCACATCGTGTGGCCTGTTCTCTGGCGGCATGAGTGATGACAACCCAGAAATGGTCAGCACTGAGCCCCCTCTGCCTGGCTGCCCTGGTTAGGCTGCACGTGGGACAATGCACGTGGCTGGTCATCTGGATTTCTCTCCCTAGTGAGGATGATTTGTATGTAGATAGAATTTATAAAATGGGACGCTCAGAGTGGTGATTATTATCCTCATTTTACAGACAAGGAATTCAGGGCCCTGTGGGGCTAAATATCCCTAATAAAGCACCAGGCTGGGAAGCAGTGGAGCCAGGATTTGAAACTCCATCAGGCTGACTCCTGGGCCCAAGGTCTTTTCCATTGCTGTGTGTACAAAGGAGTGCTAGTTGTTGACCAACACATGCTCTCTTCACCTACCCGCTCTGTTTTTGCTGTTTTCTTTACGGCAATAAAATGCCCAAGTTTTATGGAAGCTGACAGTTGCTAGTTTGAGACCACATCAGCCAACTTTCCTGGTTGTGGCCTTGGAAGTTATGGTTGACGTGACGTGAGTGGGGGTGATGTACTTTCCACCTGGGCTCCCCAAATAGCTGGGTGTGATTCCCGCTTGCCTCTTCCCCTTTCCTAATGGCTGTAGCTGGAGATGATTGACACCACCCTTATGGGCAAGCCAGAGGTGAATACCACGTGTTGAGTGTGCCGAGAAAGCGTAATATACTTCTACCAGGTGTTTGCACAGCATGTTAGGCAGTATACTGACATACAGGACACAATGCATCTCCAAGGATTTTGTCATTTCCTTATGAGATACAAATTCCTATTTAAGCTTATTTTACACTTTTCATACACCCATGCAAATGTATGTGCATTTCTAAGCAACATACACAGGGTGGGTGTTGGACCCAGTGGTTACGATGCCACTTGGGACATCCTCATCCCATACTGGAGTGCCTGGTTTGAAGCCCTGGCTCCGCTCCTGACTCCAACTTCCTGCAAATGCGTGCTTTGGGAGGTAGCAAGTGATGGTTCAAGCATTCTTCCACCCATGTGGGAGACCTGGATCAGTTCCAGCCTCCTAGTGTTGGCCTGGCCTGACCTCGGCTGTTGTGAGCATTTGCAGAGTAGAGCAGCAGATGGAAGATCTCTGTCCCACTGCCTTTCAAATCATATATATTTGAAGAGTTTAGACATTTCCATATGATTTTTATTTAATTATTGATTATTTCTTTATGTTGTTTTTTAAAAATTTTTTTAAAGACTTATTTATTTATTTGAAAGTCAGAGTTACACACACACACAGAGAGAGAGAGAGAGAGAGGAAAGGGGAGGGAGGGAGAAGGGAGAGAGAGGGAGAGAGAGAGAGAGAGAGAGAGAGAGAGGTCTTCCATCCACTGGTTCACTCTCCAATTGGCTGCAATGGCTGAAGTTGTGCCGATCTGAAGCCAGGAGGCAGGAGCTTCTTCTGCACCTCCCACATGGGTGCAGGGGCTCAAGGACTTAAGCCATTTTCTACTGCTTTTCCAGGCCATATCAGAGATCTGGATCAGAAGTGGAGCAGCCAGGGCTCAAACTGGTTCCCATATGGGATGCCGGCACTGCAGGCAGCAGCTTTACCCGCTATGGCACAGCACCAGCTCCTCTTTATGTTGTTGTTGTTTTTTTAAATATGCATTTATTTATTTGAAAGGCAGAGTTGCAGAGGAAAGGAGAGAAAGAGAGAGAGAGATTCCATCTGCTGGTTTACTCCTTAGATGGCCACAATGGCCAGAGTTGGGCTAGTTGGAAGTTAGGAGCCAGGAGCTTCATCTGGGTCTGCCACGTGTGTGCAGGGGCCCAAGGACTTGGGCCATCTTCTGCTGCTTTCCCAGGAGCTGGATTGGATGTGGAGCAGCTGGGACATGAACTGGCACCCATATGGGATGCTGGCACTGCAGGCAGTGGCTTGACCCACTACGCCACAATGTCAACCCCTGTTGATCTCATTTTTATGGAAATGACTTAAAGAACCATGCAGAATTATTACTTGATTTATCTAGCAAACTATACCTGCAAACAAGGGTCTAAAAGACTTGTCATTCTTCACTGGTTTGTCGTGGTACACTATCTTTTGAAGGAATTTGTTCTTTTGAGCCTTGTGTGAATGAAGAAATGAGCAGAGGTGGGGCAAGAAGTTGCACCAAATGGGGGAAGTGTCTCTCTCTCCTGGTGGGGCTCTGGGGTTTGGGGGTTTCAGATGGGAAAGCCTGTGGTTCTAGGTTTCCGCCCTGACCTTTGCTTCTGGCACAGAGAGCATCAAGGCCTTCTTGTTCCTGTTTGGAGGCAGCCCTGGTGGCATCGACTCTGCAGAAGGTTGCAGACTCTTGGGGGTCTATGACTCCAGGCTGCTTTCCCCTCTGCGCACAAATTGGAGTGTCTGAACAGATATGGTGTGGAATGGACGAGGTTCACACTCCCGGGGAGGGGCATCCTGGAGCGGTGGGACAGGCTGCGGGAGGAAATAGTTCCCCCTGGCACAGCACCTGGACTGTGAATCCCAGAGGACCCCAAGGCAAAGGAAGCGACAGGCAGGAGAGTGTAAACATTACTCAAAGGAAGGAAACCGAGGGCAGAAAACAACAGAATGCTGGAAATGGTTTTCTGGTTCTCCTTCTGTGAGGCAGTGAAAGAGATGGGAATGTCCACGCTACGGGCACGCACTGGCCCGCATTCAGGGTGCCGGAGACTCCGTGTGGGAAGAGTCAGCTTATGAGGCAGTGCCAAGCACTGCTGCGTCCCGGTGGCTCCTGCCAAGGCCAAGTACGTGCTCAGGCTCTGTGTCGGCACAGCCCATCAGCACCTCTCTCACACTTCCTTCACTCTGGGACCAAGGCTGATGGAGAAGCAGCGGGGACAGAGGAGCCAGCCCCTGAGAGGTGGTCTCCAGACGACAATTGTGATTGTTGCTCACGTCTGATTGGCAGGAGCAAGCCCCATGACCACACCAAATAGGTGTGTGGTTTTCCACTGGGGAAGGGCACAAGCCTTCCCTGCTGCCTCCTCTCTTACATAATTATTACGTCATTGTGCAGCAAAGGAAATGACACTCAGATACAGGTTGTCAGTCTGACTTAAGCACCAACTTGGTGACCCAAGATTTGCGAGTGACTTCACTCCAATTCTCTCCATACTTAAAAAAAAAAAAACAACTGTACCACATCGTCTATCCAAATAGCCATGAAAATTGATATTAAATACTTATATACATTATTAGAAGAATAAAGATCATCTTAAACACACTCGATTAGGATGGTGTTAGTTCTGCATTTCATTCTCTGCTTTTTGGAGGCCTGATAATCCAAGAAAAGAATTCACATTTTTGAACAGCTATCTGCATATGTCAGGGAGTGGCCTCAGTGTGTTATACAGGTAAGCACCCCGACTCTTCACAGACACATCCACGCACACACATGCACACACATGCACACGCACAACCAATGCCAAATATGGTGCTGTTCTACTTTTATGCATGTCACTGCTGCAGTCCAGAGAAGTTAAATAACTTGCCAGATACTACCCAGCCAGTAAGTCAGCCTCAATGCAAGCCTGCTTGTTTGTCGCTGGAGTTCATTCCATTTCCTTCATATACTCTGGAGGCAATACCTGCTGGCTGCCAGTGTAGGAGACAGGATGGGGAAATATAGGAGAGACCAGGGAGGCCCAGAGTGCTCCTCTTATCTATGCTGTAAACTACTCTGGTCATAATTGTAAGTGCTGATGGGCCCTGCTGTCACACTGTGTGCCACAGCGTTAAGAAATACCAGGCAACCCAAACAGAATTAGGAAGGCACGTTCCCCAGCAGACGTAAAGCACTACCAAGCCCAGGGTAAGTGTGTTTGGGTTTAAAATCAGTTTCAGAGGTCCTGTGCTACCGCTCCCGTCAGCCAGCAAACCTAACAAAACAGAACGGTCCACTCCACTGCATGTGTTAGGTAAAGCGTATCATGATCTCTAAATGGATAACTTACGTGACCTCCTGTCCAGGGATGGAGGTCAGCACGTTAATCTCATCGGTTGCAGCCACTGTGGAGATAAAGTCTCCCGGTCTGCAATTTCCTCATCTGGCAAACGGCGTAAGCAAGCCTACACGGCTGGTTGCCGGGACACGTGATCTGACACGTGACTGCTGACGGTGAAGGTGCTGCTCGGGCGGGCTGCACCTCGGATGGAGGCCGTGAGCCGAGGCGCAGGCTGCTTCTCTGGGCGTCTCTGCTCTGGCCCCTCAACCCTCCAAGCCAGAAAGCAAACAGCTGTCCTGGAAATTCACTGAGTCACTTGACTGCACCTGGACTCTCCTCCCGGCCTGTACAGCTGCTGGTCCCCGTGTCTCCCCTGCCTCTCTCCACCCCGTCCACCTGGCTCGTCTCCAGTTGACTCACCAGGCTGGATGACTCTTACTACTTTGTTGTGGGTGCTGTTCTGAACACAGTAGTCCCCTCTGATCCATGGTTTCAGTTATCTGCAGTCAACCATGATCTGAAAACTATCAAATGGAAAATTCCAACAATAGAGAGCCTACATTCACATAAATGTCATCACAGTGTATGAGTATTACTGTCATCACAGTGTATGAGTATTACTGTTCTGTTTTCTTATTAGTTACTGCTGCTCATCACCTACTGTGCCTAATTTATAAACTAAATGTTACTGCAGGTGCTTATGTATAGGAAATAACCAGAGTACGCTAGAGAAGTTCAGAACGTTCATGGAAAATGGAATTAAATGATCCCTTGATTTGGGGCCAGAAAGATTTTAGAATCCATGAGGATCTTCAAAAAGTTCACGAAAAGTGCATGTTATGAAGAAACTATGGATAGCTTTCAAAAATATTTTTGCACCAAAATAAAGGTATCTTTTAGTTCTATTTCCCAGGAACATTCTGAATTTCCCTGTATGCAGAGTTCAGTACTGCCCATGTTTCACGTGTGCACAGGTCTTGGAGCACGTCCCCCATGGGTAAGAGAGGAAGACCCCGTTGCAGTATGGTTGCTGGCATCCATCCCAGCCTCAGCCCACTTGATGCTAGTAGCACCTGTCTGCCAATCACAACAGCTAGAACTGGGTGGGTGAATACGGGGCAAATCGCCCCCGGCTGAAAACCACTGACTCAGCAGTGTTGCCCTCGACTCCGAGGCTCAGCCTCACCAAAGGCACACAGTGCCTGCAGCAGAGCAGCCACCCACCGAGTGGCTGGGTGACCACAACGATGAGGCACTGGGAAATCTCTCCAGGCTTGGAAAGCAAGGACAGCTTTGTCTTAGTGAAGGACCTAGAAAGATCCCTTCATGCCCTTGCTGGATGGGAAATGGGATTCCTGCCGTGCACACCCCTACGGTCTGACTCGCGCAATCACCCATCAGACGATGTTGCTAGTACCACTGGTGCTGGGATTCCGGGGTTTTGCAGAAGGAAGCCAGGAGTCTGGATGCTTTCCTCCTAAGGCTCGGCTTAACACCGAGGTGCGGCGGGGTGGGGGTGGGGGGGAAGAGCAGCATGGCACCCCGGCTCATCCCCCCCTTCCCATTTCATTGCAAAAGGCCTTAGGAAAATAATTTTTTTGAAAAATGACCTAAAGCTTTGCTAAACTTCTTAGGAATGACACCTGAGGGGGTGCATCTGAGAGACTTCACATTCATTAACCGAGCTTCTTGTTAGGTTATGTTCCCTGAAATGCATTTGACAGTAAATGAAGCAGAAAAGATGGCAGCTGGAGAAAAAATAAAATTCTGTCAGGTGCTGGCGATAGAAGAGGGAGGTGAAAAAGCAGGAACCCGGGGAGGCCTCAGTAGACCAGCACCCTCACTGTGAGTGCTTTATTGCCAGGCACATTGCCCGGGATCAGAGCTGCTGGCAGAGCTAAATTCACGCGTGGCACTCTGTTCAGATCCTGAGACCATACACAGCTCAGACAGCCTGGCAAAGGTGCTCGTCAGGGCACAGGCAGCAGGATGCAGGGCTGACTGGCAGCCAGGTGAAACAGTGCTCAGAGAAGAGAAAGGAAAAGGAAAGACGTGTTCAACAATATTTGGACTGCTTTAGACACCTTCCCCCATGTCAGTCGGATTCTGATTTAGCCCAAACCTCGTCGAATCCTTGGAAGGTAAAACCGGCTTGCAGGCAGCCGGGTAAACAGGCATACTTTCCCCGAAATCCTTCCGCGCAAAATGACCTTGTGGGATGCTACGCACTCACTGGCCCCTTTCTTCCTTACCGGTGCCCCCCTCCCCCCCACTGAGGTTCAGAGAAGGAGGAGTTGCGGGGAGGAGAGTGGCAAACTGGTGCTCACCTCTGCAGTTGCCAAGAGCCTAATTTTGTTCATTCAGCTCAGTCCAGCCCTCCTGAAGTGGGGCAAACCTGTTTTCTTCCCAATGATGTATCACTTAGAAACACCAACTGCAAGGATTTCTTATGTTCTCACAAAAAAGGGAAGGAAACAGCTGGTAAATGTTTCACAGATGGTGAAGCTCTTGGCATCGCTCTCCAGAGAGGGCCACCCATGCAGATGGCTCATTATTTTAACATTTGGATTTTCATCTTATTAAAACATCTTTTTTTTCTGGTTTTATTTAGCATCATAAATTCTCTTACACTTTAGCAAGCGACTAAGCGATTTGAGGACGTGTGCGCTGAGGAACATCCCTTGGCTAAAACAGAGATTGGTAACATCATTATTCCCAGCTTTGATCTCAACCTGATGGGTTTCAATCTGATTAAAAATTCCAATGAAAGGGAAAGCTCAGAGTAGCGAATTTATCAAGCAAAAGTCCATGAAGTCCATATAGTAGCTGAATTATTCAGCAGAACGATAAACCGAGTGAAATTGGGGGAAATAGTTTTATTCGATGCATAAAATCCCTATTACTATGCAATATGCATATATAAAAATAGACAAATGCTCAGTGGGTGTAGATCCATAAACACACCCTTTCTACATATGTAGAGAGACTTCTGTACCGTGAAGTATAGCAGCCAAAATTTAAACCAAGCAATGCCAACTCTTGGCAGAGTAGATAGGAAAGGGCCGAGGACGCAAAGGATAGTTTTCCACCCACTCAAACTTCGGTAAGATTGAACTTGCCTCTTCTGTCTGAATAGCTGTTTCTAGGTGCCGAGCAGGAAGGCTGTAGGGTGGCTGGCTGGCTGGAGAGGAACAATGGACTCCTGCTGCTCTAACTTTGTTGGACAAGCAGGCCTGGATGCTCTCCTCCCAAAGATTGCTCCCTAGGATGGGGGAAAGCTGTGGTCACCTCAGCATCCCTGACGATTGTGCTGGGTGTGGAAACTGTAGGAGATGCAAATGCAGGTGACAAAGCAATGTAATAAGAACAAACCAATCTATTTAATGTGGTGTGCGATGCTGGCCTACATACAGGCTCAGTCGCGGGGCTCTCCCAAATGAGCCTTACGGAGCAAGGCCTGTGCATGCCACGTTGTAAATGTTTATTAGCAATGGTACACAATGCCCGTTATGCATCCGTGGAGCTCAGAGCTGGCTCACTTTGGGGGTCAAATGTAAATCCCTGAAATGCTGAGAAAATGTTAATAGTTGCCAGCACCAATCCGCATCTGCCGAGAATGTACATGGGCATCGTAATTGGAGGCTCTGCTCGTTGGCTGGAATCACCTCTGATACCTGCAGCCTAAAGCATTAGCTGCTATAATGCATTCTGCAAGCTGTTGGTTTTTCCATCAGACGGAGAGCAAGATGGGCCTGCAGAAAGTGTAGTTTTACAAACAGGAAGTGGAAAGGGCAACGGTGATTAGACGTGTCCAGGAAGCCAGGAATTGTGGAGAAAGGAGAGAATTTCTTTTCAATCTCATTTCTCACAAAGCAGATTGCTTCTGGGGGTCTCCTGTTGCTTTATGGTTTGTGGCTCTGCAGCAAGAATTGAAATCAAGATAGCACGGGGACTGAGCCGTCTTGGATGGAGCCTCCACCAGGGAAATCTTCATCTTCATACTTTCCCCTCTCCCCCTTTTCAAAAACTTGGTTTTAATACAAGATTTATCTACTTATTTCCTTGAAAGGTAGAGCGGCAGAAAGGGAGAGAGAGATCTTCCATCTCTCCAAATGGCCAAAACAGCTTGGGCTGGATCAGGTCGTAGACCGGAGCCAAGAACTCCGTTGGGTCTTCCACGGGAGCGGCAGGGCCCATGGGCTTGGATCATTTTCTGCTCCCTCCCTAGACACATGGGCAGGGAGCAGGATGGAAAGCAGGGCAACTGGGATTCAAACCGGCACTCTGATAAGAGATACAAGTGTCCCAGGCGGTGACTTAACCTCCTGCACCACGGTGCCTGGCCCCATGCTTGCAATCTTTGATCACCCTCGGGCAGTGGCTCTGAGCAGCTGCAGCAGCAGCCCAGGAGCCCCACCCCAGACCTCCTGATTCAGAAACTCTGCAGGAGGGGCCCAGCTACCTGTGTCTTAACAAGCCCTCCAGGTGACTCTGATGCACGCTCAAGTTGGAGAGTCATTGCTCTAAGGCATAATAGTTTGTCACTCTACCAGTGCCCAAGAATCTTTTTGGTGACAGACATCAAGTATGATTCCTGCAAAATCCTGGCAGCAGAATACATTTGTCTATTTAACTGCATGCAAAATGCTTGTCAAGAAGGATTCCGGGGGCTCTTTTTGCAAAAGCTTCCTCTCTCCCACATTTACTCAATCCAGCTCTTCGGAGATTGTATATGTCTTCAATCCAAGTGCCAACGTCACAAGGCATTTTAAAAGCACCCCTCGCCCCCGCCCTTTTCACCTAATATCGGCAAATAAGACAGAGGAACACGGCACCTAGTTTTCTGCGACTAGCAGGAAAGACTGACAGATTTCATTACATTTGTCACAGGGTCTAAAACTCCACGTGGGAGAAAATAATCCCACTTAGTAAAAACATCTCACTGCACCTCGGAGTCAGAATAGAGGAGCAAAAAAAGTATTGTTCCTAAGGAAAGTACGAGGCATTTGGTTGTGTTTTTGAAAGTGTGAGGACTATTCACCAGACTCCCATTTAGGTGGCTGAAAACTCCCCGCAAAAACTCTATGGGTCCTGGAAATACATAGGCCCCCTGCGAAATGGCATAAGAATCAAAGGAGAAATGAATTTCCTGTGGTGCAGATGAGCTCCTTAAAATCGCTCCCACCTGAGCACACCTCCTTTTTCCTCAAGCACACTGAAAACCATTTGAATAATGCACGTTGTTCAGTTGCATTGTGTGCTCTGAAAGCCATTTAATGAAGGTAGACAGGCTTCCAAGAAGGTGCATTCTTTGACTAATGTAGATACTCCTAGAAAAATCTTTTTTCAACATGGAAGGCAAGATTTACAGGGTAAGTGGAAGAAGGAAGGCTATTACAATGTCTCGTTTTACTCAATCAAATCGAATGGAAGCAACATTAGGTTAAATCTGATCTATGCTAGGTGAATCTTGCTCTATGCAATGTATAAACTGAAAAGCTGCAAGTCAATCCCATTTTAGCAAATCAAACCATCTTCCCATCGACCTCCATTATATTATCGAAGTCGCTTTGTCTCCCCAATTGATCATCAATTAGCAGTGACTTCTAACTCCAATCTTTCTGCTAAATAGTTAACAATCTGGAAACTGATGGTTAAATGAATAAGGGGCATTTCTATCTAAATGAAAACCTCATGAATATTTCAGAAAGTCATAGGCATTGTTGTTACATGAACATATTATATATTTATTATATGTATGTATATATACATATTATATATGTTAGTAAGATGGGATCATTGTGTCTACTAAGATTGACTCTTTGTATGCAATTTATTTGGTTAATTGAGTCAAAATGACTGGAAAGGGCATTTGGGGCAAGGGTATTTAAATTTTGTTCACCTTAGTCGTTTGAACAAAGAAGTGGTGTAGGACCAGGGTGAGCAGTATGCATCTGGACATCATACCCAAGCACAGTCCCTCGGGGCCAGTCCTCAGCATGGACTGGTCCTTTCTGACCCTCAGTAGCAGGAGTTCCGTGATGTGCTCTGCTCCACGGGGTTGCAGTGAAATGTAATATATTACACATATGGTAAGCACAACCCAGGCACACAGGGAACACCCAAATCAGTAGTCACTGGTACTACTACTATGCTCAGACAGAGCCAGGGGTGTGATGCCCATGACAAAGAGGGAGAATATGTCTGTCTGGAAAACCATTAACATGATTGCATTTCAAAAGCTCATTGTAGGTTCTATCTCCAAAGGGCAGCTCATCGGGGGAGGGCAGCTCTAACCTAAGTGAAGAAATGGGCAGCTATTGTGAAGTACAGAAACAGTCCTGTTTCCCAGCCCAACTCTTCAGTTTCTGAAATTATTATGTATTACAGGTTATGACTGTGATCATAACAATAGCTACTGACACTTCCACAAGAGTATATCAAAAAGTTCGTGCAAAAATGAAATTAAAAGATAAGTTCATTTCTAAGCAAAATTTCTGAAATCCACGCAGAGCTTTTTCAAACTATGCATTTCCATGAACTTTTTGAAGACTCCCGCTATGAGTACAGCACTGACTCTGTGCTGGGCACTGCAGTAAACCCCTTACCTACGTGAACTCATTTACATGTCCCCGCAGCCCCATTGTTCCCATTCACAGACACGGGATTCAGATACAAAGATGAAGCAGCATTTGTATCTACGTGAGAGGGGGCATCCATTTTCCTGATACAGTCGGGGAGGGGGGCAGTGTAGAAATTGGCTGGGATCATTCTCTATTTTTATAGACAGAGAAAATCTGAGGCCAGCCTTGAGGCCAGTGCTAGCATCTGTAGTTGATGCTCAGTAAACAGCAGCTGAAGGATGGCCAGTATGCACAGACAGGAGCAAGACACACACGGTGAGTTACCAGCACTGCCGGGAAGAGAACGCGGGCCGAGACCCCCCAAGAAAATCTCTAGCACACCGGCTTCCTCAGCCTTGTAAACTGGTTTGTAGTCATTTATTTTTTCCTCTGTGTGGCTGTGTTTGAGCAAAGAGCTCATCTCTCAATGGCAAACGTCTGTGAGTGCCCTTGGGTGACTGATCTTGTTTCTCTCCCCCCTTAGTCTTCTCACTTTTCCGCTCTGTTTTGCTGGGTGTGAACCTTTCTGCCTGGGTCCTCAGCTGTTTCTGAACTGGCTGGTATAGTTCTGAGCAGGCTTCCAAGCTCAAGAAACACTTTTTGATTTGTGGCTCTTTCTAGAAAGTGCTCAGGCCAAATGGATAGAGAGAATGAGAGTCTGAACCAGGTGGGAGTTCGGGTTGCCAGCAGCAGAAACCTCATTCTAACAGATCTGGACAATGACCTGCAAAGTGAACATAACTGACACTGCATGCGGGTCAGGAGGAGGAGCTTGCTCCACAGCCTAGCCTCTGTCTCTGTTTCCCAGCCCTGTCTCTTGGTCATCAGCCCCACTCGGAGCCACGCTCTCCTGAACGGTGACAAGACGTGTTTCAGTGGCATCTCATCTTGCTTATTCCCATCCAGCAGGAGTAACATGATGACTGCAAGATACCTGATCAAGATACACAACATCTCATGGTTGATTTTTGTTGCTCTTGATTAACCTGATTTGGGGCTTTGCCCCTTCTCAAAGCCAGCCCTCACAGACAGGACAGGGGTCAACAATTTTTTTTTTTCTGTAAAGGACTGGACAGCAAATATTTTAGTCTTTGTGGGCCATACTGTCTCCTTCTCAGTTACTCCATGCCACAACTGGAGCCTGAAAGCAGCCCAAGGCAGCACGAAGATGAATGAGTGTCCCGATTTGGCCTGCAGGCCACAGTGGCCAACCCTGGCTTAAACAAATCAGCCCCAATCTGGAGCAGATCCTTTGCATTCTTCAAGGGCCCCTATGTAGTGTAGCCCTAATAAATCTTGGGTCCTGTATGACCTAGTCCCTTCCTAGAAGCTCATTCAAAGAAGCACAAGCTAAGCCACCAAGTGATGATTTAAAATCCCACATCGAAGTGGTGATGGCAAACATTGTAAATGCACTAAATGCCACTCGATTGCTCACTTTAAAACAGCTAATTTTATTTTAAGTGAATTTCATCTCAATTTTTTTAACAAAGAATGTCTTCTATTAAAAATAGCACAAAATCCTAAGCCAGTGCTGGAAAAAGCATGTATTTTGGGGTGAGTTTTTTACACGTGGCTAAGATGCCATTTGGAGCACCCTCATACCATATCAGAATACCTGGGTTTGAGTCCTACGGTGGTGGTTAAGATGCCACCTGGGATACCTGCCCTATATTCTGCCTTTCTGTGATGCCTCTGGTGATGGCTCAGGTATGTGGGTCTCTGCCACCCACATGGGAAGTCCCGATGGAGTACTTGGCTCCTGGCAGAGGCCTGGCCCAACCCTGACTGTTACAGGTATTTGCAAGGGTGAACCAGCAGATGGGAGCTTGTCTTTCTCTGTCTCTGTCTCTCTCTTTTTCTCTCCTTACCCCTTTCAAATAAATAAAACACACTTAAATTTTTTTTAAAGTTCCAGTTGTTTCTCAGCTCTCTTAAAAAAAAACATTAAAATCATTTAAAAATATAAACCAGAGCAACTCTTCTCAAACCCCATTTGTCTTCTCTGCAGTTCTGTTATCTCAGGTTCCCATCTGACAAACCTCTGAATTCTCATCCTCTCCAGCCCTGCCCATTCTCTCTGCTGCTCTCTGGACTGCCTTTCTTCCCAGGTCTTTAACATGTAACCAGCATGGTTTCTCTCTCTCCCTGCCCCTACCCCTTCCCCTACCCCTCTCTCTCCCTCTCCCATGCCCTCTCCCTCACCAGCTTGTGTGTTTCTCTATCTCTGTCTCTCATCCTCCCCCATCTTCTCTAGCTTTGCAACTTTATTCTACCTTTTCTCAACTTTGAATCACAAAATATTTTGAACTTTGACTGTCAAGGGTTGCCTAGCAATGAGTGATGGGTCAAGGGACTAGAACACACAAAACTGATAGGCCAACACATCTTCTTATTGTCACTTTTGCAGAGTGGGACCTGTGAGTAACCAGTGACCTCAGAGAGCCAGCTACCTCCTTCCGCTATGTGAAGACACAACTAAGCGGCTGTGGATGCACCAGAAAGCCGGGTCCTCCCCAGACACCTAATGTGCCACACCTTCACCTGGACTTCCCAGCTCCTGGAATTGTGAGAACTAAATTTCCCTAGTTTACAAGCTAACCACAGAGGTAGCTTCTTTCCCCACCTGCCTTTTTATCATCACAAGGACAGGCACACCCCCCAGTCCAGATTCAGTTCTGGAGTGTGTTTGATCATGCGAAGTGCCTGTCCCTATTCCAGGTTTCTCTGACATTTGCCTTTTCTGCCCCCGGAATTCCAAGGCTGAGAGTGAAAGACTGGCCAAGAGTCAGCTTCCCGAAGGGAAGGAGAGAAGCAAGCAGCCATTTCACAAGCACTCCCCAAGGAGGCAAAGAGGGTAAAGTCCTCCTGGAACTCTCCAACCCAGAGGAGGAAGGCAGAACCCAGAGCATTAATAAGTCGCAGAGTGAGGATCTCAGAGTGACAGAAGCTATGTTTTAGTATTAAAACATTGGTTTGCTCAGCTTCCTTTCTGAAGGGAGACCTTAACACTAGCTCAAGGAACCGTTTCTTGAGCACCGCTTAAGCCACAAAGCCTGCTGTGTGGAGCCAGGGGTTGAGGGATTTGCACTGTCTGTTTGCAGCCCATCACCTTTAAGCCCCGTGTGCGTGTTTTCTTAATCACTGCCCAGTTTATGAATCATTGTTTCTACCTGCTTTAGAAATAGTCACTCTCTACTTTTTCTTTCCAGATTGAACTGTGCTGGCTTTTTATATTTCCCTTTGGTGTCTTACCTACTCAATGAATGTAATGCATGCTAATTTCAAACAACTACAAACACATGAAGCAGAAATAAAAGCATTTCTGTTATTCATCTTTCAGGAATAGCCAGTTTTCCTATATTCTTTCATGATGTCAATGCAGACACACATCTCTCAGTTTTTTAACTAACAAATGTTGTAATACTAAAAACATTGTTTTGAAATGAATTCATTTTATATTCAAGCTTTAATTCACCATTTCAAGCCAGTTCTTGTATGTAATCTATCCATTCTGTGTTATTCCAGATAATATTAAGTATTTTCCCTTAGACTGTCATTGACATTGCTTTAAAATATTTCACTTTAGTATAAAGTAGTAATAAAAGTCTTCGAGCACAGAGCTTGCTCATCCCTTCAGATCTACCCAGTTTCTCTCCTTCCCTCTGCAGACATGCATGCCCGCTGAAGACTAGCAAGGCTTGGCCAAAGGCAATGCTCTGATAGATAATCAACACCAACTCTTAGAAACTGGAAATCCAAGACCCATTCATTCTGTCATTCACTTTTACATCAAGTGTTTACTATGTTCCTAAGAAGTACCAAATATCTTTCTAAACACCACTGAAATACACAAAAGAGATTTCCACTTTTATGGCTGAATATCTACTGGGGGAAACAAAATAAATACAAGTAAAAATTATAGAATTTTAGAGATATGAAGATGAAGCTATCTATGGGAAACCAAAGGGGGAGTTTAGGGAGGAAGGAATGGCAGGCTAATACCTTTGGGTGGACAGGAAGAAACAAACATGGTGCACAAGGAAAAGACAGGTCCTAAAACTGAAGCTCTTTGAGCTCAGGCAAGAGGTGTGAGCTGGACCTGAAAAGCAGCAGAAGCCATATCAGGTCAGACTTTAGAAGTCAGGGGATGGAGCTTGTGTCTTACTAAGGGCTATGGGAAGCCACTGAAGCCATCTGAGCAGAGGAGTGTGGTTTCTGGAGTAGGTGGACAGCTGGAGAGCAGGTTGTTACTGTGTCCAGGAGGAGGAAGTCTCTGCTCACCAGCAAGGAACTCAAGTGGCCCCAACAAGGCAGGCAGTAGAGTTTGGAGTCTCAGCAGTGAACACCTGATGAACTCAAAAGGTCAGACAGCAGCAGCCCCCGATGGACTAAAACCAGTGGGGTCAAAGAACCAGGAGATCAAGGCCTTTGACAGAACTGTGCTTGAGCAAGGAGAAGTTCTAAAACCAGGCAGCATCCCAGGCCAAAGATGGGCTGCAAGCCTCCGCCTTTACAGTCTAGTGAGCTGCTTTCATAACCAGGAAACCAGGAGAGGGCATCAGAGCGGATCTGACAGCCGCTGTCTGCTGTTTGCCTTAAATGGGCATGATTCGGCAGCCTTCTTTGGGATTGGCTGAAGGGTCAGCTGCTATGATGGGCGCAGGCTCAGTTGCTCAGCTGCAGAGAACACTTTTAGGTTAGGTAAGAGGGTGCTCGGGCCTGACTGTAGTTCACTCCAGTGGAACTCGTCATTCAAGTCTGGAGGCTGGTTTAGGCTCATTTCCTCCACTTCAGCAAGGAGAAGGCCACAGGGGCCAGCCCAGAGCCAACAGCCAATCTGTCTGAAGGGGAAGAGGTGCCCCAGAGAGCTGAGTCATCAAGGGTCCAAGTCCTGGAGAGAACTCAGTGTGGGATATCGATTGAAACACAGCCTTCCTTCTCTGGGCAGCAAAGACCCCTGGGCATGGCTCCACCCCATCAGCACATCTCCCTGGGCTTACAGAAAGAAACCGAGGCTTCACAGTGATCTCTGACCTCTCCAAGGCAGGAAGCAACGTTCATAAATCAGATATCTGTGTTCTGGAAGGAGGGAGGGTCCCTACCGCAGTTACTGCTTCAGAAGTCTTTCTGGATCAACCTGTCATGCTTTCTATGACCTAGCATCTGACATCTGTGCTTCGCGGGCTCAGCTACCTTGGCATTCCCCCTAGGAACTAGCACCTGGCCTCTGAGAGACTGATACCAGGAGAGCAGTGAGAACGGCCACACCCTGCAGGAAAGTTTACGATTTGGCATTCTGCTTCCAGACACCCGGCCTCCAGAACTAGTCATACAAATGCACAAGGCTATCCAAGAGGCATTTGGGAGTGAATTTTCCCGGTCTTATCAACACGACACCAAATCTATGTGTGTAAATGTAGGTATGTGCAAAGAACAGTTCGAGATATACACCATTTTGGACAATGGGAGGAGAAAGAGGGATTCCTATTTTACTGTGTATAATTTTGTGTTAGGTTGAATCATATGAAACTGCTAGTTGTTGTAAGCAGAGAATGCCCCAGGATTTGAAGTTTCCTATGGTTAATTCTAAAAACGAATTGATTTTTTTTTGGGGGGGGGGGTGGCATAATGAAGTTGCTAAAATAATGGGAGATAGGCAGCGTCATTGTCAGGGTCAGTTCTGCTGCTTCCTGTTTAACCCTGGGCAAGTTGCTTCACATCTCCACGCCTCATCCACCCCCCAGCCCCCAATTTGGACTATGTGAATAACAATAGTACTTAATAGTACCTAGCTCAGAGTGCTGCTGAGTAAATCAAATGAGTTATATGTAATGTGCTTATAAATGTGCCAGTACAAGCCTTCCAGTCATGATAGCCATTCATTTCTCAATGCACCTGTTACGTCATTTGAAATAATAATACATGTTTTTCGGGGCCAGTGTTGTGGCTCACTTGGTTAATCCTCCGCCTGTGGCACTGGATCCCATATGGGCACCGGGGTTCTAGTCCCGGTTGCTCCTCTTCCAGTCCAGCTCTCTGCTGTGGCCCAGGAAGGCAGTGGAGAATGGCCTAAGTGCTTGGGCCCTGCACCCACATGGGAGACCAGGAGGAAGCACCTGGCTCCTGGCTTCGGATCAGTGCAGTGCCGGTGTGGCAACATTTGGGGAGTGAACCAATGGAAGGAAGACCTTTCTCTCAGTCTCTCACTAACTCTACCTCTCAAATAAATAAATGTTTTTCAAAAAAGAAGTTGTTGTCTAAATTATCCTTGAAAAACTCTTCCCTTCTAGTTATGAGAGAAAATCCCAAGTGGATCCTCTTTGGTAGTTTCCTATAGTCTAGGATATGTGCCTAAACTCTTGGCAGTTCTTGGTGACAGCATGATGCTCAGTGCCAAGCAGCATTACTGCCTGAAGTTCCATTTCCTGAATTTTCTCAGGTGAGCTCTCTTCCCCACTGCTTTTTTTTTTTTTAAACATGGCATCTTTCTGCTCTTTTAATTGTGTCACTAATATATTTGTAAACTCATTCATCCCACTTCACCCCCCCCCCCCATTTGCTTTCTTTATGCACTGGTCTAAATATAACCTCGGAGACAAAGCAATGCAGTTTCACAAACAAAGGAGACTCTGCAGGGTAAGAAGAACCCTCCCTAGGTCTTGAGTCAACTGCTCTTGCTTGCCTTCATGTTTTATAAAACAGCCCATGGCGCTCACAACAGAAAGGGAGGGAACCCTGATTAAATAGTATGCATTACTTTAAAAGGGAATTAAAAGCAATGCAAAGATCTGCACTACACTACATCAGGCAAGGATACTCAAGCGGAGTTGCCTGGGTGGTTTCCAGTGTGAACACACAGTTTCTGAATCCCCAGCGACTCTCTGGCTTAAGAAAGGCCGGCTCCTCTGGATAAAGGATTCAGCAATTAGAGGGTCATCGCCTTTTTCCTCTGGATCAAAGAACAGGACTATGTTTTAAGGGTAGGGATGAAAAGGTAATTAAGGGTATTTGGAAATTGATAAAGAAGGTTGAAACATTGCAATTTTAGGTGATTTCTTTCACTGCAATTTTTTAGTGATTTCTTTGAAATCACTGAAAGAAGACAAAAACAATATAAATATTTATATAAATTAATATTTGTCTGAGGCATAAGTTTACCACGTGAAAAAGGCAGCCAGAGCCTTATTCATGGTCTTATATTCTGTGTGTGTGTGTGTGTGTGTACACACAAGTTTGTAAAAAACACAAGCAAATTGGGGCAGGTGATATGGAGTAGCGGGTAAATGCTGCTGCCTGCAGTGCCAGCATCCCATATGGGCACCAGTTCAAGTCCCAGCTGCTCCACTTCTGATCCAGCTCTCTGCTATGGCCTGGGAAAGCAGTGGAAGAGGGCCCAGGTCCTTGGGCCCCTGCACCCACATGGGAGACCCAGAAGAAGCTCCTGGCTCCTGGCTCCTGGCTTTGGATCGGCGTAGCTCTGACCATTGCAGCCAACGGGGAAGTTAACCAGTGGATGGAAGACCTCTCTCTCTCTCTCTCTCTCTCTATCTCTATCTCTTTGCCTCTCCTTCCCTTTCTGTGTAACATGTAACTCTGACTTTCAAATAAATAAATCTTTAAAAAACCACAAGAAAATTAATATGATCATTTCAGCTTCTGGAAATTCTATAGAGGAAATAATTTTGCTGGGATGGTGCAATAGGGGCTAACGTGAGGTCAGTGATGTTCTCTCTAGAAGGCGACATTTGAGTTGAAGCCTGAAGGTTGAGCTAGGGGGAGGAGCACTATAGGCAGAGGGTGACAAACTTGCCAAATCCCCGTGCTGTCAAGGGCTCGGGACAGAGACAGGAAGGAGCACAGTGGCTCATGCAGGCTGTGGCATAACTCACCCTGAGCTTACTGAGCCTCAGAACCAGAATGGAATTTGTAAAGATAACCGTGGCCCCAAGAGAGAAATCCCTTGCCTTGTATCAACCAAATCGTGGGTAGCAAAGGCATGGGGAGAACCCAAACTACCTAAATTGTAGGCTGTATGTTTTCATAATTTCATAGATTGTACCCATCAGCTACTTGTTTTCGGTGTGGCTGTGTTACTCTAGTGGATCAGCTTCTGGGTCATTTGGGGTTCAAGATTTGACCCCAACTCAACTACTTCTGATCTGCAATTTGCTCCTTATTATCTTGAACCTGATCTATGACATCTCCTGGCAGAGTTGTACAAGGTCCTCAGGCCAGGTTTAGGTCAGTTCCTGGCACAGAGCAAAAATACCAAATGTTAACTGTCCTCACAGTTACTATCATTATGATTTTGTCAATATTCTCTCTGCCTCGACATGAATAGTTTCTTTTCTGGAAGATTGTATTGTACATCATTTTACACTCCGTCTACGGAAGGGGATTTATAGCATAAAAATAGCTTTGTGATCCAAATATTTGCTTATTTATCACAGAGCCAACGATTAATCTGCTACTGGGTGAGATTTGGAGAAAACAAAAAAAAAATTAAAAGAAATGAATAGTAAGTTCTGCCATGTTCAGGGTCAGCAGCAGGGGGATTGAGTCTTGGACTCCTGACTTGCTCTGTGACCCTCAGCAAGTTCCTGCACCTCTGGGAGGCTCAGGATTCACATCTGAACAATGGGGATAATAACAGCCCACACCGTGCTGCTTGGATGGACAGTAAATGGCTAGACGTCTGGATGCACGGCCTCCAGCATCTGGAATGCAGTAACAGCTCCCGACCACTAGCTCAGATTGGCCTCGGCGTAAAAGCAGCAGTCACTGGAGGTGGAGGAAACCATTTGCAGAGGTTCACTGTGAGTCAAGCAGACTGGGAGCGCCATTTCCCACCTTCCCCGCCTTCTCCAGCAAAGACCTCAGAGGGATTCTGGGGCTCCTTCTCTCATGGGCATTCTCCCAATGGGCAATCAGAGAGGCACTCCAGACAGCAAAGCCAGCCTTGCCAGGCCACCGAAGCCTGCAACAGGACAGCTTACTGGGGCAATGCTAAGACATCTGGGACAGCTGTTCTGTGCACGGGAGGACAGGGCAAGGACTGAGAAGCCAGGCAGCAAAGGTCCCGCCTGCTGCCTGGAGAGTGTGTGCTCCCGGTGCTCTCCGCCCCCAGCCCCTTCTGCAGCAGCATCTGGCTCTGCAGCCAAATTTCCAATCCTGGGCACACAATGCTGCTTTTCTTCCCAACAGT
Organism: Sylvilagus floridanus; assembly: GCA_949820135.1. Taxonomy (NCBI): domain Eukaryota; kingdom Metazoa; phylum Chordata; class Mammalia; order Lagomorpha; family Leporidae; genus Sylvilagus; species Sylvilagus floridanus. The sequence continues at coordinate 121,774,396 of OX463231.1, read as the reverse complement.
TGGGATGGAAGCAAAAAACATTGCACCAAAAGCTGAATCTATATGAGAGATCTTGTGGCTGTGGGTTGTTAAATGCCAAAGCCCCATATGAAGTTACATTTCCATACAGATCCCGGGAGCCCCAGCACTGGCCAGACTCCCCATCTCCAACAGTAACATAGGGACTTTCAAGAGTGTTCAGCAATACTTGATGACTGAAATGTTACACTGAGAAAATCCCATGAAAATAAAACTGGGTTTATAGCCAAAGCAGAAGGCATAAGGATGCTCTTGGAAAGTAAACTGCAGGAAGCGTATCCTCAGCTACAGAAGGGAGAGGTCATCAGGGTTCCCGCGATTACCCAGGCATGTCAGAATAAAGTCGGAGAAAAACCCCTCCCCGACGGTGGCAGACGGCGACTAACATATCTTCGTCATGACACAGCAGCCATTTGGCTGACACCACCGAAGATCCGTATACAACACCCATCTTAAATTTAATGATCTAATTTAAGGGCTGACAAACATACTGTTTATCCAAGGGGTTAGGAATGGCCCTCCCTCTTCCTGTACCAAAGTAATTACTCCCCCAACTTGAAGCAATCGTAGTGAAAGCACTTTTTGTGTCTCCGATCCTTCAGTTGAACCCTCAGGCTAAGAGGTTTTTTTTTTTTTTTGTAAGGCATTGTTCATGCATAGTGGCATAGAATTTCATTTGCCGGGTTTCAAGTATTAAGAGCACAACACAAAATCTAAGCAATTTTAGACATGTGTCAATCTCAAATAAAAAAGGCTTTGTGCTGGCACAGGATGTCAGCGCTTGAATTAAAGAGTAGAGAATTTCTCTGAGCGAGAGCTGTACATGCTGACATAATACATTGTTCAGGCTCTGTGTTACGATACAGCCAATATGTTTTAATAATTTATTGGTATTTATTTAACACACAATGCTGTCATACCAAATCTAAACCAAGAGGTCTTGGTTCCTCATTGATTCCTGTACACGGTTCTTATCAGCATCATTAGATGCTTCCTTAGAAAACACTTGTGTGTGATAACAGAAGTGTATTTCGGAAACTTCGTTAGAGTGGTATTTTGATACCCCCTTCCAGGGACTCCCAGTGGGATACTGCTGAAGGGATTTAATGTGGCTTTGTCTTTTTCCTTCTTTATTTATCAGACTTCTCCTGATGAAATCAAAGCTCCAAGAGTTAATCTCATTCGAACATTTACTCAGAATCAAGCCAGCCAAGAGAACGCCACAGGCGCATGTGGAGAGCTGCCGGATACAGATCTGGGCTGGATGCTGGACTGCCTTAATCATTAATTCATCCGTGTGAGGATTCATTCATCTTTATTTTACCATCACCTAATGAGGAGAATGGAAACTATCAAAATCCAAAGGCTACTCATTCTTTTAGAGTGACTATTTGATAATCATTAATTAATAATGTCAACAATGACCTTAATTTTCTAGGTATTCCTCCTAGAGATTTACGTTTTAATTATATTTCCTTTAAGGACAAATGAACTCTCCCAGAATTAAGCTTTGGTTTACCATTTTCAAATCACAGGAGCCAGGAGAAGCTATGTTCATGTAAAAATAATCAGACTTTTTTTTGAAGAGCCTCGAATGGCAGAGATGAAGAGAGAATAAACACAGCTGATGAGATCTAGGGTGACATCAGTAATTCTCAAAGGGACTCCACACCATAGAGTGTGCTGGTGTGGATGCTCGTTGCTTTTATGGAGGTGACAGGCCTGACCTGTCAGGTACTAGTAACACCCAGGACAGACTAGAAATGTCACAAACCACTAACAGCTACTACGTAAGATATAAAAGGATGTGTCTAAAAGGGGTGGCTTTTCTAAACTGGCTTAAACCTGTTTTGAAGTTTCTCTTTCTTTAACAAACCCATTCTTTTCCATTATTAAATCCAGTATTAACTTACAAAATAAAAAAATAAAACAACTAAATGGCTTAAGGTTTTATTTTAGCCTGGACCCTTTTATTTCAATGTTATGGAAATCCCATTTTAACTAACATCAGCTTTTAAAAAATCATGGCTGAGAAGCCGAGGCACAGCTGGGTCCAGGTGCCCAAGTGATGGCACCAGGACCCTGTGTCTGCCTCTTGGGTGCTCTTTCCTCTGAGCTGGCTCCATTTTCAGGGCCGGTATTTCATCCCACCTGGAATCCCCAGACACATGAAATTTACCTATCACCAATTTAAATACAGCAGAATGAGAACTTCTCTGTTAAGAGTTGGTTATGGTCCCATCAAAAGTCCTAGATCCTAATCCCCAATACCTGAGAATATGACTTTATTTGAAAAGAAAGCCATTGGAGAGATAAATAGTTAGAATGAGGTCACACCAAAGCAAGATGGAGTTGACTGAGACCTAATCTAACTAACATTCTGGAGCCCTTATTAAAAGGGGAGATTTGAACACAGACACACCCAAGAACCCAATGAGAAAGCCCCAAGATTGGGATGTGTTACCACAAGCCAAGGAGCAGCTAGAGGCTAGGAGAGGGGCCTGGACGACGTCCTTTGTTAGTGGCTTCACAAGGGGCAGCCCTGCCAACATCTTGATTTTGGACTTCCAGTTTCTAAAACTGTGAGATAAAAAAATTGCTATTGTTTAAACTACTCAATTTGTGCCATTTTTTATAGCATTCCTAGAAAACCAATACGCTGGCCTTTCTGAACTCTGAAGTATCCTAGGATCTGTCCTGATTGGTTCCATTTAAACCAACATTGCTTTCTGTGGCCAAGTGGATGGCTGCGTGCATGCAACCCACAGGCCCACTCAAAGCGCTGGACATGGACTCAGTCCTACCCTATCTCTGGGTACCAAGAGTGAGCAAAAGGCAGCTCTCCAAAGAAACTTCAAAGTGCTGCCCCCAGTGGCAAGAGGACAGGAAACACACAGAGTGTCTACCAGATGAGTTCATCAAGGAGAGAACTTGAGGCTCACTTAGCTCATGGTGCTCAGTGTCTGAGTGGTGGGCATTTCTTCCCCTGTGAGCTTCCCTGGGGCCCTCTGAGAACTGTCATTTGCCCTGCATGCAATCCCCTTAGATAACTGGCAGATTGTAACAATAACAATAGCGATGAGCCTTTTTGAGGTGCTTATGATGTCCTGGCCATAGCTCTAAGCTACTTAATTCATTTAATCTTGATCCTAACCCAATGAGGTACATACTATATTATCTCCATTTTCCAGGTGAGGCAATTGAGTGTCAGAGGGGTTAAGCAACTTTTCTGAAATCGTGTAACTAATAAGTGCTAGGTGCCAGAACAAATCTGCATCAAATCCATTTAGTTCTAGGGTCATGTTCTATACCAGATCACCATACTGCAGCAAGTAGTCATTCATTTTCTACATTTCTCCTCATTCCTTTCTCCTCCTGTGAGGCCAAATATTACACCTGTATCATTGGTGGAATTTTAGATTATACATTTAATCTCAAGTAACTATTAGTAGTTATATATTGGTTTCCATGGATAACTCTTCATATAATTATTATATAACATTTTATAATATAATTTTATAATATATAATTATAATATATAATTTTCAGTGGTGCTGTACACTTCCTTAAGTAAGTCTATTTAAGCAAAAGAAGCTGAGTAAAAATATGGTAAGAATAGTTCAGGGGCAGCGATGGGGCACAGTGGGTTAATGTCCCAGCCTTCAATGCTGGCATCCCATATGGGCTCTGGTTCGATTCCTGGTCACTCCTCTTCCAACCTAACTCTCTGCTATGTCCAGGAAAAGCAGTAGAAGAAGGCCCAAGTCCTTGGGCTCCTGCACCTTAGACACCTGGAATAAGAAGCTCCTGGCTCCTGGCTTCAGATCAGCTCAGCTCTGGGCATTGTGGTCATTTGGGGAGTGAACCAATGGAATGGAAGACTTCTCTCTCTCTCTGGCTCTATCTCTCTCTGTAACTCTGTCTTTCAAATAAATAATAATTTTAAAAGAATAGTTCAGATGTTATATGGATGATTTAAAAGTGTTGAATGTAGTATAGAAATGACTGAAGTTTGAAATCCATGTATTTAGACTAAGTAGGCTTTCAAGAATGCATCGTATCTACCGAATTTTTAATGGTAGGGCCAGCTACAGTGTTTAGCATATAGTAGAAATTCGCTGAACACTTAATAAATCGTTTTGCAGTTATCTGGTTACCAGCAACATAAAATAAATACAAATCCAGTACCATCTCATCTGAGTTGAGTACATGTGAGGTAGTACAGTTTGGTGATGTGAAATAGCAGACATATTGATTATCTCATCCTCACTGGAACTTAGTTAAGAACTGTCACAGCAGTCAGTCATCTGATGGTGGTTCTGTGGACTAAGTGCTCCACTTCAGTACCGAGGGACTAGACCTGGATCTCAGAAACAAAGTATGTACGTCCACAGATATCTGTTCTAAGAAGTAGGAATGTTATGGGCACTGGTTTTGTTGGTCATGTATTTTTTAAATGACCTGCTCCTTTTCTCAAAATAACTTTGGATGAAATAGTCAATGAATATGTGGGAGTTCAACTACAAAACTGGAAAATCTTTGCCATATTAAAAGGTTCAAATCTTAGGCTGACAGGACTTCAAAAGCACAGGGATGATTTTTAACTCCTCTAACAAATACGTCTCTTTCAGAGTCATATCCAAGCCCAGGCTGGTGCAGCACAATGGCTAAGCCTGAGAACTTCAGGAAGTTAATTAACTCCCTTGTGCCTCCTTTCCTTTTCTGTAAAATGTGGATTATAATGGACTTGTTGAAAGGATAAAATGAGTTAATGTATGTAAAGCACTTAGTTTACTATTGAGTAAGCACTTAGTAATAACAGGTGTTGTTATTATCACCATTATTAATACTGTTGATTGAAATTTTCATTTTGTTAGCTATATTAGGGGAGTAAACCCACCTATGATGAGGTATGCTTTATGTCAGGCACCCTAGGGACAGCTTTCATTATTTAACCATGTTTCAGGTCAGGTTCCCCAGGAAGCAGACTCTGCAACTGAGATTAGTGTGAAAGCTTATTAGGGAGTAGTCTTGGTTTTAACACCTGTGGGAAGAGAAGGAACCAGGACTAGGCAGACAGAATTCGGGCTGCTTGCAGTCACAATATTGACCCCAGCTAACCCTGCAGAAGGCTCTGAACTGAATGGCCTCTCAGGACTGTCTTGAGCTGGGGTGAGAAGGGCTAGCATATTTATCCCATCATCAGTTACTGAGTTCAGGTTGCTTGCTGACAGGAGGAATGAGTTTAGGAGAGGCTCCCTGTCTTCCACTGCACTACTGCAGGACAGAGCTCAGAGTTCTCAGGTGCCAGTTCTCCTGTGCCCGGTGGAACTGGATTTTCATCTCTAAGTGGGGGTTCTGGGATGTGCAGCAGTGTCCACTGCAGTCCACCCCTTAAGTTCAGATCCATTTCATTACACAGGCTCTGCATAAAAAGCTCTGTGTTCACAGGGAACTTTGCCTTGGAAAACCTTACAAAGAGATCAGGAGGATCAATGGGCTGCCATTGTGGCGACTTTTCAGACCACTCTCTCACTCGTGTCTCCTGTGACTTTTGTCAACCAACCAGTTATTTTGTTATTTTTTTCTTCCGTCTTCTGACTTCTGTGGTGACTTAAATGGAGAGATGGAAAGATTCGCCATTTATGCTCCTTTATATTATTAAAAGTGGTCCTGTCTTCACTTTTCCTCCCAGAAGGTGCTAGTGATCTGCTCTCTTGAATGAGGGTTGTGGTCTTTTTCCACTGGGACAACTCGCATCCCCCAGGCTAACAATCTAAAGCAGGATGGTGCCAATCACAAAACTATAGAGTTGAGAGCTGGAAGAATGACTACTGGGTGCTTCTGGGACCTAGACAAGCCTCCATGAACCTGGGCAGTACTCCACTTACTACCTAATTCCATGTGCCCTTATATTTTTCATCTGTGCTATGATGATACTTGGGTGTCAATATCAACTTGGACTCTACGTCCAACACTCACCCACCTTGCCTGTAGAGGCACTGTCTTCTACAGGCCATCCCCATAGCTCTCCGTGAATCACACTCCTCAGGCTACCAGTGTGAACTTGCTTGTCTTCATTATGGCCACTTCGCTCTGGGTGGTACTGTGATGGCATTGCCTATTGCCAGTAGGGGCTGATGGCGGACAGCCTGCTGAGCTCTCCCGGTGCTCCTCTCACCAGCACGGCCCTCACTGCCGTGCCCTCTAGGTTCTCTCAGAATACCTGGGGGCTTTGTGTCTTGCATGGCTCCAGCACACTAACATCTCTGAGCGTCTTCATCTCTTCACCCACCACCTGCCATGGAAATCCTGGGATTTCTATTTCTCTCATTATGTATCATCACTTTCTCTGATGCCTAAGAGCTATCATATTGAGTTTTCGCAAACTCTAGGGTAGCTGATGGTGTCAGGTATTACATTTTGGGGACGTGCTATCATAATGATGAACTCTCCTTTACCTAACAGGATCTTACACTCCCCTGTTCAGCACCCTCAGAATGCAGCTCACATGTACTACCCAGCTTCTGCCAGTTTGGGGGTATATTCCCTGGCACCCTCGGGTGCCTTCTTTCCTCCCTCAGCGTATCTGACTCATCCCTGGCAGGAAATGATACGACTTAATCCTAGCTTGGGGGGTAGGGACAGAGAAGAGGATGAGGCATGTTAGAGAGCAATCAAGCTGCAATCACCACGCAGGCCTCCGTGAACCCCACACAGAGCTCTTAAGCTGAGGTACCCCTGCCTGGTTGTCTAAGATGGGCAAACAGCTGCTTTCTATTCCCATAGTGGTCCCACACTGAACAGATGTCAACAGCGATGGACAGACTGCAGCCTGCAGTAAATAAAGTTTTATTAGAAGCCAGGCACACTCATTTTTTTTCTTACACATTTTCTATGGCTGCTGTTTTACTACAACAGTGAAATTGAGTAACTACGATAGAGATGATTGCAAAGCCACAAGTTTTTACCATCTTTCTCCTTCAGAAAAGAATTGCTGACTGCAATGGTTGATTTCAAGCCACCAACTGCACACAAAGTGGGAAAGAGATGTCTATGATCAACCATCACACGTCAGTATGAGCACCCACATTAACTCAGCCCACACCCATATGGCTGAGAACTGAAGCTATCAGCCAGTGATATTCCCAGCAGTAACCTGGTTGGCACAGCATAATGTCCACTGAAATCCCTTCGAACATTCCTATGAGCAAGATATTCTCACTGTGCCCATTTTGTCGGGTCAGAAAACTGAGGCTGGGAGCACTAAATCTATGCCTAAATCATAAAGCTAATAAAGAAGGAAGCTGAAATCCACAGGCAGCTCTGTTACGCTCCAGTGACATCGTATGTCTGCTGTATTCCGTTCAAATGGCCAACTTTTACTTAACTCACCACCTACACCATTCATTCAACTACTCTCCAGTGAGTGCCGACTGTGCTGAACATTGTGCCCAGGGTCCCTTCCCCCAGCCAATGACAGTGGATTCCCAGTACATTTACTTACTCAAATGCCTAAATACACCATTATCACAAGTTCTGGACCTACGGTTTCCCCTTATTTCTCTCTTTTCTCATTGAATCCCATTACACTAATGACCAATATCAATATAATATGGTGCATTCAGGCCTATGATTATTGCACATTAGTCTGTTTTCCAGCCAGTTCATGGTCCACTGAGATTGATGGTGATTGGGGGGGAGGCAATAAATCACACCTGTCTGCTGCCCAACTCACAACCAACTAAGAAACTGACAGGAGATTCAGAAACATGAAGATCAAAGTATAATGGAATGGATTGAAGGATTTGGCCCAACCCTGCAACAACAGATAATTTGTTCAACTGATAATTACTAAGCATCAACTAACCACGTGACAGGCTCTGTTCCTGATCTTAGCACTACAGGGGTGATGAAAGAGACACCATCCCTGCCCTTCCTGGAGCTCATGTTCTCACGTGAGCTGGACTCGGCTCTTCCCCAGCCTGTAGTTGAGAACCCATTAACAGTAGAAAATAGGACTCAGTAACTCAATTTCCTGACAGAAGAGACTGATTCCCACATGTGTTTTAGGCACCAGTACTGCAGGAAGAAAGATAAACTCCTAGACTGTACCTTAGAAGACAGGCTTAGTCTCCCACCTGCAGACACAAACTAGATGGAAGGAGGAGAAAGAAGAGAATGCGTCTGGTCTTGAGCTTTTATAGCCCACAGTAGAGAACATATTCTAGGCCATGTTTACAAAGGTATGTTATCTTATTTTTATCACTGAGACTTGGCAAAAATTGAGGAAATTGAAAAAGATTCTAGCAGTATTATTCTACTGCTGTTCCTTCCTGGGAACTAAAGTCCTTTATGGAAGTATGAGGAGAAGAAACAGTGTTTGTGATTCTTTATCAGAAGTCAGAAACAATGTCTATTATTTACACCTGTTGAACTCCCTAGACTTGACTAGGAACACAGTAGGTGATTAGTCAGGTCTTATGGATAGCTTAATTCCAAAATTCACCCCTGTACTTTGATAAATTTCAGCCCTAAAGAGTCATCGTAAAGGCCAAGCCAACATCCCTCTGCTCTGGCTCATTCAAAAGTCTCGGGCTTCCTTATTTGATAATTGTAGTATCAATAATGTGAATAAATACTTGGAGGTGAATTCATTATACTTGGCTGGGTAGCACCCACTGTCTGCCTTGTTAAAATTACATGGTTTCTTTCTGGATAGAAAACACTCTGTTTCTAAAACGTCCGATGATCATGCTTCATGATGAACGCGCTGTGTTTATTTGTTTCTTTCCTGGCTGTCTGTAAGATGATCTAAGGTTAATGGTGGAAATGCTACCGAAATAAATGGCTTCATGTAGTCAAATATTTCATCTGAGCACTCTGTTTCAGGAAACTCAGGAAGAAAACAAATGAATATTTTTGGAACGTTTGAATTCATTCCTTAAGTTTAGTGCCACAGAGTTTTCCAAGATACATTAAAAAAATACACTTTTCAAGTTACCCACAAAGCCTACAATCCTTCCACCAGCAAGTCAATTAAAATATTACATATATTTTCTTCTGGAAAATCCTTAAAAGGATGTAGAAGATGACTTCAGATGCCTGCATAAAATTGGCCATTTATCCACATGAAATGGTTCCACAGAATCATAATCTTTTGTGAGAGTGATATTCACCAGGCCTGGTTTAAAACATTTCCTTAAATTGACATCTTATTCGGAGAATAAGCAGATGTACAATTTGCCACTAACTGTTATAAGTTTGGATGCTTTTGGAAAAAAAATATGGTCATATGGGTCAAATAGAGGACTTCCCTTTGCTGTGACACATTCTGACTTCATTTTTTATAGGTTTAGTTTAGGGCGTACATCGGACTCTCAGTTTTGGTCAAAGCTCTCAGATAAATTGTGGATCACAAGCATCCATGTCAGGATGAAATCATCATCATTTTTTTCTACTTGGGCTCTGGAATTCTAAGAACCTCCTTGAGGTCTAGCTAAGTACAGACAGCTACTTCCTGCAGGAATTTACATACTCAGAAATATTTGCACGCGAAAGACATCCTTTGTCTTATAATCAATATTGCTTCAGCGGTAAACAGAGATTTACACTTCAACAACAGACTTAAAATGGCAACCCATTAAGAGAAGGCATCTATACCTATAAGGCATTTAGGAATTTTTAATAAAAATGTTAATATACATGAACACTGGGAAGGCAAGGAAAGTGAAGTTACCTTTAGATTTATTCTGTTGAGTGTCAGCACAAGAACTTATGCATCTTATTCTTGTAAATTTAGTTTTATCCTTTTTTTTTTCTAGATTTGGAATACCAGTGGCTTCAGGAGAGGAGTCCAAAACTGACTTGAAGAGAAAAGAAAGACCTGGTATCAGTTGAGATTCTACTGGAAAATTTGCTATGAGCAGTTCTTGCTGGTTCCTTGAAGGGTTATTTCTATTTCAGCCCCTTAATTTCTTTTCTTTATTTAATAGAAACTAAATTTAGTTGCTTTCAGTAATTTTGAGAATAACTTTTAATCTTTTGAATTCAGAAAATGTGAACGATAGAAAAAAATAGAGAACATATCCACAATCCCACTTTTCTCTATACAGCCAACATTAATAAAGGGCATGTGATCCTACAGATTTATTTTTGCTTATTTCATGAAACACTTACTGAGTTTCAGTAGTGGGTGGTTTTCCAGGTACTGAAAACAGAGGTGCCTATACGTTATGCCTTTCCTGGGGCTTACAATATGGTGAAGAGACAAAGCATAACAAATTCTCTCATTAATAAGTAAAATAAAGACAGAGTGATAAGTGCCGTGAAGAAGAAATGATTTGTGGAATGGAGAAAGATGGTGCACGGGGCAGTGATTTTAGTTACTGCAGGAGCCTGTGAGGTCCTGTGGTGTGAAGAGAAACCAGAGATGAAACGCTCGGGCTCCGTCAGGAGCTAGGCAATGAGTCACCTGGCAGAGGCAACAGCCAGCGCAAAGGCAGAAAGATGGAAATGATGGTGGAGGTTTAAGGAGCAGCAAGACGGCCAGTGCGGGTGGCGGCAGGCAGAGGCTGTGCCCTTGCTCCCCACGGGCCACAGGAAAGGCCTTGGACTTTGTTCCAATCTGATCTATGGTACCACTTGTTTATTCTGAAATTTTTATTTATTTATTGGGGAGACAAGACAGAGAGAGCTCTCACTCACTGGTTTACTTCCAATGTGCCTGCAGTGGCTAGGAGGGCTGAAGCCAGCAGTTGGAAATTCAACTCAGGTCTCCAAGCTGGGTGACCAACCACTTGAGCATCAGCCCTGCCCCCTAGAATCTGCACTAGCAGGAAGCTGGACTCAGGAGTGGAGCCAGAGCCAGAGCTGGGAATTGAAGGCAGGTAGTCTGATATGAGACAAAGGTGTCCTAACCAGTGGCTAACCCTTAGGCCAAATGCCTGCCCCTGATTTGTGCTATTAGAAGCTCAGATTGTTATGTGACAACTTCACGGGGTCAATAAAGGGACAGGAGGATGAATTAGGAATGAGTAATAGTCAATGTGGGGAGTAAACATGGCAAGCACTAGGGTGGGTGACCAAAGGTCATGTGAGAATTGGACATCTTGGGGATGACTTTGGGGTACAGCAGATGGGACTTGATGATGTTTTGGATGTGGGGAGCAAGGTGAAGATCTGAGACTATAAAGTTATGACTGTACCATTTTTTTTTTCACTTAGTAAACACAGTCAAGTCAGCAGTAGGGATCTCCCCAGCATTCTTTAGGGCCAATCCATGATCACTCTGTAATTTATTTTCCAACTTCCACATAAGGAAAATTTAGATTGTCTTTGATTTATAAATGCTGAAATGAACATTCATGCCTATTTAGCCATAAACTAGTCTAATTATTTCCAAAAGAAATTTTTCAAGTTGAATGGTTAAATCCAGGAGTTATTCATCTTTAGAATTTTTTAAAGATATGTGTATTTATTTGAGAGGTAGAGTTACAGACCAAGGGAAAAACAAAGAAAAAGGTCTTCCATCCTCTGGTTCATTCCCCACATGGACACAATGGCTGGAGCTGGGCCAATCCAAAGTCAGGAGGCAGGAGTTTGTTCTAGGTCTCCCGCATCTTTACGGCTTTCCCAGGCCATAGCAGGGAACAGGATTGGAAGAGGAGCAGCCAGGACTTGAAGCAGTGCCCTGTGGGATGCCGGCACCACAGGTGGCAGTCTTACCTGCCGTGCCTCAGTGCTGGCTGCTCATCTTTACAATTTGCAGCACATCTTTATTTTCCCTTCATTCTTCACTCTGCAGCAGTCATGTGAGGTGGAGGCTTGCACTACAGGATTTTTAGCAGCAAATATAATTCGGGTTTGTCCACTCTCTTACACAATGGATTTTGTGGCTGAAATAATGAATGTGTAGGCAACCCTGGGAGGAGACAATTTTCTGAGAGATTCTGAAGAGAAAGTGACCTTTGGATTGGATGGAAGGCCGGATTCACCCCACCAGTGGACTTTTGGTCACTCTTGGCTGCCATCTTGATGCTCACAGCGAGTGTCCTGTAGCAAGGCCAATTTGTATCGTGGCATTGGAGGTGGCATGACAAGTCCAGGCTCGGCAACAGGTCAATTCTTTAAAGGGCAGTTCAGAAAGGTTTGGAAAACTAGGAGACAAGGATGCTACAGAAAACACTTTCAAGTGGTTCTGCAGAATCAAAGGCACAGCTAGGGAGAGAGGACAGAAATGCCCACGTTCAGGTCTGAGCAGAAGCAGTTACTACACAACCTCTGTGTTCCCATGTGGGTTATCTCATTGCTCTGGGATTCAGCTTTATCATCTGTAAGACGAACACTTGCTGTGCTTGCTTCAAGGTGATGTGACATCATTTCTACAGCAGCTGTTTACCGAGTAGCTAGGATATGACACATTGTGGACCAATCACTTGACAGCTCTTACCTCACTTATTCCTCACAGCTACCCCAAGTTGCATGTTGTTTTCTATTTAATTTCATACTTCATATGTGTAGAAGGAGATTTAGGACCTTTTTGTGGCTTTCTGAAATCCACAGAATAACAAATGTCAAATCTGAAATGTGAATGTGGGGGATCTGATTGCACAGGGCCACCTGCCCCTACCTGTTTGCAGTGCTTGGTCTCAATGTTAGCCTTGGTGGAACCTGGTAGTGGGTCAAGTGGAGATATTTTTCATCCAGAATTTGATAGAAACAGAAAGAGAACAAATTGCCTTCTTCCTTGATTGCACCTGTCTGCCTCCCACTCAGATATTCATGAAACTGGAGTTTTAAATGGCCAATTAGAGTGCATCCTATTTCCATGTCAGGGATTCTGAATCTGGTGGGAACTTTGAGATAATCCATTGATCAACAAATGTGTCCTTTTCTCCAGCCTTCCCGTGTTTACTCATAGAAAAGGAACTTCAGGCCTTTCAGAAAGGTGGAGAAGAGAACTTTTTCTTACATGCCACATACGAGAGGGCATCAGGTTGATGTCACTGGGAAAAGTACTGGTATGCATAGGTCACATCCCTTCTGGACAGGTCGGCCTGGACTGCAGCAGGGATGTGTGTGTGTGTGTGTGTGTGTGCGTGCGCGCGCGCGTGTGTTTTCATATGGATGCACTTTCCATGTGGAAGGCAAATATGAGTTGGGGACAGGCCAGACCTTAAGGGCTGCTCACTTCTCTGGTCTCTTGAATTCCTGCTCAGATGGTGCGAGCAGTGTTAGGTCAAAGCCTGGGGGCCTCTCCACATATTGCTTACTTGGAGCAGATTTAGTGGGGAGAAAAAGCAGCCATCCCAAGTCCTTCCCTTACTAGCGTTCTCTTCACCCTCGCTCTTCATATTGTTAACGTCTATTGGTTTATATATTGTCTGTGGCTGTTCTGTCACAATTCAACCAGAGTTGAACAGCTGCAGTGCAACTATATGGCCAACAAAGCCCAAAATATTTATTATTGGGACTTTACAGAAAGCGTTCTGATTCCCCTTCTAGGTTCTCTGTGCATTTCAAATGTTAATGTGCAAATGCATCCATTGTGGATCTTGCTACTCAGCCTGGGAACAGGTTATCAGGTGACGGCTTCTAAACAAAATCCCACCTCATGCCAATGCTCCTAGTCCTTGGGGCACATTTTTAGCATCAAGATCTGGAGCACTGCTGGCCAAGAGAACTTCCTGCAACACTGGACATCCTCTGAAGCTGCCTGTTCCATTTGGCATCCTGGAGCCATACAAACTGACTGAACTCTCGGGAAGAGGCTGTCGCAACAGAGGAATTAAATCTTTAATTTCAATGGTTGTAAACGCAAATGGTCACATGCAGCTAGTGGCCACTGTACTGAAGAGCATCGTTCTGGAACAAACACCCTAGATTTGCCTGCCTGTTTCCAGGGAAAATCAAACCACACAGGATGAGCTGAAGCTTTCCTACTCCTTTTTTTTTTTTTTTTTTAAAGATAGGTATTAGCATGGCAGACAAGTTTAGAGGATATTAAGTCTTGGCTTGCTCACAGGGAGGGGGGCTCAGAGATACTGCAATCTGGCCTGAGTATAATAAACCCCTTTGTTACATTTAAATACCATCATACTATCTTATATACAGCAACGCATGGGGATGTTTTATAGTAACAATACAGCCGCACGAACACCCCAGACGACTCTAAAAAGGCGCTAATTATTATTATTAGTGTTTTGCGCTAACAATAAATGTCAAATGGAACCCTGAAAACAAATAACTACCTGTCACCAAGTGAATGAAAGGCAATTTTAGTAAAGTGAATTAAAACCCCAAACATCACCAAGCCCCACCACCAAGCAGGGTCCAGGCAGCTTAGCAGCCTCCTTGGCAAGCGCCACTTCTGGAAGAGCAGGATCCGATGTCCTTGGGGCAGAGTCCGGAGGACTGTGCCAGCTCATTAACACCCAGGGGACCTGCGAAGGGGGCTGAGCAGAGCTGGAGTGCAGGGGCAGCCACGTCTTCGGGAGAGGCCCTCCATCATAGCAAATGGAAATTGGAGACCATTAAGGATGGAGAATCTTTATTTATTGGCTGGGCTGCAGCCCACTGGAGTGTTATCAGTGAAAAATTAAAGTTGGACAGCAGAGAGTGGATTTGTTTTCATGACATATTTCCCTTAGATTTTTCAAAGTGCATTCTGGGTGTCTCCCAAAGACTATTTTTTAAAAATAAATCGTACATTTTATTTTTTCAAACTTCATTTATCTTTGATATCTGATTGACATATTCAGGACAGTCTAATCCTTTCTGCTGAAGTGAGCTATGACAGTCGCTGCTACAGCAATCACATCACAGAGCCCTCCCCAGGAACAGGACTGCCTCTACAGATACACTGCCAGGAAAGCCTGGTGGATGTCTCCCCCACGGCCGTGGCTGTGGTGGGCTCTGTCCCCTGGGATCCAGATAGATGAGGCCTACAGGCTTGAACCCAGCTCTGGGAAATGACAGCGGAACGATCAGAGAGATCAGGAATTCAGGAAAGGGGCGCAAGTCTTGTGTTTGCCTCTCTCATCCTCCTACTTTGTTATAACCCCTGGGGAAGAAGGGCACAGGAAGTGGAAGACATTTAATCTGCCACCGTGAGCAGCTTCTTCTAACTGGCTTAGGTCTGACCTCGTGCACTCATTCTTGCCTCTGCCCCCAGTCCCGTTTCTCTCCCTTTCTTTCTCTTTGGTCCTTTCTCTCTCCTGTGCTTGAATAGATAATCTAGTCATCCGGTTCTAAACTCATCATTAAAGGTTATGCACAGTAAGAAACCTTCCTTCCGCCCTGCCCTCAGTTGTCACGGGTGCACATATATTCAAGCACATGCAAGTACACACACATACACACACATTTCCTTTTTTTTTTTTTTTAACACAAATGGTAGGGTCTGCAATGTGGCACAGTGGGTTAAAGCCCCAGCCTGTAGCACTGGCATTCCATGTCATTGCTGGTTTGAGTCCTGGCTGCTCCTCTTCTGATCCAGCTCTTTGTTGTGGCCTGGGAAGGCAGTGGAGGATGGCCCAAATCCTTGGGCCCCTGTACTTGCATGGGAGACCCAGAGAAAGCTCCTGGCTCCTGGCTTTCGATTAGCCCAGCTCTGGAGGTTGTGGTCATTTGGAGAGTGAACCAGCAGAATGGAAGACCCTTCTCTCTCTTTCTGGTTCTACCTTTCTCAGTAACGCTGTCTTTAAATAAATAAAAAATAATTCTTTAAAAAAATAAAAAAACACAAAAGGTAATATATTATCCAATCTTTGCTCACTTTGCCTTCACCCCTGATAATCTAGTCTCTGATCTTATTGATCATTACATACATATCAATTAATAACTTTGGCTTTTTAAAAATTATTTTTAAAATAAATATTTATGTAAGTGTATAAAGCTAACACATAAATTATTCACTAAGTGTCCTGGATCTCGAGGCATTTAGGGAGTTTCTATACTTTTGCTCTTACCAAATACCATGCAGCCAATAACCCTGAATGCCTGCCCTGCCTCACACAGGGGAGGAACTTTGCAGAATAAATGCCTAGCAGTGGATCAGCTGGGGCCAAGGGTGAGTGCATTTGCAAGAGTGACGGATGTTGCCAAATTGCCCTAAATGGCAGCTGAAAACGTGCATTCCTGCCATTCGTAAACAAGAAGGCCTACTTTCCCACACGTTTACTTTAAGGATATCCTCAAATTTTTGGATTTTTACAAATTGGAAGAGGAAAATGGTCTCCCAGTAAAATTTTAATTCATGTTTCTCTGGAGTCAGGTGCCAAGTATCCTGCTTATTCCTAAAATATATTGATGCCTTGTCAGCTGTCTATGCTCAGTTTGTGACCCCTTTTCTATTTGTCTTTTCCAGTGATTCCTTAGAAGACTTAACATGTTTTGAAACAAATAGTTCTCAATCTCTTTAATGAGTAACTCATACTTTGGTCTCAGTGTTAAAAGACGTGGGTTGCTTTTACAGATATCAGGTAGCAATCCTTCAACCCTGAACCATTCATTAAAAACACATCAGCCAAGCTGCAAGCCACTGTGCTGGGTGCTAGGCTGCTGGTGCTAACCGGGAGATGACACTGGAGCAAGAATAACCTTTTGGGTGATGGATGGAAAGCAGGCAGCGCCTGGGACACTCAGAAGGAGCAACCATGCAGTCCCAGTGGGAGGATGCAGTTTAAGGATAAACAAGAATGTCAGGCAAGAAGTAGGGTTGGGAATGAGAGGAACAAAAGGGTATTTTTAGGCTAAGAAATGGCTCGTGTGAAGGAAAGAAGAAAAAATGTGTGTGTGTTAAGGAAGCAAGAAGAATTCAGTAAGATGGATAAAGAGAGAAAGTTGAAAGGAAGTAGGGGTCAGTCTTAACATGGGAAAAAATTGTGGGTATTATGAAGATAGAAACTGAAATTTGTTCAAGCAGGTGCTGCAGAAGGGTGGGGAACATTGATGAGAGAGACAAACAAGCGCTTATGTTTTAATGGCGGGGTGGGGGCAGGGATGCAAGCAATCGACAAGTGGGCAGATAAATAACCAAAGGAATAATGAACATTTTTTTCTGATATGAAATAATTACATATCAGGAAATGACTACATATCAGGAAAAATATGGTTTGGAAAATAAGAACAGGTCCTCCTCCAGATGGGATGTTCAGGGCAGGCATCACATTTGCCAGGACAGAACAAATAAGAACACCTGGGGATGATAATTCTTGGTACAAGTTAGCAAGACAAGAGTTTAATGATTCTGTCAAAAGTTCTCAAATGACAGACATCTTTTGTTAAAAGAATACATAATAAGCCTTTGGAGGAATGTATTCTAATATGCAAGTGTACAAAGGTATAGGTGTCAGGATGCTTGATAGAGTTATTTACAGGTACTATTATTTAGAACAAGAAAAACACACACATCCAGTGATGGTGGACTGATTAAATACTACGACAGTGGAAAAGTATGTGTCTGTTAAAATGGTTATGGAGATGTCTACTTATTGACACAGAAAGAAGCTCATGATATACAAAAAGGAAAACCGTAGGTCACAAAATACGAGATTGTGTCTGAGCTCATCTGTGTAGCACCAGACCTATAGTTGTCTGCATATATGGATGAGCATACTTCCAAAAGTTCATGAAATATGTATAATATGAAAAAAACAAGAATGGGCTTATTTTTTGCGCTAAAATAAACATCTCTTAAAATTTTTTGAAACACAATTTTGCTTTTTAAATATTTTATTTATTAGTTTTTTGATATATTTTTGATTTCCATTATAGTCAAATTCTTATTGGCTCCACTAAATAAGGAGTTTAACAAATAGTGAAAAGATCATAGCCCAGCAGAAAAACAAGCCTGGGCTATATACAATAACCAAAGGAAAAGATATTAAACTTTATCATATAAAGGAAAATTTAAAACACCCACAAAGTCTTTAAAATCTGGCTGGTGCCGCGGCTCACTTGGCTAATCCTCCGCCTGCGGTGCTGGCATACTGGGTTCTAGTCCCAGTCGGGGCTCCGGATTCTGTCCCAGTTTCCCCTCTTCCAGGCCAGCTCTCTGTTGTGGCCCGGGAGTGCAGTGGAGGATGGCCCAAGTGCTTGGGCCCTGCACCCCATGGGAGATCAGGAGAAGCACCTGGCTCCTGCCTTCGGATCAGCACGGTGTGCTGGCCGCAGCGCGCCAGCCGCGGCGGCCATTAGAGGGTGAACCAATGGCAAAAGGAAGCCCTTTCTCTCTGTCTCTCTTTCTCATTCACTCTGCCTGTCAATAAAAATAAAAATAATAATAAAAAATCTTCTAATCCCATTTTCCACAAACTTTTGGAAGTGCCCTCATTATACACAAAGCACAACTGGAGGGCTAGCAAAGAAATGTCTACATTGGTTATGTCAGGATGGAACAACTACGAAATTTTTATCGACTTTTTTGCTAAAATTTGTACTATTAGAAGATGTTGCTTTTATGAGCGCAAAAGAATAGAATGAACACAATTCTGGGATGATCTCAGCTTACATATCTGGAAAATACACCCTGTTTGGCTCCTTGGGGTGGCTGGTCCTTTTCCCCATCTACTCCTGAGCTACACAACGAGTCTGTGCTTTCTTCTCATTGAGGGTTAAATTCATAATTTCCCTCCCCTCCTGCCTTGGGAACCTGTCATCTGTCTTCGTTGCGACCTGCTGGAGATGCACAGAAACACGGGTTCTCTCGAAAGCATGGCACTTGGGAACAACGTCGGGAGAGACGTGGAATTTTTATTGCTTTTCTTCTGTTTTCCTTTCTCTGGGTCCTTCTTTTTCTAACTTTGCACCTGCATGGCCCAAACTTGTGCCTGCTCCCACACTCTGTCAACCCCCAGAGTCACGTTGTCAACGTGACAGTGACAGCAGCCATCCTGGTTGTGATTTATCTTCACAAGTTGCCAAATCACTCTTGGTAGCATGTCTGTGCTTGGTGAATAATGAGAAAGACCTACCATCCATCTAAGGGCAAAACAGTGTGAGCAGTTACATTTAAATTTAGCTACCCCACCCCCACCCCTCAGCTTATTTCTGACTCTCTGATCGAAAAGGGCCCATTTAGGGGCCTTGGTGGTAAATACCCAAATAATTGTGTCACAAAGATGGAGGATCATTTTTTCATCGGAGTCAACGATCGTTGTGGATCAGCTGTCATTTCAAAGTTGCAAACTCCAATCAAACTCTGGTTTCTTAATAGTGATTCCCCTGCACCTCCAGAAGAGGCTCATTTCGGTGGCTGCCTATTAACTACTGAGAGGCAGGGCTATTGCACCAGCAACGCGACCTGTAGATTGCAAGGAGACACAGCATTGCAGATCTGGATACAGATCCGTGATAAACAATGAAGGTGGAGAGAAGCACACAAATATCTCCACCGGATTTGACAGGAGTGAGTGTGACCACAGGAAGCTCTGGGGTCACATGGACCTGAGTCGGAATCCTTGCTCTGCCATTCGCCATTCAGCTGTTAGACTTCGGAAAATTCTGTAAACTCTGCAGCTCCTTCCTCATCTGTGAAGCAGGTTAGCAACAATCTCTTGCAGGATGGTTATGAAGGTGTGTTAGGCTGCCTTTTCCCCAGGATGGCAGAGAAAATGTCTCCTGCTGTGTGCGTTTCTAGAACACATCCATGGCCTTCCATCCAGAAGTGGAATCTAATTGTTCTTCCTTTGAATTTGAACAGGTTTGTGAGTCACTTGTAACCTACAGAATGTGGCAGAGGCGATTCTGTATGCTTTTTGAGTATAGAACACAAAAAGTGAAACAGTTTTGCCTCACGGGATGAGGCATTCACACCTGGAGCCTGGTTTGTTCTGTAAGAATCCAAGCAGCTTGAGGCTGCCATGCTGAGAGGAAGCCCAAGCCACAGGCGAGTGCAGTGGTCAACAAACCCAGCTGAGGTCCCTGCCAGCAGCCAGCGTTAACCATAAATCTCGTGAAAGAAGACATTCCAGATAATTTCAGCTTGCAACCATCAACTTCAAGTCACCACTAATATTCCAGTCTTCCATCCAAGTGTTCAGACTCTGTGAATCAGAGAATAGCCAGCCCTTTGTGCCCTGTTCAGCTCAGTCACCCAAAAAGTCTCACAACACATAAAAGTCGATGCTTGGTGCCACTAAGTTTGGGGGTGATTTTTTTATGCAGCAATAATAATAGCAAAGAAGGCTGGGAAAGTGAAATATCTGAAAGCCAGTTACACATGGTAGGACCCTTAGTAAGTGGCAGTTCTACTTCGATGCTTTATTGTCTTCTATGAATGGATTTCAGGAATGACAAAGAGGTGGTACAATATCAACACAGGGCCTCCTCCTCTAAAGGATGGAAGGGAATGTGCTTTTCCAGCTTTCGCTCACTCATCCATGGATGTTAGTGGTTCTTATTGGATGTCAATTGGATACTTGGGTATTTATTGGATGCAAATGTGCCAGGCTTGGCAAGACAGGCATGGTTTCTGGTCATGTGGAGAGTCCACTGGGTCAAAGATAAACAAGTACACAAATTAGTAATACAGTGGCCACGCTGTGACACACAAAAGGATAGCGTGCTAGGGAGCAGGGCCATCTCTCTGAGGGGTGGCCACCGAGCTGGGAATTCTTCCCATAGTGTGTGTGTTGGGGGGGCAGGGGTCTGAAAACTGGTGTGCAAAGCAACTTCAAACCACTGATTCCTAAGTCTCATGTTTGCAGATTCTGTTTCTCCAGCTCTATTATCACGGTCTTTGGGGCATACTCTGTAAAGAATTGAGTGAAGAGATGGCCTGGAGGCTAGGGACTGTCCTGCTTGGTCATGGTTTTGCTCTGAGGCCTGTGTGAGACTTACTCTCCATGGGCATTTGCTTCACCCGTCATATTTTCCTACAATACTTTTCAATAGTCTCTGCAATTTCTAAGTGAGGAAATACTTGGATATTGTATTATATAAATTCTATTTCTATAGCATATATCTGACATGCAGAGTCAAATGCAGTTTGGATAATCTCTTAGATAAAATCGATTTCTTGAATTTTATAGCACATTTTTTGTATCAGCTAGCATATTACATTTTAATTAATTAAAATATTAATCACTAATTAGAATCTAATTAATAAACTAAAATATTAGCCTGTCATATACAAAGGATGATTTTACAAATGCATCTTTTGGGGGCTGGCACTATGGTGTAGAGGGTAAAGCTGCTGCCTGGAACCGTGGTATCCCATGTGGGCACTGGTTCGAGTCCTGGCTGCTCTGCTTCCAATCCAGCTCCCTGCTAATGTGCCTGGGAGTGCAGTGGAAGATGGCCCAAGTGTTTGGGCATCTGCACCCATTTGAGAGGCCTGGAAGAGGCTCCTGGCTTTGGCCTGGCCCATCCCTGGCCAGTGGGATCATCTGGGGAGTGAACCCAGATGAACCAGATGAACCTCTCTCTGTGTTACTCTGGCTTTCAAATAAATAAATAAATCTTTAAAAAAATGCAGTTTTGGCATCTCTCTTCCCTCTTGCCCTTGTATCAATAGCTACTTCTTCCAAATCAGTTCCTATGGATTTTTTTATGTGAATGATAGCTACAAGGAAATACAAAGTGTTTTTTTGTTTGTTTTTAGAATATTTTGGTTATTAAAAAAAGCCTCCCATGGTGTATGATGTTTCTGTAACTTGCCACTTTCCCACAAAAATACGTGCTGATGGGGTCTACATTGTGGTACAGCAGGTTAAACTATATGCCAGCATCCCATATTATCAGAGCAATGTTTCAAGTCTTAGCTGCTCTGCTACTGATCCAACTTTTGGCTAATGCACCTAGGAAGGCAGTGGAAAATGGCCCTAGTACTTGGACCCCTGCCACTCATGTGAGAGACCAGAGGGAATTCTGAGCTCTTGGCCGCAATGTGGAGAAGCCCTGGCTGTTGCTGAGAAGTGAACCAGCGAATGGAAGAGCTATCTCTGTCTCTTCCCCCTGCCCTTACTCTTTCAAATAAATAAATAAATCTTCCAAAAGTGTACGAGGGCTTGGCATTGTGGTGAGTAGGTTAAGCCAGCCTTCAACACCAGCATTCCATATGGGTGCTGGTTTGAGTTCCAGCTGCTCTACCTTGGACGCGGTCAGATGTTAACGTGCCTGGAGAAGCACTGGAAAACAAATCAAGTGTCTGGGACTCTGCCACACGTAGGAGACCCAGATGGAGTTCTAGGCTCCTGACTGGCCTGGCACAGCCCAGGCTGTTGTGACCATTTGGGGAGGGAAATGGTGGGTGGAAGATCTCTCTCCCCCCACTCCCCCCATTCCTCCCTCACTCTTTCTCTCTATTGCTCTGGCTTTCAAATAAATAAATAAATCTGTAAGGAATAATCATGGACTGAGGGTATGTTTGTGTAGGTACATAAAGATCCACTTTCTTCTGCTGACACCACATCGCATTTCTGAGCCACCCCCTTGCTAATGGGCACATAGGTTTGGGGTGGTGCACTTCTCCCCAGAATGCGGCACACTTCCTTGCATGCATCCCCTGCATCCACATGTGAATCTTTCCATGGGGCACAAGCACAGGAACTGGTGACTTGGCCAAGATCACAAGTATTTTTATTCTACACCCATATTGCCATTCTGTCCAATGACATATAAGGGTATTCACTCGCTGTACCTTGCCATTCATCAAATATGTCGTGAAGGAGAATAATGAGTGAAGCAACGATCAGCACTCCGGAAAATCCAACACTTGGAATGAGTGTGAGTCGTGGCATGGAGTGTAGATGACCTTTGTCCCTGGCAGGGCAGGTTCCCTCCCTCTCTCCTAGAACATGGGAGACAGCACAGCCCAGAGGTGCCCTGGCCACGTGGGGGATGAAGTACTCAGAGCCCGGTGAACACTCAGAAAAGTAAAAATAGCAGCTCTCAGGTTGCTGTCCTTGGGTGCAAAGACCAGGGAGGGGGCTGAGGGAGAGGCACGAGGCAAAGAAACACGACACAGAAACAGAACTGCTTCCTAATAATAATAATAATAAAAAACTCCCCAAGTTTTCCGCAAGGCCCTGTCAGCAGCTCTTCAAGCTGCATGGCTTATTTTAAATTTTATTTAAATCAACAAATTGTACACACTTGAATACGGAAACAGAATACAGAGAAAACACAAGCTGCCCTAACAGAGCAACGTCTAATAAACATTATGCTGCTCGGAGATATTTGCTGTTTAATCACCCCATGAAAGGACGCATTCAGCCAAAAGATGTCAGATAACATCTTGCTAAAGGCAATGGTGCCAGCTTTCCTGGCTTCGGAGTTCATGCATCTATTTTTTTTTTCCCCTCTTCCCCACTTGCTATTTTTTTTTTTTAATTTTAGGATATCAAGTTTTGAGATGCTCTGTGTCTTGGACAACTTGGAAGATACAGCCGTTATGCTTTGAATAATGATAATGGTAACAATTTATTAAATACTAGAGTACTTCAACAAGTTTGTGAAAAATGGAATTAAAAGATAATTTTATTTGGGGGCTTAAAAAGCGTTGAAATCCATACCTGGTTTTGTCATCATGCACATAATTTTCCACAGATTTTCTGAAGTCCTCTGGGACTTTCTGGGTCAGGATGGATGATCCACTTTGCAGGGCCCAATGCAAACGCCTACGTGGAGCCCTGGTCCAACAAGGGTCGGGAATTTCCACATGGTATTGGTAGAGCACCTAGCGTGGCATCCCGTCTTTGTCACAGAGGGCATGGCTCTGTTGCGGACCATCGCTGTGTTACCTCTTTAATGTACGACCATCTAGGGAAGCCCTCCTTTTCTTAGCAGCTGCGTGTCTCCCTGTTCTCTGCACTGGGAGGGGACAAGGTGACCTGGTTGGTGAGGCTCCCTGAGACGAGCAATGGTTGGCTCCAGGACTGTTTTCTAAGGAGGGAGCCACCTTTACTGTGTGGCTTTTGTTTTGCTGGCTGAAAGTACACAAGCTCTGAGCTAAATTACCAAGGAAGAGAGAAAGATGCTTGAGGAAGGATTGGGAACTATGGAGCAGAAGGAAAAGCAAAGAGAACCAGAGACGCCAGAGTGGAATTTTGAGGCAATTTTTTCAATGATGCTTTGCCACATGGTGTGATGTAAGTCTACCCCTTCCTCCTTCTCCTCAAAATGTCCAACAAAAATTTTAGTCACTGAAGTAATGAAAAAGGACATGACAAAATGCAGTGCACAGTCTCAAAGTAGACAAAAAGAATGGTCAGACACTGCCCACCAGTTAGGCACCATATTTGTGCTACACACAAATGATTTCTCTGAACTTTCTCAACAAAATGATGAGAACATGTCACATAGTTTCATGTGTTCATTTTCTATCAAGCAATTGACTTCTGAAAAAACACTAATTTACACAAATTCCTTATGCACCAAGGAAATTAGCACTTTCTTCTGTGAGTTGCAACCATTTTTCCCATTTGTTTAGGGAATTTTACTTTTGATGTATGTTTTCCATGTGAATTCTAACCCTGTTAGTTTTCTAGGCCTGCTGTACTCAATGACCACCTGTTGGGTAGCTGGGAGTGACACAACTTTGTTCAGTTCAGGGCCAGAAGTCCAGCATTGAGGCGTCAGCAGGGCTGTTTCCTCCAAAAACTCTAAGGTAAGGCCTTGCTTGTCTCTCCCAGGTGCTGCTGGTTCTCGGCAAGCCTCGGGGTTCCATGGCTTGTGGCAGTGTCACTCCATCGTCACATGACCTTCTACCCTATGTGTCCAATTTCCTTCCTCTCATGAGGACATGAGTGGTAGGATCACAGCCCATCCTAATTGAGTGTGGCCTCATCGTACCTTGATTACCTCTGCCAAGACTCTCTCCAGGTAGGGTCATCTTTACAGGTTCTGGGGTTTGGACTTGAGTAAATCTTGTTGCAGGACAAAATTCCACTGAAAACAGTGTTCACAGAGTCAATGGTATTAACCTTTTTTTCATGGATTCTGGATTTAGGGTCATTTCTTTAGAGGAGTTTTTTTGGTTCTGTGACTGGGAAAAGTTCTTCCATCACTTTGGGTAACAATGGGTTCATTTGATATTTATATCCAAGTGCTAGAACATCTGGCCTACAGTGCAGTCTAGAAGATGGAGTGTCATTTTTGTTTTCATGTTGAATTCCAATGCCTTAATATCGTATGTTGAATCTTTCTCAGATTGATTTAAATATTGCTTTTATTACATAATATGTTTCCATATTTATTCCATACTTGATTCTATCCCATTGGTCTGTTTTTTTCTGTACAACAGCCATCATATTTTAATCACTTCAGTTTTAAGATATGTTGCAGAATAATCTTGGCTATTCTTATTGATATATTTTAATTGAACATTAGGATCGGAACTTCTACTTCAAAGACAGTGATAGCCCCTCTCCTGAAATTATAGTACAGACACAGATTTACTTATGGAAAAGGAAAACCCCCATTATCCATTTTTTTCAAGTCTTCTAAGTCCCTTAGCAGCAATTTGAAGTCTTCTTCTTAAACCCCTCTCCCATAGTTTAATGTTGGAAGGGATTATCTATCAAGAAAGAATATTGACTTTTATCAAAAGCCTTTCAGCCTCTGTGATGGCAGCGTCATTTTTCTTTTGATCTATTGATATGGGTTTTCCTGATAATGAATTGTTCCGGAATGTTTAGAAGCCAGGGTCTGAATTCTTAATCTCACACTTAAAAGCTCTGTATCCTGGTGAAAATGACTTCATCTTACTGAGATAGTTTTCTGTAAAATGGGAGTAACCATAGAGCTGTCATTTTAGCCTGCTGGGATCATTCTCTTTTTTTGTGAACTCACTTGCCTGTGTTGCTTCAGGCTGCCAATCTCTCCCAATCTCAGTTCATTGGTGTGTATGTGTCGGGGGGGATCTGCCCTTTCCCCAGCCCAGGGGTGGACACTTAACCCAGGGCTGCTGATTACCTCACCCAACCCTCTCCCCGCCCACAACAGAGTTTGTTTAAGGACAGTTCTTTTGGAACAGTGAAACTAGCTCGGAGTTTTTCTGGATCCTAGTTTTTCTGCTAAACTCCTAGGACATGGAGTGCACATGGCTGAACTGTCAATACTTGGGTAGAGTCGGTCTGAGAATGAGAACACACAGGAAATAAAAGCTGAGAACTAGAAGAGAAGAAGAGAAATTGAGTGAGAAATTGGATGAAATGCTTTGACTACGTGGAATAAACTCACCTTATTATAGCCTGAATGTTTACCCAAACAACAACAACCAAAATCTTAACAGTTATGATAATGGGCATCTATTGTGTGTGTATTATGGACAGATGCTGTTCTGTGTCTTTCAGTCTCGGTAGGCATCCAACAAGATGTGTTCTATAACCAGTATTCCATTTCCTGGTAAGAAAACTAAGGCTCAAAGAGTTTTAACACTTTCCCAACATGACAGGGATGGTCAGTTAGGAGCCAGGATTCAAACCCAGGCTCCCCTGCCCCGCTTCCTAAGTGACTTTTAGGATGTGGAGCAGAATCCCCATTTGTACCAATAAGAAGAGCTTTCTAAAGGCTGAGAAAGCTTTCTGT
Source organism: Sylvilagus floridanus (assembly GCA_949820135.1). Classification (NCBI taxonomy): domain Eukaryota; kingdom Metazoa; phylum Chordata; class Mammalia; order Lagomorpha; family Leporidae; genus Sylvilagus; species Sylvilagus floridanus. The sequence goes on along the minus strand of OX463231.1, from coordinate 121,747,843 downwards.
CATCAGCAACCCTGTAATTTTAAGTCCATAATCACAACACTGTTTCTACCTTGAAAAGTTGTTGAGAGTCTCAAATGGATTTATAGATGTGGATTCACTTAGTCTGGTGTCTGGCCCATAACCGCTCTCCCCAGGTTGGGTGTTAGTATTGCAACACAGTCATTGTGCCCTACTGTCCATATTTCGCAGGGAAGCCGAGAGGACTGAAGACTGTAGGCTGGAATTGTTTATATGAGTCTTGCCCGGGCTCAGAGAATAGATGGCAGCTGGAACTGCAACCGCACGTGCTTAGAGGCACCACGAAGCTAGTGTAAATCGGGTGTCTGAACCCTAGTACTACTGACTTTTGGCAACCAAGAGGACTCTGCTGTGACTTTTAGGATGTGGAACAGAATCCCCGCCCTCTACCAGCTCGATGCCGGGAGCACCCACTCCCCCCCACCTCCGTGTGATGGTTAAAAATGTCTTGAGACACTGTCAAATGTCTGCTGCAGGACGAAATTGGCCCCGGTTGGGAACCACTGATACAGATGAATGCAGGCCATGCTTACCTGTGTGAGTCCTTCGCTTGCTGAAGTGAGGGCGCTGTCTCATCAGAGCAGGCGGCCATTGCTCAGTTCCAGCTGACTGCTGCGGGGGGAGAACACAGGCCCGTTGACTGTCAGATCACCCAAATTTTCAAAAGAAGTCAAGGGTCTAGTTTTTAATTTTTTTCCAGATTTTTAAATGTTGTTCTCTATTTTAATAATGCAATGTGGACCAAACGAAAGGAATCCATGGGCCAGGCTTGGGTTCCAGGCTGCCCACGTGGAAACTGGGGCCAGGAGGACTTGCTAAGATGCTATGCCAGGGACACGATCTGTAAGGTGGATTTCCCTGTCTCAAGATACCACCAAAGAAGGCTGCCATGCAAAAACAGTTGGGAAGATCAAAATCACATTTAATTCTCCGAATTGGCTGGGTACATGTTGCCCTTTAAATTGACTTTCTTTTTTCCTTTTTACATTTTTGAGAATCAGAGAGAGAGAGAGAGAGATGGAGAAGGGGCAGGGGAAGAAGGATGAGAGATCTCTCCAATTCACTGATTTACTTCCTAAATGCCTGCCACAGCAGGTGATGGGCCAGGCCACAGCACAGGGTTGGGAACCCATTTCAGGTCCCCCACTTGGGTGACAGAGACCCAAGCACTTGAGCCCTCACCTGTGGCTTCCCGGGGTGTGCCTTAGCAGGAGGCTAAGATATCAAAGCAGGAATCCTATCCAGGTCCTCTGACTGCAAGCATCTTCACTGCTAGGTCAAACACCCACCCCAATGTTCTTATTTGTAACACACCCCTTGGTAACACCAGAGTGACCAAAATGAAAACAACTCTTCTGAAGGTATGCTCGATGGGGAGATTTCAACTGGATCCCACTATCTTTTCCACCCATCTCCATTCCTGATCTATTTCCAGGGCTGGAAAGTGTTGAAAGTTCAGGAGCTTTTCCAAGTTAAGCTCACCAGTGTGGGCAGCTGATGATGCCAAAGGTGGAGCATAATTGCTTGGAACCACAGACAGTACAGCCTGAGCTCATCTCGAGTGGCAACCTTCTCTAGTCTCTTTGTGTGCATCTTTCACTCATTTCCCGCCCTCCAGAGACTAGCTCTCTCTTTCATCAGCGCAGGCCTGGCCAGTCCTGGAGTTATGTTCTCCCTGTGCTTCAGTTTGCATTTGCTAGGAGGGAATGTGATTAAGTCAGCTGGAGACGGGCACTAACATCACGTCCAGCCAGCTGAGACAGCATCACAAAACCAGAAGGTCCTATTCTACAAGAGCTGATTCTTTCTGCTCATGTGGAATCCCCATGCTTGGAACATGGTAGCACTCGCCTCGGAGGAGGCTCATCCAGGCGTGTGTCTTTAAATACCCTCTACGTTGTCCCCATGCTGAAATGTCACACCTCGGATGAGACTGTCCCATGAACTCTGATTGATACCCTCACCAAAAAAAAGGCATCTAAGATCAAGCATCTAAAAAACTCACCAAAACCAAGCTCTTTCCCCCAGACACCTGCTTTTCCCTACTGGCACACGGGTGTCTCCTCTTCTGTCATTCTCCACTTTCAAAGCATCCATAAATCCCATTGGGTAAATAACCTGCCCAACATTCACAGCACCACAACTATCATCCTGGTCAGTGTCACCTCCCAACTAGATGACACCCTTAGCCTCCTAAGCAGTCTGGATGCTCCCCTGGGTCTAGAATGATGAATGTTAAAACAGAGGTCTGATCACACCACATCTCTTTTCTAAACTAAGGGCTAATGCCTAAGTACCGTAAGACCCAAGACCCCTGCACTGTGGCTCTCCTTTCTTTCCCTTTCTAGCTCTTTGCTTTCAGTTATCCCACTTGTTCACTTTGCCCCAGCCACAGGAGCCTCCTTGCTAGTCCTAGGATGAGTATGCTCCACCCCAAGATCTTGAATCTTCTTCACTCACCATCTAGAAATTCTTTCTTTCTGATACTGGAGTAGTTTTCTTTCCTACATCCTTCCCATTAGTCTTTAAATGTTCTCTTACTTTTTTTTTTTTAAAAAAAGATTTATTTATATATTTAAAAGTCAGAGTTACAGAGTGAGGGGGAGGAAGAGAGAGAGAGAGAGAGAGAGAGAGAGAGAGAGAGAGAGAATATCTTCCATCCATTGATTTATTCCCAGAGGCCCGCAGGGGCCAAGGACGAGCCAGGCTGAAGCTAGGAACCAGGAGCTTCATCTGGGTCTCCCACTTGGGTGGCAGAGACCCAAGGACTTGGGCCATCTTCTGCTGCTTTCCCCAGCCCATTAGCAGGGAGCTACTACTTGGAAGTGTAGCAGGTGGAACAAGAACAGGAGCCATATGGGATGTCAGCACCACACGCGCAGCAGCCCAACATGCTATGCCATGATGCTAGCCCGCAAATGTACCCTTATCTTTAAATGAAGTCTTCCCCACTCTGTATATAAACAGCAGGCCATTGTCCTGCACACTGCTTTCTCTATCTACGCCCCGCTTCTCCAGAGCATCTATCACCATCTTTTGCTTATTGTCAACTTCTCCTATTAGAATAAGGTTCATGCCTCAAGGCCAGTGTCATTTTTCTAAGGTGTTTATTTTAGAATGGTCTTTGATTTACAAAGGGAGATTGCAACAACGGATAGGGGTTGGTGTTTTGGCCCAGTGGGTTAAGCTGCTGCATGGGACACCTGCATCCCATATCAGAGTCTGGTTTGAGACCCTGCTCCTCTGCTTCCCATCCAATGTCCTGTTAATGTGCCTGGGAAGGCAGTAGATGATGTCTCAAGTGCGTGGGCCCTTGCCACCCATTGGGAGACACAGATGGAGTTCTTGGCCCCTGGCTTCGATCTGGTTCAGCCCCGGCTATTGCAGAAATTTGAGGAATGAATAAGCAGATGGAAGATCTCTCTCTCAGCTTTTCAAGAAGGTGAAAATAAACAAACACTTTATAAAAAAGAAAACTACAATAATCTAGAGGTAATTCCCATATAACCCTTGCCCAATGTCCCATCCTGTTAACATCTTATGTTCACCTAATTTGTCCCATTGATAGATCAATATTGATATATTATTATTCATTAAAGTCCATGGTTTATTCAAATTCCCTCAGTTTCTTGCTAATGTCTCTTTTCTGCTCCAGGAGCCCTCTTGGTTACCATATTTAGCTATGACTCCTTAGGTTTTTGACGACTGCCACATTTCCTCAAACCCACCTTGGTTTTGATAGTCTTTGAAATTTTTGAGTACTGGTCAGATTATTTCAAAAAGCATCCCTTGATTGGGTTTTCCTCAAGATTAGACTGGGGTTGTAAGTCTAGGAGGAAGACTGCAGAGGTAGAGTAATTTTCATCATGTCACATCAAGGGTGCCTCCTCTCGGCAGGACTGGTCCCTGGACTGCTGACCGTGGGCAGCTTCCTGCAGTGTAAGTGATTTTTCTCATCCTGTCCTCTTTTTACTTGGTGTTCTCTGGGAAGAAGTTACTATTCCCAGCTCATGTTTGTGGAGCAGGAAGTTATTATGCCTCCCCTAGCTGAAGGCAAAGTCTCTACATCACATGTGGAATTCTTCTGCACAGGAGAGTTGTCTGTTTTATCCCATTCATCTATTTATTCAATCACATCTTTATATTCACATATATCACAGATAGTGATCTTGTACTTTGGGCTACAATCCACTTCCACTGAGTTTGTTTTGTCACTCAAAGTGCTCCAGCTTTGCCTACTGGGAGCTCTCAGGTTGCTCCTGTGTCTCTGACATACTGCTCCCATTGCAATTGTTTAAAGCCTTTCCTCATGTTTTCACAATACAAGAATCCCAAGATCTGAGTATCTCAATAAATCCACCGTGAGATAAACATAAATGAAATCCTACCAAGTCACATCATGATCAGATTTCTGAAAAACAGTAATAAAGAGAAAATCTTAAAAATATCCAGAGAAAAAAGACCTCCTACGTAAATGGACAGAGCTAAGCATCACTGCTGATTACTCATGAGAAACACAAGCCACAAACAAGAAAGCACTGCCACTCAATGGCAAAAGAAAGAGAAAGCTAACCTAGAATGTAATGGCCAGTGAAAACACTCTACAGAAAGGAGGGAAGGAAAGGTGTTCATCCGAGTAAGAGCACACAGAATTGGTCTCCTTCAGGAGAAGCACGAGAGATGCTTTTATTTTCCTAGAAAAGTTTTCAGGCTGGTAAAAAATAATGCAGGATGGAAATGGAAGCATTAAGCACCAAAACTAAGCAATAGGCATGTAAAAATGAAAGATTTTTCTCAGTAAACATTTCTTTTAGATAATCTTAGTTACAAATAATCAACTCGAAAACAATCCATATCTCTGTATTCTAAGTGGCCTGCATATGTAAACATTCAATGCATGACAACATTTCGCACGTACAAAAGACTGAGTGGAAGAAATGCAAAGACATACTGTTTTAAGGTTCTTATTATATGTTAAGTAGTTAATTATTATTTGAGGTATGATTGTGATCATTTGAAGTTGCATATAATACACCTAGAAAAATCACTAAAAATAAAACAAGTAGACATACAGTATTAATAGAGGGAATACAAAATAGTTTTCAAAAGTTGAATTAATCCAAAAGAAGGCAAAAAAGGGGAAAAGCTAGGGGAAAAACATGGAATAAATAGAAAATAAAGAATAAGATGATAGAAATAAGTCCACTGTATTAATTGTTTCATTAAATATAAATGGCTTAAACACTCCAATAAAATGTCAGGGATAAAATAGTAAAACAAACAGTATGAATCAGTAAGTAACGCCTTTAAAATCTAAAGATCCAGACAATCTAAAAGTAAAAAATGGATAAAAAAATGTATCATGCAAGTGGTAATAAGAAAACTAGAGTGAGTCAATTAATATCATTTGAAGTACAGTTCATGGATGAAAAAGGGCCTTTTATAATGATAAAACGGTATTTTCAGTAAGGAGACCAAAAATATTCTAAAAATATATGCACTTTATAGAGCTTCAAAATATATGAGGTGGGGCCAGCGCCATTGCGCAGTAGGTTAATCCTCCGCTTGTACCACTGGCAACACATATGGGCCCCAGTTCTAGTGCCGGCTGCTCCTCTTCCAATCCAGCTCTCTGCTGTGGCCTGGTAGAACAGTGGAGGATGGCCCAAGTGCTTGGGCCCTGCACCCACATGGGAGACCAGAAAGAAGCACCTAACTCCTGGCTTCAGATGGGCACAGCTCCGGCCATTGCGGCCATTTGGGGAGTGAACCAATGAATGGAAGATCTCTCTCTCTCTCTCTCTCTCTCTCTCTGCCTCTCCTTCTCTCTGTGTGTAACTCTGACTGTCAAATAAATAAATAAAATCTTTAAAAAAATACATGAGGCACCAGCATCAGCCCTTAAGGCATTCGGATCCGGCTAAAAAGCCCATGAGAGTTTCTCAGGCATGGAAAGCCAAGACACTGTCGCAAAAACAACAACAACAAAACCCAAATGAAAGATCTCTGTGACTGAGATCCCAGTGGAAAGAATGGACCATCAAAGAAGGAGGTACCTTTCTCTGTAGGGAAGACAGAACTTACACTTTGATTATGGCCTTATCTAAATAAGATCGGAACTGTGAACTGAAGAGGCTTCCATAGCCTTGGCAGCTCATGACAAGAACCTCGGGTTATTACTGACGTCATAAATAAGAGTGTCAATTGTTAAATCAACAACAGGAGTCACTGCACACTTGCTCTTCATGTAGGATCTCCATCCTTAATGTGTTGTACTAAGTGAATTAATGATAAAACTACTACTCAAACAGTACTTTATACTTTGTGTATCTGTGTGGGTACAAACTGTTGAAATCTTTACTTAGTATATACCAAGTTGATCTTCTGTATATAAAGATAACAGAAAATGAATCTTGATGAAGAATGGGATGGGAGAGGGAGTGAGAGATGGGATGGTGGTGTGTGAGAGGGAGGTTATGTGGGAAAAGCTACTATAATCCAAAAGTTGTACTTTCAAAATTTATATTTATTAAATAAAAGTTTAAAAAAATACATGAGGCAAAACTGATAGAATAAAAAGATAAATGAACAAAAAGATAAACGAGTTGAAGATTTTAGTATTCTTCCGGTCCTGTGAAAATGTAAAAAAAAAAATCCAAAAAACCAATAAACCTTTTGCTAGATTTGTCAAGAAAAGCAGATGGCAGAATTGAATTACCAGTATCAGGATATTGAAGAGAGGAATCCCTATAGATTCTTCAGACATTAAATAGATAATAAGTGAATATTATGAGCAACTTTATGTCAATCAATTTGACAACTTAGAGTAGGTGGGCAAATTTATTAACAGAGACAAATTATTTAAATTGGCACAAGAAGAAATAGAATCATCAGAATCATCCTGAATCTATTAAAGAACTTGAATTTGGGGTCAGCATTCTGCATAGTGGTTAAAGCCACCACCTGTGACACCAGCATCCCATAAGGATGCCAGTTCAAGTCCCGGCTGCTCCGTTTCCCGTCCAGCTCCCTGCTAATGGCCTGGGAAAAGCAGCAAAAGACAGCCCAAGTGCTTGTGCCCTGCACCCACGTGAGAGACCTGAAGAAGCTCCTGGCTCACTTTCAAAAATATAAATACATCTTTAAAAAAAAGAACCTGAATTTGTAATGAAAAAACTTTCTCTTAAAGAAACCTCCAGGCTCAGGTGATTTTACTCATAAATTCTATAAAATACTTAGGGAATAAGTACAAGTAATCTTACACGCACCCAGAAAATAAAGGAGATAACACTTGCCAACTAATGTTTTGAGGTCATCAATGCCACGGTACAAAAAGATGGAGATACAAGAAAAACATTGCTGTAAAGATGAATCTCGTTAACATAAATATAAACATTTTTAAATATTTTCAAATGGAAGTCATCATTATATCTTGTAAAAATAACAGCATGACCAAGCAGGGTTTAATGTAAGTTTGTAATTTGAAAATAAATCAATATCATTCACTATATTAAGGAAGAAAATGGAAAGAAAAATGCTAATAACTAAACAGAGACAGGAAAAAAATTCACTAAAATCAATATTCACTCAATATATAAACCCTCAGCAGAGTCTGTATCAAAAGGGCTTTCTCAAGCTGAATGGGGCACCAAAAGCAATCTGAAACATACACTGTTCATGCTTAACATATACTGTTCATGCTCAACATACACTGTTCATGCTTAACACACACTGTTCATGCTTAACATACACTGTTCATGCTTCATGTAGAGGATTGGATGCTTTCTCCTTAAGATGGAGGATAAGGCAACAATGTCTGATCTCACCACTGGAATTCAAATTGTTATGGGGTCCTTGGCAGCACAATAAGTCAAGGAAAAGTAATAAAAGCCATGTAGACTGGGAACAGAAATTTTTGAGCTGTCTTTTTTTGTAGATGGTATGATCATGAACATAAGAATTCCACAGAAAAGCTACCAACACTAGTAAATGATTAAAGCCACAGGCAAGAAAACGAAAATGTAGATGTCAGTTGTATTTTTATATACTATCAATAAAAATTGGCAAGTGATATTTAAAACTATGATTTACAGTAGCACCAAAACACACGAATTATGTAGGAATAAATTTAATAGAACATGTGCAGGATTTGCACACTGAAAACCATAAAATACTGGGAAGGGATATTTAAAAAGATATAAATAAATGGACAGATATACATGATCATGTGTTAGAAGGCTTACTATTGTTATGATGTATCTGATGAGGGGCTGATACACTAAATGCATAAGAAACTCAAACAACTCAACAGAAGAAAATAGCCGAATTTAAAAATGGGCAAAGACATTTCTCAAAAGAGGAGAAGCAACTGGTCAACGGCTATATGAAAAAAATGCTTAACATTTCCAGTTATCAGGGAAATAAAAACCACAATGAGTTATCACCTCGTGCCTGTTAAAATGGCTATTTTCAAAAAGATGAAAACTGTTGGTGAGGGTGTAGAAAGGGAACTTGTACATTGTTGGTGGGAATGTAAATTACATAGTCATTTTAGAAAATCGTATGCAGATTTCTCAGAGAACTAAGAATAGAATCACAATATCACCCAGCCATTCCTCTTCTGGTCATGTCTCTTGATGCGGTTTGAATAATAGTTTGGGTATTCCCCCCAAGGTCCATGTGTTAAGGACTTTTTCCCCAGGTGGCGCTATAGGGAGCTGGTGGAACTTTTAGGAGATGGGGCCCAGGGGAAGGTTTGAAGGTCACTAGGGGCGTGACCTCAGAAGGTCATTCTCATAAGAAGGTCCTGATAGAAGCCCGAGTTTGGGCCCAGCCTCTCTCTGCTTCCTGCCTCACCATGTGCTCCCACCACTACTATGCCTCAGGGCCTCTGCCAAAGCCTGCATCTTGATGTTTGGACTTTTAGCCTCCAAAACTGCAAGCTTTAAAAAAAATGAAACCTCTCTAAGTAGCTCCTCTCAGGTTTCCATTGTATAGTTATAAAAAGCTATTATATATCCAAAGAAATTGAAATCAGTATATTGAAAAGACACCTGTACTCCCATGCTCATTGCAACAATATTCACAATATAACTATTGAAGCAACCTAAGTGCCCATTGTTGGATGAATCGAGAAAGAAAATGTGGTATGTCTACACAATGAAATACCATATAACCTTAAAAAAGAATTCTGTCATTTGTAATGAGATGGATGAAAGTGAAGGACATTAACCTAAGTAAAATGAGCCAAGCAAGAAAGACAAATATTGCATGATTGTATTTGTATGTGGAATCAAGAAAGCTGACCTCATAGGAACAGAGAATAGACAGGTAGCCTTTAGTGTCTGGGTGGGGAAGGAAGGGATAAGGAAAGGAAATGTGCTGATGAAAGGGAACAGTTTCAGTTACACTGGCTCAATAAGTTCAGTGATCCATTGCACTGCAAGATGACCACAGTTAATAGTAATGCATTGTGTATTTCACAATTGTTAAATCAGCTTTATAACATTCTCACCACATACACAAATGATACACTGGTAAGATGATGAACATGTTAATTAGCTTGATTGAATCTTTCTGTAATGTATACATAGATCAAAATATCACATTGTGCCCTATAAATACACCATTACTATTTGCTAGTTAACAACAACAACAAAACAAATCCCCAGAAGGAAAATGCTCTTGTCAAATTAGTTAAAAATTATAAAATAGACATTCCAGTACAAAGCATGGTGTGAACAAGGATTTAGTGCCACTTACGGGCTGGACTCTTTGGAGAAGACAATCAATCCCTCTAAATCTATTTCCCAATTTGGAAAATGGAACTAATAATATCTACTTTGCTAGGTTTTTTTGGTGAAGTTTTATGAAGTAATGATAGTTAATTGTTCAACACAATGCTTGGCCTAAATAAATATTAGTCATTTTTATTTCAAGATGGATGAGAATTACTATGCACACAGGTGGCATATCTGTATTATGATCCTAAACTATACTGTACCCACCTCATAGGGCTATTGTGAAAATTAAATGAAAGTTACCACATGTAAATGCTATCTGGCATATGATAATTACTTAATAAATATCTTTGCTATCATAGTCATTATAAAAAAAATGAAAGAAAGATGTCAGTTATCTCTAAAATTATTTATAGATTCAATGCAATCTGATTCAAAATGCCATTGACGTTTTGTGGATTTTGACAAGCTGATTTAAAATTTTACATGGAAATCAGAAGGACATAGAATAGTCAAAACAATCTTGACAATGAAGAACAAATTGGAGGTCTTAAACTGTCTACTTCCAGGGTTTACTATAAATCTACTATAATTAACACAATGCAGTGTAATGTAAGAATACACACACAGATCAACAGGATAAATCAGAAAGTACAGAAATAGACCTTTACATTAAATCAACTCATTTTTGACCAAAGCACAAAAGTAAATTGGTGGGTAAAAGAATAGGCTTTTCAAAAAATGTGCTTAAACAAATGGCTATTTATATGGAGAACACCATGAGCCATAACTCCTACCTTGTGCCACGCCCCAAATGAGCCTGCAGTTGGATCACAGACTTAAATGCAAATGAAAACCACAAGTATATACTGCCACACCACGTAGTTTCATTTCTCTTAGGTAAATACTTAGAAGTAGAATTGCTGGATTGTGTGCTAAGTATACACTTCACTTCATGAATGGCTGCCAAAGAGTTCTACACAGTGGTGGTACCATAAAATGGAACAACACGATGTGCTGATGAGGATGTACAGCAACTGGAGTTGGTGTTGTCTGTCACTTTAATTTTAGGCACCCTAGTGGCTTCTCAACTTTAAAACTGGGGGCTTAAGATGGTACAAGCACTCTGGACAACTTTTTGACAATTTCTTATAAATACATATTTAGAATATGATCCAGCAATTCTGCTTTTAAGTATTTATCTAAGAGGAGTGAAAAATCTGTCCACACAGATTTACACATAAGTGCTTGTAGCAACTTTATTCACAACAACTTATAAACTGAGAATAATCCAAAGCCTAGCCTCAGGCAAATGCATCAAAAAATTGTGGTATATGTATACAACAAATTTCCATGCTATTTGGTGTTTAACAAAGAAGGACCTTATTTTACATGGATGAATTTCAAAAACATTGTGCTTAATGAAATATATAGATACAAAAAGACCATACTGAATGATTTAATTAAGTTAAATTCCAATATGGGTAAAATTACAGTGACAGGAAGCAGATCATGGGTTTTCTGGCTTTGTGGATGGAGCTGTGGTATATGGAAACCGGCTGCAGAAGCACAAGGATTTGTTCGCGCTACTTCAGTGTTTTGTATCTTTAATGTGTCATGGCACAAACATTCTTGAAAACTCACTGAACCCTACACTGAAAATTGGATCATTTTACTGTTGTTTACTGTTTATGAATTATACCCCAATGAAATTCAGCAGGTGGAAATGGGGGGGGGGCAGTATTTTATGGAGAAGCCAATACATCTGGAGTCATTCTATATGTTTGCTCTTGGCACACTGTGTATAGCTGCTTGAAGAAAGTGACCAAGAAAAGGATGTTCCTTTAGCATGTACTCATATTTGGGAGAATACACAGAACTTCCAGACTGTCTAACATAGGACATGTATACACCAATACGGCACTAAAAGTGACTCAGCTGCAGTGTCAGAAAACATCAACTTGATGCAGGGGTCATAGAACCTTTCCCCATGAACTGCAGAGTCTCAAAGGTGTGCTTCCCTTAGCTCCTCAAAGCTCTTTTTTTTTTTTTTTAAAGTGCATTGCCTCCATTCAAATATTAGGATATTCTACATAAAAATCCAGATTTTTAAATTGAACTTGAAAAGCACATTTAGCCTCCCATTGTGGTAAAGATTGGCATGTCCCAGTATGGTGCTAATGCGCCCTTGTGCTGTCTACTCTTCAATCCCCAGAAGTGGTGGCAGAACCAGCGGCTTTAGGCCTCATTTCCCCTCCTGGCTTCCTTCTCTTCAGTCACTTCCTGTTTGTTTCATCCTCTTCTCTTTCCTCTACCTTCTTACTTCCCCTTTTCCTGCTTCATTGCACAAATGGTACACTAGCTTTCAGAAACTAAGAATATGCAAAATTAGATTTAAGAAATTTAGAACAGAACATTGAATTCAGTATGTTAGAGAAGAGAAGGCAGATAAATAGGTATAAACTCTTAGCAAATTTGTGTCTGTGTTTACAGGAAAGTAAATTTTCATGTTAACTGATTTTGTTTATTTTTACCATGAGATTCACTGTCTGCGGACTCTTTGAACTCTTGAAATTGTATGTAAAAATGTTTTGGTTATATGCATTTTCCTTCATAGAGTAGTCTTTGCTTTCTTCAGAATCTCAAAGTATTGATGACTCAAAAAGAAATATGAAACACTGCATTAGGAATTGCTGTCCTGTCTCTCTATGAAAGTTATTATTGAGACTAGTTTTATGGGTCCCTTTTAAAGCCAAATGTAGAATTTACTATCAATATTAGGAAAGCATCAGTAAATAATTACCCAGCTGTGAGGCAGAAGCTTAACTGCATCCCACCAGTGAAACTGCAATCGATGACAGCTTTGCACACACCTTCGTATTACAGGTACTTTAATTAATTTATACTAAGGAAACAGCCATGAGTATGTTGAAAGATTTAGCTATAAGATGTTCATTATTGCATTATTTATAATAATGAAAAAATCTGAAAGCACTTAAATGTTCAGCAAAAATGAAGTAGATAAAAAGTTAGGGTACATCAATGAAATGATATACTAGGATATCATTGAAAATGGTGTTGAAAAACTATCAGTGACACTCAAGAAAAATCATCCTACAGCAGGAGTCAGTGGGCTGTGGTCATGGGACAGAGCCTGGCCAGCACCTATTTTTGCAAATAGCTTTGTGGCAGTACAGCCATGACAAAGACTCCATCTTACAGCTGAAGACATAAGTAGCTGCTATCGAGACCTCACGGGAACAAAGCTGAGAATACCAGGACCTGGTCCCTCCCAGGAAAATTCACCAAACCAAGTCCTATGTCATCAAGTGATGACATCATAAGATCCCTTTCCTGGAAACACACACGCACACACACACACAGTTTAAGCATATGTACAAAATGACAAACAATGGTTTTGTTGGGTGGTAGAATAACGTGATTTTATGTGTACCCTTTTGCTTGTCAGTACTTTGCAGAATTTATACAATGACTATGACTTTTGCCATCCCATACACAACATTTCTTCACTGTGCCATACTGTTTAAAACACCCCATTTTATTTCAGCTTCAGCAGTTTCCCTCAGCTTCCCAATCTCTTTTCTTGGGTATGGCAATGGCAGAAGAATTTCTAGTCATTTTGTTGAGTGACTGTGAAGCCACCAATTGCCCTGTAACCAGTTTTTGTTCAGTGTAATACCTGGGAGGATACAAGCAACAGGAAGAGAAGAAGAGGCCAACAGTGCTTGGAGAAAATTAAGATCTGCAGATGTGACATTTCCTAGAAATCAGCCTGTCTTAGTTTCTCCCATAATTATTCACCATTTTGTTTACAAATGGGAAATAGCATTCTACTGTTCAGTGTCTTCCAAGAGACTGAAGTTAATTTGAAATAATACTCCAGCAAAAGCACCAATAAAAGCCTCTGGAAGGCCCTGTTCCATACCCTCTGGCTACTGACACGACATTATTGATACACAAATCAAAGTTGACTGCTCTGGTAACAGTGAGTCCCCTGGCAGCAAGAGATTTCAACAGAGAAGGTGTTCCTTTCTTAAGACAAGACCAACTTAATACAATTTCTCATTGTAACAGGCTTAGTTGAGACATTAAAGGGATCCCAGACAGAAATTTAAAAATCTCCTTCCTCTTTGTCTCCCTTGGATGGAATGTGCCAACAAAACATAATAATAAATAAATAACTAAATAAAGCAAGAAGAAATTCAAACTATGCTTAAGAATAGACTCATGAGACACAAAGGAGGCTGCAAAAGTAATGTGATTTGAGGGCTGTCACAAGATTGCACCTGTCAGAAACCTGTAACAGGAAACGTATGCCTGCCTCAAGTTTCCACCATTAGTCATTTCTTTGAGACACAGCGTTTCTTAAAAAGCTCTGCTCGAATATGGAAATATAGAACTTCTGGGCTTAAAGGGCCCTTCGAGGTCACAGATCTACTGTTGAACTGATGTGCGAATGCACTCTTCATTGTTTCCTCGGCAACATGGCCTGGTATTGGCATGGACTCCTCCTACCACAGGGAACTCATTACCTCTCCCTAATTTTTTCTTTCACGTGGAATGTACTCCAAGTATATAAAAGTCTTCTTCATAAAACTCAAATCTGCGTCCCTAGAGTTGTTATTTTTTGATCATTGGCATACTTTTGACTGCTGCAGACAAGTCTTATAAGGGACCACAGCGGGCATTGCTGAAATACCGACAACCCAGATAACCGAGGGTTCTGTTCCCATGGAACTTCCATTCGGCGGAATACCGACAACCCAGATAACCGAGGGTTCTGTTCCCATGGAACTTCCATTCGGCGGAATACCGACAACCCAGATAACCGAGGGTTCTGTTCCCATGGAACTTCCATTCGGCGGAATACCGACAACCCAGATAACCGAGGGTTCTGTTCCCATGGAACTTCCATTCGGCGGAATACCGACAACCCAGATAACCGAGGGTTCTGTTCCCATGGAACTTCCATTCGGCGGAATACCGACAACCCAGATAACCCAGGGTTCTGTTCCCATGGAACTTCCATTCGGCGGCAGGGAAGGGCGTCAACATGCAAGATGGATTCTGATGGAGTCAAGACAGGCTGAAGTTACAATGCACAGAGAGTGGGAAGGGGATACTTTTGTGTCTGTAGTTAACCCAGCCTGAGTCTTGCTTTCCTTTTTGGTTTTCAGTTGTCGGCACACAAAGAGCTGCACATTTCTGTAACTGTTGAGTGCTAACGATGTTGACCCCAAAGAACCAAGTGGCCGTGTGAAGCCCAATGTGCTTGGATCACTTTGCTGAAGATGCCCTGAGAGCTGGAACAGAACCTCACTGACATTTCAGTTTGGGTTCCAGACCTTTTCCTGAGGCATAATTGCCTTACTGCCCTGCACCCCATGAAACAGCAAATATTTTAAAAAGAAATCCTTTTGTTTTGCCTAAGCCACATTCGGCAGATTTTGATCACTTTCTACCAAATGAAGCGCTTCTTTATGTGCTCCTAAGATCACAGAAGGGGATAAAGACTCTACAGTTGCAGTGCTTCATTTTATGGGCCCATAAGATCTTCCTGAATTATTTAGTTAACTGTCCACCAGCACTTATAGCCAGGTACCTCTCACACTTAACCCAGAAATCTTAGTTATTAAGGTGAAGTTTTATGATCTTTGCACTGGACAACAGCACAGCAAAAAATACTGGTACATTTTAAGTAAGACTGGGGAGTAGGTAGCGTATTGATGGGTAACAAATATCATAGCTTTTTTTTTAAAGATAAGACAAGGCATCACAAACCTAAGACAACTCAAATGCCTCATCTGTTATTCACAGGGAGTTCCAAAGTTTTGGCAGGGGATCAAATACACCTTGCAAGTATATAACCAGGCTCAGTACAGATAACCCATAAGGAACCACTGCTTCACCTGGGCTGCATGTTTCATTCCCTTTGTAACATTTGCCTTCCTTCCTGGGGGACACTGTGCCCCAAAGTCACCCTCGCCGGCGTTTCTCACTTAGGTGACAGTACCAGTAACTTGAAAATGTACAGGAAAGACAGCAGGAGTATGTTCATTGCATCAGCATTCCAGATCAATAAATACCTCCATGTAAGGCAGTTTGTGGATATATAGGTCCCTGCTCTAATTATTAAACAAGAATTGGCAGAGCCAACAAAGACAAAAAATTCCAATACTAAATTGAATTGGGGGTAACTTTCCCCTGTCCCACCACCTTCATCATCCCACTTATCAACAAATGAGAACTGAAAACAGTCTTCTCACCAACAGACACATTGATGTTTAGGGTCATGCCAGGAAAAGAGCGCTGGTGAATTTACCATACATAGAACATTTTGCTATTTTGTTCTGACTTCAACACCATTCATCACTGGATGAACTTTATGGTTCCTCTCAGTAGCAGCACCTGTGAGCCCAGGGAATTCTTTTTCTAGCCTTCTCTAGTGGTGGAAGCACATCAGTTTCAAAAGGCTGTGCTACATAGAGCACTCACTTTTCCTGCACTAATACTAATAAATCCGGGAGAGAGTGCCACGTGAAATGGATGGACCAGGCCTGCCTCGGTATAATGGGGCTTTTATGCTGACATGCTCCATTAGGGACCACCACACACATCTTCCTCAATAAACAAGCTTACTGCTCAAGTAATAAAGTCATTTATGGAGAGAAGTCAGCCAAAAGACCAGGACTTACACGAGGTTCTCAGAGAAGAATCACATCGAGTTAAGTGAAAAGAGAATCCCATAGATTCCAATCAAAAGCCCATCCTGCAACTGCAAACCCAGTCCCCATGGTTTGGGGCCCTGATTCCTGTGTCTTGTTGCTATATCCTTTCTTTGAGGGTTCACAGAGAAAGGACCACTTGTCCTATCCCAAAGAAGGAAAGAGAATTTGATAATTTTAAATCCATGTATGCCCTTTCTGAATGTTAAGAGTTTTCTCTTGTTTCAAAACAAATGAATTCCTGATCAAACAATAATTTTTTTTCACTTTTAATTAGCTCCTTGTGTTCCAAGAAGGAAAATAAAGGTGGAAGTTACATAAAAAGAAAACTGTCATAATTAAAGTCACTGTTACAAGGATTTTATTTTATTTTTTAGCTCTACTGATTATTAAAAGAAGATTCATAAAGGAGCAGCTGTTTGGTTTTCTCAGGTACCCACATACTCTGTTGCTGGAGGAGCTGTATGTCTTAGCTATGACCATGCAAACCCAGGAGACACAGACAAGGGGCGGATGTGAGATGAAAGAGAAAGCTTCGTATAGGCTATGGTTGCCTGAGAACGAGCTCGGATGTCCCTAATGTGCTTTGCTGACCCCCACAACAGACCAGATGTCTTTATAGCCCAACATATGCTAGCTATCGTTGCTGTGTGTGTATGCATATATGCACAGACTATACAATAGTACAGATATACTCGTGGATACATCAAAGTGTGTATGTGTATTTGTGTGCTTAGATATCCAAATGAGAATGTCAGGTTCCCTGTGTTCTTTTTCCCTCTGCAGTAACGTTATGCCTTTCTCTCTTTTATGAAGGTATTTCATACATACAATAAAATGAACAGAACTT
Source organism: Sylvilagus floridanus (assembly GCA_949820135.1). Lineage (NCBI taxonomy): Eukaryota > Metazoa > Chordata > Mammalia > Lagomorpha > Leporidae > Sylvilagus > Sylvilagus floridanus. Next base: position 121,730,489 of record OX463231.1, on the reverse strand, counting down.
TAAAGTCACAGAGAAATGAATTTTTTCCTATCTATGCCTGGGTAACCACCATGCCAATCAAGATATAAAACACTCTCAAGAGTTTAGATTTGAGCTGGAGCCACTCATCTCATGGCAGTTCTTGCCTCTACATCCCATGGCGTGGGGCGGGGAGGGGGCAGGGCAGTTAGAACCATTAGCCTTGACTAACCTGTGACCAGAGACAGGAGTTCCCTGTCCTTACACCTCAGAAGGTTGGTGCTACAGCAAACAGCTTTGGGGAAGAGCAACATTGCAAAGTGGAGCAGAAGCCAGCGGGTATGAGCCCAAGAGGCAGTCCCAGCTAAAAGTGGAAGGGTGGAACTCGTCATGCTGTATCCTAGCCCCCCTTGTAGCTAGTCCATGTGACTGTGTCCCAGCCAGCGGGGCCTCCTGGGAAAGATCTTTCCTTCTGAGGCAGAAGAAAGGAAGGAAGGGAGGGAGGGAGGGAGGGAGGAAGGGGGGAAGGAGGGAGTAAAGAGGCAGAGTTCTGCTCTTTCAGCCTGGTCACATTCAGGCATGATGCTTGGAGCTGTCCCTCAGGGAAGAGACACCTGTGGAGGAGAGCAGGAAGTTGAAGTCAGAGTCCTTCAATTTGTAAACCAGGGGTCCTCAACCTGTGCTATGACGGGCCAGATGGTAAATGTTCTAGGCTTTGTGGGCCACATAAGGTGTCTATTTCAGCTGCTTCCACTTCTTTTGCGACACTTCTTAATTTGGGGGCTATAGGAAAAAACAGCCTGTAGGGTGGACTTGACCCCTGGGTCATGTTTCGGTCCTAGTTTGCAAACGTCCTCTCTAAACTAACCTAGCAACCATCTATCTCCAGAGTCCTTATTAAAGAAGATGATGTTTCAAAAAGCAAAAATGAAAACAAACTATTTTTAAGCTACTCTAAGTCAGATATTCTGTTACTTACAGTTAAAAATCGCCCAATAATATGGCTGTGCATCTGCTTTCTTAGACTTAGTCCATATCTTAAGGAAACGGAAATAATGCTGAAGGAAGTATTTGAAAGGCCAAGGGGAAATTTACTACGAGTGCCCCAGGGCTTCTTTCTCAAAGTGCAGTGGCTGCTGCTGCCTTGGAGGGACAGGGCTGAGAGCTGGGTGTGCAGAGCTCTTGGAAATGCTAGGAGGGAAAACAGGATTCTAAACATTCCTACAGCAGGCCCAGCTAGCAGGGTTTTCCCACCTGAACCATTCGAATGGCTTGCAGCCTGCATCTCATGTTCCTTTCAATGCCATCACTAATGTCAGTCTTGTGCATCAACTTGGCTAGGCTACCGCACCCGGGTATGCAATCCAATAATGTCCAGGTGTTCCTGAGGAGGTATTTTGTATGCGCTTAACCCCCTAACCCCACCCCCTTCAGTCAGTCATCTTTGTAAAGGAGATTATCCCTGATGGTGGGGGTGGGCTTTTCCCAACCAGTGGAGGGTCCCTAAGGACAAAGCTGAAGTTTCCCTCAGGAAGAAAACCTTCTGCCCAGGATAAGCTCCTGCCTGGGTCTCCCCAGGTTACTGTCCTGCCTTACGGCTTTGGGTCTTGGCAGCCTTCAACCATGTGAGCTGATCCCCTAACAGACATACAGGGTTGGTCTTCATTATCCAAGTATTTATAACCCTAAAATCCATACTCACAGCACTTTCACAGTCATGCAAATTTGCACAGTGGCAAGCAATTTGGGTCCCCCAACACCCAGCTGAGACAGGAGAAGCCACTGCTTGGCCCTCTGTTTCAGTCATCACACTATAAGTGTCCTTTTGCTGGTTTATTAAGGGCCACACAAATTTCATTGCTGGGCTACGTGTTGGTGAGTTTGTTGTTTAATATGGTCTAGTGTTAAAGGCACAAAAAAGCTGTGTTGAACATTTCAGGGAAAAAATGTGTGTTAGATAAGCTTGTTCAGGAATGGGTGCCCATGATTCTGGTTGTGAGTTCAGGAACCATGAATAAGCTACACCGACTAAAGGAGGTGTCATCAAACAGAATGCACATGAAACAAGATTATATGTTGACCAGTTGCTGAAAGTGTTGTGAATAAGCTCAGAGGATCCAAACCATGCATTTCCTCCTGAGAATAACGCCACTAATTCAGTGTTTGGGGCAACTTTATAGAACAAATCTACTGCAAGTACTGAGAATGACAGATCCATGCATCTGTGTGTATGTGGAGCTGTACACACACAGGCACCGTTGCTCTGGAGAACCTGACACCAGCTCCACAGGCCTGGGCTCTCTAAGGGCACGTTCATCAGGGAACACATCAGTGGCTGCTCCTCCCTTCAGGATGAGGTCCAAACTTTATCACAGATGCGTCAACATGTGCCGTGCTCTGAGCTCCACAGGCAGGTGCAGCCTCACCCTTTGACTCTGACAGGGAATTCAGCCTGTAGCCAAACCCAGTGATATGTGGCCCCTGCAATGCACCACCTCGGTTTCCTCTCCCGTGCCTTGTGCCCCTGCTCTCTGATTCTGCCCATTGCTCCTGCCGGCTTTCATAAACACTGTCCTGTATAGCGGCATCCTTGGCTTCCTGCCGCCCTGCCCATCTTAAGGCATGTTTTGCACATGTTGGTCCCTTCCCCTGGAATGTTCTTTCATCCTCTGCTGCTAGAACTCACACCTCCTCCACGACCCAGCTCATACATTACTTCCTCAAGGAGGCTTTTGCTGGCCTCCCTCACTGTGTTCTCACTGCATAGCTATCCTCCTCTCTATAGTACTTGTCACAATTGCAATTGTCATCAGTTTCAGTTATTATTTAATCAGTTCAGAGGTTCTTAATAATTTTGTTCCATGGATCCCTAAAGCAGTCTAGAAAAGCCAGAATAATGTTATCAAATGCGCGATATAAAATACATAGGATTACAAAGAACTTTGGATTTCAATGTAATTGGTTATCAAAATATTTTTTAAAAATGTAGCATAGTAATAAATGTGCTTCTTTATTAGAACATTAAATAACAAGACCCAGTAGAAAGTCTAATAACTACTGTAATTTTGAAGTGGTGATGAGTACAAATGGTATTTTAAGGGCATCTTCAACAATGGTAATGAGATACAAAAATCTGGAATTTAAATTGGAACAAAATTACAGATATTGCGAATTCTACTGGATTTGTTGCCCAAATTCATATGGAAGGAAAGGCTGAACATTAGTTAAGAGTTTTTGAAAATAAAGAGGTCATTTATGTTTCATCTCCCTGCTGAATTCCATCTTTGTACTTGGATTAAGGAGTCTAGATTTGTGTTTGAATTTCCCACTCTACCATAAGCTCTAAAAAAGCAGAGTCATGCGTGATTTTCTTGCCATTGTATCGCTAGCAAGTGCTCAACAACTAGCTGTGAGGAAGAAAGGAACTCCAGCGTCCAGCTGACCTGCAATGGTAAAGCTCAGGCCAGTCTCTCAGATCATCTTCCGTCCTCACCCTCGCTGTACCCACTGGGTTGATCTCCCTCCTGTGCACATTTATCACAAAATGCCTTCTTTGACTTAGTTCTTCCTGAAACTGTCCATCAGCTGTCCACCTTCTCATGCATGCACTTCTGATCAGAAGCCTTTCCAAGGGTTCATCTCTCAGTATCTTCTGTGTTTCCCTCTCGGCATCAATGCTTATGAGCACTGAGAGGAGGGTGTTGTTTTGTACTCATTGGAATTTTGACAGAATGGAACTGAATTTTGTTTACCCCTTTTCCACAGAGGGGCCAGCTCTGGTCCGGGACTCCCTTCTGACCTATTACCTTTGCCTTTCACTCTCAATCCCTTCTCAGTAAGTCCACAGGTCTGCGGTCATACAATTGCATACTCGTGGATCAGCTCTAAAATAAACCTCATGAGCATGAACAAGGACAGGTGTTTCACAAATCCTAAAAGGCACTCTGTTTTCATGAGCCACTGAGAAACTAGGGTCACATGATCTTTGGAACATGAATAAGTTGTAAAGGCTCTAAAAGTAGGGTATCAGCTTGCATTAGCCCTGTGGAGCAAGAGGGAGCTCAGATGCATAGACTCAGTGCCCCCCCCGAGGGTCTGAGTGTCTAGTTCAGAAAAATGGAGGAGACCTCTAATGTCCTGCTCCTCTTATCTCTGCTGAATTTGCCAGAGTGATGGACAATGGCTGATTGTGACTTATATGTGTTCTGTTTGTCTGGATTTGTCTGACAAATACTTTTCTTAGAAGGAGTCTTGGGAAGAAGAGGGAAGTACTTTGGAACACACATGGAATTAAACCAGCTGCTTTGGGTGTACTGTTGCTAACAGACCAAACAGTCCACAACTGAAAACCACTCTTTACATCTGAGTATTATTTCTATTATTTTTACTTAATATTTTCTCTTTATAACAGCCTCCTTATTCATTTCACAGAAGTCACTTTTTAAAAACATTTTCTAATATTCATTAAGAATGTCCATGCACTATCCCAAATCTTTTTCTTTTTCAAGATTTATATGTTTATCTGAAAAGCAGAGTGAAAGAAAGAGAGTGCAAGTGAGAGCAAAAGATATCTTCCATCTGTGGGTTTTCTCCCCAAATGGTCACAATAGCCAGGGCTGGGCCAGGCAGAAGTCAGGAGCCAGGAACTCCATCCTGTTCTCCCACATGGGTGGCAGGGGCCCAAATTTCTTGGGGCATCTTCTGATGCCCGCTAGGCCTATGGGATACCATGGAGGCTTAAGCCCACTGCACCTGAGTGCCAGCCCCTACCTCACTTATTTTTAAACTACTGATGCTAGCATGTTTGTGGTGGCCAGGCTCTGCCTATGTTCCCCGTTATTTTGACTTATGGTCTCTTCATGTCATCATAAAATGTTTTATATGTACCCTACAAAAAAGGCTTCAGTTCACCCACACTGGATGTCCTACAAATGGCCTCACATGATTCATGCCCATCTGCCCAGCCTGATCTTGGTGCTCAGCTTTATGTCCTGGAGCTGCAGCTATATTGAGAAATGCAATCCTTGCTCACTCATTCTAACTGTTGTATGGACATACCACTGTTTCATCTACTCGTGTTGGGTTTTTCTCATCTCTCAGTTGTTGACAGATGACATTTATTTTCACAGGTCTCCTTGGGTGTATCCGTGAGGACTTCTCAGACGAATAGACCTGAGTGGAGCTTGTGAGTTACAGGGCACATTTACCTTAAAAAGCATCAGCTAAAACCAAATTCTCCCTAGAGCTGAGTGTATCATTGACAGTCCCAACAGCAGTGTGGAAGAGCAGCCATGTTTCCACACCCTTGATGATATTAGGTGCTAGATTTTAACATTTTGTTGATTTGGGGAGTATGAAACGATGGATCTCTGATTGGTAGCTCCTGTGAATTGCAGCTTCCTTCAAGTGCTTTGGATGTGTCAAAGACATGGTCAGAATCATTCTGTCCAATAGTCTTATAAGGCAAGCACAATTGCCATATTTTCCAAATTTGCTCTCAGTCACACAGCTAGATGCGGAACTCGATGACTCTAAAGCCAGTGTTGCACTGCCCTATTCTAGCCATTGCCCCTCTTTCTCTATGGACATGTGTGCAGCTGCTTATTGCTGAAGACTGAAACTCAGCACATGTAGCCATCAACTGCTACTCTGCACTTTCTCTCCTTAGCCTACCTCATGAACTAACTCTGCACCTGGAAGGAGACTCCCCTTACCCTCAATGCCTAGCGCAGGTTCTATCTATAGTGGGTTCACTGTGTGTGGCCATTGATAACAAAGACAATAATGGTGATAATAAAACCCTAATGGGTTTCCCCTGGACCGTAAGGTTGTGTTGCTTAAGAGCTCTCTCTTTGAGGTAAGCTCTATAAAGGTTGGAATCTTGTGAATGGGGCCGGCCCTGTGGCTCACTTGGTTGATCCCCTGCCTGCAGCACCAGCATCCCATATGGGCACTGGGTTCTAGTCCCAGTTGCCCCTCTTCAATACAGCTCTCTGCTGTGGCTTGGGAAGGCAGTGGAGGATCGCCCAAGCGCTTGGGACCCTGCACCGCATGGGAGACCAGGAAGAAGCACCTGGCTCCTGGCTTTGGATTGGCACAGTGCTGGCCGTTGCAGCCATCTGGGGAGTGAACCAACAGAAGGAAGACCTTTCTCTCTCTCTCTCTCACTGTATAACTCTATCTGTCAAATAAATTAAAAAAATAATAAAAAAGAATCTTGTGAATGAAGTTATTCCACATACTCTGGAAGCACTTTCTTTCTCTCCTCTCCCATTTGTCTCACTTTGTCCCTCCCTCCCTCCCTCTCTCTCTCTCATCCTCTCACTGTCTGATGCAACTTGAGTTTAGATCTTTTTGTTGTTGTTGTTCTGTATTTTTACCTTCAGGAATGAATTTGTTTTGGATACCGTCTGTGTGAGGACTGGAGGAGTGATATGAAAGTGTTTTGATAGAATTAAGGCAATAACCAGATAGAATTCCTTGGGGGTGGATGATTTTGTCAACAGCATTGACTCATTTTTATTTTAAGCTGGACACCTCTGCTGAGGGGCCTGGCAAGGGGGCTGTCTCTTTATCATTCAAAACCATCCGTGAGACTGTCTTGCATAGAGCGAGCTGGACTTGATTTAGGGCTGTGTCCCAGTTGCCTGAATGAGGTCTAGGGAATCAGACTTTCCATAATACACCCTGGATTAGTCATTCGGTGAGCAGGTGAGTATTTGCTTTTGCAATTGTGCCTCACTAAATAATCTAGATAGATATAAAAACAGTGAATTCAGCGGCTTGTGAATAGTATGGATATTTGAGCTTTTGTGCAGTACCAATCCTCAGCGATATTTTTTTGTATTAAATACTATGAATCCACTTCACCTGTCAGCACTATTCAAAACACGAAATGCTGTATGAATAGAGAGGATGTTCTGGGATCTTTCAGATGATTACTGTTGCTAGGAAAACCACTTCCTGATATCTTTGTGCTTGCCGAATGTGTCTCTCTTTGTGTACAGCTTACAGTGACAAGCAAATTCATAGCATGGTATTGGGGAGGAATTGGGAAAGTTTAGAAATGTTTAAAGAACACTGCTTAAAGTTAAAAGGGGGATGTCATCTAAAATAATGGTTCCGAGTTATGCCTGCTTTCATGTGCAGGATTATAGCTATCAAAGGGGAGCAGAGGGGTTACACTGTGTTCTGGTGGAGCAGGCTTCAGGACCAGTCCAGCCATCAGCTTCTGGAAGCTCACAACTGGGTTATACTTTTTGGGTGCCTGAGGAAATGACTGTCCTTTGCTCCTTGGGAATATTCTGCCAATTACTGTTTCTATAGTGTCAGCTCTGGTTAAAGCTGTAATTCTACCAGACCCGTGGGAGGGGCTGCAAAGCTCTCATGGGGACATTGCTGGGAATGAAATGGGAGCCAGGGAAGCCAGGCTCATTCACTTGCTCAGGATAAGGCACTCTTCTTACTGTGTAGCAAAGGCGAGAAGCATCTCTCACCCCAAAAACATCTGTGAGGGTGCAAAGCAAGGGTGGCCCCAGCACCAGTATGTTGCACAAAGGCCTCCTCACAACGTCAGTGTGATAGAGCGCAAGTCATGGGGGCAGCATCACATCAAGGCTGACACGGCGCCAGAGCTACAGGTCACCCCGGTAGAACTTCCACAACAGCTATAGCTGCTGAGGGACCTGGGCCACGGGGTTCACCTGAGCCGCTCCTCTTCAAATGTAAATTGGGGGTAAGATGTTTATCTCCCTAACAAGGCTGATGGCAGGGCTTGAAGGAGTCATGTGTGCAAACAGCACCTGTCACACATTTAAGGTCTCAATAAATCCCCCGTCTTAGTAGAGAAATGAGCAGCCCTAACGTCTGGCTGCACCCCTCATATCATCCTCTTTTTTCCTCCCTGTGTGCCACTCACTGGTTCTCCACAGCGTTATGTTCCAGATGTGGACTTTCCAGTGTTTCTTTGAAATGGATCAGATAATCTTGCTGGAAAGGGTTACTGTTATTATAATTATTATTTGCGAGCCAGAGACAGAGAGACACACACACACACACACACAAACTCCCATCTGCTGGTTCATTCCATAAGTAACTTGAATAGCCACCAGGCATGTTTCAGACCAAAAGCAGGAACCTACAACTCAATCTGCCCTAAGCACTCAGCCAAATGTCTCCCCCTTTCATACAACTTTAAATGGGAGTATTAGGGCTTGTGCTGTGGCAAAGCAAGTTAACCAGCAGCCTGCAATGCCAGCATGCCATATGGGCACCAGTTGGAGTCCTGGCTGCACCACTTCTGATCTAGCTTCCTGCAATGTACTTGAAAGCAGCAGAAGACGGCCCAAGTGCTTGGGCCCCTACACCGACTTGGGAGACCTGGATGGAGTTCCTGGCTCCTGGCTTCAGTCTGGCCCAGCCCTGGCCAGTGCAGCCATTTGGAAAGTGACTAGCAGATGGAAGATCTCTTTTTCTTTCTCTCCCTCCCTCCCCACCCCATCTCACTTCCTCTCTCTCTGTAATTCTGCCTGTCAAATAAATAGATAATTCTTTTAAAAAATAAGAGGGAGTATCACATTATGCCTTCTGTAGAACATCATATAGGTGCTAGAATATTCTTTGATCATACAGATGGTTTCCTAACACGCATGGGAGCTTCCCCAAATTCAGCCCACATCCAAATCTACCCCCCCCCCCAATTGAGAAGCAGAGAACCTGTTCTGGGTTCCTCACTAAAATTCATTTTTCTTGACTCCCAGAAATGGTTTGGGATAAACTGTGTGAAATCGTAGCAGGGACCTGGATCACCAGTGAGCACGATCAAACCAGAGAACACGGAACACTCTCATTCAGGGCCTCTAGGCACAGGGGCAGGTTGTGACATCTGTGGACTGAGTGATTTTAGAATACCAGAAGGTATGCTTCTTTGCTAACCATTATTCCCCCAGCAGCCCCACCACAGAGTCTGGCACTGCTCCCTTTAAGGATCTGAGAGCAAGCCTCTTTTATCCAGGAAGGGGACACACGTGGAGCTGCTCTTGGGCCCAGATCTTGAGTTAATGTGTTGGTTCAGCCTGGTCTCCACCAGGACCCCAGTCAAGTGGAACTCGGGACTGTTGCATGCAGGGTTGCAGAGGATAAAGCTCTGTGATCTGGGCTGCAGGTGTTGTGGGATTGTTGAAAGCAAAGATGGAAAACAAAGCAGGAGATGAGGGGTCCATAGAGATAAACGTCTTCCTATTTTTCTTGGGGCAAGGGTTGACTCTGTCCTTCTTGAGTCTGAAATACTGGGGCAGGGACCACTTTGGGAGCAGGCATGGATGGTACATGCGAGATGCATCAACTCCCCAAGTTCCGCATTTGAGTGTTTGCTGTTGATTGCTAGGAAGGTCCAGACAAACCCTCCCCAAACTCCCAGTCCGCCGCCTGCACACAAAGACAACTCGGGGCGATCACCCAGAGATTCTACCCCTTGCCGCTGCCACCCTAGCACCAAAGAAAAACTCTGCATGGTGGCATGTGATGGATGTGTACGTTTGGGGGCGGGGTGGGCATCCAGAGACAGCAGCAGCTCCTAGTCAAGGCAGGGCTGTGAGTGACAACATCCAGTTATCTCTCAGCCTGCACAGAGCCAGCCTGTTGCCTGGGTCTTCCCAGAGTTAATTTGCAGTAAAGAGAACAAGGAGTCTCAGCACCTGTTGACAATGGCTTGCTTGCATTTACAATAAACATTTTTTTAAATACTTCCTAGATGCTGGACACTTATGCTATGCATTCTCTATATTTTTATCTGGGCTTGGAAACTAATTTTTTCCACAATATCCTAACACTAGGATTTAAATGCTCTAAGCGGCCGGCGCCGTGGCTCAACAGGCTAATCCTCCGCCTTGCGGCACCGGCACACCGGGTTCTAGTCCTGGTCGGGGCGCCGGATTCTGTCCCAGTTGCCCCTCTTCCAGGCCAGCCCTCTGCTGTGGCCCGGAGTGCAGTGGCGGATGGCCCAAGTGCTTGGGCCCTGCACCCCATGGGAGACCAGGAAAAGCACCTAGTACCTGGCTCCTGCCATCGGATGAGCGCAGTGCGCCGGCCGCAGCGCGCCGGCCGCGGCAGCCATTGGAGGGGGAACCAACGGCAAAGGAAGACCTTTCTCTCTGTCTCTCTCTCTCACTGTCCACTCTGCCTGTCAAAAAAAAAAAAAAATGCTCTAAGCAAGAGTTCATGATGCATCCCTGCCATGCCACACAAAGGTATTTACTTTTAAAATATTAAAATTGACAAAATGTACTGTTGCAATTCTATTCCCAAGAACTTTCCCTAAGAGGGTTATCAAACAATTGTGAAAGAAGTATGTACTGAAAAAACATTGCAGCAAAGTCTGTGACATAGAAAAATCTAGAAAAAATTTCACCAATGGGGGATGTCAAAGTATTTATACATGTATGTGTGTGTGTGTATAGATGCATGTATGTGTATAAATATGTGTGCACATATATATGCATACATATAGAAAGGTACTTCAAAAAAGTTCAAGTAAATGTGTATTATGAAAAAATAATGCATGGATTTCAAAATCTTTTTGCACCAAAATAAACATTTTAATCACATGTTCCAAGAACTTTTTGAAGTGCTCTTGTATATACACACCTATGTCATAGATAGGCATGCACATTTTATATAGAAGATGTATTTAAGATACTCAAGATATATTTAAAAGGCAGGCTTATTAAGATGCCATTTCCACATTCTTATAGTATGCATTAATAAAGAGTTGAGAAAAATTTATACAAGCTGCTAAAAGTTACTTTTTTCCAGATAAGGTAGGAAAGGGAATTTATGGGTAAAGATGCTTATTTCTCTACTCTATACACTTCTATATATTTTTTAAAATACTAATAAGCAGGCATTGATTTTGTAGTCAACTTCCCCTTCCCCCAGTAAATGTTATTTACACAGGGTTGGAAAGGGGATAAGGCATACAACACGCAAGGTGCACTGCAGGAGTATCAGCCGTCGAATTACCACCAACAGTGATGAGATTACCTGAATCACAGATATCGACTTTTCTAGTCCTTCACTCATTTTAGTTTCTTCATTTGCCTGATTAACTGTTTTCACTCGGAGCATTTAGCACATCAAAATGGTGATTAAAAATACAAAAGGATCTTGGAAATAAAAGAGCAAGTAACGTGGGTGAAATGAAGCACTGCACAAGGTCAAGATAATCCTTTCTGGAGGCCGACATTCTACAATGAAGACAGCCGTGCACATGTGTGCACATAACCCACTCTGAGGGAGACAGGTGTCGGCACAGAACCTCTTCCACAGGAAATGCGCAGGGCTTGGTTACTCCTCTTGCAGCATTCCCTTCTCTGAAACATCCAAAAGCATATCTGCAAGCAGAAAGCCTCAGAAAGTCTGTGTGAATGCTTTGTGTGTTGAGCTTCAGAGACAAAACAGGAGTCTGTGGATTAGTGGGGTTTACTGCTGGCATCAACCTCAAGCTCACCAAACACAGGCTTACCAGTGCCTTATCCTCTGTATACCTCAGTTTCCTTATCTTTAAGATGGGAATAGTGCTCATCTCTCTTGGAACCATGAACCATGCCATGTTTCACACAACGGTCGAGGAATCATGTTTAACAACTTAGTTGTATTCATGTCAGTTCATAAACATTTACTGACTAGTTATGTGGTGCCATGGATTCTACTAGGCTCAGGGGGATCAAGGAGTAATAAAAATCCACTGCGGGTCCCAAGATCTGTATTTTCTTTACTTACAGTCCTTTATTTTCTGACACATCCCATCACACCACAATTGAGTCAGAACTTGCTACCATTAATGTGTTTGTGCTACAAATTTGTCCATGATTTTCCATTTCTATAAATTTGGAGGGTTTAAAAGTTATGCATATGACACTGTCACGCTTCTTCAATCACCAACTCCCTCAGCTTTATTGAGATAAAATGACAAATCACACAATTAGCCTTATATATCTTTTTTTCATGATAGAAAAAGGTAAGGGTCCGTTAGAGTTGGCTGAGAGAAACGATGTTGGACCCAAAGCCTGCTGTTCTGGTGCTGCATATGCACTTGTGATGATGCACGTTTATGAGTACCACGATAAAAAAGAGCCTTCTTTATTCAGCGGCAGATTATCTTTGTGGATATGTGTGGGGGATGGACAGCAAATCAGTGTGTATCATTGCAAATGTGTGCAATCCATCAGGAGTGTTTGGCAAGAAAAATGAGGATGCAGCCCACTTATCTAATGGAGTGCTACACAGAGAGGGCTCATGGACACACTCCTTCTCCCTAGGAGCTTTGAAAGAGCATTGTTGTACACAGACGCAAGGACCTAATTTATTCGGTAGATAAAAGAATTAATTGCTATTATCTACCACAAACACAAACAGAGGCTGGGGGTTGGGGCTGGTTAGCATAGGGCTAGGGGCTGCTGCTGTTGCTTTCTCCTCTGCTTGAGGAGGACTTCCTGGAAGAGGAGCGGCCCAGGAACACTGACTAATGAAAGGGGAAGCATTTGCCAAGCCTCGGGTCATAGGGACTGCCAGGCCTGGGAGAGCCGAGGCCATTATTCTGCCTGCTCTAATGCACCTCGTTACAGAGAAGCACGCTCAGTGGTGACAGCCAGGAGAACAACCATTTTAATCAAACCGTGGAGAACTCAGAAACATAAACACATGTGCATCTGCCCCTCTCGTTTGGCTACTTCATCTTCCTCCCTTTCCTGTAAGAGTGACTCATGGTGGACAATTACTCTCTGCCTCAAATCTGTCTGCAGGGGTGAGCCCATGTAGGAAAGATTAAAAGAGAGAAAGATGAAGATGCCACGGAAATCAAAGAGCTGGAGCTCTCTTGGGCACCAGGGGGGGCTCTGAGCAAAGGGCCCCCGCCAGTGTGCAGGGAGGAGCTGATGGGGCCCCCAGTTATCACCAGGAGCTACCCCTCCTTAACACCCAGCCATCCAGCCTTGCACACAGACTTCCTGGCTGAGTCAGATGCAGAGGAAGACAGCCAGAAGTTTAATCCATTTACCCTTCTGGTCACTCTCAGAAGGAAGCAGGTCCCTATTGTTAAGGTGCCATACAGGATTCACAAACCAAGAATGAAAAAAATGTTGTGTTACAATAGCAAATTAATTTTGATAGCCAGCTTTTATGTTGCTTGCTGGGGAAAACAATCTCAGTTGATTCGAGGTCCCTCCATGGATTCTGAGTTGTGTTGAAGCTCTGAGGTCTGTGCAGAGTAAATGTGTGGGGATGGGGGCAGTTGGTTTAGACTTGTGCAGGACAAGATAGGAACCTCTGGCTACATGTCACCATTTAAATGAATTCAAATTAAGTTAATTAAAAACTCAGTTTCTTATCCCCCCCCCCTTTTTTTTGACAGGCAGATTGGACAGTGTGAGAGAGACAGACAGAAAGGTCTTCCTTTACCATTGGTTCACCCCACAATGGCCGCTGCGGCCAGCACATCACGCTGATCTGAAGCCAGGAGCAGGGTACTTCCTCCCAGTCTCCCATGGGGTGCAGGGCCCAAGCACCTGGGCCATCCTCCACTGCACTCCTGGGCCACAGCAGAGGGCTGGCCTGGAAGAGGAGCAACCGGGACAGAATCCGGTGCCCCGACCGGGACTAGAACCCGGTGTGCCGGCGCCGCAAGGCGGAGGATTAGCCTATTGAGCTGCGGTGCCAACCGACCCATGTATCTATTATAATGACTTTTCTGAAGAGTTATGGCATCTTGGTATAGCTTGAACGAGCATAAAATATGAAGTCCATGTGGGTATTTTAGTGCAGTGGGTTAAGGCCCCACTTGAGACACCCACATCCCATATTGCAGGACCAGTTTGAGTTTCAGCACCTCTGCTTACGATCCGACTTCCTGCAAAAGCATCCTGGTAGGTAGCAGTTGATGGCTGAAGTGTACGGGCTCCTGCCGCCCACAATGGAGACCCAGATGGAAATCCAGGCTCCTGGATTTGACCTGGCCCAGGCCTGGCTGTTGTGGGCACTTAGGTGATGAAGCAGTGGATACAAGATTCTCTCTCTCTCTCTCCCTCCCTCCTTTGTATTCTACCTTTCAAGAATTTTAACTGAGGAGTTTCGGATGATGAACGCATGATCGGGGATGATCTAATCTCGAGTTCCAGTGGAGACGATGACGACCTCCATATCTCAGGGACTTCAGTCATCAAGTTCATTCCCTGCTCACAGGAAGTCCTCTGATGGTCAGCACCTCTCCAGGGCAACTCCGTGCTGTGACTCAGTGGCCCAACTTGCTTCTTCCCTGGGATTCTGGTAGTTGAGCTCATTTCCCTCATAATCTCCGGGAAAGCAAATTAGAGATGTAGATTATACAGGGACTCTGCATTACTCAAGTCAAGCAGTGACACATGTTATTGTGTCCTTCAAAGCAGCGCTAGTCCCATCACCCAACTTACTTCAAGATAACTGGGAAAGGAGAAGAGGCTATGGATGACTGTGTGAACATCCTTGTCTTGGACTCACTGATGAGTTGCAATGACTGACAACAGCAAAAACAGCAGCATGACACTGAATGCTTGACTGGCTGGACTCTTTGAGAGTAGTATCTCATTTAATCTTCACGACAGCCCTGAGAGGCAAGTCCTCTCATGACCTCTTTCTCTTTTAAAGTGAGCACAGTGAAGCTGAAGTGACTAAGATAAAACGCGTAACAGAGCCTGGACTTGAACTCAAGTCTGACCCTTGTCAAAGTGCACTATCTTAAACTCTATGTGATACCACTGCTGCTCCCAGGTATCTGTGTTGGGGAAAAGGAAAGATGTCAGAAACTCAGGGATGATTAAGCTTCCAGGTTTTTTTTAAAGGAAAATAAAGTTTCACTCTAGAATACAGCTGTCCAATAGAACTTTCACAAAGATGGAAACGTCACTCTGTGTGACTCATTTATGCTAGCTACCAGACAGATGTGGAGATCAAGCCTTGAAATATAGCCAGCGTCACAAAAGACCTAAGTTTCTTATTTGATTTTCATCATGGGCTCACATGTGGCCAGTGGCTACCATCTTGGACAGCTCCACTTTGGAGACTACACATAAGTGAGTTCAACTTTTATCACCACCAACTAAATCCCAAGACAAGCCAGAAATGATGCTGGTCAACAACAAGCACCCCCACTGACCCTCAGTAGCTAACACAGGGTCAGCTGGAACAGAGCGTCCAAATTAACCTCATTCTCTTGTTTACCAAAGTGACCAGCCTGGTAGACTAAGAAGATATGAACTTTTGATGTCCTCATAGCATCATAAAGATTTTCAAGGTTCTTCTCAATAAGACTGATATGTGAAAAGGGATTTATGACAAAGTGATTCTCAACTTTTCAATGCTTTTCCCGGAAGCTGTCTCTTTGGGTAACTTTGCCTCTTGCTTTGCTCTGGCAGGCAGTAGGTCCTCAGTTAACAAGCCTTAGGGATGGTGGGCATGTTCTTCCCTCATGAAGAGAGAAGCTTCCTTTACCACTGCAGACAGACAGTCAAGAAGCTGCTACGGTTTAAAATAGTTACAATGAGGCCAAATTTCAAATACTTCAGTATACTCCTGCTTGGACACTCTCATTCAGACCACGCAGGAAAACAACAAGGAAGATAAAAGAACAAAATATTAATATTCGGTGTCAAGATGTGACTATTTAATGCTCTCAATCCTATTACTTTAAGGGGCATTGAAACACAGCAGAGCTCTGGGTCAGAATCCCACCCTCACTGTACCCTGGATGTCTGACCAGATGGATGACACACGGCTTTTCTTAATGTCACTATCCTCAGTTGTGAAATGGATTTCACAGAGTTGGATTAACTGAGCTAATCTATATAGAACATGCCTATGCATCTGGCCTACAGGAAACACTGACCTGGGGGCACTTCTGTTGGAATCCACAGCACTTCCATGAGTGAGTTCGTGGCTTGCCTTCTCTCCCAAGCCTCTCTTGACTGCCTTTAGCTCACCTTTAATGGACTTCTTTTATCGGGACAGAAGTAGCAGATGAGGAAAAAGATCCCCGAACACATGAAAGGTGTGAAAGTATCAACCTCAGAAAATGAGTCACAGTCTTGGGAAAGGCTTTTGGCACCCACTGGAATTGGACGCCATGAAACAGTTTATGAGAACAGGAAGCCTGCATCTCACAACTGGGTCACAACGACTTCTTTAAAAAGCACTTAGGTGTAAGCATCTGCAAATCACCCCTTGTTTTTCACTAAGTCAACCAAGGAAAAGTGTGGTGACAAGTTTGCTGAGTTGCTACTAGGCACACCTGAGTTCAAGTCCCAGGTCTTCCGCTTGTGAATTTCAAGTCTGGATAATTTGCTTTGACAGCTTCATAATTTAGTTTCCTCATCTGTAAAACTGGATTTAAGATAGAGAACTGCATCTGAGGAAAATAAAAGCTCTTTAAGTCCTCGTAGTAACAGGTGAACTCATGAGGCTCTTGAGGTTGACTATGTCCAAAGCCAAGAAGGAGGCAAGAGATGCCCTGCCCAAAAGAGAGAAGGTAGCTGGAGACTTCCAGGGCGATGGAGAGGGGCGGGAATGGAGAGCCTTCACACCAGTGTTTTCATCTGGCCCTTGCAGAGGGGGCTTGCTGAGACCCAGTGATGCAGTTGGTCTTGGCAAGTCTGACTTCATGTTTCCTGACTGGACCTTTGCCCAACAGAAGCAAGTGACTGATAACAAAGATCAATGTGTTTCCTTCCAAGTTGGTCTGTAATTGTAGAGTAGTTAGGTTTGCTGCTTCTCGATTCACTGGCCCCACTTCAGTGTTTTTCATTTATGATCTTGCCTGGATGTCAACAAAGGACTTGGGAAACATTCATATCTAAAGGACAGAACTCAGATTTTCACCCTTTCACCTCTCGGCTCAAATGCCACCTTCTCTGAAGGCCTTCACCAACCACAAAGCAAGCAGAGGCCGCTGCCTCCCACCACCCACTAGCCTCATGTTTTATTCTACCTTCTTTCCCAGCATTTCCCCTGATAGTTTATAATGTATGTAGCAGACTTTCGGAAATGGATGTCTCCTTGGAACAGGGACTTGGGTTCTCAGTTTACCCAATGGTGCTGGTAAATAAGCAAGAACCAGCTCTCTAGAAGAGAGAAGCCAGGATGGGTAGCTGCCACTTTGCGTGAGATAAACATCCTCACCACGTCCAGTTTCAGGACACCCACATGACGTCATAGGATGCAAACTCAGAAAGAGACACACACACAGTTCACCCTCACAGGCTGGTGCAGCCTGGCACCAGAACAGCACCTCCCTCATGGGAGGAACCCAGTGATGTCATATGGAGAAGTTCATGGGTAATGCTGCAGCTGGAGCATGAATGCCAGCTGCAGAGAACTGACACCTATCCCACCAGGAGCACAGTGTCATCGATTTGCTTGGTCACCCAGCAAGCACCCAAGTGCCCAGGAAACACCTGAAACATCTGGTGGGAAGGCTTTATCTGTTTTACTCTGAAAGTTGTATGTGTGTGTTTTAAATACACTCATTTCCTCTGCTGAATAAGGTAATTAAATTGCAATGAGATAGAAAATTTAATTAATACTGTATTCATTTAACTATCTACATGTAAATGCTCCTACTTCCATAAAGTGAAGTTCTTTGAGGTCAGAAATCATAATTTACTCAAATTTTTTAATACCTTCTTTAACTTAGTCAGAGCACTTTGCAGGTGAAAAGTTGCTCAGTAAATATTTACTGATGATTATTTGATACTGATCCATTGTAGGACTTTCTGGCTTATTAATAGATTTGCAGTGACCAACTCTACTTGCCTGGAAAATGTCAAAAGGATCATTTTCAAATCTCTATCAAACCAACAATTTCCCTGTATTTTTTTTATTCTACCTAGCAGACTGAACATCAGTAATGAGACATTTTGGGGCATTTTCAGAAGTTGCTTCCAAGGCTTTCGAAAAATCACTTTTTGTGTTTTGGCAGGGGAATGGAGGGGTAGAGGGAGGTGGTGCCACGCCCCCTATTTTCCATACTGATTTTTTAAAAGGAAAATGAAGATCTACTTTAAAGTGCTTTCACCAAACAGGGGCACAATGAAATGGAGAAACTTAATGGATCTCTTTCTGTGAATAAAATGACAGATAAAATATCTATTTTGCTCACATATTTTTCATTCACAGACAGTTCATTTCAGTAAATATCTTACCACCTGCACTTGTCTATTTTCCAAGGTTTTTGGGAAATTTCCAATAAGTTCAGTTGGACTCTATAGTTGGTATTTATGAGGCTGTGCTTAAAGGGAAATTGCATCAAGGATATCATCAGCTCATTTTTTTTTTTTCCTGTGTTTTTCTTGAACATGGAGTTGGCAAGCTCTCAAAATGCTTATCAGGTCATAACTCAAAGATACATGTGGCCTCCACAGCTGGGTTAATATTTACAAAGCACTCTTCTGCCCTGCTCCTGCCTTTTCCGAATGTGTCTCTGTTCCGTGGTTGCTGCTTTCTGCTGGCCTGTGAACAGTGCAGATCAGAAGAGGCCAAGTCCACACCAGCAGCGAATGCCTCCTGTGTCTGCCCTAGGACTCCTGTCTCCAAACCAGGCTCGGTTGCTCTTTAGAAAGGAGCTGGGAGATTTCTACACGCCCCTAACCAGTGTAGCTCACCCTCCCTACGACTGACCTCTGGGGCCAGATGATTCTGTGATGAGGCCATCCTGAGCCCAGGAGGGTGATCAGCAACATCCCTGGCTTCAATCCCTGAGAGGCCAGTAGGGACCCCCACCAGGCCATGACAACAACAGTGTCTCAGACATTGCCAAGAGTCCCTGGGGGGCAAAAGCAGCCCCGGTTGATACCCATTCCCCTACATTACCACTGTGATGCACTAGGCGAGGACACAAAGAAGGGATGTCCATTGTGTGTCCTGCACGAAGAACTGCTCGTGGTTTCAGGGTTCAGAAATACAGATTCCTCCCCCTCCTCCTCCTCACACACCTGTGTATTCCCGGAATCTGCTTGCCCCTGGTGTGAAATTTGTAATAATACAGCTTGGGGTGGAGACTGTCGGAAACTTTCTTTACACGGATGGTGGAGGAAGTGTCATGATTTTCCCATCTCCACGTGATAGAGGAATCCAAATTCAGTCCAGAATTATTCTGTAAATCACAGTTTCCAGCAGAAAAACAAGACTACAAAGCACCACAGCAAGGGTAGTGCCCAAGTGGTCTGGGTACAACACTAGACTCTGCTGATTTATTCTTTTAATAAATGTTTCCCATTTGGTGACTGATTGACAGCTGTGTGTTGCATTCTCTGCTCCAGCTAGAAATATATTCAACAGCAAAGCCAAGCAAGGTCCCTGCCATCATGGAACTTACAGACCAGAGGGAAGACGATACCTACTGAATAATTATGTCAGTGAACCTGCGTCTAAAGACAGATCCCACACACGCATGCTTCAGAGCCCCTAGAGGTGACACACAGGATCCCATACATGTTACCCTGGGGACAACATTTGCACTGACCCCTGAAAGACGAATATGAGCAGACTATGGCAAGTGGGGAGGGAGTATTTCAGAGGGACCAGCAGGTACAAAAGCCGATATAATATAAAGAGGGAATGACATGAGCAAGAGAAACTGGGAAAGCCAGAAAGAATAACGGATCTGGCACAGAGAAAATGCAGGGTGAGATTGTGTGAGGAGAGACCGCGTGGCTGAGGTTCCTGGGCATGGTGCATTCTGGCAAGCCAGCTGTGCCATGCTCCAGCAGTGGGTGTGTATAGCTGGGCTTCAGCAGTTGGGGGCGAGATGAGCCCTGAGTGTGCGGATGTCCTGGTTGCCAGGAGGAAAGGGGGCCTGGGGGAAACACGGTGGCAGAGAGTAAGAGCAGGCAATTGTTCCAACAAGGGAGGGGTATTGCTTGGACGAGGAGGGTCCATTCAGAAAGGACAGAGGAGAAAATGGTGTCATCTGGACAGAGAGACAGCAGGACGTGGTGAAGGATTCGATCAGAATGCCCCAGTGGGGCAGCCTGCTATGCTGTGAGCACCCTTGCTGAGCCAGTGTTCGACATGTTGCTGATATGTCGAGTCATTGGTGATGATGGGGTCAAGGAGAAACCATTCAGGATGCTGCCTAGGTTGGGAGCCTATGAAGATGGGTGGCCGCTGGCATCGTTTGATAAGAGAGTGACACTAGAGGAGAAAGAAGTTTGTTTCAGGAAATTGCAAACTTGTTAGTGGATGTGGTGAATCTGGGGTGCCTTTAGGATCTTACAGAGAGAAGAGACTTTGAGGGCCAGCATTGTGGCACAGCAGGTTAAGCCACCACCTGCGATGCTGGCATCCTACATCGCAGCATCAGCTAAAGTCCTGGCTGCTCTGCTTCTGGTTCAGTTTCCTGCCAAAGCACCTGAGAAGTCAGCAGGTGATGGACCAAGTACTTGAGTCTCTGCCACCCATGTAGGAGACCAGGATGGAGTCCTGGCTCCCGGCTTTGGCTTGGCCCAGCCCCAATCTTTGCAGCCATGTGGGGAGTGGACCTGTAGATGGAAGATCTTTCTCTCTCTCTCTCTTATTCTCTGGCAATCTGCATTTCAAATAAATAAAATAAGTATTTTTAAAAGTTAAACAGGTCCTGGTGGGCAGCCTGTGAGGGAGGAGCTTTCTAGAAAATAACTAGGGTGGGCATTTGGCACAACCCTCCTTAGCCACTCCCTGATGTACACTGAACAATGATTAGGCAGGGGCTGATTATTTTTAGCACTTAACACAGACTTGAGAAACAAACCACCAAAACATTGGCACCTGCTCCTCACCCCCATCTCACAGAGGCCTTCAACACCAGCAAGCATCCTGGGCACAGCGTTCCAGGGGGGTCCCTCACAAGCAACGGCATTGGCGATGTCTGAACATTCTGCCCGCTTTGGGATGGGGGCCACCACTCGTCCTCTTGCGTCTCACCCAGACGCCTGAAGGAGAGAGTCTCCCTTTCTTCACCTTGCCCACTCTCCTCATCCTAAATTGTGGGAGTGAAGCTCCGGCAACCTTTAAGGATATAATTTGCTTCCTATTACATTATTTCTTCCTGTACAGGAGAGACCAAGTGTTTGTCATTTACGAGTGTCATGTCATTACATTCCATATTGCAGTGTAATGATGTGAAATGATTAAATGACAAAATGCCAGCTCACTGCCAAAAATTTAAAGTGGCATACTTTTATTTGTAGATTGGAAAGCTATTATTAATCCTTATATTGACTTTGCCAGGTGAAATAATGCAAGAAGACTGGTGCCGACAGAACTGGGGTGATGCTAGGTGAGGCTCTGAGCCCCAACTGAACGTGAGCAGGAAGAGTTCTCTGATTCCAGAGCGTTCACTCTGCAGGCCACACGTCCAGAACTGCAGGTGTGACTGCAGAATGGTCTTGTCGCCTGAAGAATGTGGAGTGGCAGGCATCAAAATACAAGCTGACTGCAGTTCTTATTGAGAAGAAAAATCGGAATTGAGAACAGGTGGCTACGAGAATAAAATGGCCTATCTTCCGTTTGCCCCTGTGTCACTACTTTTCTACTTCTTAGAAGACTGAATTTCGTTTTCCCCTTTTCCTTCTTTTTTTTTTTTTTAAGGGCACCAAAGCAAATACAAAATCCATGTCATTTACATCACCAAATTACTGAAAGAAAACGCAGTTGGTAAAAAAAAATAATCACCATTTCTTCTTTCATGTCCCCCAAGTTTATAATATCTTCCATGGAGATACTTGGAAGAATGTTAACAATTACACCCTCAGCACTGTCGGGTTTTAAGCTTTTGAAGTTCAACTCTGCACGGCCTGAGGTTTGAGCACTGAGAACCCAGCTGCCATTTCTCACTACCACTTACGGCACCCACCCTACCCATGGAGTCACCATGTAAGAACCACCTTGCCGTCATTATCTAGTGACTCCTGTGTTGTGGCTTCCTTGTGCTTCCTCTCCCTTGAAGAATTTTATTCTTTTCTTTGAGGGGACAAGAGCAACACCCTACATCCTGATCTCATCTGCTGAGTCTTCTACCCACGGGATGCTCTTAACTCTTGACATACTTGCTCCGAGACTCAGAAGGGCATTGGACTCAGTTTGGATTTTGTTTTACTTGACTTTTAAATATTTTCCTTTAATGTGAGGTAATATATTGCTAGCCCCATTTTAATTATATGCTTATACTGCTTTTGTTTAAAATGTTCCTTTTTTTATAAAGTTCTCTTAGGTGAAAAGTGACTACGTAAAGAGAGGGGAAGAAATGAAGGCGCATTGTGTCGCTTTGTTTTGTTTTCTTGATTACACATGGATGCTCTCAAGGCCACTCACATGTGGCCTCATTATTTTAAAACACAATGGTGCAGCCCATGAATAAGCTCCTATACATACAGACAACAGCTCCGTACGAGCCAGGATGTCCTTGTTCTTGCTCTTACACAGGGGGCATGCCACTTTGCTCCTGGCATGTCAGCAAGGACATACAGAACATGTTCTTCAAGGAAGGGTACTTACAAATGGACAACTGCTCAGCTGACAGAATTGTCAGGATCTCATTTGGCTTGTGGGAAATGCTTCAAAGTTCACGGCTGGAAAGATGCCACTCTATCAGACCATCCACTCTGTGGATGAAATGACTTGTCTTTCCAGGAGGGGTTTTCCATGAAGCTTTGTTTTGTCCCTGCAATGTCTTCATTCAAAAAAATAACAACAACAACAAAACCAGCATAAAGTATCCAAAAGGTTGTGTCTGTACCCCTACAGTCAGGAAGTGCTGCTCCATGCTAATCCCGTTTTTCCATTCTTTCTTTTGAGTCTTTTATTTCTACATCGCTTTGGCACTAGCTCTTGTTTGGCAGGTATTGAGAACTATGGGTTCTCTTGGAAGACAATGCACTAAAGAGCATTGAAGGATTCTTTCTTCTTTATATATAAATGGCTTTGCCATTCTGTCCTAAGTCATGAATGCATAAAACAGCTGCCAAGAACAGCACAAAGGGCTGCACCAAGGACCCTGAAATAATAGACTTGCTCCACCCACACCTGCAAAAGAGATCAAAGTAAGCACATCCTGGCCAGCACACATAGAGCAGGGGTTAGGCTAAGACCTTTGTCACATTGTAATACCCTGTGTGTATTGTACATGTTTTCACAAATGAATGATCTTCTTCAATAAATCACCCACTTTCCCTCAAGTCCAGTCATTTCCTTGATGATAATCATTTGCTCATTTTTGTGTGTGTGTGAAACAAACACATGTCCAGTTGCTCATCTACATGCTCGACAAGAGCAGTAAGTCAGCCACCATCTAAACAGTCAGAAAATGTACTTTCTAGTAGGAGTGATGAGAGAAAAATAAGCAAATAAAAAAGTCTGAGATGGTGAAAAGTGCCATGAAGAAATGAAACAAAGTATTGTGATCAAGAGTGAGTGAGGGGAAAATACAGATGGTTTCTGTACAAAGAACTTCTGAGAGGAGGTGAAATCTGAGCTAAAAATGAATGTTGGCCTGCCAATCATGTGGCAGTCAAGGAAGCGCATTTCAGGCCAAGGCAAGGGTAGGTATAAAGACTGATGGCAGGAACAAGCTTGGGCAGGAAGCAGTCCAGGGTGACAAGATGCCACTGAACTACCAGGAAGATAAGAATTGAGATCAGAGCAGTCCATGTGGGTGAGCTCATTCAAAGACAACCAAAGCTGGGATGCAACCCCAGGCCTGCCTGGCCTGCCTTTGTATCTCACCGGTTTTGTGTTTGAAGGGAGTCACATAGATCACTCCTCGTTCAGGACAACAAGAAATACCACGGCAATATGACTGCTGATGTTCTGGGGCATAAATAGTTTGCTAAATGGTGATCGATGCGTAAATTTGCGTTTGCTCTCCTGGGGGATCCACGTGTGTAAGGCAAAGTCTGTCAGCTGCAGCAAGGGAGCATAAAAGATTCCCACTGTGGTGTGAGAAACAGTACAACTAGCACTCATCCTGAGTAAGAGAGGCCCTGGCACCCTTCTCCTGCCTTGAGTGAGGGTCCACAGGGGAAACCCAAGGCCACCATCTAAAACCAGGACCAGTGAGGGAAGTGCACCCCCGAGACCCTGATCCCAACCTCACATGTCCTTGAGGAGATGCCCTGGCTCTGCAACCACCTGCATCCAGACTTCTTGTTACGTAAGAGGGGGAAATCCAACTTGTTTTAAAATAGCGTGGCAAGCAAGAGGCTCAGAAGAGATGTCAGCTTGCCAAAGGGAGAGCAAGTATTTACTCAAAATGTGAGAACTACATTTTGTAAGTTTGTAAGAGGATTCAGTCAGGGCAGTGAGGAGCTTCACTCCCGAGTGGCTCAGTGCCAGGACTGTCAGGAGAAGACGTGAACGATGATGGCGGCGAGCAAGACAACACTGAAGAGGTGATTGAGGGGGAATGATCACTGTTTATATAAGCATGGCTTTAAAAAACAGTTAAAAATGGTGAGATCCACCGATACAGGCAGGACACAGAAAGGATCCTTTCCCAACAGTACTGTGTTAACCTCTGCCTTGCAAAACAACAGCCATACTGATCGCCAGGACTGCCATTTGGCATCTCGGCCCAGACAAGGAGGACAATTTGTTCAGCCTGCTTCTGACAGCCCACTCCTAAATGGCGTCAGCTTCAGATCATCGTGCAGATCCTCTGCCCAGCTCAGGGGCATGTTGCTTCTACTTTCCAAGTCCTATTCTCCTCCCTTAGCTACTTCTAAGACCTCAGATTCTTATTGAATACACATAGAAAGGTTGGTAAAGATTTTCAAATATGGGGTGTGTGGGGAGTATAAGTAGTAAATGGCTTTCTTCAACTTAAATTTTAGGTCGAAATCTACTGGGTCTAAGTGATGAAAATGGGAATGTCAAGTTGAAACATGGAGAAGGCTCCAGAGTCTCACTGACTCCTTCTCCCTTGGTCTCCTTGGCACCCCGAGGCCAGTGCATTGCAGAAGGTGACTCACACCTGACCCAGAGAGCTCTGCAGACAACACCAACAAGAGGGCTGACATGGAAGTGCGCCTGGAAATTCAGCATGGTGGTAGATAAGACATCTGACTCCAATGTAGATCAAATGCTATCCACTCAGCATCTAGCTCTTTAGTATTCATTGCCCTCACTTAATTCTCACTGGAGAATAGAGATCAAGAAGTGGAGTCTGGAGCAAGAAGGCCTGTGTGCCAAGTCTAGCTACATCACTTACTACTTATGCCACACTGGACAATCTAGCTAACTTCTTTGAAAGTTTGTTTTATATCCATAAGATGAAGATAATCGTCAAGGGTACACAGAGATTTTAAATTATTTATTCAAGGACATTTGTAATAATGAGGCCTTGAGTTACAAATCCTATGTTCTGACTCTTTAAGTGCAGTATCCTCTTTTTTCTAACTGTAAGAACACTTTGTTGCAGATTTATAAATGATGTGGATTTGAAATAAAAATAGGAAGAAAGGAAGAAGGGGGAAAAGGGAGGGAAGAAGGAAAGAAAAGTAGAGATTTTGCAATTATAGATATTCATCAAGGAAAAATTATCTGGAGCTGGTTTGAAATTTCCACTTGTCATTCACTGAATTTAAGTAACTGCTCCTTTCCTTGTCCTAATGAGATGATTTGTTTGATTTTGCCAAATTTCTATGATTACCAAGAGGTAGGTGCTGAGAAATCAAATAATTTATAACAGAATGGACATGGCAGCTTCAAAATCTACAGAACAAAGGAGTGAGCAGCCGTGTACGGGGCAGCACGCAGTCCATGACGGGCTGTGTGGCTGATTGCGTGAAGGGAGGGCGTGTGCAGCCCAGCCGCCTGATCTTTAAGTCCCTGCTGTGTGCTGGGGTGGGGCATGCAGGACAGCTAATGGAGCAACAGTTGCACACGTTTGTCATCCACCAGTTAGATCAAATTATCTGTCAGAGAGCAAGGTCTTGAAGGAATATGAAAAAGATAGACAGGGAATTGATAGGGGTAATGGGGCTATAAGCAACAAAGTCAGGAAATCGTTAAGCTACAGGACCAGGAGTCTGGGTTGTGTCTGAGGCCACCTGCCTTAGTTCTTTTGTGATTCCATAGCAATATACTGCAGACTGGGAAACACCTAATAAAGAGAGGCTTATTGGCTCATGCTTCTGGAGGCTGGGAAGTTCAAGATCAGGGGACAACATCTGGCACAGGTCATCCATGGCAGAAGGTGAGAGACAGCAAGGGGTCCAGGTTACAGCCTGCAGCCCTCTGTCGCCAGTATTCATCCACTCATGGGGGTAGAACCCTCATGGCCCAAACAGCTCCCATTAGGCCCCAACTCCCAGCACTCCTACATGGAGAATCCATTCCCATCACATGCTTTGTGGCTGACAGGCCACTTCATAGAGAAGACCCTCCCACTTGAAGAGAGAAGTTGATACTCTACCCTTCCACATGCCTCTTACCTGGTCTCACACACTCACACTTGGACTCTTGCCTGGGACAAAGCTGTCAGTGTCACCCAAACAAACCTCACCACTCCTGCTGGTTTTCTGCATCCAAGAGCCCTAGTGAGGGGGGGGGGGGGGGCATCCCCCACAGCCTCATAGTGCAAACAGCCAGGAAGCAGCCACGTAACAAAACACTGATTGAGGGAGGAAGTCAAGAGCAATTATCTTGTACCTTCCATTTTCACCTTAAAGGAGCAGGGCTCACTCCACTTCTGACGGTAATCGTAATGAATTCTCTCTAAAAAATATCAAAGCTTTACTTTCAAAAAACGTGTTTCGGAAGAGGTAGGCCTCAAACAAGCAATTCTCAATATTATTCATGTGACAGTATCCCTGTACATCTCATAACAATAGACGCACCTTTTCCTCGGAAGAAGTGTTACACTAAAACTGGAGCTCCTATTTGACTGACTTTGGTGGGTTGACCAAAAATAGAAATTGGCTTACGTATCTTTCCATTTTTAGGGGAGGATAAGATATGAATTTAGACACTTGATTTTCTTAGCTCAGGGAGCACTGTAGGCTAAACTGCTTTGGCCCCGAGGGACTCTTTGCTATTGGCAGCCCTGGGCAGGGTGAGATTTTTAAAATTCATTTCTGATATCCAGTTGACATGGATTTTTTTAAAGTGTTTAAAATTGCACTGGTCGCTACCTTCAGCCCTCAAAGACTCCTGCTCTCACTGGCTCCTGGCTCCTGCTCCTCCTTCTCATGTCTCCCTAACTTCACATTGAGTTCTATTTCCCAAGTTGGACATTATCCCTAAGCAGGAAATAAATGTATGAGAAATGTGAAAACAAGACAAGCCAGATGCACCCATGGTGCTAGTCAGACATCCTCATGCCCAAAAGGCTCATGGGAAAGAAGAGGACATGCCTTGCAGTAAGACAAGCACAGTCCTGGTAAGGACAGGCAAGGGCATATGTTGATGGATGATGGGCAGGAGGAAATATAGTTGAGTCGTGCAGGCAGAGGGTCCACACGGAGCTCTGCACAAAATCCAGATGGGATGCAAGCCAATGGTTTCTCATGTGCAACCTCATTTTGGTGCAGTCATCCCAACTGGAGTGAACTGTGTCTGCTCTTCCAGTGGGGTCTTTTGAGACCCAAATGAAGCAGACAAGGCTAGGTAGCTCCAGAAGCCAGACTTCTATGGCCCATTATGGAAAGGTCCTTCTTCAGGTTTCATGATGTGCTATCAAGCCAGCGAGTTTTCTATTAGGAGAATGATTGGAGAAACTATGCCTTTCAGCTAAAGGGTGGAGGGAGCAGTGAAAATATGACTGGATGAGGAGCTTGTAAGTGGTTGACTTTCTCTTCCTTCTTTGGCAGTTTACTAGCTGGGTGACCTCAAGGAGATCTCTTAGCCTCTCTGAACATTTCTTGCGTATCTCTAAAAGGGCAATTATGGTTGCTGCTCTGTCTACATCACAGGGTCCTTATAAGGATCCAATGAATTCGGACATAGGAACACCTTGAAAGCCAAAGCACTTTATGCCAACACAGATATAACCATCAGATGCTATTCCATTTATTTTTCTGTACTGAATTTATTAGTCCTCAGAGAGGAGGAGGCACTAGTGTGAGAGCATTTATTGGCCTCACACAGGAAAAACGGGCCCTGTTAACCCATGAAGTCCTGTGTTCCACCACCTCCATTCCGACTCCGCCTCCAAAGAGCAGAGCAATGGTTGAGGGAAAGCTGAGTTTCAGGGCCAGGGGCTGAGAGCTGCTCCACACATGGCAATGCCTTCGCCCCTGAAGCGAGTGGCACTTGCATGCATCCTTAATGTCAAGTACAAGTCATTTATGTACATGAGACATTTATGATGTAGTACTATAAATAAAGACCAGAGATTGCCAGAAAAATGTAGGCGGGGCTCTTGTGAATTTCTGTGCACAGAAGGGAAATCCTTTGTGGGCCGTGTCAGATATAGAAATGTGAATAGCTGGTATGTACATGCGGAGTGTATCCATATCACATTTGTGGATGGTATATATTGTATGTGTGTACATTTATACATGTGCATATTTGGGATGACATTTGCCAGAAACTAAATGAAGAGCAGGCAGAGATAAGCAATGCATCCCATTTCTAAGAGGGAGCGTCAGTGGGATGATTTTTATATCCAATGAAGAAACTACAAGTAATTATTAAAACCTAGTACTTCAGGTCATCTGCTCTGACTCCCAGCTAACTAATCTAACCCAATCTATGGATTCTGCTAATCACACCTAACAAACCATTTCAAAAAAGGTAATGGCTCTTACATTGTTAGTATTTCTCTGTAAATACTTGTCATTTAATGGATGGAAGAAGACAGACTTCTGCTTACATAAACTAGCTCAGAGGACCTCCTTGTGGAATCCTCAGCCTCTTCCAATCTCATAAGAAAAGCAACACTTGTGTTGAGCAAGGGTCTTTCTACAGACTGTGGAGGCAGTGGGAAGATGAACCTTGAACTCCAATTTTCTCAGAGCATTTGCGTATCTTCCTGGTATCTGTTTATTAGCAATTGTTAGCAATTCTTTCTGAAATATGGCACAGTTAAAGGTGTCTGATGTCATAGACACCTGCCCTCCACCAATGCTGTTTCCCCACTCAAGAAGTAATGACTTCTTCCTCTGTGAATTGTCTCTTCACTAACCAACACTCATGGGCAGGAATGGGGATCCCGCAAACAATTATTCACTCAACACATATTATTAAGCATGTACCATGTGCCAGATATAATTCTGGGCACCAGGATACAACAATGAGCAAGACAAACCCCATCCCTGCCTGGGGAGCTGATGTTTTCTCATGAGTGGTAGAGACTGGGCAGTATGAGATGCCAAACACAAAAGCAAAACAGAGGAGATTTTTTTTAAAGATCTTTAAGGGGCTGGCATTGCGGTGCAGTGGGCTAAGCCACCGTCTGCAATGCTGGCACCCCATATGAGTACTTGTTAATGTCCTGAGAGCTCCACTTCCTATCCAGCTCCCTGCTAATGCACCTGGGAAAGTAGCAGAAGATGGCCCAAGAGCTTGGGCCTCTGCACACCCATGGAAGATCTAGATGGAGTTCCAGGCTCCTGGCTTCAACCTGGCCAAGCCCTGACTGTTTTGGTCTTTAGGGAGTGAACCAGCAGATGGAAAATCTCTCTTTCTTTCAGTCTCTCCCCCTTCTCTCTGTTACTCTTCCAAATAAATAAGAATCTTAAAAAAATAAAAACCCTTGTGTTAGAGATGGGGACACTTTTGGATGGGTGGTCAGGGGTATCTTATCTTGGAAGGGGACAATTGTCAAGCTGAGATGTGCATCATGAGAAGGAATGAACAATACCAAGATCCCATGGGAACATGCTTCAAGCAGAAGAAACAATTCGTGCAAAAGCTGTGAGGTGCGGGCCAGGCCAGCTTAGGCCAAGGGACAGAACAAAGGCCAGCATGGCTGAAAATAATGAGGAGAGAGGCACGGCTATGGGCAAGTGAGATCAGGCAGAGGTCTTTAGGACACGGGGAGGATTTTAATTTTTTAATACATGTGATGAATGCAATGAAAGGCCACTAGAGAGTTTTAACCAAGAGGGTGACATAGTCTGCTTTGCACCTGAATGCTATTATCCCTGCTGTTGCAGAGCAACCTGAGGGACCCACTCCCCTAGCCTGTGGCCACAGCTGATCAAAATGAAAGTAGTCACTCGACCCAATGTAATTGTTTTCATTAAGGGACTTGAATTTTGAAATAAAAGGTCCATGTTCAGTCACTCTTTGTATGGGGTTTCAGGCAGCCATATTATGCCAACAAGATTGAGAATAAAATGACAGACTTCCAGTTTTTCTCTTGTGAGTCTAAGGTAGAGGCTTGTCTTAGATTTTTACCTGTTAAGGTCTGAGTGGCGGTATCTCCCCAAACATTATGTGTTAAAATCTGAACCCTCAAGGTGATGGCATTAGGAGTTGAGGTTTTGGAAGGTGATCAAGTCATGAGGGCTGAGTGTCCTTAAGAAGGAGCTCAGAGAGCTGCCTTGTCCCTTCTACCATGTGAAGACACAGACAGGCACCACCTCAAGGAACGGGTCCTGCCCAGGCACGGAATCTGCTGACATCTTCTCATGGATTTCCCACCTTCCAGAACTGAGAGAAATAAATTTGCTTCTTTAAAAAAAAAAAAACTGATTTATTTTTAAATGTATTTAAAAGGCAGAGTTACAGGGGTGGGGGGGGATTTAGAAAGAGAATCTTCCATCCACTGGTTCATTCCCCAAATGGCTGTAACAGCCAGAGCTGGGCTGATCAGCAGCCAGGAGCCAGGAGCCAGGAGCCAGGAGCCAGTGAGAGCAGGAGTCTTTGAGGGCTGAAGGTAGCGACCAGTGCAATATAGGGGCCCAAGCACTTGCCTCATCTTCAGCTGCTTTAACGGGTGCTTTAGCAGGGAGCTGGATTCTAAGTGGAGCAGCCAGGACTCAAATTGGCACCCATGTGGGATGCTGGTGCTGCAGACAGTAGCTTAACCCAGTACGCCACTGTGCCAACCCCAACCTCCTGTTTCTTAATGAGCCAGTGTAAGGCATTTTTGTTAAGGCAGTCTGCATGCAATGGGACACCACCAGAATGTAAGAACTTTGCTGATCTTGAAAGAATTGAGCTACCTGGAACCAGAGCAGCCAGTTAAGACACTAAGGAAGCCAACAGCCCAGCCTTTAATCATTTTCCACAGTGTTCCAAACAAGAGGCTAAACTACAGGAAACGCTGAATCCTCCTGATCAGTGCAGGGACCAGCACTGTCTGAGGGTCCAATGGATCAGGATAGATGTGAGGGGATCTTCTCACTTCTCAGGAGCTCTGAATCAAAGGCTGCCGCTTAATGGACCATGGGGCCAACGGGAGGGGAGGGTGAAGGACTCTCAGTGGAAAATACTGAATGCTGAGTCAGAGAGGAGAAAAACATCTGCAAGGCGGCTTCTTCCGCCACCTCCACAAGGCGACCTCTGCCAAAGGTCCCTGATAAAGAGAGGTCTTCAAGTGCAGATGTTGAGGTCAAGGATACAGATGTGTTAAAAGCATGGCCAGTCAAAGGGGCTGACCCCTCAGAGGGGACAATGCATAGCTGGGCCCCACATCTGCTGTGAGGAACCTGGTGGGCAACACCTTTGCAATGCTTGTGACTGGATGTGAAACAGTGCACGCAGATTTTTGGCCAGGGGCCAGACTCCAAACAGAATCCCCACTATCCTTATTATAAATCTACCTCTGTATACTAGCTTGAGTAATTTTAGCTGCTTGCAACTGGCATTTAATTAATAAAACCAAAAACAGACTGGAAAATGTGACAGGATCAAGTGATAAGCAGACATGTGGATGGTGACAAGATAGGCAGAGACAGTGAACAAGAATAATAATGGGTGGGAGGGAATACATATAGTGAGAGCAAGCGAGAGTGAAAGTCCTTGATCTCTTGGCCAGCACTGCAGCTCATTTGGCTAATCCTCCGCCTGTGGTGCCAGCACCCTGGGTTCTAGTCCCAGTTGGGGTGCCAGGTACTAGTCCCAGCTGCTCCTCTTCCAGTCTAGCTCTCTGCTGTGGCCCAAGAGAGCAGTGGAGGATGGCCCAAGTGCTTGGGTCCCTGCATCCACATGGGAGACTGGGAGGAAACACCCAGCTCCTGGCTTTGGATCTGTGCAGCGCCAGCTGTAGCAGCCATTAGGGGAGTGAACCAATGGAAGGAAGACCTTTCTCTCTGTGTCTCTCTCTCACTCTTTATAACTCTACCTGTCAAATAAAAAATAAATAAATAAAAGGTTTTAAAAAAAAAAGTCCTTGATCTCTGTCTCCAAACTCACTTCCCAGCCTCCTCCTACTGAACGGTGCTCTCCCCACCTTGATCTCTGTCTCCAAACTCACTTCCCAGCCTCCTCCTACCGCACGGTGCTCTCCCCAGGGTTGTCTCCCTGTGCTGGGGCAAGTCCACCCCTTGTGTCCCTTGTATGTGCAGGTCTCTGTGCCCGTACTGCTCCTCCCTGCAGTCTTGCATGGCTTAACTTCTTCTATTCAAATCTCTGCTGAAATGGCACCTCCTGCAAGGGGCGACCAGACCATCTCATCTGTGATGGCAGCTCCATCACTGTCTAACCTTGACAGAGCTTTTAATTTTTGTTCCTGTAGCATTACTCACAACCTGACATGATGACATGACATGATTGGCTGATTGGCTGCTTTTTCTGTCTTCTTGAGCTTGCATTAGAACATAAGCTCCATGAAGGTAAGTTCTCTGTTCAGTTCATCAAACACTGTCTCCTTGGAGCGTGGAATAGGAGATAAAAGGTTTCCTATCAATACTGACTACATGAATGAATGAATTAAAGAGTAAGAGAGAAAGGAAAAGAGAGAAGGGGAATAATATAGCCTATAGACTCCAGTTAAAGGAGCAAAAAGGGGATCATAAAAACCACACAGGTGAGGCCAGTGCCGTGGCTCACTAGGCTAATCCTCTGCCTGTGGTGCCGGCACCCCAGGTTCTAGTCCTGGTCGGGGCGCCATATTCTGTCCCGGTTGTTCCTCTTCCAGGCCAGCTCTCTGCTGTGGCCCAGGAAGGCAGTGGAGGATGGCCCAAGTGCTTGGGCCCTGCACCTGCATGGAAGACCAGGAGAAGCACCTGGTTCCTGGCTTTGGATTGGCATAGTAGTGGCCATTTTGGGGGGTGAACCAACGGAAGGAAGACCTTTCTCTCTCTCTCTGTCTAACTCTGCCTGTCCAAAAAAAAGCAAAACAAACAAACAACCCAAACATGTGAAATAGAAAAGTCTATTTCTTTCACATTTAAAGTTAATGTCCTTGCTTCATTCACTCACTCCTCTAATAAATATTGTCTGAACAACAGATCATATCCTGGGAGTGAATACAGAAAGCCAGGTCTCTAAGGTCAAGACCCTCAAGCAAAACACAGCAAGACCAAAGAAAAAGACCCACAGTAGCAACAGTAAAGAAACACACAATGTGTGCACATGTGGCTGGGCTGGCTGCTTGGCTTGGTGTCTCAAACCCAACAGTGTGGCACAGAGTTCTGAGAAATGGAGTAAGGGTAAACCACACCCTCATGGCTTGTGTTGCACAACGGTAATGCAGGCTAGTACTGTGGCTTAAGGAAGTCCCACTGAAACAGACTTCTTCACTGTTTAGTGTTCTATTCCCAGTCCTTGTGTACAGCTAAAGACCTCACGGTTACAAGGTAACCACTGCCCTTCCAGGAGTGGTGACAAAATATTTACTGAATGGTACAGAACTGGAAGCTCCTGCTGTTGCCAGATTTTCCCCTTTAAAATCATAGTGGGGGGAGGTATGCGGGGGGAGTCCACTGGGTTTGATCAAGACACTAAGGCAAAAGGGGGCACTTGGGGAGCTCAAGAAAGTGTGTATTTTCTAACCAACAGGGAAGTATTCCAGAGTTTCCACAACTACACAGGTAGCAGTTCAGTGTCAGTCAAAACAGGCAGGAGAAGCAGAGAGGAACGGGGAGGGGGGGAGGGTCGTCCTCTTAGAACAGGATTTTATGTCTCCAGGTGGGAAGAACACTCTTCCTAGACTAATGCCCAAATCTCGCTGGGGAAAAGCAAGTCATGTGACCACCACTAATCTGCAGAGGGGGAACCTCTGAGCTCTCACAGCCTCTGTAATCCAGGGAATAAGAGACAAGGAAGGTGTAAATGCCTTTCGGAAAGCCAGTTCCCGGTTCCTGCCCCAGTTTACCACTGCAGTTCGGGGAGGGCACCTCACACGGCCAATTCATCTGTCCTGGAGGTGGACAAATTGAGAACGAGGATCTCGGGAAGCAAAAAGCCCAACTTAAAGTAATGCATTATATTTTGAACACTGAATGTTTGACAATACATTTCATGGCTCATTTCCTGCTACTTGTGAACGCTAGTAAACACTCAGAGAGCGAATTCACATTTTTCATGTCAAATATCCTTCTAGTTCTCCCTCCTCCAGCTTGTCAGCGGTTAACAGACCCCTGTGAGGACAGCCGGTTCACACTATAATCTTCTGCGACACTAAACCTTAATCTGTCTTCAAATTTCTATTGTTTTTCACTAAAAGGTTCTTCCAGAAATATTTTATAGAGCACATTCATTTTCTTGGCTGAGAATAAATTGCATATTCAAAGACGCTCTGGCCAATGCCGAACAGCTCTTCTCAGCCCAAATTTAAGAATTTCATGCGGATTACTCATTGCCATCTATCTAACTAATTCAACGTCATTATTTTTCTCTGGTCTAGGCAGAATTTACCCTTCCCTGAAATGAGCTTATCTCATAATAAGAAATTAGAGGAGGAAGGACAATGTTGGGGAAGCTAGAGTCTTTGAAATCCATATTTCCACTCTCAGGGTTGGAATTAAAGGATTGTCAAAGTCTTCCATTAGAAGGGAAATCCTTTTTTTTTTTTTTTAAGGATTACAACTCACTATTTAATAAAAATGAAAATCATGAAAGACTCTGATGTTGCAAATGGCAATCTTCTCTAAATATTTGGTTTTGCCTTTGACCCTATTCCCTACCCTCACCACCACTCTTTTCTTGACCTAAATATCACTTCCTCTCCAGGTCACAGTTTACATGGCACTGCCTTCCCTAGACTTCCTCTACCCCAAGACTGAGTAAGGAGCTTCGCACCTGAGTCTCCTACCAGGCACTCACACTCTATCATCCCACATTCCTGGGAGAAGGTATCCTTGTGCACACAAGGCATGCTATATGCATACTTAAAATTTTCTAGTGGCCATGATTTTGAAAAGTAAAAAAAAAAAAAAAAAAAGCAAGTGGAAGCCATTACAATTATACGTTTCATTTAACTGAGTACAGTCAGCCCTCCATACCCATAGGTTCTACATTCCTGGTTTCAATAACTACCGATTGGAAATACTTTGAAACAATAAAAATGTCTGTATTGGACATGTACAGACTTTTTCTCTCCTCATCATTCCCCCAGGCAATACAATGTAACAGCTATTTACAGAGCATTTACATTGTGTTAGAAGTCATCTAGAGATGATTTACAGGATATGGGAGGGTGTGGGCAGGTTCTATGCAAATGGTACATCACATTATAGAAGAGACTTAAGCATTCACAGAGTTTGGGATCCACAGGAGGGTCCTGGAACCAATCCCCGGTGGATACTGAGGAATGACCCTGTATCCAAAATAGTAGCATTTTGGCACATAATCAATATGAAAAACACGAACATAAAGGAAGTTTTACATCCTTTATGTAATTCCAGTGAGGATTTTATCCTTGGCACATTTCTCAGCTCAAAACAACCACATTTCTAGTGCTGGAGGGTCACACATGGCCAACAGCTTCTGTACTGGGTGCCATATCGCTATAGCATTTGGATGTGGTGCACTTGTGTTTCTTGCCTATTGCACTCAAGGGCTGGATTATATTTATCTTTCACTGTTCTACCCTTAGTATCCAGCATATAGTGGAAGCTGAATAAATGTTTGATGAAAAAATAATTGAACAATCCCATCTCTGCCACTGTTTAACCACGTGACTTTGGGTTAGTTGATTTCTCTGGAGCACCCATCTTATTAAGGAAGAGGGTGTCATATTCTATGATTGCCAAGGTCCCCATAAATGTAAACATTCTAGGTCATTTAATCAGCTGCCTCTCTCTCTCAAGGCATCTAAACAGCTGCCCCTGATTTTCATTAACACTGTTTCCAGGCCAGGCCACACCCAGACTTGCCATGTTCCACTTTGCCATATTTTCCCAACTGGTCTTTGAATTCAGAAATACTTCAGATCAGCATACTGTTCTGTTTTTAATGAGGTTCATGCCTTTCCTTGATTATAAAAATAAGATGGCTTCATAATGGAAAATTTAGGCAATATAGTAAGGTATTCAGAAAATGAGTTGCTTGTATAGCTACTCTACAGAGATGTAGCACAGCGAACATTTGTGTGTCTACCCCCCTGGGAATGTTTCTCTATTAATAGTAAGTAATATATTTTCAAAGACACATTGGGTGCTCCTGTTAGCAAAGTGGGGAATGTGTTACATATATTTTTTTCAAATAATCCTTTATTATCTAACAGTATGTGGGAACATATACCCAAATAGCCAAATGTCATCTTAAACGATTTTGCTGCATGCAATGTACAGCTTCCTATGAATGCACAGAGGCTCTACCTCAAGGAGATGGAAGAATAAACCAAGTGGTTACATGAGGGAAGAGTTCTCCCAGTGGAGGAAACAGCAAGTCCAAAGGCTCAGCGGTAGGAGCACACCCAATTGGTAGCACCGCTAAAGCAGATTAAGCAAAGCAGAAAGAGGCAGAAAGTGGAACCAGAACACTAATGGGAGGCCAGGCAGCGTAACAACCATGGCCGCTAAGATGACTACAGATTTGGCTGAGGGATAAGGGCAGGTGCTCTAGGGTTTCAGCACTCTCACTGCTGGTAGGGGAGGTTGGTGGCACTGACATTAGGTGAACAGGAGCCAGGAGGCTGCTAAACACCTGACATGGCCACAGGGTCCCACGACAAAGCATTATAGGTGCCCACATGTCAGCAGTACCAAAGTTAAGAGCCCTGCTCTATAGGAAAACGGTCAGTAATTAGGAGAGAAGTTAAGAAGTTGCTGGAAAAACAACAAAGACTCCAGGCCAAAGAAGATGGTGCTTCTGCTTAGGTGGGAATGCAGGAGGTGAGGGTCGGCTATTGGGTTCTGTATAGGCTTTAAAGAAGAGTTTCAGGATTTGCTGATGGACTGAACGTGGAATGTGGGCTAAGAAAAGGTTCAGGGTTGACTCTGCAGTGTGAGGCCTGAGCAGCTTCAAGGATGGAATGACAATTAATTAAGAAGGGAGGAAGTTCAGGGGGAAAGAGGTAGGAGTCTGGATGGCAAGGATTTTAGGGCTGGACTCCAAAGAGCTTGAAGCTGGCTGAAAGTGAAACAAAAGAAGGAGCAGGGGAAGGTGGCCCTGGGCATGTGGCCAGGCGGCTGGTGAATGGCAGAGTCCAGCTCTGACAGGAAAGGTCCCTTCTGCCTCGGGGAGAGGCAGGCTTGGCTGGGACATGCTGAGCCACACATGCCGAGCCACAGCACTGCCCAAGGCCGTGATGGCAGCTCTTCCATCTCCTTACCTGGCTCTTTGAGCATCAACTCTGACCACGGAGGAAACCCACACAGTCAAGTTAGTCTCATATGCAAACATTATTTCCTAAGTCCCATCACTTAACAGGGCTTTGGGCTCCCTCTGTGCAGTTTCCTGGGAAAACATAACGTAAGGCCTCTCATTTGCCTTGTGAGAGTCTGAGGAGAGCCGACTCTGCCCTCAGGGAAAAACACGTATTTATTTAGGGTGTTTAAAAATTAAGTGTATAGCAATTGGCCTTCCTTTTATTTGACCTTGCAACACATTAACATTCTTTGAACTATACTCTTAAGAACATTTTAAGGATTATTTTTTAAATCAGTAAAAGGCTTTCAGAGCTGAGAACACACACAGGATGTACCATTTTCAAGGAAGGCCAACCCTAGGTTATTCTGGAATCACTTCCTTATATGCGGTAGATGGGGCTTCTTCCTGGCTTCACGGAGGGATGTGCTGAGGATGCACCGAGACACTGCGCCGAGTCTTCGTAGTCCTTGCTCCTGACCCACTCCTCACAGAATCCTACAAGGCGTGTTCTGCTCTCCCCCCATTTAGCAGCCAAAAAACCTGGGGCCTAGAGGGAGGCAATAAGCACTCAAGGACAACTGAGAAAAAGAAATCACAAGTTGGGCGAAAGATGGAGCTTAAAGATCACTTGTGTGTGAACCTCACCACTTCCCAAATGAGCCAAGACCTACAGGAGGCAAAGGACTTTGGCCAAGGCTGTGTGGCTGAAAGGCAGAAGAGTGCTACGAGCAGCCGCGAGACAGAACTTTGTGTACCTGGCGTGCACGTGCACCTCAACTCCAAAGGGCAGAGATGGAGGAGAGGGGAAGCAGTGAAGGGGTGAGATTTTTTAAGAGCCTGAGAGAGCCCGGATGAGTCACACGAGGCTTCCTTCAGTGTCTAGACTTTAATCCTTCAGTTCAGTATTTCCCAGAACATGTTCTGCAAACACCAGCCCCCTGAGAATTTGCTAACTATTCCAGGGAAGTGGTCAGTGGTCATGCAAGCTTGGAAAATGCAGGAAACCCCAGGGTTGGGGATGTGCTATGGACATTACAAAGCAGTTCCTCAGACCTGTCTGACTAGTGAGCCCAGGTCCTCACAGAGCTGATGTGGAGCTAGCATCACATCAGAACACCAGCTTAAGAGACCCTGCCGTGTGGGGCAATTTTAGGTGGAGACCTAAAATGGGCCAGGAGAAGTGATAGGATTCACTTTTAAAAACAGAATTTGGAATGAAATTTTGATTGTGTTAGCATTTCCCCCTTTTTCTAGGTTGCTGTACTGTTTCACACCTACGATTTGCAGTAGGTGCCTGATAAGAGATGGTGTGGAGTGATGGGGGAAAAGGAGAGCAGCTACAATTCTTGGGAGGCTCCTAAGAAGCCTGAAATCTGTGTATTTGTTTGCTCACTCTCCCCATATAGGGATGCCAGAAATAGACTCTCACTGGATTCTCCAAAACACACACCTAGGTCGACATGCAGGGATGCCAAGTCTGATGGCCTTGTTTGCCAGGACCACGGTGCTTGGGACAGGGTAAGTTGTAAACTTACAATGGCAGGGAATATGAAGATTTTTATAGTGCTTGTGATATCATATTGTCATCTGTCGATTTGCTTATCTTTATCCTCTGTGTCCTTGCCATATAACTTTGGCCACACCATTTGACCTAGTGGTTAGATAATAGTGAAAAACATGGGGGCTTCAGTGGAAAATTGCAACTTGTCATCTCTGTATGCCTGGTATCTAGCACAGAGCTTCCCATAACTTTGCTTAACTAATGGATGCTTTTGATCACTTCTTTTTTAAATTTTTTTTTTATTTACTTGAAAGAGTTACACAGAGAGAGGAGAGGCAGAGAGAGAGAGAGAGAGAGAGAGAGAGAAAGAGAAAGGAAGGGGGGGGGTCTTCCATCTGCCAATCTGCCAGTTCATTTCTCAGTTGACCACAATGGCTGGAGCTGAGCTGATCCCAAGCCAGGAGCCAGGAGCTTCTTCCAGGTCTCCCACATGAGTACAGGGGCCCAAGGGCTTGGGCCATCTTCTACTGCTTTGCCAGACCATAGCAGAGAGCTGGATTGGAAGTGCAACAGCCAGGACTTGAATCGGCGCCCATATGGGATGCTGGCACTGCAGGCAGCAGCTTTACCTTCATGCCACCATGCTGGCCCCACTGATCACTTCTCTGTGCCAGGTGTCTTGATCAGTTTTACATGTCTACAAGTAAATAAGCCTGATAAAGCAATGGTCCCAGGGAGTGCACAGCTAAGGGAGGTGGCGACAAGAAGCAAGGAAACCAGTGTCTTTAAAAACACATCCTGACCAGTGCTACAAACGAAGGAAGCAGGATATGGACAGGTCTGTGTTAAGTGCCCTCTCCATTTTTGGCATTAGACTGCTGACAGATATCAAGTCCTATCGTTTCCCGAGATTTCTCTTTTACCTGACATCTGTGCAAACTCATAAGAAGGCTCCAATGCTCCTTCATTTTGTGTTGACGGGAAGTTCGAACCATGTAAGTCCCAAGCCATGGGAGGGAACCCTCACCCCAGCCCGATCCAACAACCATGTAAATCCCAAGCCAGTAGCTTCTGCCTGTTCTCTCCAGCCACTGAGGATCTGTTGGGAAGTGGTCTTGTTCTCCCGCAGAGGACCTCCAAATGTGAGCAATAAACCTTTTGCTGCCCTCTTGGTGTTTGTGTGGCATCATCAGTGCCAGGCATTATTATTTTTATCCAAACCAAATTTTGGGTGTGGATTCATCTTATTCTATCAGATGCCTGCACAGTTCTCATTTACATGTCTATTTTGTACCATTGATAATTAGATGGTTTTAATTTGCCTACCCCACTAAGTGTCATGGCATAATTTTTTTAGGGTTCCATCAAGAAATCTTTAGACAGAACAGGTGATATACTATATTGAGATATAATTTTATATAGAATCAATACATAAACTATTTCTAGATTTATATTTTGGAAATATTCAGACAAGGCATTAATTTTGGTTGCAAAACTAGGATCAGCTGTTCCTTAAGACAGATCCTGTCGGCTGGAGTATGGGAGCTCCTTAGACCCAAAATATCTCCTCCAGGGCTGCATCACCGTAGAGGACTCACCCTCAAGGGCTTCTCAAATCATGAATTTTCTAACCAAGAGAAGGCATCCTTTTACCCAGGGAAGGAGAATTCCCAAGAGGGACTATGTGAGCCACAATATTGTCTTGAAACAGCATTTCACGTGCCACTACAGGGCCTGGATTGAGGTCCCAGCTCTACTGGTTTCTGTCTCTGAGGCTTTGAATATGATTTTATTTTTGGTTTCTCTTTAGTTCTATTTTGACCTGTTTTATCTGTTTGAAATAACAGAATTTGACAATGCATGGGAACCTGAAAGGCCTGATACAGAAACAAAGTATCACTTTGGAAACTGTTATCTAATTATTCTATCAACAACAAGGTTACCTGGTGAGTCAGGCAGGAGAGTCAGGTTAGGAGAGTATGAGGTGTTGGAGGGTGAGGGGTCTGCAGTTGGATTCCTAGGGAGGAAGGCTTGGCTCTGCCAAACCCTCATTATCCTCAGGGTATAAAACAGAGATTTTAATAGAATCTCCCCGATAGGCTTGTTGTGGGAATTAAATGAGATATTTCAAGAATAATGCTGATTGGGCATTCAATAAATGTTAACTACCATCATTCTTCATATTTCCATCATCATTTTGATACGTATGAAAAGAATTGGGAGAGACCAGAGAAGTTTTAAGAGGCAGTTATCTTAGTTATCTAAGGCTTACTGTGCTAGCTTGGCTGAGATCTGACTGTCATCCTGGCATTCAAAGGTCTCCATGGTAATTTAAAAATGAAATTGGAAAAAGAAAGAGAGGGGGGAAAAAAATCCCAAAATATTTTCTGCAATGTACTGATGTGAGTATGCATAGGAAGATTTACTTAAGGAATATTGTTGATGCTTTTACACTATATTTTTTAACGAGGAAAAAGAACCTAGCTAGGCAGACAAGGACTCTCAAAGTCAGATATCTGAATAGTGTCTGTGGCAGAGGGGTAATGTATATGATACACACTTGCTTTGCGGTCACACGCTCTTTAATTGCGCAGAGTGAGGTGTTGTTCGTATAATGGATGTGAGGGGTAGAACGAATGCCAAGCACTATTATCCCCCCTCCCCCAAAGCCATGCATTCTAAGTGTAGGTGAATGCAAACCATTTAGGAAATAATTGGTCTGATCCAGCAGTAGAAGTAGCCATTCTGGCGGCAGTGAGAGAAGTGCTACTCAGGTGACAGGGGACAACGACGCCAAGATGAAGGAGGCAAGATTTTTCCAGTTTTAAACCTCTCAGTGTAAGAAATCAAGAAAAGCCCCAAACTTTTTGATGCTGCTCTTTTTACACTCAGGAAAAAAAAAAAAAAAGGAAAAAAGAGAAAAAAGAAAAAAAAATCCTTCTGTCTCAACAGCTAAGTAAGTTGAAGAAACTGAGTGAGGGTTTCTCTGAGGTTTTATTGCTTCTGTATCATGCATTAGCAAACTATGGCCCATGATCCAGGCCTCTCTCTGTGTTTACACAGATAAGGGTTTCTTGGGGACGGATCCATGCTCACTCATTTATGTGTTGCTCAAAGCTGCTTTCACGCTACAGCCGCAGAGCTACGTATTATGTAAGACCTTACGACCCACAGAGCCTAAAATATTTTCTATCTGGTCCTTTACAGGGAATTTGCTGACCCCTGAGCTATAGTTCCAGGTCAATCAAAAAAACCATTCCTCTTCCCATGCCTTTGCTTAAAATCCTTAAATGATAGTGTTGTCCCCATGTCAAGTTCAGATTTCAAAAATGACTTAGAAGACCTGCCACTGGCCTCTCCTCACCATGCTGACTTTACTACCTTCACCCAGACACACAAGAGGGCTTAGTCTAGTTTCTGCAAGG
This sequence comes from Sylvilagus floridanus, assembly GCA_949820135.1. Classification (NCBI taxonomy): domain Eukaryota; kingdom Metazoa; phylum Chordata; class Mammalia; order Lagomorpha; family Leporidae; genus Sylvilagus; species Sylvilagus floridanus. The sequence goes on along the minus strand of OX463231.1, from coordinate 121,687,901 downwards.
ACTCCCATGCACTTTCCTCTTTGGGCTTTTGCATGTGCTGTACTTGCTACCTGGAACATTCCCAGCCTGTCCGTACTCTCTTTGCCAAGGCTGTTTTAGATTTTTCTCATAGCTGGAAGGCTCTGAAGTCGCTCTACTCATTCTGTTTCTTCCATTGTAAATTCTGCCTTTCTTTTTATGGTTTCTGCTTCCCTCAGATGGTGACAACTGAGTGTCCATCTCCATTTTTGTACCTGAGGTTATTCATTTGCTTGTGTCATCCAATGAGGAAGTACCTGAAATTGTGACTTTAATTTTAATGATAGTTGAGGCCTGTAGTCATTTATGCAGCTGCTCTTCTGAGTGTTTCACCCCTTCCAACCACTCTGAGCCAAGTTCCCACATTCCCTGTATTGGCCTACAAGCATATTCCTCCCTAGCTATTTCCTGGTTTAAGAGGGAGAATTGCAGGGTCATTCATCCTGACCTGGTACTTCAGTGAATTGCCACTGAGTCATCTGACCATGCATTCTCTTATTTCTGCCTTCCCACCTCTGGATATGGAACATTTTCAATGGAAATCTACTTCATATCTTCATGTGTGATTATGGATTTCTTTAAAAATTATATTTTCCTACCATTTCTAGGGACTAAATGCAGAGGGATTGAGCCCGAAGCAAGCACTTAGACTGCCATGTTCTTTCAGTTGGACTATCATCTCCACGATGACTTGGAGTATCATGTGTATCTTTTTTAGCATCGTAAAATTGGCACCTATCACACAATCTCAAAGATGACAGGTGCTGAATAAATATTTACTGAATGAAACAAAAAATAGAGAATGGCAGATTATCAGTAACTCGTATTTCTCACCAAGAGAACTAACAGACCACAAAATAATGTAGCCTGAATCCAGATTTAAAAGACCTAGGAATATTAACCAAAATGTCGACATTTTTTATTCCTGTTCTTTCCTACCACTGTTTTAAAAAAGGAAGCTCTTGATTTTTAGCGGATGTTATAGACCCAGTGAGCAATCAAGTGATGAACATCAGGCAAAATCATAGGAAGGCAAGGAACATGTTTTCCTTTTACGTTTGCCCCAAAAATATGTGGTGGCACGGAAATCCTCATGTTGACTCCATTTCAATCAAGGAATCACAACTCAGTTCTAAGACACATAAGGAAGCCTCAAGCTGGCGTGTTCATATGGACCATACCATCCTTTCCCCAGATAATCTATACCCTCGTAGGAAAGCCTGCCTGACTTGGAGAGTGCATGAGGCAGAATGGTTAAGATACCATTTAAGACAACTGCACCCCGTTTTGGAGAGCCTGGGTTTCAGTCCCTACTCTGTAGACGCAGCTTCCGGATAACGTGCACCCTGGGAGGCTGAGTGTCTAAAGTACGTGGGTCTCTGCCACCCAAGAGGGAGATCTGGATTGCATTACAGACTCCTGGCTTTGGCTTGATCCAGCACTGGCTATTGCAGGCATCTGGGGAGTGAACCAGCAGATGGAAGTGTTATCTTTTACCCCTGTTCAAATAAAATAAAATAACGTTTTAGAAGCTACTTGTCTTATATTTCATTCTCATAGGTGTCTATTCTTAGCTGAATCACATTCCAAATCAATCTTGTATTTTCCTAAATTTTGAATCTTTGTTGTGACACTAGATGAAACTGAGGTATAAATCTCTCACCCAAGTACTAACCAGGCCTGAGCCTGCTTAACTTCCAAGATCAGACAAGATCAGGCACGTTCAGGGAGGTGTGGTCATATATGTGACTGAGGTATAAATCTGTGGAGGTGATTCACCTTAAAAAATTTATTTATTTACTTGAGAGGTAGAGTTTCAGACAGTGAGAGGGAGAGACGAGATAAGTCTTCCATTTGCTGGTTCACTCCTCAAATGGCCGCAATGGCCGGAGCTGTGCTGATCTGAAGCCAGGAGCCAGGAGCCAGGAGCCAGGAGCCAGGAGCCAGGAGCCAGGAGCCAGGAGCTTCTTCCAGGTCTCCCACATGGGTGCTGGGGCGCAAGGACTTAGGCCATCTTCCACTGCTTTCCAAGGCCATAGCAGAGAGCTGGATCAGAAGAGGAACATCTGCGACTAGAACCAGAGCCCATATGGGATGCCAGTGCCACAGGTGGAGGATTAACCTACTGTACCACAGCACTGGCCCCCAAAGTTATACTTTTGGCATAGACAGAAAATGTACAACCAGCCACATGACTAGAGCATGAAACTATTCTTGTATGCATTCACATTTAAGCAGCATCTTTGTGTTTAAGTAGCATCAGAAGAGCTTTAGAAAACAACTGCTTAAGGGCTATTAGCATAAGTGACATGTGGATATTGATTGAAAAACAGGGTTCCCAGGGTTAGAGCCTGGGAAATGCCTCACATTCTCACATTAAAAGCTCACTGCTTAATGCCACACATTCTTCAACTACAGTCTTTAAAAAAAAAAAAAGATTTATTTATTTATTTGAAAGTCAGAGTTATACACATGCAGAGAGAGAGAGAGAGAGAGAGAGAGAGAGAGAGAGAGTCTTTCATCCGCTGGTTCACTGCCCAATTGGCTTCAATAGCTGGAGCTGTGCTGCTCCGAAGCCAGGAGCCAGGAGCTTCTTCCGGGTCTCCCACATGGGTGCAGGGACCCAAGGGCTTGGGCCATCTTCCACTGCTTTCCCAGGCCATAGCAGAGAGCTGGATTGGAAGAGGAGCAGCCAGGACTAGAACTGGTGCCCACATGGGATGCTGGCACTGCAGGCAGAGGCTTTACCTGCTACACCACAGCACCAGCCCCTCAACTACAGTCTTTGAGGAAATTTCTAGAATCCACACTGTATCCCAAATAGATGGCTTGTCTTGTTCAACAAGCAGAGCACTTCAGAGGAGCAGCATCTGTCTCTCTGAGGATACCATCTTTATTCACATATTCTCTTAAATGGCCCAAGGTCACTGTCTTTTTCCAAAATGACAGGCTTGGATATAGATCCCTGGAGCTGCAGAAATCATGAATTACCTTCCACCAAACCAGAGTGAAGACGGAAGCTCAAGAGTGCCATCTCACACTGGAGAACCACAGACAAGTCATGGACAGCTCTTTCAGAAGGAAGTGGGTATCATGTGTCCTGGCTGGGTATGAGATACACTGAAGGCAGGTGATGAACCCACACACCCTCACATAAGCATCTTCACGCCTCGCAAAGCCAAATACCTCTTTATAAAACACACAGTCTGACTTCTAGCTTCTTCTCTTATATGTAAGGAGTACATCTATCCTGGAAGCCAGAAAAACCTGGAGGAATTGAAAATCAACACATTCTTGGACCCATCGGAGAAGGATGTCTCAAGGCAAACCATGGCCAGGAAATGGGGAAGAGGCAAAGGCAGAGTCAGAGGGGGAGATCTTCCTCCCTGAAGCAGAAGCTGCAGGAGCCCCAGATTGGCAGGAACTTTACATGGTTATTTTCGATGATTTGCTGGGGGCTGGGTGTGGACCAGCATGAGGGCCAGAACTCCTGGGGCTCAGGGGTCACGGGCAGCCCTTACAGCCATGGGATTCACCGCCAGGTTCCCTTGGTGAAGATCCCACAGGGACTCATTCCTGCTCTGGAAAAGAGGAATCCCTGTGAAATAAACCCAGCTCGTTCTCCTTACAGAGACTTCTGGAGAAAGACCATCACACACCTTGTGCAGCGAGGCCAACAGAACTCCTTTCACACCAGATTTTGCAGCCCAGTGGCCAAAGCTGGAAAGATGTGGACACAAAATACATAAAGTAGTATTGGATTATAATACAAAGGATAAACAAATACCCCTAACCTGACACTGATATGACAAATAATTACATGGATAAAAACACACACACAGATACACAGATGTGGAATAACAGACCAAACCCCCACATGGAACTCCAACTATTCAAAAATTTATGCAGTACTTAACCTTCTTGAAGGTAGAACACAGTTTCCCACTCATTGGGCATCAACTACACAGACTGATGTTTTTGCAGAGGATACAGTATGGATAGGGAGTGGGAGAGAAAGTAATCTTACAGTTGAGAAACCCGATGAGCACTACCTTGAGCAAGTGCTCAAGAGTAACATCAAAAATGATGAGTGAGGTTAAGAGCATTTACCACTGACATGGTGTGACGAAAATGGTATTTCCCTGTGTATAGTCTTCTGCAACACATGTAGCTAGTGTATTAGGAGACAAACAGTAAACAAATCCCAATAAGGGAACAATCTGAAAAATATGACTTGTATTTCACAAAACCATCAAGGTCATCAAGAACAAGTGAAGTCTGAGGAAATGCCTCCTATCATTTACAAGTATATACCCACCTCAAATTCATGCTGAAACCTAATCACCAAGGTGGTGGTATTAAGAGGTGGGGCATTTGGCTCTGCACCATGGATGGGATCAATGCCTGAACAGAACACAATGTCTTTTCCTTCTGGAGGACACAGGAATGCGCTGCCTCCATGGAAGCAGAGACCACTCACTGGACACCTGACCCGCCAATGCCTTGGACTTTCCAGTCTCTATAACTGTAAGAAACATGTTTCTAGTAGTTTCAAATGACCTAGTCATTTACACAGCATAGACAGAGAGACATTGCCACAGCAGTGGCTATGTGAAGTGTGGAGTCCTGGATGGGGTCCTGGCACAGAATAAGAACATTAGGGGAAAAACCAAGGGTGTCCAAATGAACTACTGATTTTCATTAACAACATGTCAGTACTGGTTCATCGATTATTGATAAACAAAGCAGTTACAAAAGGGAAAACAGAGTGTGGGATAAATGGAACACACTATATACCTTCACTTTTTTTTATAAATCTAAAAATTTCTCTAAAATGAAAAGCTTATGTAAAAGTTGGAGGGGGAGGGGAAGTAACCAAACTCAAATCCAAACTCAGCTCGCCCTAAACCAGCAGCAAATATCAAATTAGAGCAAGCATCTGAAATCCTAGCCCAGCAGGGCCTTTGATCATGTCCAACCTCATGTCCTAATTCTTTCTGAGGAACCCCAACTCCTGTCCCCGAGAATAAGTACAGACACCATAACCTGAGATTGCACTTGGTGTATATTTTTAACATATAGTTGGATGTTTCATTGCACTTCTCTGTCAGAATTTGGTGTGAAAAAAGATACTTAAAAATGGTTAGTAGCATAATGATATTCAGAACACCAGATTTATTGAGGATCCGAGTTCAGACTCTTCTCCAATGCAAGAAGTTCCAACAGAAGCTGTCTCGGTGAGCATGGCCAGTGCACTGCTGCTCCAACAATCCTCCTAGGCAGAGGAGAGAAACTATCGTGTGTGTGTGTGAGGGGCAGGGGCCATGCACTAGGGAGCAGCAGAGACCCTAGTTTCCCATGATGCAAAGCTAGTAATTTGCTATGATAGCATTCTGTGGTCACTGATATTTGGAAAATTCTAGAATAACTAAAAAATAAAAACCTAAACATGATTCTTTAGGGAAACATCTCAGATATTTTGATATGTTAATCTAAAGGAATAACCTATAAAGAAATATGGAAACCAGTAGCTCCTGTGTATATGTAATTATGGATTTTTATTGTTGTTGTTGTTGGTGGTGGTGGTAGCAGCATGCCTAATAACATCATGAGTTTTAATGAAAGAGAACTTCAAAAAAGTGTCATAGAGGCATAAATGGCCTGTGTGCTGATTACCAAACATTCGAACATAAGTTGCGTGTAAGACAAGGGCACTGCTGTTAATCTGCCTCTGGCAAGTTGACTCAGGTGGACTCTCCCCCTCGGTTTCAGTTCTCTGGGAAGGAATGATTCTAAGGGCCAGGTCAAACAAAGAGATGTGATTACTTACTTTATTTTCTTCATCTCTGAAGTCAGCAACAGATACAAGAAGTGCTGGCAAGTACTCAACAGTACAATCTTCCCATTGCTGGATGCATTTTTTCTTAGCACTTACTTGGATCTTGTTTGCCTGACATGGATCTAGCCTCCTTCCATGTGTTGTGGCTCCTCTGTTTATCATTTACCTCACTTGCAAGTGGATAACTCAGAGAAGGGCGCAGTGCCAGTGGAGCCAGGCATGCTCAGTGCAGTGCTCCCTGGACTGTGCCCTCTACTCCCTCCAGCACACTTTCACCTCATCTTTTTGATGGGAACAACATGGCAAACTTTCTGTGCTATCACCATCTATTTGGTTGTTTTTTTTTTTTTATCATTATTGCACTCTCAACACAACCTAGTTGGAAAGAGAGGATAGAAATACTTCTTTATATCAACAGCAGGGAAAGCTAAGAAGTAGAATCTAGAAGTAAACAAACATAGTATTATTTAATTTGACCTTGGCTACACTCTTTAAAATCAATTGTATTTGAATCTCATCCTTCTGGATAGTAATTATTATTTTCTCCATAATTCGTGAGGGAAATTTGTCTACACGACTTGCCTGTGTCATGGAGTTGTTTCAGACTTGGGTCATCTATAAAAAAAACAACTATCTCCAAATAAATGTTCTTGATTGTTTCTCTGGGGGTTCTAGGGAACAGAATGTTTGGCAAAATAGAGCCTTTCAAATAGGGCCAATTAATACATGTCACAAGCGGTAACAGATACACATACATATCCACACATTAACAATATCACCTCTATATATTACTGCATGATTTCTAATACTCTTAAAGTGCAAGGTGCATCTTAAGATTGATTTATAAGTGACATGCAGGTATGTGAACCCTGTATGTGAACCCATACAGAGTCCATGTTTTACTAAAACACATAAAAAGGGCTTCTGATGTTGACTGTGGATGAACATCAGGCCCCTGGAACCTCTACCTGAGGAGTCAGTCCATGGCATAATGTGGAATTACTCAGAAGGCAGCATATTCTAGAGTTCTGGCTTCATTCAAATCGGAAGGATATGGTAATGAAATCATTCCTTATAACACATTTCAGCTCTATTAAATAAGCGCACTGAAGAATTCCCATCTGAGCTGAAACGGGCTTGTCATAGTAACCTAATCACAGTGCCTGTGCGCCATGAAGAACCTAGCCTTCTTGGTATGATTTTAAGAATTAATTATTTAAGTTTCCTATTTCCACTTAATAATCTCCATAGATGAGAGTGTTACACTTATCTCTTTATGATTGGGAAATTTGTCTAATTATCACTCTTGATACCTCCAAGCATGGCATTCTTAAACGTGTTCATTCCAATCTGTGGGAAGGATTGCTGAGCCAGGGCATCTGTAGGTAAGAAAACTTTGTAGGGCCAATCTACTAATAAAACCTGGCATGATGCTCCTTGCAAAGATGCTGCCTGTCAAAGGCTTAATCAGGGAGAATAATCTTGCCCACTGTTGCATCCAGGAAAGTCATTGTTTATGACTTCAGGGAGTGCTGTCTTGTTAATTTAAGAGAGAGGCTGAAAGAGAACCCTTCTAGAAAAGTGCAAAAAGGGCCAGGGGTGGTGGAAGCTTATTTAGGGTATTTTTTACTTATTTCACATGACTGAAATCTAAAAGAAGAATTATGCCAAGTTGTCTAGAATGAAATCTGGAGGAGGGATGCGGGGGTCGATGATCTTTAGCCTCTATGCACCACCTACGCATTGCCCAGATCAGTAAAAGCTGCCATTGTGTTGGGATTTGGGTCAGTAATAGAGAAGCTACTGCATTGATCCTCACCACATAAAGTGTGGCTCCCAGAGCAGCAGCATCAGCATCACCTGGGAGCTTGTTAGAGATCAGAATCTCAAATCTCACCCCAGACCTCCTGCATCCAAATCCACATTTTAACAAGATTTCCAGGATATTCATATGCACATTTAAATTTGAGAAGCACTACTTTAGGGCACCTTTTTCCAAAGTGGGATGCATTTACCCCAAGAGGTACACAAGGCTATCCACTGAGAATGTAAATAATAACAGGAACTTATTTATCTTCACATCCTTGCATAGTTTTTATCTTGTGATTCTTAATAATACATGCAATATCATACAACAACAGATGAATAAAGCTTACAAACACATTGGGTGTGCATGCTTAGAATTTTCTAGAGATGGGCTCCATTATCAAAATGTTCCTCTTGCACTAGTCATCATTAGAGTGTTGTCTGCAGGCCACCTTCAACACAATCATCTAGTGCAACTAATTAACCATCCAGATCTCCTGGCCCCACCTTAATGTATGGAAACAACCCCAGGAATCTGCAGTCCTGACAAGCTTCATGGACAATTCTCCTGCATGCTAAAATTTCAGAATGACTACGGTAAGCCATTCTCTGCTTACTTTGTTTGGAGTTTGATATCTGATGATGTTTAATTACTCCCCAGAACATGAATACTATAACCGTTGTTTTTCACCCACACCCAACTATCAAGATTTTTGTTGTGTCATTTTATAACATTTATATCATTCCATTATAGCACCTTATTGAAATAGACACTATAAGTTTAGAAAAGTTTTTTTCAAATTTTTTAGCTGTGCGTCATGAACAAGGAAAACGGGAGTGTTTCTACAGACCTTCCCTCCCAAGAAGGTCTGCTCTTGTGAACTTTGCTGTCAGCCTCCATGCCCAGCAAGTAACAGCTAAAACCAAATGCAGATCTCTCAGAAAACAACAGTGGTTGCAAGACTGTTCATAGTGTTATTTCTTAATATTTTGTACCAATGTGGGGAGGAACTAGGTATGCATTTGACATTTGTCTTAAGTTTTGTTTTGCTTTAAGATTTATTAATTTATTTTAAAGTCAGAGTTACACAGAGAGAGAGGGAGAGGCAGAGAGAGAGAGAGGTCTTCCATCCACTGGTTTACTCCCCAATCGGCCACAACGGCCAGAGCTGCACCAATCCGAAGCCAGGAACCAGGAGCTTCCTCCCGGTCTCCCATACGGGTGCAGGGGCCCAAGGATTTGGGCCATCTTCTACTGCCCTCCCAGGCCATAGCAGAGAGCTGGATCAGAAGTAAAGCAGCTGAGACTCGAACCAGCATCCATATGATGCCAGCACTGCAGACGGTGGCCTTACCTGCTATATCACAGCATTGGCCCCTGTCTTAAGTTTAACGGACATTCAACCCCAATCCTGGTTTTCAGGAAGGCTCAAGAAACAGTTTTGGCCAAGGTCAGACAGCCCTGTGCATGTGTCCTAAATTTTCTTATTTGCTTGACACTTGGTTTAATGAGTTCTATTGTGAGCAGTCTTTATGCAGTCCCACTGTGCACGGTGGGACACATAGATAAATAAGATACATTGCTTGCATAAAGAAGCTTGAAGTGTTATGTGACAGAGTTGCAAAAACAATTAAATAGAGCATAATGTGTAAAATGGAAAAAAATTGAATTCTGGGGAAAATCTATGGGAGTACCCAAGAAGAGAGCCATTCCTTTGCTGGGATAAAGTAGTGAGTGATGGAAAGGAGGCCTACACAGCAAAGATTCTCACCTGCCAGGCTGAGCCTTGAAAGATGAGTGGAATTTTATGAGACAGAGAAAGGAGGGGAGAAGCAGAAAGGAAATTCATTATCTCTAGGCTCAATTCCTGCTGCTTCTCATATCATCTATTTTATATCATTTTTATATAGTGCAATGCAGGATGGGCTCAGTCTATTCTCATCAACAGCATCATCAACAATATTACTGGTACCTTACTGTGACCTTTGCAGACTTTTGTATTTGCATGTGTTTCTTAATTTTAATGCTCAAAACTACACTAGGACTACATTCTGTGATTATCTCAACTTTATAATGGAGAAATTGAGGAACAGAAGCTATAAGTAACTTGTTAATGAGACATACAATGGGATTCAGACCTGGCTAATCACACTCATGATGTCTCTCAAGACGACTTGTTCATGGTTGGTCATTGGCCCCCAAAAACAAGACATACATCCATTAGTACAGCCAAGTACCATGGCCATGACTTCAGCCACTGAATTAACTCTCCAGGTGAAGCCAAGTGCACAAGCTGTTGCCCCTAGTGACCAAGCTAAAGTGCTCTTCAGAAAGCCAGCCTGTGCCATATCATTTCTGCTTCTGAAAGAAGTGATTTGTTGTAATGCTGCCAATTGCCTAGCAATCACCTGCCAGCTCTGGAAATAAACCCTGCCATTGTCGAGAGAGCAATAAGGGGAGCCCTTAAAGGCCAGGAGTTGGCAGGAAGATGTGGATCCCACCACCATGTATACCCAACCCCAGCTAAATTAATCGCTTTTGACCTCTCTGGGCTGCAAAGTTGGTCCCCATCCAAGCGCTCTTGGATTATGGATCTGTATCTCCAGGACTGAATATGGTCCTTTTCCCTAGCACTAAATTTCTCCTACAATTTATTTTCCAAAACATTATTTTTAATGTTAAACAGCCCCAAAATGCATTTTTCATGTTTATTGCCAGTGCATAAAATTACAATGCTGTGAACATTTTTAGCAGCATACCAATATCGTGATCCATAATTTAAAAGGTGACTTTAGTATGGTAATAAATTTCACAGGACACTGAAACCTCTGCAGAAAGTATACAAATTAGGGGCCAGACATTCAGCCAACATTTGGGGGGATGTGGTTAATTACTATGTTTCCACCAGTAGAGTGTCTGCATCACCACTGGCCTGCTGGGGTAGGAAATGGTGGAGGCCTGGGTTAGCGAATCCTCCTGTAGGGTGAGGGTACTGACACTGAGCACATGGAGTGAGTGAGGAAAGCAGCGTCAGAAGCATGTGCCTGCCCAGATTACTACAATTAAACAGAGACGTATCCAGCCCCTCACACACATGCACACTCCCATGCACGCACACGCTGGCTCTATTGAGTCTACCAAGAGGTGAATGCTGTGTGTCAGAAGCAGGCTATTAGCTCTCGCTGGCTGAGTTTCACAGTTTGAAATTAATTTTTCCCTGTATTTCCCCCCACCTGAGGTCCTGACCAATTGCCACTTTGTCGGTGAGCGTTTTTAATTTTCGAGGAAGGTAGGTGATGTGTGAAACAAATCAATTGCTTCTTCGGATACCACATCTGCATGGCTTCTCACTTTAGCAACTGCCATGCTGGAGGCGACTCAGGTTTTCACCTTTCCTCCAAAAGGCAAGGGCTCGGTGAGGAAGCCGAGTGACTGTGGAAGCAGTTTCACTTCATTCTGGGCCCAGTGTCGTTGGACCCAGGAACTGCACACAGATAACTTTCTTAGCAGAAGGTGCTGGTTAATGGGGTGAAGGTGCGGTTCCAGACAACGCGCACAAGCCTGGCACATGGACTCTGGTGTTGTGGGTCCACTCTGTGCACTCACACGAAGGGATCCAGTGACAGCAGGAAGATAATTACCAAGTGAAAAGCTCTAATGAAGCCATGGAAATTAGCACAGCCCAAGGAGCAGGGACAAGACCACAAGCATGCACACGTGCCTGCACATACCCCCCCCCCACGCCCCAGATTATGTGTTTAAGAGAACTCTCCACATTGGTATCATTCTTCTATTTAGGCTAATGATGTCTGGGACAATCAGAGCTATCACTGCTCTGAAAATGATAAGTACCATATAGAAAGGCCCCCCTGGGGAAATTTGGCCTGTTAAGGCCTTTCAGGTCTGATGGATTTTTTTAATCTATCTGCCAGACTGCTTTGAAAGCTAAATAGATGCCCATCAACAGGCTGTCTGTCAATGATCAACAACTTCACATATTTTGCCTATGTTGACATTTTTGCTCCAATTTAATGGTTTGTTTGCCAGATGGCTGCTGTTCTCATTAGGGACTCTTACTTTGGGCTGCTGTATGTACAAAACGGGGTTGCCCTTTGTTTCTAACTACTTTCTTTTAAAAGGCCTGAATCAATTGATGGATATGTTTTAAGGGACGTGTGTCTTGGGCACTCACAAATGTGTATATAGAATACATGTACACGGTGGGTATAAGCAAGACAATTCCCTATGGTATCCATTGCTAAGGAAGGAAGGTATGCCACATCATGACAGAAGTATAAAATGAAGAAAGCTGAACGTTAGATAATAAATTACTTAATTGATAGCAATGGAAAGATTGAATTCATTGGAAACATTTGATTAAGTGTCACTTCCCACCCTGGTTCTGAAGGCCCTAGCAAGAACCACAGGTTCGGGATGTTGCCTGGTCCCAGGGCAGAGCTCTCGAGTTCTCTGCTCTTCCCCAGCTGTACTCCTTTCTTAGGCGATTGCATCAGGGCTCAGATCTTAAACTCTATATGGTCAGTGACGTCCATATTTTATCCCAGGCTCTGATTGTTTTCTTAACTGCATTTAGTTTATATTTGGTGTCTCCACTTCGATAACCACACATGCATCTCAAACTTAACATGTCTTAAAAAGAACTTTCTCAATTTTCTGCTGAAAGTGTTTCTCCTATATTCTTCTACTCCTACTTCTCAAGCCAAAGACTGGGAGTCATCTTTGAAGCCTCATTCCCTACCTTCTTCGCACAGAATATCTTCCATTTGTTTACTTTTGTCGATCTCCACTACCATCAACCAAACTTTCTTACTTGTATGATTGAAACTGCCCTCCTGTTAGATCCATTTGGGCTATAGTGTCGATTAAATCTGCTGTTTCCTTTTTGATCTTCTGTTCAGCTGATCTGTCTATTTCTGAGAGTGGAGTACTGAAGTTCCCCAGTACTGTTGTATTGGAGTCTGAGTCTCCCTGTAAGTCCCCTTAACATATTTTAAATAAACCGGTGCCCTGTAATTAGGTGCATATACATTTATAATAGTTACATCTTCCTGTTGAATTGATCCCTTAATCATTACATAGTGCCCCTCTTTGTCTCTTTTAACAGTTTTTGTGTTAAATTTTATTTTGTCTTATATTAATACGGCTACGCCAGCTTTTTTTTTGTTTCTGCTGGTATGGGATATCTTTTTCCAACCTTTCATTTTCAGTCTGCATGCATCTTTGTTGGAAAGATGTGTTTCTTGTAAGCAGCAAATAGATGGGTTTTGTTCCTTAATCCATTCAGCCAGTCTGTGTCTTTTAACTGGAGAGTTGAGGCCATTAATGTTCATTGTGACTATTGATAAGTAGTAACTCTGCCCTGCCATTTTCTCAAAGATATTTCTAATATATGAACTTCCTGCAATCTTTTACTGGGAGGTTTTCTACTTCTTGGAACTGTGACTAGAAGGTCTAAGTTCTTAACAAATATTCTTTGTTAAACAAATTTTTAGGGACTGAAAGTTTGTATCTCCACAAATTTTATCTGTATAAATCCTAACCCTCAATGTGATGGGATTAGGACGTGGAGTCTTTGGAAGGTAGTCAGGTCATGAAGATTGAGTCCTGATGAACAGATGAGTGCCCTTAGAAGATACACAAGAGGGAGCCAGCGCCATGGTACACTAGGTTAATCCTCCGCCTGCGGCGCCAGCATTCCATATGAGCATTGGGTTCTAGTCCTGGCTGCTCCTTTTCCACTCCAGCTCTATGATGTGGCCTGGGAGGGCAGTGGAGGATGGCCTGAGTGCTTGGACTCCTGCACCCACGTGGGAGACCAGGGAGAAGCATCTGGCTCCTGGCTTCGGATTGGCGCAGCATCGGCCATAGCAGCCATTGGGGAGTGAACCAACAGAAGGAAGACCTTTTTCTCTATTTCTCTGTCTATAACTCTACCTGTCAAAAAAAAATTTTAAAAAGATACACAAGAGATTTTGCTCACTCATAGCTTTCCTCTCTGTTAGAGGATGCAACGAGAAGATGACCATCTGTAAACCAACAAGTGCATCCTCACCAAGCACTAGATCTGCTAATGCTTTCATTTTGCACTTCAGATATATGAGAAATAAATATGTGTTTTAAGACACTTGGAATATTGTAATTTGTTATAGAAGCCTGAACTGACACAAACTGATACATTGGTACAACATCATTTAGCATAAAATTGCATATATTAGCTTTCACTTAATAGCATTTGGGGTCTTAATTCAACTAAATTAAACACTCCCTGAAAGTGAGGACCCAATAATTCCTCATTGGGATCATTGCAGGTACTAATAAATACCCATTATAAGCAAATATCTCTTTTAGGATAATCTTCCTATTGGACAATCCTATCACAGCTCTCTTCAGTTAGTCAACATAATACAAAACTGAAAACAGAAATGAAAGCAAGTATACTGAAAATCAAACAAAAGGATAGTTAGCAAAAGAAAGGAAAACAAAGAAGTCCTGTGGAAATCAATACAAATCACACAGCAGACACAGAAAACGTAGGTATGAATGTCACTTTAAAGTCCATGCAGTTAGTGCTACTATTAATTAGTTTATTCCCTCAGTCAGTAAATATTCATAGAGGCTCAACTACACAATGGGTTATAGCTGTGGAAAAGGGAACTACATGTACTATTCATGACCTTTGAGGTTGACTGACTAATGGAGGAGACATGCAGATATTCAGACAATAATAAAATAGAGTAAATCATAGCAAAAGGGACAAACACGGAGTTGGAAAGACCCAGAAAAAAAGTCCAAGTACAGTCTAGAAACTTTAAGAGAGGATCACAGAAATTATTGGTCACATTATATCAACGCCATGGTCATTACGTGTCACTACATTTCAATACATACAAGAATCACCAAGGAAGCTTGTGGAATGTAGATTTGCAATCCCCTCCCCAAGATCCTAATGTACATGGTCTATAAATCACACTTCAGAAAACGGTGCTTAGTAGGTAAAAGGAGGGTCTATGGATTCGGACAATTCTGTTGGTCACTGCTCTGCTTATACACTGTGCTGTATGGTGAAGTTTACCTAATCTCACATACACAGAGATAGCAATACCAACCTGATATGGTTGTTGTGAAGACAAGAACAAGCAAGAAAAGATGTAAGCACTATGTCTGGTACATTGAAACCCGAGGAAATATCAGCAAGGATCCCTGTCATTAACACTATTAATTTGCAAAGGAAAGGGGTCTGTTTCAAGCAGAAGAATCAAAATATGGAAAAGCCAAAAGACACGTGGGAAATTTATACTGAAACAGTTGGAATGACCTATGTATGTGAACAAGAATCCAAGCCATTGTATGGAAGGTGTGTACTCTAGACCAATGTCTGATAAATCCAGCCAACTGGCTATTTTTGTAATAAAGCTTTATTGGCACAGATCCTGACTATTTGTTTATATGTTGCTGCAGAATTCTGTACCATTATGGCAGTTATAGTTGTACAACAAAGACTAGTGGTTGTGACGGAGACTCAATGGCTGAAAAGTCTAAAATATTTGCTATATGGCTCTTTATACCACTCTCTGGTCTAGAGGTAGTAGGGCATGATGCTGAGGGTATGGTTCTGGAGCCAGACTATAGAGTTTGGATCTCAGCTTTAACACTTGCTATAGCGGTGATAGCTTGAGTAAGGACTTAATCTATTTGTATATCAATTTCTTGTAAAAATTTAGGGATAAGAAGAGTACCTTCCTAATGGGATTGTGGTGAGGATTTTAATCGGTATATACCTATGTGTGTGTGTGTGTGTGTGTGTGTGTGTGTACTTAGACTAGAACCTAGCATGGGGTAATCACTCCATGTTATTACATATTATTACCATTAATATAGGATAAGCGTTTATTTATTAAATGAATTTGAACTGCTTATAAAAATTGGCTTGAATGAGTCTATCTTTGGCTAGGGAATGAGAGCAAGATGAAGGCAGAACAGATATGCTACAGGTGAAATGGAACAGCTAACAACATCAGATTCTCTGGTGATGCCCTTCTAAGCCTATCTATCTACCTACCTACCTATCTATCTTTAGATATCTTTATCTATCTTTAGACAGATAGATAGACAGACATATAGTAAAACAACTAAACTCTTTACACAGGTCAACAACATTCATTCAACCATACTTATGACCAAATTCCATTTAATGTGAAAATTCCCTGTGTATCTAAGGATAAGTGTGTGTTCCACACATATAATTTTATTTTCTTGGCCTGACCACATCACTGTCTGTTGGCTCAGCTGTGGCAGCATTCTCTTAATAAATACAGTGCAAACTTGTTTTTCTATTTTGGATCTTTTTTCAATCTCATGCCCTCTTGTAAATCTGTGACCTACCTAGCATGGCTGTTGGAAGGTGTTGCAAACAGACCTTCTAGATAAATGCAGATGAATAAAAATATAGGCTTTGAAGCCAAACAGACTTGAATTTTAATTCCTCCCTTACTTATAAGTTGACTAACTTACCTTAGCTGCAATTTTTCCACCTATAAAATGGGGATTAAACTGTTCTCTACTTCACAGGTTTGATGTGAGGGCTATGTCGAATGACATATGCAAAGCAAATGACACACAGATGTGGCACATGAGAATTTCCAGTAAGTGGTAATAGTGGGTTTTTGTTATTAGTAAAGTTTGACACTTAGAAATTTTGGTTGCTATTCTTGTGTAACACTGTAATGAAACACCTCATTCCAAGTATTCAGCAAGTGAATAGATTCTGCCCTCCTAGGAACACCATATTTTTTACTCAAGAACATTTAGGCATTTTCTGACTGTTATTAAATTAAAATGTTTATCCCTCAGGAGAGAAAACAATCAACTCCCACACCAATTCTATTTATGAAACAAAATGCTTTGGTTTTTCCCTGACTCAAATCCTCCTTTATGTACAATCTTTTTGAAATAGAAGAGTGTTCAGAATGATTTTTCACACAGTGTGTGTGTGTGTGTGTGTGTATGTGTTTATTTTGCTCTAAATTGATATTTTGGGCTTGTCTTGAAAGGCTTCCTTCATCTGCTCGCAGATGGGAGCCAAGACAATTGGGGGTTCATGGCAGCAGGGCAGCTTCAGAGCCCTGACAGCACTAAAGGGATAGATAGTTAGCAGTCTCAATAGCAGAGAGGGGACTAACTTTCCAAGGACATTTGTTCTCTTTCTTGGGGAGGATCAGCCAACAAGACAATAACCAGTTTTCTAAAATTCAGATGAGTGCACATGTTTTTATCAGGTTGTGTCCCCACCTCTGCACGTCCCTCTTTGGATGGCCTGTTTTAAGGTATGGATCCAAAAGAGATGACTCTTGGGCTGAACAAAGTCTCTTTATGCATTTCTGTTGATGCAGCCCACCTTTTATAGCAGAGCTTAATGGAAAGAACACTGACTTGAATTCAGGAATTGTGGGCTTGCTCCAACTTCTCTGTCAATAGTGACATCTGGGAATATTCTGATGTCCAACCTCACATACAGCTGTCATCAGGGGTAGGTCACTTTCGAATACAACTGTGTAATAGGATAGCTCTACAACTTTAAAGTGTATACAGACTTGTTATTGTCTAATTGTCTGTACCTGTTTGGTTAAAGAGGTACAGACAATTAAAAACTCAGTATTTTACCTGTGAGCTCCCACTGTTCCCCTAGATCAGGACTTTCGAAAATGCTCAGGAAAAGCATAGGGAGTGATTGGGCATGAAGGTCAAAGAAGCAAAGGCCACATCAAGCAGAGTACATGGCATGAGTCTACTAGTTCTTTCTGGATAGGGTGACCAGCTCACCTCTGTGTGACTGGGACTAATCCACATTTAATAATGGATCCCCCAACAAACCTGGATGGTTGGTCCCCTCATTTCTAGATGAGGGGTCTCACACAAGTTTTCTGATATGTCACCCTTTCTTCTCTTTGATTATTATTATTGGTAGTGTTGTCAGAATCATCCACTTCAAGCTACCATTTAGCACTACCTGGACAAACAGAGAGGGTGTCTGTGGATTGTGTCTGCCCAGGCTTCCATTTCCCCTTTTGGTAGCAGGACTCCAGTTCTCCTATAGGGAACCTTTCCTTTTTCAATCTGGTTCCAAGTGGTTGACACCACCTTTGCCTACAAGCTGGAGCACATAACCCAGGCCTGGTTAATCAGAAAAACCCCATCCCATCAACCAGGACTAGTTTGATTAGTATAGAAATGGTTGTGTCACCAACCCAGGCCAATAAGATCCAACTCTGAGAACTCTGCTGGTGTTAGGGAGGAGGTATGCTCTTGTTTCATCAGAATTTCTAGGGGCTAGACTATGAGTTTGATCTTGTAGAGGACAGACATGTAGAGAAGTGGCCTGCTCAGGTATTTCATCAGCCCAGAGGGAAGCAGAGCTGAGAGACAGAGAGGGAGTAGATGAAGCTGGCAGAGGGAGCCCAGACACACTGGCCCTGGCTGATTTACTGAAGTGAATACATTCTTAAACTTTAGTTTGTTGTAGAACCAGTGAGTCCTAACCTAGCAAGTTCACATCAATACAGTATGTTGGAAATTAAATTCTATATACCTCACTTCCCATATTTCTGAGTTGGTTTTAAAATTCTGATATTAAATAAGTACCCCTTCTACCCATGACTACAGTTTTGCATTTTTATACCCAAGAGTCAAATGCAGTCTCTCATTAGCAGGTGGGAAAAGAAGAAACAGCACAAAGAGGGCTTTCTTGTGTACCACTGTCTACCCTTCTTGCCTCTCCTTAGACACAACACCACGCTGCGCGACCATCACATCTGTAAGCCTAGCGCCAGCTCTAATCAGAGGTGCTCTTATCATTCCCATTTAACAGATGAAAAAACGGTAGCTACAGCTAGCAATTCTGAAGCTGTAAATGTAGAAGAATTACAATCTCATGAAAACACATGTGTGCATCTCTATCAAATGTGAATGTGTGTTTGCTCTATGCCAAAAACAGTTATGGATGCTAAAAATACTAAGGGGAACAAGATAGTCACCAGGATTTGCATCCTAATGGAGTGACATAACACCCAAGAAACCTCAGGAATACAATTTCTGGCAAGAGGAATGAGCTAGGAAGAAAACGAAGGGGACAGTAGGTGACTGGAGATGGGGGCAAGCACTGGAGATGAGCTTGGTGGGATGTTCTCCCTGGAGAGGTGACCTTTGAATGAAGAGCTCAATAGCGAAAGAGGGGAGACCAAAGGAAAGCCTGGGCGGCAGTGTTCAGGGCAGATGGGCATGATCCCTACCTACAAGGTGGTCTTCAGTATTACAGGGACGTCTACATCGCAAATCATTAATGAACTGTAAATATTACACAGCTACTCCCTTTGTCCAGTCTTCATTCTGAGTCAGAGGCACCAGTGAATCCTCTCACTCCTAAAACTCCACCTGGGGATGAAGCTCTGTTTGTTTTACATTCTTCCAACAGTATCCACCTCCTTTTGGTGGAATTTTACTTCTGTAAACCAGTTTCGTCATTGGTAAAGAATGCACATAAAGCACTTTGCACAATGCCCAGAAACGATAAGCACTCAATAAATAACCCTTCACCATTATTTTAAATTTAGGGTGGGCATGAAAAGGACTCCCACAGGGAAATGTTCTGTGTTCTTCAACACCTGTCTGTCTTGACAGATATATCCATTAAATGGCCATTTTGGCTCTCTCTGTTAGAGAGAGAGAGAGAGAAATGGGGGGGGGGGAGGTTGGAGGAGACCATAACAGAGAACAAAACAAAATGAAAACCGTAGACCTAGGTCAGAGAAGTACAGGATCCAGGACTGCAAAGAAGATGCTGCATGGACAAGGCCAGGATGAACCAGGGAGTGAGTCACTTCTGTCAAGATGCAAACTGTCAGGACATGGAAGCTTTTGGTTGAGCTTGGACCGAGTTCCTATCTGTTGGCCAAAGAATGGTGGGGCCGCTTGACTGACAGTCACTGTAACTGTGAAATCAAAGGGAAACAGCCAGCACTCCAAATGCAGAGCAGAAGTGAATATAATTGTGAGCAAGCACAATGGTGAAATGGGGATGACTGTAGGCCAATCTGACTCTCAAATAAATGGACGTAAATTTTTCCTGCCAATAATGTAAACTGTTTGCTTGCTTGTTTTCAAATGTAAATACGGTGGGGGGGGGCAGACAATGACAATATATAATATAAGTTGGTTTTTAGATTAGGCAGGGCTTTATGTAACTGTTAGAAGCCCATTGGGTTTAACAGTTCCTCTGCTAGCCAGCTGCATGAGTGACACCTCTGTATCAACCCTAAGTCCTCATCAAAGAATCAAATCTGCCTCAGAAGGTTCTTATCAGGATCAAATAAGCCAACGCACGTCATGTTCTGAGTTCTATTGTGATCCAGAAATTCCAGTTATCCTTACAAGAATTGACAGCAGTGATTTATACAATGCGCAATAGACAGGTCTTTGGATTTATCAGATTCAAATGTGGCTCTGAAGGTTATTGATGTGCAGAGATTTGCACCTTTCCTAAGGCATCCATCGGCACCTTCACCGCACAGAGGCATTCTTGCTTCCTAATATTATAAAGCAGCTCAACCTCTGTTTCTTTATGAAAAGGAATGGAAGAAAAGTGCAGCTTCCAGGAGAACTTTAAAAACAGTTCAGCATAAGGATTTGTTCCGGAAGACATGGCTCCTGATGGAAATCCTCGAAAGAGGGAGGGAGGAACTTGAACAGGTATCTTCCATCAGTACCCAATTGAAAATAATTGGTCTGCTTTTAAACAGTGATGATGTTGTATATACAGAAACAGCAAGACCATCAGCAACAAAACCAGGAAAAGCTAAGGAAGCAAAAAGCAGCCCCCTCTCCACCTTTAACGTTTTCAGGTCTTCATGGGCAATACGCACAGCTTCTTCTGACTTTCTTCTCGGTAGCTTTCCCAAACCAAAAGGAGCCTATGCTAATTTGACATCAGATGCTGAAATGTCAGGGGCAGATGGATCAAGATGGGACTGTCGCATTTCTGGGAGTCCTTGGTGTGCTGCATGTGAATTCGACCCAGGACTTCTCCAGGGTGGGTCAGGAAATGAACAAGCTCTGCAGCAAGCAGAAATGCTTAGGGAATAAAGAACCAGGGTCCATATCGCTGCAGTCCCTCCCTCCTCCATCTCTCTCTGTCTGCATTTCCTTTTAGCATGCCAGTGGTCAGAGTGAATAATGATATATTTTTGTTGTTGTTTAAGAGAAGCCCTTGAAAGCCATTCTGAGACTGGGGTCCAGAAATCTAATCTTTGTTTGATTCTGTGTTTAGTGGGGATTCAAATCCCAACTTAATTTAATCTTTTGACTTATCCTGCAGGTACTGCCTGATTATATTCCACGGCCACCAGTAATAGGATTGCAGGGACAGGATCTTGCTATTAGCACTTTGAGAAACAAAAGCAGCACAGAAACTGTCGCTGGCATTAGTCAATGAAACCTGCTGTAAATGAATGACTGCTTCCCTCAGCATTTTCCCCACTGCCTCATTTTAATAAGCTACAGCAAGGATGTATATAAAAAGTTGTAGATTCCACTGATCTCTGGAAAACCTTGCATTTCAACTACACTGTAGAACCTGAAATCTTGTGCCTATAAATGTGTTCAAACAAAATCCCCAATAACAGACAGGTTCTGGAAAAGCTTAATTAGTGATTTTGATGGTCTCCTTGTGTGGTCATGCTTCTTGGGGTTTCATAATAGTTGATAATGTTTAATCAATCTAGAAGAAATGTATGGCCTAGTGAGACAAAACAGACTTCCTTCTCTGTAATGAGGCCATAATCCCGGCCTCTACCTTTTGCTAGATTGTTAATCTTACATGAGTTAATAATAAGCTTTCTGGTAGGCTGGCACTGTAGCGTAGCTGGTAAAGCCGCCACCTGCAGTGCCAGCATCCCAAATGGGCACTGGTTTGAGTCCTGGCTGTTCTACTTCCGATCCTGGGAAAGCAGAAGATGTTCCAAGTATTTGGGCCCCTACACCCACGTGGGAGACCCGGAAGAAGCTCCTGGCTCCAGGCTTCAGATTGGCACAGCTCCAGACATTGTACCCATTGCAGCCATTTGGAAAGTGAACCAGCAGATGGAAGACTTTTCTCTGTCTCTCTCTGCCTCTGCCTCTCTGTAAATCTGCCTTCCAAATAAATAAATACATTTAAAAAAAAATAAAAATAAGCTTTCTGTGGCTCAGTTTCTCATCCACGAAATGGAGATAGCAATACTATATATCTCATATGATTTCTAAAGGATTAAATGAAAGAATGAATGAGAGCCCTTAGAAAATTTGCAATCACATAGGAATTATACATGAAATATTTACCTATTGTACTATGAAGAAAGAAAAGAAAACCAAAAAATGTGGAGGGAAGAAAGCAACATCTGTTGCTGGGGAGCCAGATCTACAATTTTGGACGTAAAGGGTTTTAAACCAAGCTTTCTATATTCTCTTCCTCTGTTGGGATTCGCTAGCTTCATGCATTATAGGGGAAACGGAGCATATTCTATGAGGAAAATGAAGGCGAGAGCAGAATCCAGGTGAACAGTAGACATATGATCAGATTCTTGAAAACAAAGAGTGGTCAGATTTTCACCTAACGAATGCACAGAAATAAAAACTTTTTTAATACTCAGTTCCTTCTGAGGGGTGGTGTAACGGTGTCTATAAACATTAGGGGGTCTCCATTGCAAGCAGCCATGACATATTTGGGCTGATTTTAGCAAGAAGGTAATTTATTATAATGTTATTGGGTCACTCGAAGCATTCGGGAGAGAGCTGGAACACTACGTTCAGGGTGAGCAGCCACACATGAACCTCGGGCGATGGGCAGAACTGGTCCAGCAGCAGGGGCTCCTCGCAGCTCGCTGGTTCCCCATCCTGCTGGCTGCTGCTCAAGCCGCCTGCCACTGCTTTTGCTGGACTCTGATCTGAAGCTCAGAACCCCACCATTGCAGGCCCCTGCTGCCCACTGGGAGTCTGGGCAGGTCTGGGCGTGTCTTCGGAAGTGCTGAGATGACATCTGTGCTCCAAGGCAGCATGGAGAAGAATGCTGTTGGCAGTTTCAGCAACTCAGCAGGGTGACGAGGGGGAGTGGCCTATCTGGACATTAAGGGCTTCCTTAAATACAGGAAGACGTTTATGGTCTAGTGGGAACAAAAAGGCCAAAGCGTATGTGCACTACTGAAGAACAGCACCTAACAGGACGAATGATAGTACAGTGGTTCATTCTTTATCTCAGAACATCTTCGCAATACGCTGCAAGGGGCTTACCGTCATTCCGATCCTTTGACTTCATAATAATCCCATTTCTGGTAATTTATCTGAAGGAAGTTATCTGAGGAGCAAATATTTAGTACGAAGGTATTAACCTCAGCTTTATATATTGATCAAAAAATTGGCAGTACTCTAATTTTTTTTTAACAATTAGAGGACAATTTACCAAGTTTATCATTTTAAATATTATTTGAACTATATTGTTAAGCAGAGTGGGAGCTATGAAAACTGGCATTTATAATGCAATTTAGAGCTAGCAGCTTTTTAAAGAGATTTACATGAATTGTCTCACCAAATCGCTGCAACAATTCTACAAACCACAGAAGTTAAGTACCATTTCCAAAAGGAATTTAGGTAAATTGCTTCAAGAGAGGAAGAAGAGGAGGAGGAAGAGGGGTTTTAGAAGTCTCTGTTTGACAATCCTGAACGTTGTTAAGGTGCTAGGTACACTCTTGTTCAGAAATGATAATTTCCCCAAAGAAGAACAGCAACAGAAAGCAGAGCGTTGCTGTCTGCTGCACTTCCACACTGACACTCTGAGCTAGACCCGTTGTTCTGTACTCGAGGCGTTATTACACTTAGCCTGACTCCTCCGTCATCACTCTCTACACAAGTTACAGCTGTTTGCTTGTCCAAAATGAACTTTTACAATTTTATAATAGTTTCAGATTTACAGAAAAATTACAAAGCAAGATAGAGTTCCCATATACCGACACTCAAAGGCCCTTAGTTACTAAATCTTATATTTATCAAGCACATTTTCAGAGTTTGTGAACCACTAATGACACATTATTATGAACTGATGGCCATACTTTACCAGTTTCCTCAGTTTTTACCTAATATCCTTTTCTAGGGCTCCACCCATGGTACAACAGTACACTTACTCACCAAGTCCAACGTCTTAAAAAAAAAACAAACAAAAAAGTACAACCCACATATTGTTGTTAAGTATTTAAAAAATGTTTCATTTGGGGCCAGCACTGTGGTGTAGCGGGTAAGGCCACCATCTTTGGCATCAACATACTGTATGGCTGCCAGTTCAACTCCTGGCTGCTTCACTTCTGATCCAGCTCCCTGCTAATGTGCCCAAGTCCTTGGGCCCCTGCCACCCTCATGGGAGACGTGGAAGAAACTCATGTCTTCTGGCTCCCAGCTCCAGATCAGCACAACTTGGCCACTGTGGCCGTTTTGGGAGTGAACCAGCGGAAGGTGGATCTCTCTCTCTCTCACTGCCCTGCCCCACTGTAACTCTGTATTCCAAATACAATAAACAGTAAATCTTAAAAAAAAAAAGTTTCATCTAGCTTTTGATATCAGTTCTAAATGTAGGTATTCATTCACCCCATTTTTTCAAAACAGGAAACAGACTCTGAGAGACTAAGGGACTTGGTCAAGGTCATGTTGCCAGGAAGTGGCAACGCTGGCACGGACACTACAGCAAGGTCCTGCGGAGATCTCAGTTCTTCCCCTGACTTGAAGGCTTGTTTCCCTGCCTCTTGCTCGTTTTGTTCCGACAAAAATATGACGCCCATTTATTTCACTCAACTCTCCCCTCTCCATGCCACAAACATACTAATTCATGCCTCTCCTTCAAAACACCTGTGTTCATGTAAAATTACAAATGGCCACATTAACTCTTCAATCCCTTCAGAGGGGTGGGAGCTGAGCCAGCAAGGAGCGCAAACTCAGCTCACAAACAAAAATGCATATCATCCGAAGTCGCCACATGGGACGTGTACCCCGGGCCAGCTGGGAGGAAACGGTACATGTGCTTAAGACACAAGCAGCTCAACAAAGGACAACCTGAGGGTGAGAGTGTGAGAGGTCAGAGGAGGAAAGAAATATGTGCCAGGGCCCCACATGACCACAAAATTAGCAAACAGGGCTTTGGTTCTGCCTCACACGCTTTTGATTTCTTTTCTCCCCGCTCGCTCTCTTTTTTAATGGACAAAAGAAGCCTTCTAACTGGCAAGGTAAATAGTTCATGGGTTATTTATTTTATCTCTATTCCTGGTTAAATTGAGTTCAAAATAATTAGATAACCCTGGAAAAGCTGTGACTGGTACTGCTAATTTCACCTAATGATTTTCCGGCATAGTTGCCCAGTGAAAGGGGTTATCTGTTAAAACAAGCTCTAAACTATTAATAGAGTAAAATTACAGCTTCAGCAGCTAACCCCAGGTAAAGCAGTTGGGGGACTTACGGTATTAAGACTGCAGGCCGGGGCCTGGGTTTCTCACTTCCCCCAAACGACCTTTCCTTCTCACTCGCAGTTGACTGTCCCTTTACCAGACGGAGCAGTTAACTTGCTCCCGACACCTTACACTATTTGTGGCCTTAATTGAGGGACCTAAACAAACAAATTAATCACCCTGGCCCATAAAAATGACAGAATTCATATGGTAGCATTCTTCATTCTCTCCAATTTGTTTTCCTGAAATCCCCGCAGCGATTTATTTGCTGAATATGCGAGTTTTTTCCCCCTTATGAAAATTACAAATTGTTGTCAAGGTTAACGAGTTAATATTCTCATTCAATATTTATTTTATGGGGAGACGGAGGAAGCACGACTGTTCCTGTACTTCTTTCCCCTGCAAAGTCTGCTTTCTTAATCAAAATGACAAGGACACTGTCCTTTGGATGATACTCTGAATCATCGCCACTAAAGAATGAGCTTTATTAACCAACAGACCCTGATTAATTATTATAAAGTGCAGCTTCTACATTTCTGTACATTTTAATAATTCCAGCAGAAGGCTAACAACGTCCCCAGAGACTTGGAGTCTTTGGGGTTCAAATGTGTCTGAGCAATGTCACAATAAATAGTCAAGAGCAGCCATGTTCTAGCTCTAATCCATTTTGCTTCCAACCCGCAAACCAGGGACAGCCTTCTTTTTCCTATTTCCCCTCTATAATTCATCATTTGCATACAAAGTAAGGAGCCAAGAATCAGAGGCTTCATCAGTTTTCAAAATACCAAGGGGCGATGAGGGTGATTTATTGCAGGCCACATGATCAGGTTCCCATCACCAGAATATTCCAGTGGAAAACAGCCCAATGTAATTTCTTGATAAGAGTGGCCACCTAAAAGACCATCAGGAGGAAGGCTACCACTCTGCAGAACTTCTCGGAGCAACAACACCCTGACCTCCTTGGACAGTCTTGCCCAGTTCAAGTCCCCAGCAGCAATGTGAGGACCCCAAGGGGTCGTCAGGCATGCACACGTGTGTAAGACTCCAGAACAACTCCAGGAATTCATTATCCAGCAACCAGCAAGAGCAGTGGAGGTATTTCTGTCTAGCCTGGGGATGTGGTCACTCTGGGTATACACTCTGCTCAAAATCCATAGGCTCATACTCTTACATTTCACTGTATGTGAATGTGAACTCTCTCTCTCTCTCTCTCTCTCTCTCTCTTTCTCTCAAAAATATACATAAGGATATATATTTATTTATAAACATATATAAATTTTAATTTATTTATCTAAAGGTTATGAGGCAAGAAGAATGTTAAAAGAACAATGTCTGTCTAAACATAAAAATATTGTTAAAAATAATAAAAAGAAACATAAGTACATATAAATGTCCATTTTTATATATAAACTTATGTATACATAAATATGCAATCTACATGTCAAAGTATATGTGTATGTGTATATACATATATAATCTGTCCTCCATATGCATGTTTTTTACATCCACAAATTCAACCAATGTGGATCAAAGAGTCCAAAAACCATCCCAGGAGATTCCAAAAAGCAAATCTTGAGTTTGCCTTATACCAAGTACTATGCTGAATCTACATGAAGAGGTGATGTGTAGGCATTATAGTAGGTATTATTAATAATCTGGAGGTGCTTAAAGTATATAGGAGGAGGCATGTAGGTTATATGTAAATACTACACCCTGAGGGTCTTGAGCATTGGTAGGCTTTGCTACATGCAGGTTACCCTAGATCCAGCCCCAGGAACACTGAGGGGCAGCTGTGTGTCTAATGCCAGGCAGGAACTTCTTGTTCTCACCATGGCCCTCCTGAGCATGTGGATGCTTTACTAAAAGGAGGGACAGCAGTTTCCCTGGCTGATTGCCTCTTAGGGCTTAACTGACTCTACCCCTGCGAGTTTGACAAGGTGACTACAGGCCTGGCAGATGCCCATGGCCTCCGACACTAGATGTGCTAGGACACAGGTTCTCTATTCCTGGCCTACACTGAATGATATGAATCAGCTCCAAGAAAGGGATTTGCAGGCTACTGCAAGAACATCTTACTCCTTCAATCGTCAACCATGGCGTGTCTGCTCATTAACTAGTCAACCGTCTGCTGTGAAATGGTTTGCAAGCTAATCAATGCCGATAATAAGGTACTGAAACTTGCAATAATCTAAACTGTAATAATAACAGATTCAAGTTGATGTAACCTTATATCTGCCTACATGTGACTTGGGACACCACATTAATGGCAGACTCAAAGTCATGTTAATGTGACAGGTGTATGGAAATCTCAATGGCTAAACATATGTGACAGGAACAGTATTTCTTTCATTAGGGCCCAAGTAAATGGCCCTGAGCAAATTCAAGAATTTTTCAATCAGATAAGAAATATTTGGAAGTAGGGTAAGCTTTCTGTCTTGCTGAGTTAGATGTAGTAGCAAGACAGAAGAACCAAAGTTGTTCTGTGGTCGAAACAAGGATGTAGCTGTAGTCTGTATGGCTGATGATCTGGGGCTGCACTAGAGCAAGAACAAGGCAGTGGATGCAGTACTCATAGAGGATGACCCCAAAGACCAGACCCCAGACTGCATCACACATCAACGTCTGAGTCCCACACAACATCCTTGAACTTAAAAATGGCTCGAAGGCAGAGGGAAGGGAATTGTATTATTTCCATCATTTGACATAATAGTGAATTGTATCACTTAGGAATTAAGTCCAGAAGTATATAAAAGAAAACCTAAGTAGCAGTGACTGATGAGACAGAGAACAATTTCCTCCTCACATGAGCAACGCCAGTCATTCGGCATTTCTGGGATGGTTCCACAGCTCCAGCATACCACCAGCAGTTCAGGCTCCTTTCTTTCTGTTCCTCTACCCTTAGCACGAGGCTTTCAAATTTAAGCGCCTCTTGGGAGTCCAATATTGCTGCTAGAACACCAGGCATTGCATCAATATTCCAGGAACAAGAAAGACATGAAGTAGGAGAAATACAAGGAAGAGTTAGGTGTCCTCTTTTTAACTCCTACAATCCAGTTTTCACATTCGTCTTTTGTCCAGACTGTATTACATGGCCATGCTAAATTCAAGTGCGGCTGTGAAATGTTGCCTTTTAGCTGGCCTCACAGTCACCCTGAATTAACTTAGATATCTCTCCAAAAGAAAGGAAGAGCAAAATAGATGCTGGGAAAGCAATGGGCAGTTCTCACTACAAGACTCCTCAAAGCAAGAGGCTTAGAGAACATCAGATAGCATGTGCTGCTTCTTACAGACTAGAGTCAGTGCCC
The DNA here is from genome assembly GCA_949820135.1 of Sylvilagus floridanus. Taxonomy (NCBI): domain Eukaryota; kingdom Metazoa; phylum Chordata; class Mammalia; order Lagomorpha; family Leporidae; genus Sylvilagus; species Sylvilagus floridanus. Next base: position 121,659,401 of record OX463231.1, on the reverse strand, counting down.
TGATAGTCACGCCAGCCTCATCTTCGATAACATCCCTCCTTGAGTAGGAGACAAAAGGACACAGGCACAGACAGACCACACAGAGTGAGGAATAACCCACAGCCCGCCTTCTCCACAGCAGAGCCCGGCTGAGTGACTATGACAGCAGGGCATTTTAGTTCCGGCAGCACAAGCTCCTTCCAAGCTTAACCTTTCAATAACATCCCTTCAAGGTTCGGAGAGTCTCCATCAGCTCAGCAAGTCCTATAGAAGACTCCATCACCCAAGCTACACTGGCAAACACTGATCAAGAACCGCCAACCTGCCCATTCCTAAGAAACACGAAAGAGGAAGACATGTCACCCAATCTCGTGATAGTTCTAGAAGGCAGCCTCTCTTGCCTTCTTAAATCAGGTGATTCTGAACATGAATAGGAGTGTTCTTGAGCACTCTTGCAAGACAGACATCAGTTCTTGCAAAACACACATCAGATTTCTTCACAAGGCCAAGCCTTGTGAGGCCAGGACGCACACAAATGCCAGGGTCAGAGTTCCAGTCCTTCCCTGCACATTACTGATGGTGTTAACACATCCGCTCTTAAAGCTTCCCAGTAACACTCGGGGCTCTGGAAGCCTAGGCTGCCTCACAATGCTTGCATTTCGCTGTGTAGGAGCGCAAGTTCTCCTCCCAGAGAACAAGTCAACAAGAGGACGCCATGTGCGTTCTCTAGAGATAACGGCGGTCCAGGTCATCAGACTGCCATCTGGCAGACTTGGCAGTCTCAGCCGAGCGCCATGGATTAATTATCACATAGACAGACTCTGGTCTCCATTTGCAAGTGCCGCAGGGCCTCTGTGGCAGGGATTGGCAGCCCAGAGAAGGCAAAAGCCTGTATTATGTTTGGCAGGGACACGATGCGACCTTACTATGGCCAGTTCTGTCATCTCTTAACATTTCGCTCATGATTAAGTTTATCATTTCAAATAAACACAGAATGTCAGGTCTCTGGGTCTACTTAACATGGAGAGCCAAAACAGACCTCTCTCTGATTTAAAAAGTCCCCGGCCAAGGGATCGGTCTGATTAGCTCTCCCATCTGACGTTTATTAGAGCCATATGATAATAAAGTGAGGGCAAACTCCTTGTTCCACCTGGCTGGCTGCCACACACCAAATCGGCCAGGTACCTGCCATGTTCCCTTGGCATCTCCAGGTTACTCATGCAAAGCAGTGGTTTGGGGATCCATCCTCCCAGAGTGTCACCTCGATCCTGACATCTATACCTCAAGTCAATTCTTTTCTCATTTGTGCTTGTTCACCATCAGTAGAGGACACATGCACCTCCTGCGCATCCCTTCGATTCCACCTGTCCCCCTCCAGGACTTGAACCAACATTCCACTCCCCCAGCAGGTGCCTTGCTCCGCTGTGACACAGGATCCAGGCTGTGGAATACTTTCCTTCTAAAGCATTGCTTCATTGCCTGGAAGCCGCCTAGGGGCAGGGGCAAGGGACAAAGACTTCTGTCTCAGCTGCACTTAAAGACCTTGCTGTGCTGAGATGCAATCAGTTGGGATTTGCTCCGAAGGCAATGGATTCTTTCAACAGCTCTGTCCTTCTCCCATCTCTGGGTATCTGATGATTATACTATGTATGATTATGTGAGTCAATATTACATAACTACAGACTGCAGGCAACCATGGTTTTCAACTAGAGCAGAAGTCAAAGTTGCGGCCTGCTCCTAAGCCCATTCATTCATGTATTTATTTATTCAATAAACATTCAAATGTTGGACTAGTCCCTATCCACTCATCAGCTCATTCTCTCTCTCCCTCTCTCTCTTTCTCTCTCCCTCTCCCTCTCTCTCTCGCTTGCTTTTGCTCTCTTCCTTCCAGCCAAATGGGCATCCTCTTAGTGATTTGAACAAGCTGAGGTCCTTCCTCCCCCAGACATTACTGCCGTGGTTCCCACTCCCCTTCCCAGCTCCATTCTTAATTTCCACATGTCCCTGTTCAAGTGTCCCTTCCTCAGATAATTAATCAGGAATCCCCATGGCATGCCTTCGAATCTAGAATGAGAAACAAAATAATAAAGAACGATTGCTGTTAGAGTTCCTGAACTCACCATGGGATGGTTTGTTAAACATCCACCTCCCACACTAGCGCGTAAGACCTCCGAAGCCTGCCTTCCACTGGGTCAGTGCTGGACCTCTCTGCCTACCCCGCATCTAGCACAAAGGGGTGCAGAACAAATGTTTGCTTATTGATAAGCTGAGCACTTGCCTGTATCGCCAAGAGGGTTGCTCCTGAGAGGATGACAGAGCTGTTCCTGGAGGAGCTCACAGGTGAGGTGTGAAGGGTAAACAAAGGTGGGCAATGCAGTATGATAAACGTTAGAATACTGAGAGGCCCTGCAGTCTGGTAACATGTGGGAGTTCAATATGTGGATTTCCAACACCTTTTACCACGTCTATGACTTCCATGAACACCCTCAAGGGGAAGGTACACAGATACAAAGACCAAAAACAACAACAAAAAAAGCTGATTTGCAATTGATTGAACTTGTAGAACAAATAATACCTTGAAAGCCAAAGTACTTCTGATTTTCAAGAGCCAGGCTTGGTTGACAGAAAATGAAAGAAGGTTTTATCAGAATCATAAATACCAATGCTAAAGGTTAGAGGACTGGGCAAGCATCTACGGTTCATAAATAAAGCAAAAAAGAAGGGCATATCTATGCCGACACTGTAGCCTGATTCTCATCCAGAAAGGAAATTTTAAAAAATGACAGTGAGGGGAAGGAGAGTTCTGGAGACCAAAGCCTCTGGTCATTGTCTAGGAATCAGCTCCTCCTTCTCTCCTCATGGGGAACCACCCACGGTGGGTTCTGAGAAGCTGAGTGAGAGAGAGACCCAGATAGGTTTTGGGAAATCCTGAGTCAAGTAGCTCACTTTCTCCTGGAAAGCTGAGTCAGCATGTAAGTCTCAGAGAGGCCCTGCCCTACTCAGCAACTGCTGCAGCACAGTGCCCCAGAGAAACGTGGCCTCCAGGCAGCCTGCTATCAAGACGCAGAGTTCTGAGGATGTGTTCCAGTCTTGCTTGTGCCAAGGCAGTGAGAAGAAACCAAGCGTTCCAGAGTGGTAGACACACACTAAGGTGCAAAACTGGACAAAATGGAGTGATTCTAGGTGTGAGAAGCAGCGTCCAGAGCTTGATCTTCAAACACCATAAAGGATAATCCAAACCACCTGCAGTGGAGGCCAGTGGGGTCAGAGGACGGTGTGAGCCTAGAAGCTTCTATCTTGATGCTGGGGTAACTTTGGCAGCAGACCCCAATTCTCTGCTGATTACAGAACGAAGGTGGATGGGGAAAATAGGAAGAGAAAGTTGAATATTACTGATTAAATCTGAAAGTTCCTGTGGTGATAGATTTTTAGCCATTAGTGAAAATAAGGGCCTCCTTTGAGTAAAAATTTTATTTTAGCTGTAGGAAACTAAGTGTGCATTTCTGAAGCCCCAAGTCTGTGACTGCCCATGTTTGAACTGTTATACCACAGATACTATGAGAGCTAGAAAGAAGAATGAGTAGGTTTCCCATAGGGAAACAGAAAGGAGATTGAGTTGGGTCGAGAGACAGAAGGAAAACTGCACTAGTTGAAGGTGGTGGACCATGAATTCCAGGTAGACGGAGCAGCCAGTGTTCAGGAAAAGAGGAGAGGAAGGGCAAGGGCCGATGCGAGAAAAACGAAGGGGATCAGGGTAGTTGGAGCAGAAGGCTCTCCATGGGAGGGAGGAAAGCTGAAAATTCAGAGAAGCCATTTGCACCCTTCCTTGACGAGACTCATTTTATGTCACAACTGCTTTGTTTTACATCGTCTGACTGTCAAGAGGGGCAAACTCCAAGCAGAGAGAAACAAGGTCTGTTTGAGTCACCATACTGGCACCTGTTACAATGCCTAGAACACAGCAGCTCCCCAGTCAGTGACTGCAAACGGCTGTACGACATCACTCCCAAGGTATTTCCTGAGGATGGAATTAGCTCCTTTCTGCACATATGTACTTGTTCCCTTTGCCCTTTCCTTCCTTCCTGTCTTCTTCCAGTCCCTCACTTTTTCCTCTTCTTCCTCCCTCACTCCTTTTCTCCCCTCTTCTTTCCCTCTCTTCCCTTCCTGTTAGCACATACTTCTACACCCCCGGCAATTCTTGCATATTGTGCATTGGCTTTGGTGGTGAGTATACAATTATGAATCAGCAGTGCCACGCATCAGTAGTAGGTCATCTATTACAGGGGACATCTTATAACCAGGCAATAACAGCACACTACAATGAAAAGAACATGCACGGAAAACTATGGGGCCCCAAAAAGGGAGCACTCCTCTTGGCTTGGGCAATGGACTAAAGGTATCACAGACAGGGTGACAACTGAATTGGAGCCTAAATCAGGGTTTTTCCACCTTGGACCTGGTGACATTTTGGATTGGGAAATCCTCTGTTGACAGAAAGGGATGTTGTGCACATTGTATAGCATTAGCCTCTGCCTCCTAGGTGCAGTAACAGCTGCCCACCACCCAGTTGTGACAACCAAAAATGTCTCCATACAATTGCGGAAACTTCCTAGGGGACAAAACCATTTCCATGTGAGAAGCACTGTCTAAATGTTAGGAGTTCAGGTGTAGGGGGAAAACAGCCCCTGCTAAACGAGGGCGTGAATATCACAGTGGTGCTAAAGTGCACCACTGCTGCACACTTCTCACATCCTCTTGACTCACATCAAGAAGCCACAGATGGCAAGAATTCACCGATACATCCTTCGAACTGCTTTTGAGCAGCTGTGCTCAAAGCCCAAAATTCCCTGCTACTGAAGAACTCAAGGAGAGCCAGATACGGCTTAATGATTTAAATAGATGCTTCTGGAATGGAAGGAACACTTGGACAACTCTCTCTAGGATAGTTGCCTTCATCTCTCAGTTTAATGTACACAGCCTTGACCAAGCAAATTCTACTTCTAGGAACTGGAATCAGAAGTGTTTGCCCCCCTACACAAAGCTGTTATGTATTAAACATGGTCATTGCAATAGTGCTTAAAATAGGGGAAAAAGTAAATAGTCTAAATGCTCATTTTAGGGAACTGATTTTGCAAACTGGTGAAATTTATTATATTCAAGTTAAAAGAAATAGCATTCATTGCTGTCCCATGATGTTGAAAGCTCTCCAAAGTATAATCAAATCGCAACTCCATTCCCTTTAATAACTTGGGTCTTCAGCAGTTCATTTAAGTTCTTGGTTCTACCATTTCCTTGTGTGTAAAACAGGGCATAAGAAAATTTCCATCTCGGGGTCATCATGAAGATCAAATGAGTTAATATACATAAAAGGCTTAAAATAGTGAGTAAATATATTCCCTGGAATATTTATTCATTCTTGATATTCTGTTTTCAGTTAGAGAAACAACTTGTAGCACATTATGTGTGATGTCATCCTAGTTTTGTTTAAAAACACTCACTCTTAACTCATATTACTTCAATATTTATAATATTTCTTTGAAAAAAGCCACAAGGAACTATCAGCAGGAGCTATTTCAGGGACTTGGAATAAAGGCTGTAGAGTGACCAGTAATGTGGCCATCCCATCATTTATTCTCTCTGTATTGTTTAAAATGAAAACAAATAATGTACTTGCTTTATTTGACAAAAGTCAACAAAGTTAATACTGTTCAAACCGTATTTATTTACCAAATCCTGATGAGATGGATTTATATGACTTCAACAAATAAAATATTTAATAAAAATTGTGATTTGCGATAATGTGCAGGTTATTACAATCACGACACAGGTTTGGAAACTTAAATTCAGAAAAAACAGCCACATCCATTTCCCGTTCAGTTCAGCACCTACAAGGCAGGAAAGGCTTCCAGGCATTTTGAAAATCAACGTTTTAAAAGGGAACTAGCTTTTAATAGCAAATAATAATAGTATTTTTAAATTTTAATATTTCTAAATTTTTAATAACGTGTGAACTTAACAAATATGTAAAATGTATGTATTAAATATAATTAATAAAATGCTTATTTGTTTAAATTTAATGTATGTAATTAGATTTGATTATCAAATATTTACAGCAACCTAAGTACTGCTCATCACCACAACTTACAAGCATAGTGACATCGGCAGGTGTGAAAGCTTCTCTGACCTCTCTTTCTTCATCTGTCAATTGGGCATGATAACAGTCCTAGGGCTGGGTAGCTTTAGGGATTAAATGAGATACAGCGTGGAAAGCGCTTTGCCCACTGCCAGCATGTAGGAAGGCTCCAAACTGCACAGGGATAACAACATTCTATCAACACTTTTTCTTTTCTTCTTCTTCTTCTCTTCCTGCTCCCCCTCTTCCTCTTCTCCCTCCTCCCCCTTCCCCTTCTCTTTCCCCTCCCACTCTCCCTCTCCTCCTCCTTCTAGTAAGCTCAACTTAGGGTCACTTTTACCTACGATGACCATGCTCCTGACCTGCTATGACGGAGGCCCTGGTGCAAAGAAAAGTTTTTGACATAGCTGAGCTTTCTCACTGACACAACTGGACCCTCTGGATAACTGGCAATGGAGATGCCTGATTTTAGGAGGAGACAACTACAAAAAGATCTACTCTGCTGCAGGCATTCTGAAGCTTAGGAATCTTGGCAAAAGAATCTTCCTATGTAAAATGCACCTCTAACTCACAACAAAAAACAAATGACACCAAATAATGTTTCCTTTCTGAAAACACCAAATGTCCAGTGACACTGTATTTTGATGAGATGATACCATCAAGAAGCCATCATTCAATGCCAATTCATGAGAATCAGCAATGCAAAGTAGGGAATTAAGTCATAGTGGGGATGTAGGACAAGGATATAATTAACGCTGATGGGTGTTTGGAGTTTTTAAAACTAACATCAGGAAAACCACATAAAACTACAGTGTAATGTAAAACATTCTCGTGAGCTGCCAGAGAAGTGGACTGTGCGACCCACAGGGTCTCTGTTCCTACTCTAATTGCTATTATTCTCTCAGATGTGATATCTTAATCAGAAACAATAGCTTGTCTAATTGACTAAGGCTGGGGGGAAGCCTGCTACCTCTTGCAGATATCTGAACAGTGAGCACAGTAAATGAGTAATGCGGTGAAATTAAGAAAGGACAATTCAGACAGTGAGATCAATTAGATTGTGGAACAGCCACAGACACAGAGGCCTAGAAGCTTCTTTGCTTGAAATATTTCAGATTGGAAAGGTGACATAGAGAACATCCTCTGTGGAATTATCTTTTATTTGCAAGATTGGATGATCCACATTTCTTTAAAAATACTATTGAATAATTGCTCACATTTGTAATGTGTCTTTCAATCAAAGAACTTAAAGAATCTTCATACATATTATCTCCATGTCTCCAGCTGCCATTGCAAAATACTTTACTTATTCTAACCCCAAATTTTCAGATGTAGAATCTAAGACAAAAGGGCTCTGCTTTCTGGAATGCACCAGCATGCAACACAGAATTTAATATAGGGAGGATCCTCCATGAGAAACAATAATCCTTGGGGAAATTTTAATGTCCCCAAAACATCTATTAGGAATATTCTATGTAAGCAATACAGTGTAGCTATTTTTATGCAGGCCTTTTACTGGCATGAACCGCAACAAAAGTGGGGAAATTTTTTTTTCTGAAAGTCGTTTTCTTAGAGAGTAGTTGCATATGCAGTCTGAACATAGTCTCTTCAATAAATCTGCCTGCAAAGTAAGAATGAAGTCTGAAAGCAGACTATTAGTTGGAAGACCAGGAGACCTGCTGCTTTTGGCTAGCCAGGGGATTTTTGGGACAGGTTACCAAATGTTCCTGGAGGAGATCTCCTGACACTCCCAGTACCAAGAAGTCCCCTTTTCCTTCCCCATCCTAAGAAATTCACATGTATCTGCCACACTTAATTCACTCTACAGCAGATTGTTGCCCCTCACCTCTCAGTTCACTGTTTTTGCCATTTGCTCATCAACTGCCCAATTACAACTTCTGGTTATAACACAACCATCATTATTACTCTAGAGTGAACCAACAACTCCATTCGTTGGCTCACCCTGCTCACTTTTGCTCTGCCACCACTGCTCTGTTCTTCTCCAGAGGGGATTCTGATTCAACAATAGCTCTAGAAACCCCAAGTTGGGAGCCCCAGAATGATGTCCCAGTGAGTTAGGGAGACATGGGTCACAGAAGGCTCAGGCCTCCTTCAAGAGCTAAGAGCGACTCCATTCTGCCACAGGTGCCATATGGGGACCAGGATCAGGACGGAGATGGCCCCACTGCTAAACACTGGAACTGTAAGGTTACACACTGTCTCCCAGTGCAGTTCACCAAGTCTAAGACACCATTGCTTAAGATGGATCTTCATCTCTGAGGAGCTAAAAAACAAAAATATTTTCTGGAATTAAGAAGTATGAGTATAGTGGGTTGATATTTTTTAAAAAGTTCTTGGTTCACAATTTTAAGTTAAATATTCTCTATAAAATGTACATTTATTTGCAAAAGGATATCAAACAGCATAACTTAGAAGCCACCAGTTTGTTTTTGCCTAGTTGCTATCCCTCCATAACGCTAATATTTAATTATTTATTATTTTTGTTACGTAATATCATTATATATTATTAACATATATAATATATTGTATATATTATATATTATACTCTACAATATTGAGAGGGTAGTGTACAGAGAGATTTTTTAAAATTTATTTAATTGAGATGCAAAGAAAAACACGGAGGGGAGGAGGGGAGAGGGAAAGAGACACACACAGAGAACACGTCCATCTGATGGCTGACCCTCCAGACACCCACTACAGCTAGGGATAGGTCTGGACTAGAGCTGGGAGCTAGAAATGTAATCCAAGTCTCCCACATGGGTGGCAGGAACCCAATTACTTGATCCATCCCCTCTGAATTCCCAGGTCTTCATTGGCAGGAAGTCAGAGTCAATAGCTGGGGGCAGGAATTGAACCCAGGCACCTTGGAAGGTGATTTGGATGCCTAATCTCTAAGTAAAACTTTATAAACAAACTCTTCCCCAGGAAAACCATTGCAGGAGACAGATGAACTAATAACTTTGTAAGAGCCAGTAACACATAAGAAACGCACCCCACTTTCTAATTTTTTTTTTGACAGGCAGAGTGGACAGTGAGAGAGAGAGAGACAGTGAGAAAGGTCTTCCTTTTGCTGTTGGTTCACGCTCCAATGGCTGCCGCGGCCGGCACACTGCGGCTAGCGGCACACCGTGCTGATCTGATGGCAGGAGCCAGGTGCTTCTCCTGGTCTCCCATGGGGTGCAGGGCCCAAGCACTTGGGCCATCCTCCACTGCACTCCCTGGCCACGGTAGAGAGCTGGCCTGGAAGAGGGGCAACCGGGATAGAATCCGGTGCCCCAACCGGGACTAGAACCCAGTGTGCCTGCGCTGCAAGGCAGAGGATTAGCCTATTGAGCCACGGCGCCGGCCCACCCCACTTTCAATAGATGAAATAGAACTACATAGGAACACGTCACAATTTAATTCATTAACACATTATTATGCTGCATATAAAAGTGACCACAGATGTATCTATCATAACCGACCCTTGTTTTGGTATCATCATTTGTATTCTCAGGGCGCAAACACTTCACGAAGCTTCATAAAGCTTCTAGCACCCAATCCCTCTTTGGCTCACTTTGCCCTGTGGCAAAATGGCTCTATTTAAAGCACAGGTCATCTAGTGAAGACTGACCACATGTCAGAGAACTGTGCCAGTGATGGTACGCATCATCCCACTTCATCCCCACACAACGCTTGGAGGTAGGTGTTGCACAGCCTTATCTCACTGGGAAGGAAATCGAGGCTCAGAGAAAAGATTCGCTCAGAGCCATATCTGATACCTGGGCTCCGGGTGCACCTGCTCTGCTCTGGAAGACACTGCAGTACACTCTCCCACAAAGGCTTCCTTTCCTCTCAGCCTTGCATTGGGTTTGACCAATGGGGAACTCCACTGGGAAACTGCAGGGATGGAGGAGTGATCCCGAGCAATCATAACAAGCTGGCTGTGACCCTCTGTCCTCTGTCTGCTCACCTCTCCTCCTCCTTCCCCCCAGGCAGCAAAGGTGCCCCTGTGGCCCTGGCCCTCAGCTGCTTCCCTGGATCTGGTGACTCTCCTGTACTCTGCCCACATTTCTGCAAACAGTCCCTTTATTAACTCTCTTCAAAAATACACAGCATGAGGACACTGGGTCCAGACAGCTTCAGGGAGCAATTAGAGGGTGAAACCTAGGCCCCAAAGATTTGGAATCAAAAATATTTTCCAACAATCAGGCTCTCCAAATATCTCCTTAGAAATACTCTAAGCATGTGATGTTACAGTAATCTGTCAGAAAAAGGAAAATATTTTTAAAAACAGTGCTTACAATGATATGTTATGCTCCTCATTAACATCAAATACCATATCTTTAAGAACATACAGTACCACTGAACAGCTCAAAAGAACAATCCTATGTAAATCTTAGGTATTAATATTGTATCATTTTTACGTGGGGATAAAATCCTCAGGGACACAAGGCTACTACTATCGGATAAAAGCATTTCAGCAAGAGGAAATCTTTAGGAAACAGATTCTACTACAAAGGAACTGACTTTGTATAAAAAGCACAGACCTGTAGAATTCAAATAGGTGTTAGAGGATTTAGTAATGCAAAGAGGAACGCAGGATTATCGGTACCTTGAGAAAAGAATATGCTGGCTCTTGTAGCACAGCTGATGTCTCATTTATTGCCCAGGTGGTCACCTGGAATTGCTTTGTGTATGCATTGATATTGGATCCAACAGATATTACATTATACACTATTTTACACATTACACAATACATTATTGTACATTACAGAATACTTTACAAAGTATTTTTCTAAATGACAATGTTTTCCATTTATTGTTTTATTCACATAATTTCTATTAATATATTTATATAACAGCTTTGTTTCTTTTTCTTTAAATCTAGTGATAATAAGGAAAAACACTTTTATTAAAGACTGACTGCGTACCATATCCACATTAAGCTGTTCATATGTATTTCCTCAGTGTACATATCTTATATAATTTAACATGCATAGCAACATATTATTGTGTATCTTCATCATTCCCAGTTACAGGTGAGAAAACTGAAACCCACTATGCCTATTCACCTGCCCGAGGTCAAACAGCTGAGAGGACTAGGCCTGAACTTGAATCTACCACAATCTTTTCAGCTCTTATCCAGAAGTACAAGGTCAGATGCTCCCTGAGACCACAGAAGGGCACAGAATTAACAGATCCGGCTAGGGCGAGACAAGGAAGAGAGAAGCCGGACAGCAGGCACTCCACCTAACTGGACAGTCGCTGTCTAGAATCAGCGGATCAACTATTTTCATGAACAATGGGGTGGGGGGGGACACAGTGGAACCACATCTTCGGTTTTTCAGAAGTGGAAATCCGAGTTTTTATATATGAATCTCTCCATTTTTAAATGCAGGCTGTTAGTCCATAACAACAAGCTGGGTGAGGGGACCCGGAGGGCTGTGATCTGTGCTCTTCCCTGGGCCCCCTTGAGAAACGCACAGAAGTGGTTCCTCCAAGCACCTTCCCATCTATCTGAGAGCTGGAGACACTGAGCAGGGCCTCTGGTGAGTTACAGTGAGGATGACCAGCCCACCCTCATTTGCCCGGGACTTGGATGATTTCGAAACCCTAAGCCCCAGGCCGTGGGCCACCCCAGTCCCATGCCCAGAGGCCTGGCTTCTGGCATCTGCAGAGCTCCAGAAGGTCAAACAACCCGATCTCTAGAATGTGTCCTTTCCGGGGAATTCTGCTCTCCTGGCAGGTGCTAATTTGCTAAAGCTTTTGTGTCTCCACTTCAAAACGGAGACGGCCTCAGATGCCTAGGACGGCCCCCAGCAGCAAGTTTTCCAGACATTCTCTGCAAGGAGGAGAGGAGAGCACTGGAAGGCAGGCAGGCGGACATCCTGAGATAGCTCCTGGTTGTTATTTGTCAGAGAAGCCTAATTCGAATCCAAATGGGAGCTCGCCATTATCGGGGACTCACACGGCTCCAGGTAAACAGCTAATGAGCAGGCTGCCAGTTCCATTTTTATCCAGAGCCCTCCGAGACTCCACCGTGCCATTTCATAAAATATGCAGATGATAGTGCTCCGCGAAGAGCAAAGGCTTTGAAAATGATTCACACAACCTAAAAATGATGTTGAAAAGGGAGGAATTAAATATTCACAAAGTGAGAGAAATTAAGGCATATTAACTGTTAGAATGTGGAAATGAAATGACTAACATGCATAGAGTTGATGAGAACTGCGTGATTACAGATCTGTCAAAAGTTTCTAATTCTGACACCGCGCGACGTGGAGGTGCCAGTCGGCTGTAAGGGCAAAAAATTAGGTATGGGACAAGCCACGCGATGCTGACAGATCAGAGCGAAAGGGAGGGAGTCACAGCAGTGATTAACATGAGGGTCTGCTCTGTGTTGAGGGTGAACTCCACGATCACCAAATGAATACTAATTACGAGCACACAACAGACCATAGGCAGACTGGACGCTGGAAGCGGAGTGTGGCTATTAAGACCTTAATGAGGAAGGCAGGAGAGAGCCTAAAGGCTGCAGAAGCTAAATTTGGTGAGGTCATCTTACCCTGCACGTTGAGGGGATGGAAAGCCAAGTCGTAGCCCATCCAAACTAGAATTAGCAGTAATTATTATATAATAGGTAGTGATGGGATTTAAATGGCTAACACATTTTCTCTGCTGAGATCATTTAGACATGATTCATACAAATGATTAAATTAATAGATCTTCCTCTTTGTGGACTCCCTGGCAGCTTCAACTAGATTTTTCAACAGAGACTGATCCTGGCAAAATCAAGTGAACAGAGAGATTTACAGAAATTACAGGAGGGACTGGTTCCATGTATAGAGCACGCCAGGTCTGAGAGAAATACAGGAATTCGTCTCGAGGATGAGACTCAGTCCTGGGCCCTTGCTTGCTGTAATCCCCCTACATTTTTGAAAGGGGTATCAGAAGGGAAGACAGGAGGTAAACCTGCTCACAATACAGAGACACAACTGTGAAGCCCACACCAGTATTCACATGGAGAAGTTGCTCTCCTTGTGTCAAAATGCAGCTGCTTTTTAAAGAAAACAATTGATAGATGGAAAAATACATTTTCAATCATAATAGGAAGACGATTCTGAGGAGTTTAAAATTTCCTACCAATGGAAAATAGCATAAAAGGTGATAGTGTTTGCAGATGAAATATTCATGATTTCAGGGAAGCATCTGAATTTTCAAAAGGAAATTAAGAAAAAGAAAAAAAAAACTGCAAACACAAAGAAAAGCTCAAAGCCGTCTTTGATAAGGCACTTCTCCACTAACGTTTCTGCTTAAGCCGCATCACAGCGGCTGGGTTTGAGGTTGTTTCCCCGCCTCCCTCAGAAGTAGAAAGCAGTTACGAGAGACATGAGGAACTGCCAGCGATCCACTGTGTGCTCTGGGTGGAGAATTTTCCAGTCCCATCAGCTGCACAGCATATAAGCAAATTAACAGGCACTTGGGGAGGAAGCCCACAGTACGAGGCTGAGGCATGTAATAATTAACATAGCCTCGGTACCTCTGTGGCATCTTGGGATGAAAATATTAATCATTCACAGCTGTGATCGTCTCAAAATCTCCTATTTTATGGCTTTGACACATCCATGAATAATGCCATTTACGATAATGTGCAGCATATCAGAAGGAATATTTTTACAGTATGGCTGCTTCTCTGGAATACACTGAAAAACTGATGCGAAAGCTTGTTTTCCTGCAGGCACGCTGGAGAAAAAGAGCACGTGCAAATCTCTCCCCATATGACACTTTCCTGAGCACCCACTCTGTGCCAGAATTTCCAAGAATTCTTCACTTAAGCCCGACACTCTAAGGGCAGTGTTGCTGTTTTCTTCACTTTGTGACTGAAAAAAATACAGGACTGAGAGGCTAGGGACAAGCTGCCAAAGAAATAAAGGCAGGAGATGAGCCCTCACTCTACTGTGCTCCAAAATCCAGGCTCTTCCCAGAGCACGGAACTCAAAGGAACCCTAAGTATGACTGTGACATTGGTTTCCACAGCACCCTCGCCCCTGCCACTCTCCAGGGGATCACCTGGCAATTAACTCACTTAGAGAATCCATTCAGAATGTTTTCCTCCTCCACTTGAGCACTTTCGTCAGCCTTCTTTTGCACTTTTCCTTCTCTTGATTTGAGCATTCAGCTCAAGTTCATGCCCTTGCCAATTCATTCTCCACACTGCAATCAGAGAGTTTCCTGACGTAAATCAAGTTGGGAAATTCCCCTGCCTAAAATCTCCACTTTCCCCTTTGCACTTCGGATCAAGATGGACAGCACATTGCCTACAAGGTCCCTGGTGATCTGGAAAGTCACCTGCCCCTCCCAGTTCCGTCTCCTGCATCCCCCCGTGTCTATCTTCCACCAACATCCAGTGCAGGATGGCATCTTGCTCCACAAACTTGAGAATCTCATCCCATCTCAAGCCTTTGGATGTGCTGGGATGCCTCTGCCGACTTTTCCCACCACCTGCACCCCCTAACTGGACCAGTTTTTTCATATTCTTTGAATCTTCCTTTCCATTTAGCTTTTTCAGAGTTGACTTTGCATAGTCTCCATGCTTTCATAACACCTTGCAATTGCCACAATCACAGGAAAATCAGTATCTGTAGGATTGTCTCTCTCAGAACGTCTGGCCCCACAATCGATTTTATGTGTTTTAAATTCTTGTTTATTTGTATGGAAGGTAGAAAGGCAGAGATATTTGCTGGTTCACTTCCCAATGCCTGCAATAATCAGGGCTAGGCCAGGCTGAAGCCTGGAGCTGGGAATTTAATCCAGATCTCCTATGTGGGTGACAGAGACCGAACTGCATGAGCCATTACCCACTGTGTCCCAAGGTGCATATTATCAGGAAGCTGGAATGGGGAATGGACTCAGGACTCAAAGCTAGGCCCTCCAGTAAAGGGTGCTGGTGCCTTAACCACTGTGTTAATCTCCATAACGATAGAAACCATGCCAACGAAATAGGGGGTGAAAGGAAAGAAAGGGCTGCAGGAAGGACTGCGTAAAGCATCTTCATTTTTGAGCACAATTCTTTCCTCTTGGCACTTTCTCTACCAGCTGACGCAACAGAGACGCCTTTCCTCGCTGACTTGTACACCACCTGGCAACAGCCGGGACTGATTGCATCATGAACTTTGTCAGGAGGGAGGGGGGCTAAGGCTGCATGTGTGCCCTCGGGGCATCACCTGACTGCGGGAGAGTCAACTCCCCAGGCCTCCCACACCCCTACTACACACCTCTCGGAGGCACCGCCCTCACCCTGTGCTGGAACTGTATGTTCACAGGGCTGGCTCCCTCACCGGACTCCTCAGGGCAAAGGATCACCTGCCTAGTATCTGCATCCCTTCTGTAAACAGCACAGGACCTGAGCACCTTAGACCCTTGGTAAATGGCTACTGAAAATTGATTTCATTAATTACTCACTCTGTGAGTGACTGAATAGCTAGAGGAATCAGTAAGCAACAGTGAGTGTGAGAACTGTTGATCACACAAGGGTTTCTTAACGTATAGGACCCATCCTTTGAATACCGGACAAGACCATTTTAGGGAATAAACAAACCTTTAACTTTTAGTTGCTAAGGAATGAATCAGTAGATTTAGAAAAATTTAACTTGCTACTAAATCCTTTATATCATTGATATTTTTACTTTAGGACAATATGAGTTAAGCAAAATTAGTGAGCAGACACAGCCCAACTATAGAAGGAATTTGAATAAGGCAAAAATCATGAAACTGGAATATATAGGGGGTTTGGGAATGCACGGTTCTCCATGAATAGGGCAAGAATCCCCTGTGTGTGCACGGTGTTCCAGCACTGCCTTAATCCTGGGAATGACTCGGGACCGGGAAGGGGGCTGTGAGTAACCCTCATCTTGCATTTCTTCAGCCAGAGCAGTGCAGTGGTCACTCAGGATACCCCTGGAGGAGGAAGCTTTCCTAGGCATCTGCTCTGGAGAGCAGCCCATCTCCTTCCACTGCAATGGAGGTGGGCACATCTCCCTGAGTTCGTTCCAAGAACAACACAACTGGAGGTGAGGTGGGCCCATGTGCTCCTGGACAACCAGGCTCATGGGGGACTCTCTGCAGCATCCATGTGGAAGGAGATGGGCGCACAGGGCCTGCATAGCAGCCATTATGACCTTGACAAAGAAGGGAAGAGGGTGACCCCACATTCACTCTGAAAGATGCTGAGTTTCTTCTCCCTTTATGAGTCTCTTAAAGCTCAGCTCCCATTCTGACAATCATTTAACAACCAACTATCTCTTTCCAAACCTCTTTTTCTCATACTTCTTCCTCTACTTGAGAGGCTCTCCCTCTATAAATCCCAAGTCTGATTTCTTCCGTGTGTCAAATGGAGAAAGTAAACAACTTGACTCACTGTGTTGGTGGGAAGTCAGTGGAATGTGTGTGTTAGAGCAGAGGGGCCACACCATGACCAGCAGCTGTTACTACTCAACCCACAGTGGCGTTTATTCCCCAGTGTATGTGGTCTCAGTCCGTATGGTCAGGGGTACACAGAGGTACAGCTGACTTTCTACCTGTAACCTTCACTTTCATTGTCAAGCCTTCATTCACCAGGTGACGTAAGATTGACTTGAGGGCTCACATGCCCCCTTTCCTTGAAGTTGAATCTTAGATTCCAGAGATACAGGTCAAAAGTCACTTTGCTTTCATACAGGTACAGCATACAGCTCTGGTCAGCCTTGGTCCCAGGTGTTAAAGCACCTCTCTCTCCTCCATATAAAACATGGTGGCTATCAGCAATTCTGCCACTTCCAGCCATGTTGGAATGCAAGTTACCCTCTGGTCCTCCTCACTTGGTGAGATGGCAGAGAAAGGTCCCGGCAGCTGCCTTGGAACTTGGGTCTGCGTGCCATTCTGGACCAGTCAAGCTGTGGCTGCAGAGAAAATCCATCGCATCACAGTGCTCACACGTCACGGGAAGGCCTGGAGGATCACTTTTGAAGAGTCACTTCTCGAACAGCCCTGTAGTCCTGGAATGGCACTGCAGCCGTGGCACCTGGAAAGCTTCAGGTTGTGGTGAATCAAGAAGTCACCACTGGAGGCCTTGGCCTCAGGGACACTTCCCGGTTCAGGAGTCAGAGTGCCTTCCACAAGGGCCCAGGGCCCTGCAGTGCCTGCCAGGCAGAGCCACTCTGCCTTCTGCCTCTTGATGTTTGCAAAACAAAGTGTCTGGTGGAGAGACCGCTGTCCACTGCCCTGAAGAAACCGCAGAGGCAGCGAGAGTGCAACTTCAGCCCCCGTGCCAAGTTCTCAGGAACATGCAAAGGGGAACAGGATGAGGAAGGAAGGAAAGGAGGGAGGGAGAGCGGGCGGGAGGGAGGAACTCAGAGACAACTGCTAAGTTGTTCTCACCCTATCTCTTCCAACTCATCCTCCCAAGGCCCTGGAGAGGGGACCCGTGGTGGTTGGATGCAGCAGGCCCCCAGGGGCAGTAGCTGCAAGTTCTACACAGGTGCTGAGCAGCTTAATTAAGGCCATGGGGGTCCCTGGCACTGTCAGGACGTTTCCAGCCTCTGTGGGCTCTGAATAAACTCTGCATCCATCCACAAATGTGGTTATACAAGCCCTGTCTGATGACTCATCCGCTCAATATTCCCTCCGCAGGTAACACCACCTGCTGGTGTTATTGCCTCCTCATTTTCCAGGTGAGGGAACAGAGACCAACTTGGACAAAGTGCTCAGCATCACCAGGCCATGGAGCAAGATTCAGGTTTTGTTGATATTCCAGTTTATTCAATCGGATCCTCTTTTAAAACAAGGGATCCAAATCCCTGATATCAAATTAGGTAAGAAAGTGAGTATTCATTTGAATGCGAACAAATCAAGGTGAATCGCAAATTTTAAAAAGCTAACAAACCACAGATATCACAAAATCTAGAGAAATACCTTAATATTTTATTAACTGTCTGACATCTAAAATATTTTTCTTCTATTTTTTTCTTCATGCTCTTTGATCATCTCTTTGTGACAAGGATTTTATAAAATATTTTTCAATAGAGAAAATAGAAAAATAATTTGGTGTTTCTCCTAGCATAGTTGATCAAAACTTTTTCTATTATTGATAGTTTACAAATATTTATGTGAGCTTTATAACACATTACTGGTGATGTCGTATACATTTTTAGAATATTGTCACACTTGGCAAAGCCACTATCAGGTTTTTTTCATATGTGAGTTGCAAGATTTCAGGGAAATTTCAAGGTTTTTTTATGTGTATAGTGACTAATTTTTTTAAGACTTTTATTTATTTATTTGACAGGTAGAGTTACAGACAGTGAGAAAGAGACAGAGAGAAAGGTCTTCCTTCTGTTGGTTCACTCCCCAGATGGCCGTATGGGCTGGAACTGCGCTGATCTGAATGAAGCCAGCGGCCAGGTGCTTCCTTCCGGTCTCCATGCAGGTGCAGGAGTCCAAGCACTTGGGCCATCTTTGTACTGCTTTCCCAGTCCACAGCACAGAGCTGGACTGGAAGAGGAGCAACCAGGACTAGAACCGGCACCTATATGGGATGCCGGTGCTGCAGGCAGAGGATTAACCTAGTACACCACAGCACTAGCCCTGTATAGTGACTAATCTTAAACACTCTTGGACTTAAGAATTCCCAGTTACCAGTTTGTCACTGATATACTAAGTACTGAGTTTTATTTTATCTTCAACTACATTAGTAATCTGTGTCAGATCAGCAAGAAATTTAAACAATTGAATTATGAAGATTTTAAAAAACTCCATCCAAAAGAAGAATAACATATGGTCACTTTATAATTGCATAGTGGCAACAATGAGTACTTCTATCTCACTAAATGCTGCTGAGAATCAAACTCTCCACTTTCCAGGGGACATGTCTGACGCTCAGAAGGAATTTCCACAGACTAGAGTCCAGCTCCTGACATTGCAAATGGGATTTCTCCTCGACCATCCAGTGCCGGGACAGACACTAGGGATGTATTTGTATTGCAGTGCTAACACTAGACCAGAACCTGCCCACCCTCGCATCACCTCCATGGGAACAGTGGGTATAGGAGTGTTCTTGAACCCATTCCTACACCAAGGCATTAGCAGTACCTTAACCATAAATGAAAGTGACAGAAATCCATGTCAATTATTCCTACAAGGGAACTTGAGGAGTTTGTGGAAAATGGAATTACAAGATGGTACGAAGATTTTTGAAACCTATGCATAATTTTTTCATAATACACACTTCCATGAAGTTTCGAAGACCTTTCCCATATAAATTGTCTTCCATATAAATTCACCCTCGATTCACCTTTCCAACAAGCATACCTTAAAATGCCAATGAGAATTCCATGCCAGCAAATTCAAAGGAAAACATGAGGAAGGGAAAGGTGGAATGGCATCATAACCAACTGAGCTTCACACAGTTTGCTTTTACAGGCCTTGCAAATGTGTATAATCACGGTAACACATTGGTAGGACCCATTCTAGGTCTGAAATGTAGAGTCTATGAAGTTTAACTTGTTGGCCCTCAAGGTCTATTGGTGTACCCAGAAACCAGATCTGCAAATCTGCAGAAACCAGATCTCCTCCAACAAAGCAGGGCCTCGTTCCACTGTCTGCAGACCTCCCCAGCCCCAGAAGTGTCTGCATCGTCTGGGGACGTCTCCTCGCTCTATATTAGCCACAATTAATAATCAGAAGCACAGACACAGCCACTTAATGTATATCAACCATTCTTCTGGGAGAGAGCTGTCATCCTCCAGTTCGCTTTTCCCGAGATAGGGAAATTGATAGGTCACTAGTGTCTGTGAATAGCACTCAAAAGGTATCATATTTATTTTAGCTGCAGCTTCAAATCAGTGGCTATCTGCATTATGAAGAACATCATTCTATAAAACACATTTGCTCTTCATTTTTCAAACGCTCCTGAAGGGAACATATGGTAATCTGTTTAACTCTGTATTCCATGGAGAGACCTAAACTCCATCTACCAAACACTCATGCTATTTTTATTATAAAATTCATGTGCTTTTTATACCCTAAATATTCCCCCTTTCTGCTTAGTTAAAAAATACTTGAGGCTACAAGACTACCCTGTTTACCATCAAATTCACCAGTCATGCCCCACAGTCATTAAACTGAACAGAAATATTACTCACCAGAGTGTTCACGAGGACCTATCGGCAGGGTCTGTGTTCTTCTGGATTTCAGAAATGAACTATTATGAAGTCATTTGTTGTCCATCAGGCCCCATGCTAACATACAGTCATGATTTCATCTTCCAAAATGGTCTCCAGCTAGAAGATAACCCCTATAAGTTTTTCTCGACCATCCAGTTTTGAGGCTACATTTTGGAATCTGATTATTTTTCTAGATCTCAACATTGCTTCTCCTTGCTCCACTTCCTGCATTGCCAGTGTCATGTAAAGCACTGATTTCCCTTACCCCTAAGCTTACTGCCATTCCCCTCCACGAGTGAGAGCTGCTTATGGAATATGACTTTGGGAACACCAGGCCTCCACTCTATCAGCAAAGCGAGTGTTGATGGTCAAACCATGACCCACAGTTGGTGTTTCATGGGCAGTTGCTGCCCATGTGAGGAAAAGAGTGCGAGAAAAAAAAGCATAATCCATGGAATTTGGTTTGTGGGAAAGGTGGAGTTTCTCTACAAAATCAACAGTCTTTTCTCCCAAAGCAGGTGTAAGTATGAACTATTCACTCACCTTCCCTTACACTTAGTGGCATTTGCAAAAGAGGGTCTAAAACAACGTGATTTTCTGCGGTCAGATACTTAGCACCTCATTCTAAATCCCCTTCATTGGTTTTTATAATGCACATTACAATATTTAAACCAAACGTTTTCTTAGGTTCCCAATTGCACTTGATCATGTAACTCTTGTTTCTCTAACATCAAGCAAATCTAGCTCCAAAAACCACACTGGGGATATTGCCTAACAAAATTGTTCTGGTTTTCTGATAGTATATGCTTTTAATGGATAGATATTTTGCAATAAAGGAGAATCTTGATATGTTTAAGACTAGTTGCTTAAATTTTTTTGTCAAAGACTGGTAAAAATAATATTTTATAAAATAATGCAAATATTTTATGTAATCTTAATATAAATGTCAGAATTCAGAGCTTGAGTTGCTTTTTTTTTACTACTTCCTCAAATCATAATTAGTGAGATAAGGCAACTGATTAAACAAATATTTATCTACTCATTCATCATTTACTTATCCTCTAACTTATTGAGCAACTACCACATGCCAAGCACTGCACTGGGCACTAAAGATGCCTTAGGTAACTCACATGGGGCACTGCCAGCCTGTTGGAAATTCTAAATAAATAACAACCACATGCATATTTAATTCTAATTTTTGTAAGTTCTAGAGAGGAGAGAACAATGACATTTGATAATAAAAGGGGTCTTCAAAAAGTTCATAGTGAATTCTCATTAACTTTTAATTCCACTTTCCCATGAAGTCTTCAAAGTCCCCTCATCTGTGACAGGTGAAGATGGCTCCTTTTAGGGGAGGTGAGAAGGGCTTGCTGAGGAGGCTGTATTTAGGCTGACAGTGAGAGGATGAATTGGAAACAATCGGGCTGAGTCAAGAAGGAAGATGATCCCGGCCCCAAGGTACTCATAGCAGGAGCAGGAAGGGATGTTTCTGGGTCACGGACATGGAAGAAGGTGATGAGGCTGGAGCTAGGGAGACCAAGAGAGAGGACCGAGGAGAAGCCAAGAAGGCAGACAAAACCCAGGTCTTCTGAGACCTGGAAAATCAGGAGAACATACAAAGCACTTCCAAAATTCACAGAAAATGGTGTCCCCCCCCCCAAAAAAAAAATTTGAAATCCAGGCAAAGTTTTCTGTATTTTTTTTATATGATCATTTCCATGAACTTTTGAAGACTCCCCATAAGGGATGTTTCCTTCCAAGAGCCGGGGAAGTGTGGCTGATCAAGCCTCCCAGTTTCAAGGTAAGAGGAGGAAGATCTCTTCGTTTGGGCAACAAAATGGATTCTTTACTGGCCCAATTAAGCATCAGCAAGTGATAAAAGATCACATCCAAATTAGTGTCAAGAATTAGCAATCCCAAGTGAAAAAGGTGGCAGTCACACAACATGAACCCAACCTGTCTCAAAGCCAGAATTCAGTCAGGAGTGAGATCCTGCTGCTGCCTGATGGAAGGTAGCATCCCGCCGAGGAGCAGCCCCACAGCCCTCTCCCCACAGTGTGGCCCCAAAGTACTTCACTTCCTGCCCCTCTCAGTGAGTCTAACATAAACAAGTGACTTTACATCTCCTTAGTATATTTTCTCACAAAAAGTCTTCTTTTTAAGTAATTCTATATTATTCTGGTCACACTGCCTGGATATCTGGGACTTATTTAATGGAATGGTTTACTTTGTTTCTGCAAGAAGGTTTTTAATTAATAAATTTATTTTATTTATTTGAAAAAGAGCGAGAACGAGAGAGAGCGCGCACTATTTTCCATCTATTGGCTTACTCTCCAAATGCCTGCCACAGCCAGGGTTAGGCCAGACTGAAGCCAAACCTCAAATTCAATCCAGGTCTCCCAGGTCAGTGTGTGATCAAATGTTCTACCCTTGAACTTGAAATACCATTATCAATGCGTGATTCAAAGAATAAAAACCTCCTAGAAATTAGGAGCTAGGAGGAAAATATCTGCTTGAAATTATTTGAAATGATTAATAATAAAATGGCCTTAATTCTCCACCTCTTTCCTCTCATCTCCTTTTTCTCTGGAAAATGTCATTTCCAAGTTGCCACCTACCCACTTATAGAGAGCCAGCTCTTTCTTGAGCCTTGTTGGCCACACCCAGGCTGTGTTGATATCTTGTTGAATTTCTCACCTCTGCTCCCCAGCCCTTTCCTAGCCTAACAAACTCTGACCAGTACTCATTAGCTCTTTTTAGAAAGGCAGTCCGGGAGAGGAAAGCCAGGCAAAGCAGAGGAGGGTCCAAATCTCAGAGAAGTCACTGCCCTTCTATCAGCCTGTTTTCTCCATCTGGAAAATGGGGAAGGAGCCAGGTCACACCTGTTCTAGTAACAGTGTTTTACAGCATGAACCGTGGATCCTGGAGTCAAATCTGGCTCTCTCGTGTGATTCTGGAAAAACTGAAGTCCTCGCCTGTATTCAGTTCCCAGTTCTGGCTCCTGACTCCAGTTTCCTGCTAATGCAGATTCTGGAGGGAAACAAGAGACCTGGATTGAGTTCCTGGCTCCTGGCTCCTGGCTCTGGCCCAGCCCTGGCCATTGCAGGCATGTGGAGAGTAAACTAGTAAATTAGAAATCTCTTTCTTGGTCTATTGGTACCTCTCCATATCTCTCTCTCTCTCTCTCTCTCTCTCTCTCTCCCTCCCTCCCTCCCTCCCTCCCTCCGTCTCCCCCACCCCCTGGGCTTCTCAAGTAAATTTAAAAAAAAAAATACAAATCAGGTTTATAAAAGAAAAACATAGACACACTAAAAATATTGCACGAAATTGCCTTCAGGAAGTGTATTACAAGGTCTATATGAAACATAAATAAAGTTCAAGTTTGGATTCCAACCCCAAAGTATCTTACTATCTATATGCAAATATTCTAAAGTCCAAACCATTCTACATTCTGAAACACTTTGTTAGGACTACACATAACCACACAAGGGCTTGTCTCAATGACACTGCAGGACTGGCATTCACGATCACCTTGTCCTCAGGCCACCTGCCTCTCATAAAGTCCGAATCCTATTTGCCACACTCCTGACACTATTGCACCTGTCCCTGGAACCCTGCTCTTCCCCTCCCCCCACCTCTACTCTGCTCTGCACACAAACATACCATTGGCATTCCTTTGTTTCATTTTCTCCTGGCCTGATAGCTCTTTAGGCCAAGGATGATGTCTTGTTTCACACATATGTAATTGGCAATAAATATTTATTGGCAATAAAAATTGGCAGCATTTGTTATACTGCCCCATAAAGCCCTATTGTCACTTGCCTGTTCCACACCTGAAGGGTGCCTTTGCCACTCTGTGGAGTGTTGGGCTGGTGTCCCTGTTGAGAACTCCAGCCCCGGGCTCTGCCTCCCAACAGCTCCAAGACACCCCCATTCAGTTGTACCTTAGGCATTTGGAGATTCAGATTCTGAGTTCCCCAAACAAAGCCAAAGGTGGCAAGGTCACATTTTTAAATTTTATTCATTTCTCAAGGATTTCTCTCTGAAGCTTTTGGGTACAGTAGGGTTGTTATTATCATTATCATTATTTTGGCTTTGGCTCTCCGCCTTTCAAAATAAATTTTTTTAAAAAAGAAATATTTTTATTTTAAGAAAGCATTAGATGCCCTGGCTTTCAATCATAAACTGACTAGTGATTTGGGGCAAGTTTGTAATCTCTGAATTTTCTTATCTACAAAATGAATGATACTATTAATTCTTCATAAAACTGTTAAAACACATAAATTGTTAGAACATTGCCTGGCCTAAACTTCTCATAATTTAATGTTAGCTGCTTGAAATAGTAGTTCCTTCAGTGATAGTCTACAGTGACCAAGGGGAAAACTCGAGCCCTTCAGCCACCCCAGAAGTTTAAATCCCACTGTTAAGCACATTCTTGTGAGCTTCCTTTACAGAGTATGGGGGGAGAGGCAACTGCTCTGTGCCAAGCACTGGGATACGGGTGTGAAGACAGACAGGACTGTTTTTGTGCAAGAATAAAAAGACTTAACAAGGATAGGAGTATGAACAAGATGGTTTGGTGCATGTGCACCATGAAGCTCACACTGCAGAATGGCGAGATAGAAACGTGAAGAGGGCAATTTCTGATGGGTGAATAGGGAGTAGGGAGGAGTTGTCTGAGAAGTGACCACAGAAAGCCAGGGGAAGCTTTATTCATCAAACAGATTCATCAAACGTTGACCTGAATGATATCTGTCTCGCTCATCTAGACCAGGAACTATAGCCAGTGGGATGCTTTTTGTAAACAAAGTTTTAATGGGACATAGCCTCTCCCATTCATTTACTCACAGTCCTGGAGGCTCTCAAGCTACACTGGCAGAGCTGAGTAGTGCTGACAGACACCACACTGCCTGCAAGTCCATGGTGTTCACTCTGTGAACTCATGTGAGGTTTCCTTTGCAGAGAAACCTGCCAGTCCTGGGCACAACCACACTTGGTTCTCTTGTTCTCTACACTCCTGGTTGTGCCTGACATAACAAACCCCAGAAACCAGCTGGAGAGAGAATCAAAGTGAGGTGTCATGTGCTTGGGACAATGGTTTTTGTTTGGTTTTTATTTTTAAGGACTTAAAAAAAGTCAAATTCTTGACATAATGGTTTCAGGGCACACAATTGCCTTCCAGGAACACATCATCTTTTCCCATGTGTACAAAGAAGGGGAACTATAAAGCAGCGGCCAGGTGAGAGCTTCCCGTTATCCATCACAGGGATTTCCTGCACTGTATTCAGGTCAAAATGGGCTGACCATCAGCAGTGGTTCTGGCGGATGCCACCAGTCTGGCAAGTGTTGAAGGACAAGAGAATCACCCCCTCCTGTCTCCGTAGGTAGCCTGGTCCTGTGTGGTGCCGATGCAAAGCTGTGGCCCCTCAGCCTGGTGCATACCCAGGCATTCCAACCTTGGCACCATCAATACTAGGGATGTGACAAGTCTTTGTTGTGGGACCATCCTGTGCACTGCTTGAGAGTTAGCAGCATCTCTTATCTCTTGCAGCTTGAGGCCTGCAGCAGCCCCTCCTTCAGATGTGACAATCAAAAAAATATCTTGAGACATTGCCAAGTGTTCCTGGGTGTCACAGGGAGAAGGGGCAGCGAACAACATCATCCTCCACTGGGAAGTACCAGCGTGAAAACTTTTAGGTGTTGGAAGCTCTCACAATTAATATTTAGAGCATTGACACTGAGTGGCCAGTCTTTCATTTCAAATCACCCAAAGTATTTTCAGATCCAGTTGGGGGGCAGATGCTAATTAAAGATGGTAGTATTGATAATTCCCAAAGAATTATAGGGAAGAATAATGTTTTGGGGAGAATAATGTTTTGTAATTTTTAAAATAGTTTAATCTGAAGTCCACAGTTGTGTGCCTGCCTTGGACTTGGGATGCTGAGGTGGTAGTTGTGTTTTAAATGGACGCTCGGGCATACATGAAATCTGAGTGCTGTCATCCCCACACCACTCCTAGACCGGCAGTGATAAGAAGTCTCCAAGGCTGAACCATATCTGCTGCCTGCCTACAGCAAATGTTCGGCAAGATGCAGCACCAGAAGTAGGTGCATACGTGGGTATCACTCTTTGCCAAGATGAGCTGGAGGAGAGCCCAGAGCAAAAGAACCAGGAAGAAAGAGTGCAGCAGGGACCTAGGTGGATTTGGTCGTTCAATAAAAAAGGAAATGAGATTGATTTGACCTTTCAGAAAGGGAAATTCAGAATAGTACCATCTTAGGATATTGAACCTAAACATCCATGGCTTCTTAGTGTGTGCAAAATTACACAGTTGTATCATGGTGATTTTTCATATAATACAGTTTTTCACTCTATTTATCGTGATACTTATTTGTGATTCTTTATTGTGATACTATTATATTTATTGTGAAAGAATCCCAGCAATGATTTCCTAACAAACAAAGGGTCATAGGCTGTAGGTTAGCAACCTACGAGTATATATACCAAATGCATATTTTATATTATACTACATCATACACACACACACACAGAGTTCACATTTTGTTTTTAGCTCTTAATTGTCAATGCTGAAAAAAATGAAATTTTTTTCGTGAGAAAACTTGAGTCTCAGGCTTGTCTTCCAGTTCTGAAAGATCTGATTCCACCTTCTTCCATGATGACAATCCACTAAAGAAGAGCAATAGGTCTCATGCTTGCTGTTTACCCCACTCCCCACCATACCCTAATGCCTGAACCTTACCCATTTTACACACTGACACCAGCTGCCTGGGACATGCTGTCATCTCTGTTTGCAGTCTCTTGCAGAGATTAATTATATATTTGTCTTTGACCTCTTTCAGCAGCAAAGACAACTTTTCAGTTGCAAATCATCTTGCCCCAAATTCATTACATTCATAAAAGTATTCCTGACTCATATAAATTTCTTCTACTACAATTTTCTCCACTCAAATATACCATAATTAACTGATGGCAGCATTTCCCAAAATGTACACTGTGGAACAAACATATATAGTGGCAGCTCCACTTTTGATCCAGCTCTCTGTTTTGGCCTGGGAGAGAATAGAAGATGGCCCAAGTCCTTGGGCCCCTGCACCTGTGTGGAGACCTGGAGGAAGCTCCTGTTCCTGGCTTCTGATCAGCGTGGCTCTGACCACTGTGGCCAGCCGGGGAGTGAACCAGCAGATGGAAGACCTCTCTCTCTCTCTCTCTCTCTCTCTCTCTCTCTCTCTGCCTCTCCTTCTCTCTCTGTGTGTGGCTCTAACTTTCAAATAAATGGATACATCTTTAATAACAATAATAATAATAATAATAATAAAAGATGCTTCTTGGGTCACTTGCATCCCATTCCAGAGTCCCGGGTTCAACCCCTCTGCTTCCATTCCAGCTATGTGTTAATACACACCCTGAGAGGCAGCAGGTGACACTCGGCTGCCTGGGACCCTGCCATACACGGGAGATCTGGGTTGAGTTTCAGGCTCCTGGCTTCACCTGGCCCAGCCCTGGCTGTTGTGGGCATTTGAGAAGTGAACCAGCAGATGGAAGATCCCTCTCTGTCCGTCCCTCTGCCTCTCAAATAAATAAATAATTTTTTTAAAAGTTTCTTTGCAGCTAAGCTTTTCAAGCCTATAAAATACAGATGTGCTTCGTGACTCTCCAAGAATGAGCAGGGTAGGTGGGCTCCTAGTTTCCATGAAACTTCAGGAAGCTCACTCAGTCATCATATTTGTTTGCCTTTTAAAAATTCAAACTGATAGTCTGGAAAATTTTTGGCAATTGTTATCTTTTTTAAAAGATTTATTTATTTATCTGAGAGTTACAAAAGAGAGTTACAAAAGAGAGGGAGAGACACAGAGAGAGGTCTTCCATCCAATGGTTCACTTCCCAAATGGTTGTAATGGCCGGCACTGGGCTGATCCAAAGCCAGGAGCCAGGAGCTTCCTCTGGTTCTCCCACACGGGTTCAGGGGTTTAAGCACTTGGGTCATTCTTCACTGCCTTCCCAGGCACACCAGAAAGGAGCTGGATTGGAAGTGGAGCAGCCGAGACTCAAACCAGCACCCATACAGGATGCTGGCAATGCAGGCAGAGGCTTAACCTATTATACAGCGCCGGCCCCTGCCCCTGGTAATTTGTTTTCAATCACAAATATGCTGCATAGAAAAGAAGCGGAGACCATCATGCAGCAGCCACTTTTTATTTTACAAAGCAAGATCATTAAAAAGCAAGATGTAATGACCATCAACAAGAAACACATGTGCATACAAGAAAAGTAATTTTAAAGAATAAAAATAAGAAAAACACTCTCTCTGGATAAAAGGCCACCCTATAAATGGAAACTGTGTGGCTTGTAAAACGTGTGCTATGTTTCCCTTCTTCCTGTTACTTCATTGAAGATCTGTAAAAATTTTGTCACAGACTGTCACCATGTGCAAAACTGAAATTGAGAAACCTCGGTCTACCTTGCAGTAAATCTGGAAACATCACCAACTCACAACCACTGCAAAAACAGTTCGCACTTGAGAGACGAGATAGCAGCTTTCTGAGGGAGGACTTTCCACGAGACTGCAATGCACACACGGAAGCACTAAGAGGCCCTGCGAGGGGCATCTGCTGTGCCACCGAAGCTGGTCTTGCATTGGGACCACATGCGGGAGGGCTCGGAATCTTGCCTGAGTGACCTGTGTGCACCTAGAGGGGCGGAATAGGTTGGTCACCAGGATACAAACTGAAGGACTTTATAGTTTGGACCAGAACAAAGAGAAGCTGTGAAGTAATACCTCACATGGAGAGTGGTGCAAGTGTAGGCTAACACCATGAAAATACATTCATTAAACCACCTCACAATGCAGAAAGATGATGGCGTCTATGGGGATTTTAAGGAGATGGCAACACAGACAGAAATATGGCCCCACTCTCTATTACCCAGAGAGGCTGTAGTCTCTGGCTCATCGCT
The DNA here is from genome assembly GCA_949820135.1 of Sylvilagus floridanus. Classification (NCBI taxonomy): domain Eukaryota; kingdom Metazoa; phylum Chordata; class Mammalia; order Lagomorpha; family Leporidae; genus Sylvilagus; species Sylvilagus floridanus. Next base: position 121,630,115 of record OX463231.1, on the reverse strand, counting down.
GTGATTTCTCAATGGAGCCAATTCCTTGAGTTATACTGCATAGGAACCTGACACAAATAATGCTCTTTGTTGTTTTTGTCTTTGTTTTCCTTTTTGTCATTTAATCCTTATCAGTTGATTTTAGGGTGATAAACTATAGATTCTCCAAGTAACCCATTTTTAAGAAGATTTTTTTTTCTTTTTTTTAAATGCTTTCCATGTTGGTATTTCCTCAAATGATGAATATATCCTTGAGAGCAAAAACTACAGCGACACGTCCTCAGATCCTCGCAGCCCTGTATTGGGAAGGCGCGCCTGAATCCCTTTGTGAAGAGATAAATGATCGTGAACATGGGCCGTGAACGCAGACCAGAGATGGGACGTTTCACCTCTGCATTCTACGTTTGTTAAATTGCAGTTTTTTATTTTGAGGTTGTTCCTGACTCACATGCAGCTGTTGAGAAACAATAGCGAGCAAGCATGTACCTTTGACCTAGTTTCTCTTAGAGGCAACATCTTGTAAAACTGCAGTGCAAAATCACAGCCAGGATGCAGACACAGAGCATGGTCGACGCCACAGGGATCCCTCAGTGCACTTTCATAGCCACCTCCTTCCCGTCCCAGGAACAAGCCCAGGTTCCCCACTCAGCCACCAACAACGAGGAGGCTGGGACTCCTGGTTTCTGTTGGGTAGGTGGGAGTGCTAGCTCCCCACTGGGCTCCTCTGACTCCCTCCTTCACTGGGTGAGGGAGGGGCGCCTGGGTACTGCTCCTATGGGCCCTGCAGTGACATCCCATTGGGGAGGTAATGGGATCATTTCTACTGGGCAGTGGTGGAAGTCCTGAGACTCCACTGGGCTTCTTGGACACCATCACCTCTTAACAATGAGTGAGAGTGGGGATCTCAGTCTCCCACCTGGCCTTGTCGGCAAGCACAGATGCCTTAGGGCCAGGGTGAAGTAGAATGGTTATTATTTCAAAGTTTTCTGTTGTTAGCAGGCTCTGCCTTCTCCTGGTCCTTTGGACAGAGAGCAGGCTTTTGTCTCCCCTGTGCTTGGTGTCTGGCTTCTTCAGCTCCAAGTTGTAGGATACGTGAGGCACTGAGAAAGCCTGGGAAGTTTACCACTATGTCATTCCCAAGTCCTGGGTTCCTGTGATGACCTGCCTTCTCCACTTGCTTTTCAGAGTCTTTGTGTGTGTGTGTGTGCATGTGCGCATGTGATGTGTGTTTTTGTGTATACATGTGATATGTGTATGTGTGTGTACACACATACATGAAAGGAACTTGTAGAAACATGGAATTACAAGATAAGCTATTTTTGTGTCAAAAAATTTGAAATCCATGCATAGTTTTTCTTAACGTGCATTTTATGAACTTCTGGATGACCTCTCTGCATAGATACAAGGTGTGTTTCCAGAGTTTTCAGTGGAATTTGGTGGAAGGAAGAGGGAAAATTCTGTCTTTCTGGAAATGGAAGTTCTTGTTCTACATTTCAAAATAAGAAAATTTTCTAAAATCTCTGAGTACAATATGTTTCCATGTTCTTTTTGAAGATGGTGTTTTTTTTTTGTTTGTTTTTTGTTTTTTTTTTTTTTTACCTAAGCAGACATTTACTAAAGCAATACCCATGAAAATCTAACTGGTGAGGAGCAGGAACCCCACTGTCAATTGAATAAACAATAGCACTTCTATTTCAGGAACAAATTTCCACTCATCCTGACTTTATTACTTGTCTGCATAAAATGCACATATTTACATTTCAATAAATTACTTTTCCCATACCTATCATCCACTTTTGGGGACAAATAGTTTGCTTTAAGTTAACTTTTCAGAGCATAAAAGAAAGGTGAGAAACTATGGCTCAGGACATTTGTCTTGATTTTGCTTCCATTCTATTTATTGACCCAAAACAAAACCACCACAGAATATATTCTAATTTCTCCCATAAAATCACAGGTTTTTCTTTTTTAAAGAAAATTCACACTGAGAAACCACTAAAGCGCTTTCAAAATAAAGATGGAAGTTTCCCAATGCAGAATCATTTCTGATGTTCTCTCGCTTGGGAAATAATTTCACTTTAGCACATATGACGTCGGGATTTGCCAGACTCAGGGTGGCGGCAGGAAGAAACGGGACTGTGGAACCCAGGAGATTCTGACCTGCCCCCTTGCACGCCTGGCCCTGGACGTAACCGGACTCTTCCCACTGCTGTCGTGTAGGGCACACCTACTGGAATCTCAGAGGAAAAACACAGCTCAAGACGGGAGAATGAGCAGAAATTAAAGAGACACTTCTGTTTACAGGCTTAGCACCCAGCAGACACTAAGTGAAACCCTAGGGTGATAACAGGAAATTTGGGGCTGAAGATTGAAAAGGACTTTTAATCATAAAAATTAGAATTTGAAACCTCAATGTCTAGAAACATAACTAATGGAGTCACTAAATTAACCAGGAGAGAGATGTCCCTCTGTCACATTCACTCACACATTGATATACATAGTCAAATAATGCTACCTTTCAAAATTTCTGAGACACATCCTAGGTTAATATATGAACAATTACGATCCATTATTTGCCCATCGCTTCTCTCCTCACCCTTCACAGCCTCATATAAGGATCCAGTTAGCACCCTCAGTGATGCCGACAAGTGAGTCAAAGCCGTCATCCACCCACAGTCTCTATCGAAGTGGGAAGGAAGGGCCTGTGCTTCCTGGAGGACCGGTCCCAGGACTGGAATCGAATGGGCAACCCTCTTCTGAGAAAGTTCCTCTCACTCTCAGCTCCACCGTCTGCACTCAACATCCTGCTGTTTGTCGTCAGAGTGCCCTGTACACATCGCTGTCATACACAGCACCACGTGAGCTGTTTGGGAGAATGTCTCACTGTTTGATACCCCCAGTACCTAGCCCTGTGCGTGATGTAAGGTTAATGTGTACTCCTTGAGTAAATGAAACAAACTTCTATCATAACAAACGAAAACAAAACAAAACCCAGAAAATGTCTAAGCCTGACGCCACGTGACAAAAGCAGAGTGACAAACCAGGTTGTCATTCTTTTCCCAAAGGATGCTTATCGCAGTGCTGCTCGGGACACTGAGAAGCCGGAAATGGCACAGAGATGTTCAGTGGAGGACGTTCAGCAGCCGGAAAGGAACGAGCAAGAATCACATGAAGGGCACAAGGGGACCTGGGAAACGTGGTTAAAGGGAGAAAAAGCAAACTGCAGAATGGTCTGTGCATCGTGACACTTGTATACAGGTAAGGGAACCACCCTCGCAAGCAGGGACATTTTCTAAGGGGTAGAACCTAGATATGATGATGAGGTTTTTAAGAGAAAGATCAGAAGGCTCACAACAGTTTTTGCGTACAGGAAGAGAAGACAACCAAACAGGGCTGGGCTCTCACGGGGCTCGCACCGCTCCCAGTGTCTCTCTCTCCTCTTAGGAGGAGCATGCTGTATGGCAGCGTCACCTGCACACTGGAACTCTCTCCTACTCTGAAGGTCGGCACAGCCAGAGACTTCAAACTTTCACCAAGCGTGACCCCAGGGCTCCAGAATACCTTGCTGGGATTCCCCCCACCCCCTCCTTCATCAAAAGCTGAGAAAAAATTTGTGAAGGCCACTGTGTAGGCCAGTCCTCCTCCTTCTGGAACAATCTCATTGTTTGTCAACTGCCAGCTTTGACATTCTCTCGCACTTCCCACGGTCTGGCAGCAGGGAAGGAGCCTGCAGCCAATTCCATTCTCCCCCTCTGAAGAAACAGCTTAGCAGTCGGCACCACGCGCATTTGGAGAGACGTAGGAAAATGTGCAGGTTTTTTTTCTCTATTCCAAATGCCCAGGCGTTTGTGTTAAGATGGAGAAAATCTGCCTCATGGCAGAAAAGTGCTATCAGCATCTTCTACAGGAATTAATTTTCTGATATTTCTTGGTGTTTAATGGAAGAGCTTGAAAGTACAATGAAAAAACATCCAGGCCCCACCCCTTACTTCCAAAAGTTTGCAATTAAAAATAGACATAAATGCTTCATAATAATGATAAAGGTTGAGTGCTATGTATCTCAAAAATTCTAGGAACTAAATCCTGCAAACCCATTTTACAGATGAGTAAACTGAGATTGGGTGAGATGCAAAAAGTCCCATACCTAACTGGTGGCATAGTCACAATTCAAATTTGAACCATCTGGCTCCAGAGAGATCATTTTTCCATTCTGCATCACAACAGAATCTTTCCCATCTAGATCTTAGCTTACAGAAAATCCTCAATAAACACTTCTTGAATGAAGTAATTAGTATTTTACATCCAACTGACATTGCACATGAAGCCAACAGCCCGGTTAACTGTTCTAGGTATATTGGCAAGTGAGATGATCTTCTCCAGAGAAATAACCAAGGGATCTGCAGTCGTAAAAATGTCCATGTGGCCACAGACCACTCCACTTAGAAGCTTTGTTAAGTTCCTTAGTCTTTATGAGCCTCAATTTCTATTTTCTAAGATGGCCCCCAAGACTCTCACGTCCTGGCATTATACAGCCTGTCTACTTGATGGGGTATCCATCATGTAACTGGGTTACTAATGAGCTACTTGGAGCCACACAGAAGGGAAATTATCTGGGTGGACCTGACCTAATCAGAGGATTGTTTAAAAGGCAAAGTGTTAGGAATGAGTTTGTGCTGGCTGGGAAGCAAGCAACCCACTCTGCTGTAAAGTGCCTCTGGGGCCACACAGCAGGGAGCCACTGTGAACTCTGGGAGTTAATGGCAGGTCCTGGCTTCCAGCCAGAAAGGAAAGGAGGTGTCAGTCTTCCACCCACAAGGAATATGCAAACCACCAGAGAGGCAGGACAATTATCTGGATGAGAATCATCAGACCTGGGAGCTCTGAAAGTGAGTATGATGGCTGGAGTTCCAGAAGCCATCCCCACCAAGGAGGTTCAGAGATGATGAGCAGAAAGTCAGAGGGTACTTGGAGCCCTGGACCACCCCAGAACAACCACACCAACACAGACTTGGATAGGCAAGCAACAAGGCTCACAGTCGAGCTACTCCTTTGGAGTCTCTTCACTCCCAACCCAACCCAACCCAATTCTAACTACTGGAAGGTTCCAATCACTGAGTTATTGACAGAGGTGGGAAGGATACACTGGCCTTTCCGAAACAGAGGAATTCAAGATAAAGATGTATAGATACAAATATATAGATAGATAGTAGACATATATAGTTGATATAGGTACAAAAATCTATATATAAAATATAGATATGTTTATAGATATGATATAAAGGTTATACATAGTATAAATACATAATTAGATACAGATATAATATAGACATGAGATTATACAATATATATAGATATAAAAGGTTATATAGTATAAATATATTAAAATTTATATATACATAGATAGAGATATAATACAAATATAAAAGGTAACATATAGCACATATAGATAGATATAGATAAAATAGATATAATAGTCAGGCGTAGATGTAAAAGGTCACTCCCTTGTTGTCCAAGATTTCTTGAGGGAAGTGAGATTTTGTGTTTGACTGGAGGAAGTAGGAGAGGTGAGGGAAGAGGGGGACAGGCGACACGGAGCGCTCAGCCCAGCTATGAGGCTCAGGGGCCTGCAAGCTGCTCAAGGCCCCACCTTCACCAACACTGCTATCGTCTGCCCGATGCGGGGGGGGGGGGGGGGGGGCATCAGTGAGAAGGACCAGCTTTTCCAGCAGGCTCATTTCAGGGCTTCAGCAGCAGGCCTCTCTTTCTCTGGACAGAATTTTATCACCAAGGCTGTGGATCGTAGCCCCACTAACACAGGAAGACTGCTCACACACACACAGAAAAGGAGCTAATGCTATCAACCCCAACACTCATATTAAATTACTGTAACTCATTTACTTTGCCTGCACATTCCTAGCCCCCTCCGCTTGGCAAGAGCTTGTACATGCACACAAAATCTATAAACTCTTCCCAGGAATACAAAAGCATCCTCTATGATGTTGATAAGAAACAGGACAGTCACTCTCTCCTGACATATTTGTTCTTTAAAAACAAATCAATGGCACAGGGGTTTGGCACCTGAATGCAGAACAACGGCTTGATGAGGCAAAGATTGTCTTCATTAAGGACATTAATATTCATAGGGAGTAGAAAATCTGACACAAGAGAGGACTCACTAACCTTTTCTCATATTAGATTTTTACTTCTTAACACAATTACAGTCCGGCAATGACTTAATTAATGCTGCTTTTCGTCAGCCGCCTTTAAAGAGCTGTCAATTTGGTCCTGCAGAAGCTGTCAACGAAACAGAAAGACAGTCATCTCAGTGAAAAAGACACAGGAAGAAATTCAAACACTTAATAATATTCAAAGTGCTAAGCAAAGTCACAGAGCAGCGGGGACGAAGGAGGATTTTTGTCTTTTCCGTCCATCTTATTTAACTGAGTCTTGGCAGTGGGATTAGGACTTGACTCTTGCTTGGGTTTAGAAGGTGCAGAGAAACAAGGAGTGGAAGACACAGGGGTGGATGGAAGACATCTCCCTAACATCACAGCCCCATACGGTCCAGGACAACCTGAGTGTCGTGTCCTTTACTGTCATGGGGTGCTGAATCGGGATGGACTTGGGAAATCATGGTGTCCAAACATCTCTCCTTACAGGTGAGAAAATTGGTTATTTCAATCTGTCTCCAACCCAGATGTTGCAAAACAAAATTTCACCCACAGATATTTTTCTGACAGAGTTAAAGATGATGAAAACAAAGTATAGCCAAGATATAAAGCTTAAGGATGCAGACTTTTAAGATGCATACTGTTTAGCAACTCTGGGGGTAGCTGGTAGCTGTCTTCATGGATGAGATCTGAGAATCGAAGCCCTCCTCAACTTTGCAAGATGCACGCTTCCCGCTTAGACCGCCTTGCTCTCACCCAAGGCACATGCAGTTGACTCGGCTGCACCACCCAGCTTGACTTGGCCTCTCTCCAGACACAACTCCAGATCTTCCCAGGCATCAACACCTGTGCTCCCCCCGGGTCCATCAGTTTGAACAAGCTACACTGTGTCGGAGGGTATTTCCCTCTGGTCTGTCTGAACAAAAACAGTGCACTTTGGCTGTGTGACTGGGACACTCCTCCAGCTCTTCGCCTATGTCAGGGTTTCTCAAGTGTGTCAGTCTTGACATTGGGGCTGGTGGGTCCTATACACTGCAGGATATTTAGCTGTATCCCTGGACTCCACAAACTAGATGCCAGTAGTCCTTCTCCGACCTCTCAACGTGACAACCAAATACATCTCCAGACACTGCCAATGCCCCCCTAGCAGGAGAGTCACCCTTAGCTAAGAACTACTGTCCTAACTGGGCACTACATTCAGCTCCCATGCTCCATCCTCAAGGAGACCTGTCCTGATCACTCTCATTCTCTCCCTACTCTCTGCTGTGACCCCTCAGGAATTTCACATGTTGCTGTAGAGTTTTGCTTGTTTGTTCAGTATCTAGGGTAAAGAGAACATAGGAGGGGGAAGTTGCTCCAGATATTATTGGAACAAATGATTTACAATCACTGTAAGGTTAATTTTCAAGGATGCCTTGAACAAACTACTGAATCACTCCAAACTTCAGTTTCTTCATCTATAAACCATGATTTCATACCAGTTAGCGTTTACTGAGAATTTATTATTAAGCCAAGATAAGTGTTTTTCATGTACCACTTCATGGAACCTTCTCAAACTCTCCATGAGGGGCAGGCACAATTCCATGAGCAAAAACAAAGGTCTGAGGTGCCAACAAATTGCCTAGGACGATGTAGCAAATACATCGTGATATCAGGGTACAAACCCAGGCTGCCTTTATACTCATGCTCCAGCCAAACCACCATGTGAATCTGTCTTGGAGTCCTGTGATTCTTAAACAAGCACTGAGCATAATATTAGTACATGGGGGCCAATTAATGGATTCTCTTTTATCACTTGAACATATTGGGATCCTACTTCTAAACATCACCTCTTTTATTCTCAATTTACAAAATCCTTTTGTTCACTTTTTTCACCCTGGCCTAACACTACATACTTCAGACTTAGGTCAAAGGCTTCCTTCCTAGAATTTTGATTTCCTTTTGTTCAGAAAATCACCCTTGGCATTTCTTGAGCTCTTGTCCTCTTTCCCATTCACATTTCCACAGCAAGTAAAGATTTCCATATAATTCTAACATCAATGTTGGGATTTCTGTCTAAATTGGAGGTTTGGCACTCTTTGCAGCATCCTTCTCCACAATAGGACCTCTTCAAGTTGGAAGTGAGCCTTTCTGCATAATCACAAGTTTGGAACTGAGTCTGTAACTAGACTGCCAGCTTACAGTTGAGTATCAACAGAAGTTGATACGGCTTGGGAATCTCTTTAGGGACTGAAGTCATGTTTTATCCTTATCAAATTCTGAAGATCAAACCATTTTCCTTTAAAACCATCTATGGAAGAGGGACACGTTGTTTTTTCCACTAAAAGTACTACTCAATCCTTAGCAGGCCTGAAGTGCCAGCATGGTCGGGGACAGGCATAAGGGCACTGATTCCTCATTCTGCCAAACTTGAACTCAGAGAAATCTCACCCCCAGGTGGTCCAGGAGATGCTCAGAGGTGAAGCTCATTTATCACTGAATGAACTCACTTATCTCTGAGGACTTGGTGTCTTTGGGGAGTCACACCTGTCATGGGGAAGACTGAGAACACCTTTCAAAGAAAATCTAATTTACTTAAAGAAAAGTGTGTGTGCCCCTCCAACAATCTTTTTGTGTACTATTCCATGGACAGGATGATGGAACAGACAATTTCAAGCCAAGGCACTTTTCTAAGACACCTGTCTGCAGATAACTGATCATGAAATACAAGTGTCTCTAACGCCCAGGAAGAGGTATTACAGATACTTCCACTGTGATGGGCTGGGGCAGAGATGGGTGCTTGCACACCTGTTTAGGCAAATTCTCCCATGCTTCAGGGAATAAAGAAAGGTTGTCAGATCAAACAAAGAACCAGCTTCACTCCAGACTTTTCTTGCCTTCTCATTATCTGTCAGGGATACAGGAAAGATGATCCTCATTCCATAAAATGGGTTTAAGGCAATGCAGGTAGAGAAATCAATGTAAATAATCATAAGCGAATCTATTAGAATGCAGATACAACAGGATAAACTTCAAAGGCATATCTTGCTACTATTTTCATAAACACTGGCTTGTATTAATGGGCATCTATACAACATCTATATAAACAAAATATAAAATGTCATAAATATATATTAATATATAAAATATAAAGTCCACTGCAATAATAGATAATATTTATTGAATGCTAACTGGGTACCAGTTAATATTCTATCTGATATGATACTGACAACCATCAATATTTGCATATGAAGAAGAAAACTGAGGCTGGAAGAGGGTAAGGCTTTTGCACAGTGTGACACAGCCGGTAAGGAGAGGTGAGTGGTATAAGGTCAGTCCTTTCTTTAAGGCGCATGTTCTTAAAATTGTACTGTCTAATCTCATCTCACACATGCAATGTGTGTACGTATTCACACTCCCAGATGCTCCTGCATATTGGTAGACTGCACCCCGGGACATCTCAGATAATGCATGCATGAAGAAATAGCAGAATTGAATAATTGTGCTCTGCAGTTGTCTTCAGGGTGGCTGTCAACAAGCTTTAATTTAAAAATAAACAAAGTGAAACAAAACATGCAAATATAGTAGTAGCAGTATGCTGAATTTGCCCTTTGTCTCTCCAGTGCATAACATGGAGCCCTGAAACAGAGAAGGATTTGGGGTGTGTATGTGGGATCCTCATCCAAATGCCTCACACCACTTCTGCATCAAAGGCCCTCTACAACAAGATTGCCTAGCATTCAGCTGCACCCACCTGAGATACTTTTCTAAAGCAGTTACCGGAGGTAGAGATAAAACTGAAACTTGTGCTAACTCACACATTCACTTTTAATGAACAGGTTGTATGTGGTTCTAAGTGTGTCCGCATTTTTATTTAGAACGCATCTCTTTCCCTCGGCTGTTATGAGAGGGGCAAGGAGGAGTGGAGAGCCACTCCAAGTCCTGCAATAGTTCATTAATATCTCTTTAAATATGAAACTGTCTAAACCCTCAGTGACCGTAACTTATTTATCAGGCTTCCTAAGCAAACTTTGTTCCATATCATGACCACTGTCTGAACTCACACAACAGCCTTTCAATATGTCAAACACTGAGCCATCCTCTACCAGATTCTATTATCTTCTCTGGACCCTTTGCAATCACTTTTGCATTGGCCCAGCTTCCATACTAGAATTCAGGACAGTGTTCAGTCCACCACTGCCTCTGCCATGCTGTCTTCCCTGGAATGAGGGGCAAGCCTAGGAAGTCACCCTTAGAACATGTGCACACTCTCAGCAAAATCTTTTCCTCCCCAAAGATAGAAACAGAAGCATGTCACTTGGCATCTATCTAACAACAACTTATTTTTCTAAAAAAGAAACTAAAGTACATAGAGTTTGTTTAAAAACAGTATTTTAAAAAACAGAAAGCTAAGAAGAAAAAACTTTAAAATCATGACAAATGCTCTCACCCCAAAATAACAAATCTGAATATTTCAGTGTGTTCCTAAGTGGCTTTTGTCTATGCATGTCTTGCACATTAGATTGCACTATAGGTAATACTGTGAACTATCCTCTTAGAAAAATATAAGATTTTGATATACCACGAAAGTAGAAGCAAAAACAGAATGTACTTATTAAGACACAAACAAAATAACATAAAAAAGAGGGTATATTTCTACTCCAACAATGTAGCTTTGTGTATTCTAGTTTGATCACAGGCCAAACAATGTTCTTCCTCATCTTGGGTATGATATATTGGGTTTATCCAGCATGGTTTAGGGGCTGAGAGCCTTCCTGTTTATTCACATTAATTCTGACCATTAATAATCTTTATGAATGTTTTGTCTGACTGTATATTCCATAAGGAAAGTATCATATTTGTCTTATTTCTCCCATATATCTAGTTCTAAGCATGATTCCAGGCACATATAGAAGCTTATAAAGAATATATTGAGTGAAAAACTCTATTTCCCTGTGAATCCTCAGAATTAGACATCAGTTCTATGCATTGAGATTAGATTCAGGAAGAGAGAAATAAGGATACTTCCTTTTGGTAGCTCACCTAGAGAGGGAAAAGAAATTCCCATCCAATGCAGCATCATTATTTTTTAATTACTCTGCCTGTTTAGAGAAATAAATAATTACAAATCCTTTTGTGAATTTCAATATATTTAATTTTTGAATGATTAGGCTCAGCCAGGGAGCCCTTGTAGATATGTTAAGCTTTTTTGAATGCCTTTTGGGCAACTCTGACTTCTTCATGTTGAGTTGATGGTAATTAACATCCTTGCAATAGGGCACTGAACACTTTGTTATTCCACAGAGTAGAAGACAGGAAGCAGGCTATAAAATCAGAACACAGATAGGCAATATCATCAAATAGTGGGAGCTCCACGGCACTTATGAGATACTTTGTATACTTCAGTACATGAGAAGGTTTTATGCACAAGACTCTAGAAGTAGATGGAAATGTATGTTTTTCTCAGACATGTCTAGAAGTTGTGTTCTGTGCTTATCCTTTAAAAATGGAGATGGGGCCTGCATTTGGCATGGCAGTTAGGAATCCACTTGAGATTCCTTCATCACATGTAGGGGCAGGGTGCCTGGATTTGAGTCCCAGCTCTACTCCCAGGCCCATCTTCCTGCTAACGTGAACCTTGGGAGACAGTAGGTTATGGCTCCAGCAGTTGGGTCTCTGCCACCTACATGGAAGACCTGGATTGAGTTCCATTTTGGCCTGTCCCAGACCTGGCTGTTCTGAGCATTTGTGAAATGAACCAGTAGGTGGAGATCTCTGCCTCTGTGTCTCCCCCATTCTGCCTTTCTAATAAAACATAATTTTAAAAATTAAAAAATAAAAAATGAGATTAAAAAAATAGTGAATACATAGGATTTACTGCAATGAAGAGGAAATGAATTAACACCTTAAATGACTTAGAACATTGCTCAGCATAGAGTAAATACTCAGAAAGGTTAATAATCTTGCCCCCAGTGAACAACTTCCTTCTTTATACTCATATATGTTTTATCTCCCATTTTAAAAGTTAAAATGTTTTTATTTCAGAAATTTTTGGGAAAAAAAGATCACATTTACACCTATATCCAGAAATAACTCCTACTATTATAAAATTTTTTTTTTATTTCATGATGCTGGTGGTCTTTAATATTCCTTGTCTCAAAATAGAGAGCCTAATTCTCCTTGCCGTGAATGGGAGCCAGACTTACTGATTCAATTCTAACACACAAGACACGGACGAGGTGACGCTGAATGACTCCCGAGGCTGAGTCTCAATGTTGCCACAAGTACTTCACCCATTTGCTCACTCCAAGGGCAGCAAACTTCCATGTTGTAAGGACACTCAAGCACTTGAGGAGAGGCTCGTGTTAGGAGGTACTGAGGCTTCCAACACACAATCACTTCCAACCTGCCAGTCCTGATGTTGAGCCTCACTGGAAGAGGATCCTACCAAGAGGTAGGTCCCACCCACATTTGATTGTAACTTCCTGACAGGTCCTGAACTGGAATAACGCAGCTAAACCACTTGCAAGTTCTTGATCCGGAGATAATGAGATAATACATGTTCATTTTTTAAGCCAGTAAGTTTCAGGGTAACATACTACATAGCACTCAATAACTAAAACAATGACAACAAATGGTCATGCATAATTTCTATTATTTCTTTTAGGGCTTTTCCTTTCCTCTAGGCTCACTCTTTATTATAAACTTTCATTACGAATTCTATATTCATGGTTCCATCACTTTAAGTATTTTAACATCATATGTTTAAACCTCTTTTAGATGACCCCATTGTCTATGGTTATCCGGGATCAAATTCTCACTTTTTGGGTGTTGACACTTCCCATGGTGGTTCATTCCCTTGTGTGGTTTCTAACTTCTGATTCAGAATTCAGAAGTCAGGTCAGTGAGTCCCTTGGTCAAAGATGCCTCCCTGTGGGTAGATTCACACGTGCCTCTGCCAGGACCTGGCAATTCAGACCAATTTTATGTTTTATTCTGATTTCTGTCTCTCATATCCAGTAGAAAATGTGATCATGGACCCCACATTCATGCTTGCAGAAATCTTGGAATTCTGATTTCCCATTGTTAATGTTTTCCACTCATGACACTGGGAAAATCACAAGAAAGCAACCTTACAATGGTCCTGGGAGGTAGGTAGGGGAGTTTCTCGAGCTCTCCATTCACTGACTGGGAGATGCTGGCTTTATGCAGAAAGCTGATTCCTAGCCCTGGCCCTCCATACAAACCAGCTCCTCATCTCCTATCCCTACATAACCATCAACCTCCAGTATTAAGTGAATACTCTGCTTGAGATTCCTAATTTAGCTACATATTCACGTGACTTCCCAACATTTCTACATTGAAGTAGGACCAGAGAATTTCACACAGCTGCTGAATCTGCCCTATGAACCACTAGTTCTCCAGAATTTTCTCTATGTACAACATTTATGTAAATATACAAATATGTTATTTGGCCTTTTAATACAACATTTTAACAAAATTATTAAAATTTCCCCAAGGTTATCAAAACTCTTAGTAAAGAGATTTGAATGGCTGTAAAAGACTCCTTTTCAGATAAATATACACAAACTTACTTAATATTATCCCCCTGCCAGACACTGAATTTCCCCTAACCTATTACTAAGAAGGAACATAGGGCCTTTTAGGTTCTTTGGGGAAGGAGGGAAGTTTTCAACACCATTTTTTTTTTTTTTTTAGAATAGAAGATGGGAGATGAAATAATTTTTTCCAAGGCTATTCAGTCAAAAAAAGTAAGGAGGCGTCTGGGTGCTTTACTCCACTGTGGGGGCTCCTCACAGCTGGGCTTTGACTCATATCATTCTCTCTTAAGTAAGAAGGGGCCGATAAAGAATGGAGGGATGGCTACAGCCACTAGCAGCACAGGCTGACCATGGAAGTCACCAGGAAAATGGATCTCTCAGCACAGGTGTGGCTGTTGGGCTGGCAGACAGGATGTGGCTATCATTCTTGGTCTCCAAGAACTGACTCTGAACTCAGGTCAGGGATTATTTATGGGATATTTGTGCTGGTCAGTCCTCCAATAGAAAGTAGGATGTAGACACTGCACCTAGGAAGCAATCCAGTTTGAGTTCCAGAATATTTTGGAAGATCCAAGGGCCCCCAGCACATCAACATGTACAATTTTACTATGTATTCTCTGAACAAGCTCTTTCAAAACTTCGTCCTGGTTTCTTCTCTCTGGTGATCATGTCAGGTATCCACTTTTGTCTTGAATCTTAAAAGTATCATGCTCACCAGGACAACTGTGTTGAATTCTATTGACTCAGTACACTTTGTTTTAGCCAAGTATAAAACATTCCCAAACATATGTGCTTCCTAGACCTCTCTATTTTTTCCATGAATGCTGTTTAACCCTATTATTAGTTTGCTTCACAGCCATTACCACCCACAATGCAGTGTACTCCCTCTTTTGCTAGCACGTTAGTATCAAAAATCATGTCAGATGCTCTTTAATGTCAACCCAGATGCCCTGGGGGATGTGAGACAGTGCCTTACATAGTGAATAGTGGCTTATAATTCACTTCCCATTGCTGCAACCCAGCTACTGTCAAACGTATTTGTGGCAACATTGCCATGTTGCCTTTCTTCCTTCCTTTGATAAAATAGATGCCTTAGCCTAGTCTTGGACATCTCATAACATGCCAAATTCCTCTCGGAGGCACAGCTTTGAGGCTGGCACACGACGTGCCGTGGGTCTCAGAAGAACCCAGTGTGCCCGGGTGTTCCATTTTCATTGAGAACAGCTGCTCATTTGCTGTGGAGAAGAGAGGCCTCAGGGTTAGAAGGGACCGAACTGTTCAGCCTTTAATGTTTTTGCAAAATTATCTTGTTGACAAGTGCAGCATTATAAATTTGAATCCATTAGCTAAAAGGATCCATAAATATTTGAATAATGGCCTTTTCAGAGTTTTACCAGTCTATCAAACTTGTCACATGTCCACTTTTTACATTTTTCCTCCTGCTGAAAAGGAAAGGGCTGAACTAAATCTTATGGATGGTTTCTAGACATGGGTATTTTATCCTTGATTTGAAAATGGAAACACTTTGCTGAGCTGAAGTCGATTAGCAAAGCCACACTAGTGTCTGGGAATCATGCAGAGGGTGTGCAGTCTGCTAGAGTTCATCCTGCCCCCATGCTGTGGCAGATGGCCAGCAGGGCTGCATTTCCTAGCCTCGCACCCAGGAATGGCCAGGTGATGAGTTCTGGCCAAAGCAACGTGAGCGGAAATGACCTGAGTCACATCCAGAGAGAGATTTTATGGAGCCCGTATGTCTTCTCTACTGTCTCATGTTCTTGCAGAGGACTCAAGGAGGTAAATGATGAAGCCATAAGCTACAGTGAACTTAGGACCCTGCACTACTTCCTGGAGTAAAAGCAAACCACAAACACCAACATTTTGGGCTGCTGCACGCTGGAAAAAATGTGTTCCTACTGTGTTAAATGATGGGAATTTGAAATTGGTCTGGAAGCTAGCAATATCCCAAAGAAGTGACCTTTTAAAAGTCAGAATAGTAGCAAAAACTTGTTTTGTTTGTACTCTGGAATCCCATATTTATTTTATATTTCAAAAGTGATCTCCCAGATTCTGAAGCAGTGAGACCTGAATGCATTTCCAAAAACAGAACACAACGTGGCTCTGTATTGCTTGCATTGGATGACAAGTCTATCAGAAGCTGGCTGGGTGAACACCCAGGTGACAGGCACAGGTTCCAGGCAGACAGGTCCCTGTGTTGTTCTGCCACCTGCTTGCCTGATTTCCAGAGAATATGGTGCATCGCTCAACCAATAACTACAAACGGCCCTCTGAGCTCCCATCAGGGTTCAGCCTGCAAATGTCATGGGGCTGGGACTAACAGAAGGTTATTCCGTATATTTCACCCACACTTCTAGGCCTTCCTAGGTTTGCCAAAAGATCGAACAGCTCACAATAGAGATGCATCCCACAGCCCCCGCTAAACCATCATCTTCTTCAGCAAATGACACTTCCATGTTATCCTCTCTGCCTGTGGAATTAATTTTAATGATCAACATTCATTGAGCTTTTACTATGTGCCAAGCACGGTGCAAGATGTCCTATAAACATTATTCCTGCTAATCCTTATAACAACCCTGAAGGATTTACATAATTGACTCCAGGAAACTGAGATTTAGAGAGGTTAACCAACTTGCCAAAAGTTACATTGCTGGTAAGTGGCAGAACATGAATTTAAACTCAGATCAGCCTTGTTCCAAAGCCACTTGCTGAGGGAGTATTACAGGGAATACTGCAACATCCATATGAAAAAATGACTTTATAATCCAGGGTTTTCCAACCTTGGACTACTAACATTTAGAGCCAGATAAATAATCCTTTGTTTTACGGGGCCATTTTGTGCATTGTGGAATGTTGAGCAGCATCCCTGGCCACTATACACTGGATGCCAGAACACCAGTCCTCCACCAGTTGTGACAACCAAAAGGTCTCCAGGTATTGCTAAACGTTCCTAGAAGGGAATGCAGCCCTCAGGTGAAAACCAGTATTCTGACCTAAAGTTAGAAATACACTGTCCTCCGCCAAGGGACTGATGCTGTCTCTCCTTTCTGATGTAACTGATGGTGTTTCCATTTTTGCTGTGGCTGCTAAGGAGCTCAAAGACAAATTTAAGTTTTGGCTATAGCAAATATTAAGTCCTGAACTTTTCCCATCAACTGTTTCCCAACCCAGAATCTACTCTGTCTTCCCCCCTGCCTTTTAATTCCTCTTCTTATTTTTCCCCGTCATATTATGTATTCCACTATTTAAAGTTATTTGAAATACTTTACATAAAACAACAAGGCATAAATACAAAAATATTTTATACTGATTTTGAAATTGTCTTATTTGATCAAAACTGAATCTGTCTTGGAAAGATAAACATTCTTGTTTCTTTTTAAATCTTTTCAATGATTCTCCCTGCTATTAAAAAAAATCAATGTTGGATTAAGAAATTGAGCTTTATTGAAATTTTCTGGCTCTGAGAATGTATTTTAAAATGGGTTCAGGCACAGAATACTAGAAAGAATAAAACAAAAACCTAGAAAAGCTTTGGAAATAATTTTTTTCCTTCAAGTTCCCTCAATGCAAGTACTGCAAATGATCATTCTGTTAAAATAAGAAGGCAGAAGATGAGATGGATACCTTTCTAAGATACCTTCCTAACATTTTGCTACCACGCATGCTCCGTATTTTCAAGGGTCTATCAGCAGTGGAGAGACTCTGATCTCCGAATTCTACCACATGTTCTCACAAATGAATTTTCCAGTCTGTCAATTACTGGGGAGATAAAAATTGGGACCAGGACAAAGGGTGACTCAGAGGCTTATTTGGAAATTTGGGATTTCTGGTTCTGCTTTGACAGATCTGGAAGAAGAGGCAAAACATTTCCTGTAAATACCATGGCTGAGATGGGTTCTCACTCTCCCACTCCCCCGTCAAACAGAAATCTATATTGTGCCTTGAGTGGAGCCCCAGAGAAATTATCAATATTCACACATCTGGCACAAACCTGTTAGAAGAAGAAAACATTATGCCATCTGTATTTCTTCAATCGTTTTATAGCACTGTTCTAGTCTCTGGCAGACATTTTGTCACACGGTCTTGTAAATATAAAGTTATATTACTTCTTGGCTGATCTGAGGACACTGTTCATCACAGGGGGAGGATGAAGAGATGATGTCACTGCCAGGAAGAAAAAAAAAAGTTTGCCTTTCCCAATTCCCCACCTTCCCTGGAGCGTGGAGGAGCCAAATTTCATCAAGTTTGGCACAGTTGTAGGAATTAACATGACTGAAATGTATGCCAGATTTCAAAACAATTTCTAACAGTTTCTGTGAGACCGTGTAAGCAACTGAAAATTGACATGTTGTGTTGTGCCCAAGTCAGCCAACTGCTGTCACTGCATAATTAGATTTTCCTGCGTGAGAGGAAAGAGTTTCCTTTAAAAAATTATGAAATAAAGCAGAACCTAATATAAAATATAAGTGGGCCTTTGATTTGCAAAGAGGTAGCCTTCCACTGAAGAATGACTTTGGAAGGACACACGTTACCCCCCCCCCCCCCACACACACACACAATGTGGGAGCAAATGACACACCTAAGAGAGGCAAATGTCCCTGGCTTTCTGTGCTTCCCACGCATGAAATGCTCTTTGCAAAGGAAAGAAGATTTACACACAGGCCAGATGGATGTGGGCCCATTTGGCTGCCCAAGAAATGGCTACCACCCAGAACCAAGTACAGAGTTGGAGTGAATGACTATGGGCTTACTTCCCCAGATATGGGATGATATGGGGTGGCAGTGTAAAATGGATGCTCCCACACTCATGCTCCCTTTTCAGCAGTAACAATAACATTTGCTTGGCACAGGGTCACCCAGCTGAAGACTCTGTTCCCGAGGCTCCCTTGCACTTGGAGGTAACATATCACTAGGCTCCAGCCAACCGGGCGCAAGAGAAAGGAAGTTTCCAGTTCCATGTCCTGTCCATACCAAGAAAGGAGGGTCTCTCACCTTTCTCCTTTCCTGTCTTCCTGAGAGCAGGAGCATAGATATAGTCATAAGGCACTTTTGATCACAAGGAAATTTACGCCATGGGGATGAGATCAACAGAGCCCCAGAGGTGGCAAAGGAGTAAGACAAAACCAGCCCTTGATACGACTGAGCCACTCTGCTGATCTTGGATGTCCTTCCAGACTGCTCTGTGAGAGAGAAGCTATTTACTGCTTGGTTAAAACCATTGTAATGCTGGAACTTATATAACAGCAGCTTTTTCTCTGTATTAACCAGTACTGTGCACTTGGAAATGACCTTCAGAGTTCATCAGAGGTCCCCACAGACAGGGGTGTGTTTACTCTGCAAACACATGTGTCTTTGTTTCCCAATCATGCCACATGAGCTAAAAACCTTTTCTCAAACAGTCTTATCTCTCTCAGAGACAAAATATGACTCAAAGTGTCACTCATTCATTCATTCACTTACAATGAGGTGATCATAACTGTTACCCTCTTCCAAACAAAGAAACTATAGCTTAGTGAGGTGAAACAACCTGCCCTAAATCTCAAAGCTAATAGTTTCAGGGTTTTGTTTTATTTTGTTTAAAAAAGAAACGCCTCATATGCTCAAGCGGGATAAATTCCTAGCATACAGAAAAGCATTCAGCAAATATTTGCAAATTAACTGAATCTGACTATATCATTAAAACAAATCACTGGATTCAAGATCAGGACTCAAGTAGGTTGACTTTAAAGATAGTGACTATAAATTTTATACTTTTTTGTTCCCCAAGCATGCCATTAATTGGGCTTCTATGAGTTAGATTTACAAGTAAAAATTCCAGTGTATTTGCAAAAATATTTTTAAATTTCCATTTATTAAACTGAAAATTAAAAACTAAGATTTTTTTTCTTTGTGGTCAAAAAAAGAAACCTTTAACTTAATCTAGCTTAATTGTTCCTGGAGCCTTATTGGCATATGCAACTGGAAAGTCTACAGACTGAACTAGTTTAGTTCTGGCTCTACCCTGGGTTGGAGCACTGTCCCTAGAGCACGGGTCTTGCCATTTCTCAGCATAGCCTTTCCCCAAGTAGGCTTTACTCCCAGGGTCCGTACAATATCAAAATAGCTGCCAGTCTCTCCAGGCCTATATCTCATCCTGTGTCATTCCAATACTCCTTGGCTTGATTACTTTATGGGTCTGTTTGCCAATAAGAACCATGTCCTGAAGGGCTCAGGGTTCTGATTGGCCAGCCACATCTGTACAGGTGGAATAAATGTGGTTCTCAAGAGTCCAATCAGAGTGCTATTCCAAAAAGAACAGGAAATGGGATATTGGAGTAGTACAATAGAAAAGTTCACCACAAGCCTTTTTTCTATACTTAATGCTGCCCCACCATAGGGATCTCTGATGTTTTACTATCCTCTCCCCCAACTTTTGCCTAAACTACTATTATTTCTCTGCAGAATTATTTGCTTGTTTCCAATGCTGTACTCGTACAAATCCGTATACACAATCAGTACACATACACCCTGCTCATTCCTCTGCCCAAGGCTGTCCTAATTCCCCAGAATGCCTCTCCTCTTCTGCAGGCATCGCTCTGCCTGAGAAACACGGCGACAGGGACAGCACTGTGGCGTAGTGGGTAAAAGCCACCGCCTGCAGTGCCGGCATCCCATATGAGTGCCGGTTTGAGTCCCAGCTGCTCCACTTCCGATCCAGCTCTCTGCTATGGCCTGGGAAAGCAGTAGAATACTGCCCAAGTCCTGGGCCCCTGCACCTGCATGGGAGACCAGGAAGAGGCACCTGGCTCCTGGCTCTGGATCAGCACAGCTCCAGCCATTGAGACCAATTAGGGAGTGAATCAGAGTATGGAAGACATCGCTCTCTCTGCCTCTCCTCTCTCTGTTTAACTCTGACTTTCAAATAAATAAATAAATCTTAAAGAAAAAAAAAAACTGCATCATGGTACTGGATTCACACACAGGTCTGCCAAAAATCGGTTCTATAGTTAGGAGCAAATAACTTTATTAAGACTTGATATGCTTATCTGGTAATGGGATCTCATTTGTTTTTACCTCAGGGAGTTAGTGGAAGGTGAAGCAAAGAATGCATATGACACTCTATGACCAGAGCCTAAACTCCCAATACCTACAGACTAGGTCAGCCACAGGTCACTGAGGGTCTCCTTTAACCTCCTTCCTCTACAGACTCCTGATTCCTCTGAACAATGGCTTGCACTGATACTCTTTGGGGTTCTATGACATTTAAAAGTGATACTGTGTTCACTGAATCTGAGCCACACAGTACCTGCACTGGCTGTCTACCTTCCTAAGTAGCCCAATGCCCCAGGTTGTCTTCATCCCCCATTAAGATTCTAACTCCCTTTTGAAGATAGTTTTTCTGAAATTAGCTAGTTCAGGATGTAATACTGAGCTTTGCCATGTACTAGCTTTGAATATAAAGGAAAACTGTTTAACTTACATGAACTTCAGTCTTCCCTTCTGCAAAATATAGCTGATGTCAAACATAAAGGCAGTGTGTGTGTGTATTCTGTGTGTGTGTAACGCTTCAGTGAGTTCCAGACACATGGTCTATGTTTAACAAAGATGGCCATCATTTTAAGTATTACATGCACTTTTAGTCTACTTCAATATCCTACTGCCATCACCCTAAGAAATGGCATGTAGTCTAATAGACTAAAGTCTTACCACATCTATGCATGATTGTATCGATCCCCAGACATATCTTGAACATAGGATAATCTACATGGCCACAGTAGAGCAGAAGGCACACGCAGATTCACAACTGGGAAAATTTAACCATCCAAGTGCAGAGCAAGGATAATCACAGGGAACTAAGAATAACTGAGTTCCTGTTATCGAATGACAATTCAATGAACAAGGAAATTCCAAGATGGCAGAGTGGAGCGCAGTTCACTGCTCTAGTCTAGGAGAAGAGAGTTTTAAAAAGTGGAGAGAGTGCAGTCTCAGAGGAGAGTTAGGGAGAAAATAGCAGAGAAAACTACGCAAATTGGAGGGACATGGTGGAAGTACGTGTAAGACGTGGACACCACAACTCAGGACTCCAGCATCCAGCATCCAGCATCCAGCATTGGAAAGTGAAGTAAGACCAGACCGCAGCAGCCCAAGCCACTGGTGGTAAAGCTGCAGAAAGGACCTAGAGGGAGCCCAGCTTGGAGCACTGTGGGGGATAGTGTACCTGCCAATCTAGAGGAGAAAAACAAGGAGAGGCTCAGTTCTCATACATAAGTGTGTTAATTGTTAAAGTAACAACATGAGTCATTGTGGGCTAACTCCTCATGCAGGACCTCTGTCTTCAATGAGTTGCATTATGAGAGTTAACTGTAAAATTAGTTCTCAAATAGTTTTGTGTGTGTACGTATGTGTGCGCACACAAATAGTTGAAATCTTTACATTAATAGAGTTGGTCTTCTGTATATAAAGTTAATTGAAAATGAATCTTGGGGCCGGCACTATAGTGTAGCAGGTAAAGCTGCCACCCGCAGTGCCAGCATCCCATATGGGCACCAGTTTGGGTCCTGGCTGCTCCACTTCCAATCTGGCTCTCTGCTATAGCCTTGGAAAGCAGTAGAAGATGGCCCAAGTCCTTGGGCCCTTGTCCCTACGTGGAAGACCCAGAAGAAGCTCCAGGCTCCTGATTTTGGATCAGCACACTCTGACCCTTGTAGTCAAGTGGGGAGTAAACCAGCAGGTGAAAGATCTCTCTCTCTCTCTCTCTCTCTCTCTCTCTGCCTCTCCTTCTCTCTCTGTGTAACTCTGACTTTCAAATAAAATAAACAAATCTTTTTAAAAAATGAATCTTAACGGAGAATGATACTGGGAAGGTGAGAGGGAGAAGGAGACTGGGTGGGAGTGTGGGTGGGAGGGTGGGTATGGTGGGAAGAATAACTATTCGTAAAGTTGTACTTATGAAATTTGTATTCCTTAAAAAAATAAAAAAATAAAAAGATCCAGGGGCAGGAAAAAAAAACCACAATGAAGATTATTTTTTAATTTTGTCTCCGAATAATCCTGAATGAAGAACTATACTCATTACATAATGGCTTAAAACAACAACAATGTAGTAATACTTTCATAATTCTGTGTGTTGGTTGCACAGGTTCTCTGGCAGTTTTACTCATACAACTGTACTTCACAGGTAGATACGCTGCAATATTTTTAAAGGCCTCACTCCCAAGTCAGCAGTTGCAACTGGCTATCAGTAAGAAAATTCTGGTTCTCCAGCAAGCTCTCTCTCACATAAGCCAAACCAGCTTTCTTACAGGGCATGGGGCCCAAAGGGAAGTCTCAACGAGCTGGTGATTATCGAGTGTCAGCTTGCATCACCCATTTCAACAGACAATGATGTTCCATTGGCCACAGTAAGTCACATGGCCAGGTGCAGTCTGCACAGGCACTTAGAGTCTACCTCTGAATGACAGGTGTGGTCAAGAATTTATAGCCGTTTTTAATCCATTAGAGGATTTCAACAGGATAGCAACCAAGTGGTAGAGTTTAGAATCAAATGCAGGCCTGAATGTCCGTGTGCTTCTTCCAATATGCTGCCATGGCTGAGAAGAGACCAGCAGTGGTCACTTTCCTTCATCCCTTAGCTTTGTTCTTTCCTTCTTGCACCACATACTAGAGCCTCCCATGTAACAGGGTACAAAAGTTCCGGAAGTACAGGCAGAACAGGGTACAAAACAACCAAAGACTGCTCTCAGAAGGTGAGGAACCAAAGGAGAGGGCGATTTCGAAAAGACCTTTCCGGGGAGACTTCAGACGAGAGTGGAGAAATGAAGACAGTCACAGGAGTACTAGTTTTCTTTTTCTTTGAAGTTGTTTTATTTGAAAAGGAGAAAGACAGAGACACACCAGACTTCTCATCTGCTAGTTTATTCCCCCTATTGCCTGCAATAGTGGGGGCTGAGACAAGCTGAAGCTAGGAGCCCAGAGCTCAATCCGGATATCCCACATGGGTAGTAGGAACCCAGGTTCTTACACCTTCATTGACTGCTTCCCAGGGTGTTCATCAGCAGGAACATAGAATTGGAAGCATGGCTTGGACTTGAACACAGGCACTCCAATATGGGATACAGGTGCAGTGTTTTTTTTGTTTTGTTTTTTTTTTTAATTTTTTGACAGGCAGAGTGGACAACGAGAGAGAGAGAGACAGAGAGAAAGGTCTTCCTTTGCAGTTGGTTCATCCTCCAATGGCCACCACGGCCGGCGTACCACACTGATCCGAAGCCAGTAGCCAGGTGCTTCTCCTGGTCTCCCATGGGGTGCAGGGCCCAAGCACTTGGGCCATCCTCCACTGCACTCCCAGGCCACAGCAGAGAGCTGGCCTGGAAGAGGGGCAACCGGGACAGAATCCGGTGTGCCGGCGCCACAAGGCAGAGGATTAGCCTGTTGAGCCACGGTGCCGGCCCCAAGTAGTGTTTTAACCACCACACCAGATACCTGCCCTGAATGGACTGTTTTAAGCAAAACGTACAGCAAGGCAAAAAGGGGCATGGTGCAGAGGGACAGAAATAAACCCATGTAGTTAGAGCACAGAGTCATTGAATAGTGCAGAGAACAGAGGTAGAAAGTGGGCATGCAAGGAATTGGTGGCCACAGGTAGGTGCTTGTATTTTACTGTGAAATGGGAAGCAACTGGAGCATCCTGCACAAGGGACTGTTAGAGTTTACACTTGACCTGGGTTAAACCTGCGGAATGCAGATTATGAGATTATGGAGTAGCAGAGGAGAGGAAGAGCTCAGCCAGTTGGTTAGGTGCTGACAGTGGCTACAGGCATGTAGCAAAGAGGATGTTCTGTGAGATGCTGTGGTGTCAGGGTTGATAAGACTTCAGGGTGGATTTTGTCTGGGATGGAGGTAAGGACAGATTACCAGGAACAGAGCTGAGAGTGTCATGAAACGCCCTCACTGGAACCACAAGTAATCAGCAAGTATAAGTCTACTTAAGTATGAAACCATATGACTTTGTTTTACCTTGTGTCTTTGATCCATTTCAAAGTCTGCAGAAGCAAATCCATTAAGTGGGAAGGACAGAACACTTCAATGACAAAGGGAGAAACAGGGGTTTGGAAATGTACACTGTCTGCTTCCTGAGAACGTTTAGATCTGGTCTCCCAGTCACGTTCTCTGGTTGGAATGTGGGCATTCCCATGTACACGAAGAGGCAGTCAAAGCTGGTGGTGAGGAAAGAAGCGGTGAACTTCACCCGGCTGTATTCTGCTGTCCATACAGACATGATGCATCCAGATACAACACAACAATCATGGCAACAGTAATACGTCTCAATTAAATTAAGACACATTTGCTTCTCCCTAATCAACTTCCCAATACCCATGGCTCCCAAACCTCTATTCAGTCCTTTTCTAGTTTCCAAAGTCGAAAATTGCCCTTGGCACTTATGTGAATAGAGTGAACATCTAACCTTTCGCATACATCTGTTAGCCTCAAAATACCTAAACAACCCATGCCATTCAGGAGGCAGTCACACTTTGTCAAGGAAAAGACCTGGGTGAAATCGCATCTAATAAATTATATCTTGAGATGAGTTCCCTGTTGTCTGCATATTTTTCCTGCATAAAGCTCCCCAAACAATAAATCATCTTTCTGTCTCACCCATCATGTATGGGCTCATTACTTCACGCATCATAATTACAATCAACGAAACAAACTCAAGGAAAAAAATCTGAACAATGGAATGGTACTTTTTTTCCCCTTAACATCAGTACAAGTTTGTATGATCAAAGCTTGTAATAATACAGATGGGTGATTTGGATGATTTCAGTGTAACTCTTTTACATTTGTCAGAAATTCTTAACAGGTCCAACTACCTAAGGGGGGAAAATTATTCTTTTTGCCTTTAAGACTTCTAAGTCTGATTTTTTAAGTGCACAGATAACTTTAATACCTAAATTGAAAAATGAGAAGAATATCCGTAGGGAGAAAGGAGCTTATTGCTACCTCCCTGAAGTTCATCAAATGTTGTCACATATTTCTCTAACATTTTTGACTTAGTTAAGTGCAAATTTAGGTGAACACACTCAGTTTCCCAGGGTTCATGGCAAGAGAAGTATAAGTATTTTCTTATTAGTGACTGCAGGTCTTCAACCTGAGTGCTCTTAAGCAAATGACATTTCCCAGAGGCAGACGGATGGACAAAATGGCCTCTCGTTTCCGTCATTTCATGACTTGGCTGCCACTAACCTTAAACAGTCCCTTCCAACTCCTTTTCAGGTCTACTGTAGGACTCATGAGCCTACAATCCCCTTTCTCAGAGTTTAAAATAAAGACAAGAGTGCACATTAATTTTGCCCACACCAATGGAGCAAAGTTTTAGTAATGAAGAAAATGGATGAAAGACAATAAAAGCTCACCTTTAGTCATTCAATCACATAAGAGATCCGTGAATTACAATCGACATAATTAATGGAACACTGTCATGTGTGTAGGTCCAACTCTCTTTTTGTTCTTTAATTTTTTTTTTTTTTTAATTTTGAGAGGCAGTGAGAGAGAGAGTTCATATACACTGGTTCATTCCCCAAATGCCTGAATGTGTATAACAGCCAGAACTGGGTCAGGGTTGATGCTGGGAACCAGGAACTTAATCTAGGTCTCCCACATGGGTGTCAAGAACTTAATCGCTCGAGTCACCCTGCTGCCTCTCAGAGTCTGCACTAGCAGGAAGCAGGAGTCAGGAGCCACAGCGAGGAATTAAAGCAACCACTCCAACACAGGACATGGGCACCCTAACTAGCATCTCAACTGCCAGGCTAAAGCCCCACCCCTAAAACTGTTTTTGAATGCATGATTTGGCGACATGTCTAATTCCTTGGTAACGAATCAGATCCCCTTGTCAGCCTCACTTTTTATTTCATGATTATCACTGATACCATATCATACCCTGTGATGATCAAGGGCAAGCTGCAGTGACTCTCAAGTCACGACAAAGCCAATCTGGGCTAGGACTGCATGGAATGCTGACCAGACACAAGACCATGAAATGTGGGCTAGCACAGTCCTCTGAGATGACTTGAATGCAAACCCTGAGCAGCACACCTTGCTATAAAATTCTCCCCTATGCTCTGTGTCCTACTATCTATGCATTATCAGCGTGACGCTTAGCCACTCTGGGCCTCAGTTTCCTAGCCTGTTAAATGATGAGGATGTTGTAAAGATGCAATTCAATAAGTTAATATTTGCAAAATGCTAAGGACGTATTTGTAGTTCCACATCTGCTGTTGTCATTGTTATCTCTTCGCTTAAGGAAATTCCTAGTGTGCTTTCCTAGGAACTGATGCTCTCCTCCCAGAAGCATCTGTGACTCTCATGGGCACAGTCATCTCCTCTCTGTACTTCAGACATCTTGAGTCCTTAGGAAATGCACTTGTGATTTGCTCTTATATTTACCTCCCGACCTGATCCCTGCTTCCTACTTGTTTTTTTAATTTTTTTAAAGATTATTTATTTATTTATTTATTTGACAGGTAGACTTACAGACCATGAGAGAGAGAGACAGAGAGAAAGATCCTTTGTCCAATGGTTCACCCCCAAATGGCCGCTGCAGCCAGAGCTACACTGATCCAAAGCCAGGAGCCAGGTGCCTCTTCCTGGTCTTCCATGCAGGTGCAGGGCCCAAGCACTTGGGCCATCCTCCACTGCGTTTCTGGGCCACAGCAGAGAGCTGAATTGGAAGAGGAACAACCAGGACTAGAACTGGCGCCTTTATGGGACGTCACCGCCGCAAGTAGAGGATCAACCTAATGTGCCAGGGCACCGGCTCCCCTGCATCCTACTGTGTCAATGTTTTTCCAAAGCAGAAACAACTTGTCTGTGTGTCCATCCCAGGCACTAGTGTGTCTCCTTGCACCAGTGAATGAAGGGAAGAATTTGCTCCCACCAAGCCTACTGGTAGAGAAGTTAAGCTGGTGCTGGAGATAAAGGCAAAGCTAATAAAGCAATTTGCTTGGTCTTAACACTTCCAAAAGTTCATCTGAGTGAGCATATACCACCATTTTGCAAGAAGAAAAAGAAGAATGAATCTAGTCAAGGATCACCAAGGGCTGCTAGCCTGGGAGAAATATTTATAACTGGACAGCATGTGCTTCCTGATGGACACACCATACTACCAGAATAGTCCTCCCTCCCACTGAAAGTTCCAGGAATCAGATCAGGCCTCTCCCACTACTGATCAACTTATGGAAATATAGGAGCCAAGGTATCTGTTACCTGCAGTGTGATGATGAAATTAGTAAAATCCAGACTGTTACAAGCTCTGCAAAATGAAAGACCAAATAAATCTCAGAGGAAAAATAGAGAAAGAGAAAGCTGTAGATGGAAAGAGAATTAAAAGATATTAACTAATTGAAGTACGCAGACTGTGCTATTTGGATACTAATTCAAGCAGGCTCCAAACACTAAAATTTGGAAATAAACTGAACATTAACTGGTTAGTAAATATATATTTGGTTTGCATAAGGTTTAAAACCTTTCAAAATGATTTGTCAACAATCAAAACTTAAAAATCTCTATTTCTAGGTTTCTTTAAAAATAAACTAGAAGGGGCAGGCATCTATTGTAGCAGTTAAGATGCTTTGTTGCAAATTAGAATGTTTCAGTTTAACCCCTGTCTCTGGCTCCTGATTCAAGTTTCCCACTAAAGCAGATCCCCTGGGCCAACAAGTGATGGCTGAACTACCTGGGTTCCTGACCCCTGCTCGGGATCTCCCAATTGAGTTTTTGAATGCAAATCATGCATTCAAAAACGTCCCACTGCAGACGTTTTAAGGGTGAGTCACATTTGTGTCTCTGACTTTCACATAAATAAAATAAAAATTGTAAGATAAACATAAACATTCACGAAAAATAGGAAGAAATCAATTACAAATCAAATATATAAAAGATTTTAAATTAATATCACAGTAACAAAATGAGATAATTTTATGTGGAACAAACCCTGTCAAGTTAATTAAATCTATAAGAATTTGGAAACAGGGACTGGCGCTGTGGCCCAGTGGGTTAACACCCTGGCCTGAAGCGCCAGTATTCCATATGGGCGTGGGTTCGAGTCCCAGCTGCTCTGCTTCCAATCCAGCTCTCTGCTATGGCCTGGGAAAGCAGTAGAAGATGGCCGCAGTCCCTGGGCCGCTGCACCCGTGTGGGAGACCCAGAAGAAGCTCCTGGCTTCTGGCTTCAGATCAGCGCAGCTCCGGCCGTTGCAGCCATTTGGGGAGTGAACCATCGGATGGAAGGTATCTCTCTCTCTCTCTCTTTCTCCTACCTCTTCTCCCTCCCTCCCTCTCTCTATTATAAATAAATAAATCTTAAAAAAAAAAGAATTTGGAAACACACACACACAAAAGATAGATAAACATATAAAAATACATCAGTCTGAAAATACTGGCCTACATTTCCACATTGTCAATAGAAGTTCTAAAGAGGAGGAGAAGATCTGCTGAAAACAATTCAGCAAGTAACATGGAGACTGCACTGAGAAGACAAGGTGCAAGAATCAGAACGGCTTTATTAAAGTCTGGTCAGAGGTAACGGGGTCCTGGCCACCTGAGAAGCAGAGAGAATGGAAAGAAAGAAGGAAATAAACACAAACAGGGGGGTGGGCTTACAAAGTTAAGTCAAGAACGAGGCTCCAGGTCTTGTAGCCACCACAACTGAAGAGAGGGGGTTTGAAGAGGGACCTCGGCCATACCAGAAGCATCAGAGACTGAGGAGGATGTTGGTTTTGCATTGGAGTCTTTTGGATGATGGCGATACAAGAGGTCAGTAAAGGAAATTATTTAAATGTTTTAGACAACAGTGTAGTCTCCATGTGGGTATCTTGTAGACACTTAGAAATACAGAAACAAGATTTGTGTTAAGAGGTAGGAAACAGAGATCTTGGAAAACTGTTTGGTTTTCTATTGATTGCATCCAAATATACAAGAGCAAGAGATAACCAGCTGCCACATGAGACATTTATATGGAGTCAGAAGAAAGAGGTACAGACATAGTGGTAGCTGCATATGGCCAGTGTACACCCGATGAAGTCAAACCAAAGGGATGACTGCTCATTCCAGGGAAGTTTCTTGAAAGAATTGCTTCTTCTCAAGCCATGTTCCAAGGAAAGAGTAGACACAGCCAAAGAATGCAGAATCAGTAGTATAAAGTTTGGGCTGACACAATCAATATTTGATAAATGCCTACTCAGTGAACCACACTGTGTGTGTCCCTAATGCCTTATTTGTCCTCAGAGCACTTGTCAAAGCCAGATCCACACCAAGCATGATCTACACTTATCTTCTCCATCCTTCCTCCCTCCCCCAGCAGGCTCTGTGAGAGCAAGGACTCCTCTCTCTTGTTTACTGGCCTGTCTCTAGGACTGAGAATGTTTCTGAAAAAGCACTTACAAGGCAGTGGGACTGAAACAAGACATTCACAAAGCAAGGGCAGCACAGAGGCACAGGCCTGGAACACCAGCAAAGGTCCAGTCCAGCTGCTGACCTTCCTCATGGAGAGAAAAACAAGAGTGTTGATTCTCTTTGTATATTTGCTAAATAGCTCACACCACAAGACTCACAACCCAACGCTACAGGGGTGATGAAATCGTACCATTTTTGACTTCTATCTCCAGCAAACACACACCTTCTACAGAGAACAACAACAACAAAAATGCTGGGTGTGATTTTCTCACTAAATTTATTTGGCCTTGGGGCCACTTAAGCGGGGACAGAGAGACAAGGGGGACCCAAACTGGAGATGATAGTGTCTGTGTCATTGTGGGATGTACAAAATCAACCCAGCTTCGGTAGAATTCATTTCAGGTACTGGTAAGCTTTTTGAGTGTGTGTCTGTGTGCACGTGTGCGTGTGTGTGTGTGTGTGTTCAATCGGAGCACATTTTCACCCCCTGTGAAGGCACTTGTGGACAACTATTACACACACTACTGGATTGCTAGAGGCCCAATCCCTGCCCTCTCAACCTGGCCAGCCAGTCTGAATCCACCACCCATCTGATCAAATTGCTTCTGTGGCAAAACAGCAAGAACTTGTCAGATACAGATGGTGATGCTGACTTCTCAATAGGGGAAAAAAAGGACCTAAATTAGACTTCTATAAAAAGAATATTGCATATTTATTTCCACAATAACAACCAGGAAAAACGTTAGTCAAGAAGCAAGCAATTGGGTGAATAAATAAGCTTGTCTTTGTTCTCATCAATTAAGTTATTACATCAGTTGGAAAACCAGTGAATTATAATACAGATGTTTAATGAAACACTGCTGAGCCTATAAGTCAAACTCCTATTTTGTGGTGTGATTTTGGCTGCATAGTTTTGTGTGTGTTAAACCGTATTTATTAGCTGATACCCATTATTATTTTGAGCAAGGTATAATTCAGTTGTCAGGCTCCATCGCAGGCAAGGAGATTTAATCAGTAAGAGCCGCTTTGCCACTGAGTATAAAACAATGTGGGTTTCATGAAGCAATCACGGCAGTGTGAAAAAATGGGATTAATTAGTATTGTACAAGAACAGGCAGCCTGCTCATTAAAGCCTTGTGAGGTGGCGCTTGATAAACTGCCACTTGATAGGACCGCATTAATGTGACAAGGCAAAGACTTCATTTCCAAATCCTTTCTGATTGTATCTCCCTTTTAAGTTACCTGGGATGACCCTCCTTGGCGCTTGGAATACAAAGATCAAAATGACTGCCAGGGTTTCCTGAGCCACCTGGACGGAGGAAGCCAAGCCTGGATGAGGAAGCTTCAAAGACAGCTTTTTATTATTATTTTTTTGAACTCACAAACATGAATCAATAACTGCAAATGAGGCAGCGCCAGGGGTGGTGGATTTGCATTCGCACTCTGCAGGTTGGGCAGAAACTAATTTGACAATTGGCGACCCACCCTAATGAAGGCCACCTACAAATCCTCTGTCTGTTTTGTTTACCCTGTGCTGGTGATTTTTGAAATGTATATGGCCTCAGGGGGGTAGCAGGGGCTCCCCAGGGTGATGGGGAGCCTCTTACAGGCAAAGAAGAAGGCAGTGACTCCCAGAGCCCCTCTGTATCACTGCCCACTGTGTAATTATGTGGATTTCCAAAATGCATCTCCTAGTCCCTAAAATGAATAGTTATTAATTATTTCATCTCGTTTCCACAGTAAAAGCATCTGCATGTGAAAAGAAAAGCACCCCTGGAACAATCTGCTCTGGACAGGGAGAATTTCTGACGTGCTTTGGCCTCATTTTCCTCTGTGGGCATCTGGTGTCTTCTCTTCAGAGCCTGGACCAGTTTGGGCTGTGTCTTCACACTGCAGTCATCATTTGGCACTGGGGGGCACGGGGTGAAATGGGTTCTGAATGGTTCACCAAATCCATCCTTTCCTCTCACCTGCCTGCCCTCAGCTTCCCATCTTGCAGGTGGCCTTAGCTGCAAGGCGTGTAAAGCCATGTACATAGAACAGCCATTTGCTTTGGGTATTTCTAGATCCAGATAATGCTACCTAAAAACCTTAAAGTCCCTCCTCCACCCCTCCCAACTGTGTTATTAAAAAGAAAAAAAAAAAAAAAGAAAAGAAAACCCGGGCTTGCTAAATCTCACCAGCATATTAAATTAATGCTTTCTACCATGAAGCTCAAGTATTCAGCTAGCAATTACAGGTTGTTTGCAATTGAACTTGGGTAATTCTACTGCAATCTGCAGATTCGAGGCACTGGGCACAAGTCAGGCTACCTGAGCAGACTAGATAGGATTAAGCGTACTGCTTTATCAAGTGATGTGTTGCAATATTATTAATTTAAACCCTAACATTTCATTGTTGTGATCCGAGCTGCATGATGTAACGCAATATGACAGCCATTGAATTAATAGAAAATGGAATTCATCTTCCAAAATTTCACACAAAATAAAGGCACAGAGACAGAGAAACATAAGGGAGAGAAACAGACAGATAAGTACCTTTAACACTTTTTCTGCATCTGAGTGAGTCTGCTTCTGCCTGGCTGCATTTGGAGTATTATAGAGCATCAGCCCATTTGTGCAGACTCAAGCCATCTTATTTATTCCTCTGTAATGCAAAATAGTGAATATGTTCCTATTTTGTTTCTTTTATTTTAGCAAGTGCATTGCACAGAGGTAATATGCTGTAAGTGGAGGTTCAAGCATTACCATTTATGCAAGACACAGTAATAGGAAATTTTCTGCCCCTCTTAACTTGATGAGAACCTGCTGCAAAGACCCTACAACTCCTTCAGGTAGTAGCCACCTACTTGATTTATAATCCTAGAGCAGCGGAAGAGGTTAGCTAGGTAATTTAAATCACTAGATTTCACTAATGAACTAGGACCAGGGAGAAAGCACTTTACATTGTAAAGGCTCCATTTCACCTTCCTTATGCCCTAGATACTTTATCTCCAAATTTTTACATTATTTATACAAAAAGGGAAATGGTTCTCTTACAGAAAAACGAGTGAGCATGGTGTCTGTACTGACAGAATGCCTCCTAAAATCATTGCAAAGCAGATACCCTCTCTCAGGGGAACAAAAACGGGGTTTCCAGATTTGGCAAATAAAAATACCGGCTGCTCAATTGAATCTGGATACCAGATAGGCAACAAATAGAGCAACATTTGGGACATAGTATATTAAATGTTTTCTGGTGCTTATCTAAAATTCAAATTTAACTGGGCATTCTGCATATCATCTGGAAACCTAAATGAAAAGGAAGGCAGGAAGGAGGCCTTTTTTACTGCATCGAGGGCCTCACGTGGAAACGCCAGGGGAACAAGAAGCGTGTTGCATCTGTGATTCTCAGTGGAGGGTTTTCATTCAGCAAATTACAGCAGGCTTCAGTGAGCTTTGAAATAAACTATTGGTCACTTTTGTCCCACATGGGTAAGCAAGTTTTAAATGATGTTTGCTTCATATTAACCTCCAGGAGACTTTCCTGCTGTCACATTAGGTGTAGGGAAAGGACACAGTGATTCACACACCTGAGACTTCCTAGGACCTTTCACCATCACCATCATAAACACCAAACAGCTCCACATATCTTCATAGACTGCAGTTTCAAAGACACTGATCTTGTTTGTGCCCCCAAAAAACTGGAAATAGGTATTCAAATGCCTGTTCATGCATGTGCATGGCAGCTCCATTTATAATATTATCAAAAGGTTCCAGAAACAACCCCAAAGGGATGTCAACTGAAGGACAGATAACAAGACTATGGTCTACCCCTGTGTCGGAAGATTATGCAGTCCTGAAAAGAAACCATGTCAGCTGCAACCTGGATGGACCTTAAAAATTACGCCAAATGCAAGAAGCCAAACACAACAGATGGTGTACTCTATGACTCTATGTGAAACATTCAGAAAAGGGGCATCTGTACAAACATAAAGAGATTAATGGCTCTCCAGAGTCAGAAAGAGTAGGAGTTAGGAGGTGGCTAGAAGAGTGACTGCTAATGGGTACAAACTTCTTTTGGGGGTGATGAAAATGGTTTTAAACTGGGGCTGGCCTTGTGGCTTCTCAGTAAGTTAAGCACTGCTTGTGATCCTGGCATCCCATATCTGAGCACCACTTCAGATCCTAGCCACTCTGCTTCTGGTCCAACTTCCTGTTTATTTATGCACCTGGGGAGGCAGCAGAAGATGACACAAGTGCTTGGGCCTCCGCAACCCACATGGGAGACACAGATGGAGTTTCTGGTTGCTGGCTTCCTCCCAGCCCAGACATGGCTGTTGCAGCCATTCAGAAGGTAAATAGGCAAATGAAAAAAGAAAAAAAAAAAAAAACCTCTCTCTCTCTTTTCCTCTTTCCATGCTATACTGCCTTTCAAATAGATCTTTTACAGTAGGCTAATCCTGCAGCCCCGGCACTCCATATGGTGCCAGTTCTAGTCCCAGCTGCTCCTCTTCCCATCCAGCTCTCTGCTATGGCCTGGGAAGGCAGTGGAGGATGGCCCAAGTCCTTGGGCTCCTGCACCCACATGGGAGACCAGGAAGAAGCTCCTGGCTCCTGGCTTCGGATCGGTGCAGCTCTGGTCGCTGTGGCCATCTGGGGAGTGAACCAGCGGATGGAAGACCTATCTCTCTGCCTCTCTATCTTTGTGAGAACACAATGCTTCATCAAAGGACTCCACCCCCATAGAGAACAAGCCATACATGGGGTTGGGCTCATGGGAACTGCATATTATCATGCGACTATTTCTCCATGAGAGTTTTGGAGTCCCCTCATGGGATTCCATTTCCTTGAACTTCAAAAACCTGCAAACTAATCTCTGGGGACAGAAACCAGAGGAGTTCTTTTCTCTGTGGGCAGAACAGGAAGAAAATTGAGTGGTCCTGGTATTAGGGAAGGCTGGGAAAATTTTTCTATAAGGTCCAGAGAGTTGAAAATGTTAGGTTTTGAGGTTCATAAGTGGTCTTTGTTGTGCATTTTTTCTTTAACAGCCCTCTAAAACTGTAAACACCATGCTTCACTCACAGGTCACACAAAACACACTCCAAAGGGTTGATGTGGCTCACAGTAGCAGTCCACCAACCTCTGCTCTGCATCTTGACTGGGGTGTTGGCTATATGGCTCTCTCTATATTTGTAAAAATTCATTGAACAGTACACTTCAGATCTGTGTCTCCTACTGTACATAATTCTCAATAAGCAATACCTCATCACTGCCTTAATGTTCCAATAAACACCAACAAACATTATTATTTTAGCCTTACAAAAGTGATCTACTTATTTATTTTTAATGATAAGCAAAGAAAAAACAATTCTTACACACTGGAAAGCAAACTGAGGCAAGGTATCTTAGGGTCTCCACGATGAATC
The DNA here is from genome assembly GCA_949820135.1 of Sylvilagus floridanus. Lineage (NCBI taxonomy): Eukaryota > Metazoa > Chordata > Mammalia > Lagomorpha > Leporidae > Sylvilagus > Sylvilagus floridanus. The sequence continues at coordinate 121,594,573 of OX463231.1, read as the reverse complement.
TCTCAACTGCCTTCTAATCTATGTAAAGACACCACTCTCTTTCCACAAAGAGTGATTTAATTCATCAGAGAAACACTTCAAACATGGGAATATGTCAACCCAGAGAAAATATTGTTAGACCTCTTGGGGGTCTTGAATCCTACTCAGAGAAGCAGTCATCTGCGATGGACCAACCTGCCCGTATTACCTGGAGTGAGTGCAAGAATGAGCTCTCTCTCCACAAGCCCATCCTGCTTTGGATGAGAGTCCCTAGCTCCTTCCTTCTGGATCTGAGCTCTTATCTATGTCCCTGCTTGAAGGAGCAAGAGAATACAATCTAGCCAGATAAGCCTTTGAATCATTTCAAAGGCTAAGTCACTATTTTGAGAATATTTTCTGTATATTCAAATTTACTTAAGTACATGTTGGCATCACATATCTTCCTTACTGAGAAATATTTTCTGTAGAACCAGCTACTTGCCACTGTTAAGCAACCAGTATCAGAAAGTATCATGGGAAAAATCCGTGTGGGGTGGAGAAGTTCTCATCTGCTTCCTGCAATGAAAACCCTGGTATTGGTGGCAACTGGGAATATAAAAGGGATTGGCTAACTGGAGAATAAGAGGGCAGTAGAGGGTGGCTGCCACATACCAAATGATTGCACCCTTTCTGAAAATTCGCATCAGAGCCTTACAGTTGACAGACTATGGTGAGCTGATAAATACACCTGGTCTAATCAGGACTTTCTATAGTTATATTCATTTTCTCTAATCTCTTTCTTTCTCTCTGGCTCTCCCCCGCCCTCCCTCTCCAACATGAGACAGATAATTGGGATGAGGAAGAAATAAACTACTCTATTAATAGAATTAGTTTAATTCTACTAAGCAACAATGTTTAATCACTTATTAAGTCTATTTCTCTATCTTTACCCTGTGTGATATGGGAAGAGGGGAAAGAACACAGAGGTGCTAACTTCTGCCTTTTGGGGATCTATAATCCTTTTGGGCAGACAAGGTGGGCATCCTCATGCTATCATTGCAGCAGGTATTATGCCCAACCTTGAGCTAAATGCTTCAGGTGTCCTAACTCACTAAATCATCTGTAAGAAAAGATACTTGGGGCTGGTGCCATGGCTCACTTGGTTAATCCTTCACCCGTGGCGCAAGCATCCCATATGGGTGCCAGCTTCTAGTCCTGGTCGTTCCTCTTCCAGTCCAGCTCTCTGCTGTGGCCCGGGAGGGCAGTGGAAGATGGCCAAAGTGCTTGGGCCCCTGCACCCGCATGGGAGACCTGGAAAGAAGTACCTGGCTCCTAGCTTCGGATCAGCACAGCGCCGGCCGTAGCGGCAATTTGCAGGGTGAATCAACGGAAGGAAGACCTTTCTCTCTGTCTCTCTCTCTCTCACTGTCTATAACTCTACCTGTCAAATAAAAATTAAAAAAAAAGAAACAGATACTATTTTTATTTCCATTTTACAACTGCAACAACTGAAGCTACTCAAGTAACCTGGCCAAGATCCCAACCTAAACAGTAAGAAACAGTAAGTGAAGGAGCCTGCATCAGGACACAATTCCACCTGACGCTAAATTCTGTGCTCGTAACCCATCTCTTTTTATTGTGTCCCAGGTACCACTGAGAATAAAGTAATTATAGGCTAAGTAGTATTCCAAGTTCTAGAAAATCATCCAAGAGAGCTGAGCATTACAGTGGAAAAACTACAAGTTAAGAGAGTTTTTAGTCACATCCAAAAATAGGAGTAATTTCTGAGTAGGAAAAGATAGGAGAGGATGGCATTTCATAAGGAGATTTCAACTTATCTGGGATGGATTCCTGGAAATGTCAATAAAAAAAACATTAAATTCTCACAAGGGAACTTCAGTCCAATTAAAACAGCTTCCATTCATTTGCTGTCAAGTATTATCTTTTTACAGATACCCTGATATGTTCAAATTGATCAGAACATGATGAATATTTCAAGAAAACACTCTTCCCAACGGTGGGAACAGCGATATGTCATAGAATTTTGGGCAACTTTTCATATTACAGTAAGTACTGCAGGAAGTGCTACAGCTTTGTCTGGCAAATGTCGTTGGGTGCCAGGTATCAAAGACAAGTTGAGGCCTATTTTATGTGTGTGGATGAAGGTTGATGGGGAGGGAAAGAACAGTGGGAATGAAGAAGCGCAAGATAATTCCAAATCACCTAACCTATGTCACCTCTCCTTTCTGTGCTCAGAAACTGAGGACTGAGTGGCTCCCGAACGGATGGAGGTACCTGGGAAACGCCTGCAGGCCCACAGCTGGGAAGACAATCCACTGGCTGAGAGCCCATCTACTGCTTCCGCCTGCCACATCCTTTCTGGGGAGCAGGAGGAGGAGCTGTTCACGGTGTTCCTTATGGCCTCTGTTACTATGGCAACCTTCCCCTTTGTTTCCCTGGAACCGGAGCTGCCGCATCACTTAGCGACCACGTAGGTGAGGCTGCTGTGTGATGGCATCAGGAAAACCTGACTGCTAGATCCCACACACACAGGCACCCACCCTGACACTGCAGCGTCATCACCAGGTGGGGTCTCCAGATCTCTTGTCACTTTCTTTTTAAGCCCATCAGCCTCACAAGATGGCAGTGGCCATTGAGTAACGTGCTCATGGACACTGTGCTTTATCCTGCTGTCACCAGGTGGTGCCTCTCCCATGTTCTGTTGCCCGCAGGGCTTTGCTCTTGCTTACCCTGTGGAGTGGCCACTTCTCCCTAAGGGGCTTCCCCTGAACAGCCGGCACCCACTGTCTGCCCATATTCTCTCCCTGGGTGCCCTGTATGCATCCTTCTTAGCTGGACATGCAGTTCACAACTCTTCCACAGATTGCCTTGCTTTTATCAGCTTTTGGGGGGTCACTCCAACTAGATTACAAGCCCCCTGAGGGCAGCCTCGCGCCATTCTTGAGCAATCACATCAAAGTAGTCAGCCAGGCAAAAGGCAACAATGAATATCTATGGAATAAATAAGAGTTTTGAAAACACATTTTCAGGGCTGACACAGTGGTGTAGCAGGTAAAGCCATCGCCTGCAGTGCCAGCATCCTATATGTGTGCTGGTTCAAGTCCAGCTGATCCAGCTCTCTGCTATTGCTTGAGAAAGCAGTAGAAGACAGCCCAAGTCCTTGGGCCCCTACACCCACATGGGAGACCTGGAAGAAGCTCCTGGCTTCTGGCTTTGGATCAGTGCAGCTCTGGCCATTACAGCAAACTGGGGAGTGAACCGGCAGATGGAAGACCCTTTTCTTTCTCTTTCTCTGCCTCTCCTTCTCTCTCTGTATAACTCGGACTTTCAAGTAAATAAATAAATCTTTTTTTTTTTAAAAAAGGAAAGAAAAGAAAACACATTTTTAGGAGCTGAGAGACCCAGTGCTGATGTAGTGGTTTAGAGTCTTCATTTTCTTCTTTCTTTTAAAAATATTTAATTGTATTTATTTGAAAGAGAGAGAGAGAGAGAGAGAGAGATCTTATATCCTCTTCTTCACACCCCAAGTGTCTCCATCAGCATAGGCTGTGCCAGGCCAAGCCAGGAGCCCAGAACTCCAACCTGGTCTCTCTTATGGGTGACAAGGACTCAAGCACTTGAGTTATCATCTGCTGTCTTCCAGCATGTGCAGCAGCATGAAGCTGGATGGCAAGTAGAATAGCTAGAACTCAAATGAGGCTCCCTGATGTGGGATGCTGGTGTCCCAGGAGGCTGCTTAACCTGCTGCACCACAACCCACCCCTCTTTTCTCTTACATGAACAATAAACAAGACTCATATAACAATCAAAGACCATGACCTGAGTCTCAGCTCCATTTGCCTCTCATTGCAGTATATGCCTCATTACAGGGCTTTCCCATATCTTAGGGAGCCTGGTTGTGGGTTATCAACTGAGTCGTGTAGGGGATGAGAGAATGTCAAGTTGTCATTCAAGGAGTGCAGATAGGAACATTGAGCTTTGCAGCATACTTCCACGAGGTCTTTTCCCCCCAGCCTGAGACATCAGAAAAAGAGCCTCAAGACCTTTGTGGTCAAAATGCTGAGTGGACAAGTCCCAAGAAGAAATCTCTGTTGTAGACAGTGAACAAAGAAGGTGGCATGAGTGAGACAGAATAGAACAAGTGCTACAAAGGCACAACCTCCTTTCCCCATCCACTCATTTGCTTCTTCAGCATCCCACGGTTTTATGTGCTGGCTTGCTCTCCCTGTATAAAAAATAGTGTTGGAGCTGGTGTGTGGCATAGCAACTTGAGCACTGGTTAGTGTCCCAGCTGCTCCACTTCTAATCCAGCTCCCTGTTAATGTGCCCAGGAAGTCAGTGGAAGATGGCCCAAGTACCTGGACCACTGCCACCGGCATGGGAGACTCAGAAGAAGCTCCTGGCTTTGACCTGGTCCAGCCATGGCAGTTGTTGCCATTTGGGAAGTGAACCAGCAGATGGAAGCACTTTCTCTTTCTCTCTCTCTCTCTCTCTCTCTCTCTCTCTCTCTTTCCCTCCCTCCCTCCCTCCCCCCCGCCCCCGCCTTTCAAATAAGTAAATCATTAAAGAAAAAAATAAAGGCAGTCAGTGATGGGACAGGTATTTAGCCTAACAGTTAAGTTGCCCACATCCCTAGGCTCCTGACTCCAACCAGCTTCTTGCTTAGGCAGACTCTGGAAGGCAGACTCTGGCAGGCAGCAGTGACGGCTCAAGTAACTGGGTTTTTGCCACTTGCATGGGAGATCTGAATTGAGGTCCCAGCTCTTGGCTTCTGTCCAGCCCAATTCAAGACATTGTGGGCATAAGCAGAGTAATCAGTGGGCGGGAGCAACTCGCACTCACTCTCTCTCCATTCTCCGCCCCCCTATTTCAAATAAATAAACTTTTTAAAGTTGTCAATGAAATTGATAGGTGAGAGAAGGACACTTCCCTACCCCACACTGAAATATAATTCCAAATTTATAGTAGGCACGAATGAGAAATTGGATGAATTTTATAAAAATATATTTAAGGCAACTTCAATGGAACTTATTCTTCCTAAGATAATGAAGTGTTTGGCCAAGTAAAATAACTCAGTAAAAATATATATTATTCTTATATATAAATGAAAAACCATCAGTATTAAATGGAAACAAATTTAGAAGCCTAAACAAAAGCTAGCATGAAAAGATCTACCGATTCCACAGTGGAGACATACCAGAAAGTAAAGCTAGGCACAATATCCTATCTCAAAGTAATTCCCGGAAGGGAGCAACCATGAAGATCAGTCTCCTGATAAACTATCAGTGATTATACATACTAATGACGAAACTAGAATTATTTCACGGAGTTGAAGTTAGCAGCACCTTTCCTGAGAATCCAAAAGTCATCCAAATATTTCAAGCACCTCATTTGCTAATACAATCAGAGCTCTACATTGTTCCTTTTTGTATAATATTTCAGGCTTAATGGTCCAAGGTAAGTGTGATTGGCCAAGTCTAGATGTTGAACTTATGTTACAAACCTAGCAGTAAGGGAACCAGGAAAATGAATATTTGGTCTTCACGATTATTTGTACTCTATGAGATCTACCTCCCACTAAGAGACATGTTATGGGAAATTCTATAAGACTAAAATATGGGTTTGAGATGGTCATCAGACAAAATGTAGTACAGATATTCATTGTATGTGAAAATTCAATAGGCTATGCAAGAACTGTGAATTTCTTGACTCAAAACTGCTTTCAAAAAAGTTAGGTGATTTGAGGGCTGGTGCAGGGGTTGGAAAAAAAGCCCAATCATAAATATCTCATGCTTTGTGGTCTCTGTCACAAGTGCTCTAACTCTACCACTATAACATGAAATCAAAAACAGAAAACACACACATAAACATGGCTATACTCCAAGAAAACTATTTATGGAGATTTTTCCTGCAAGTGTAGTTTCTTGTCCCATATAGAGCATATGTTCCGGGGTCTGTCTTTCGGTATCTAATCTTAGCTACTCCTACCACTAACTGGGTGATCTGGGGCAGATATAACCAGATGTTTGCCTTAGTGTTCTCAAATAAATATTCTCAAATATATAGTGCTAATATAATGCACTACACAGAGTCATGAGAATTACATATTTGTACAATGAGTGCAAAAGATCCTGACACACAGAAACCAAAAGTACTCACGATGTACTGCCATTCCACAGAAAACGTAAGCGTCAGATAAGAGAATCGGACATGGAGTCCCCCGTTTCCTCAGTATCCATTTCTTTGGTGATAGCTTTCTTCTACCCGAAAGAGATCCTGGTCCACTATATATAGGGGAGAGGTGGCTACTTCATCGCATTTCTCAAAAGACCCAGATTACACCAAACAGAAATTTCTTCTTCTCTGGCCACAGTGAATATTTTGTGATTGGCATATGACCCAAGCTGAATTCTCCCTGAGACCAGTGTCTATCAAAAACATGCTTCAATAAAAATAATTTATAAGGCCCAAGCCCAGGAATCAATAAAAATACTATCAATATAAAATAAGGCATAGAACGTGTAGACCTGTAGTTCTTTTTTTTTTTAATAAATATAAAGCTTTTATTTAAAGAATATAAATTTCCAAAGTACAGCTTATGGATTACAATGCTCCCCCGCATAATTTCCCTCCCACCAGCAACCCTCTCCTTTCCCGCTCCCTCTCCCCTTGCATTCACATCAAGATTCATTTTCAATTCTCTTTATACACAGAAGATCAGTTTAGTACATATTACGTAAAGATTTCAACAGTTTGCCCTCACATAGAGACACAAAGTGAAAATACTGTTGGAGTACTAGTTATAGTATTAATTCACAATGTACAGCACATTAAGGACAGAGATCCTACATGATTTTTTTTTAAATTGATTAATTATGCAATTTCCAATTTAACACCAATATTTTTTTTTCTTAACCAAGCCTACCAGGGATTTTTTTTTAATTTTTTGATTATTTCTTTCAAGCACAACTTGATCTACTCCAAATAAACCTAATAAATTAGTAGCTCATGAAAAGAGGACCCTACCATCTCTCTAATTACAAACAGTTATATAGAGATTCGAGATTTCTGTGGGTATCTGAACTGTACTGTTACATTTTATTCAACTCTCAGAAAATGAGTGGGGAAAATTACAAAGACTTCTTTGAAATACAACTTAAAAGGTATTTCTTGCAACAAAAATTTATATCATATTATAGAGCTGTAAGTTAGGGGAACAGATTAAAGTTGAGAATGACAGGAAATAGATAACCATACTAGCAGGATTCTTTTAGTTCCAAGCAACAGAAAATCCAAATCAGAAGATTAAGCCCAACACAGGAGCGCTGACTGGCTAACACCATTCGGGAGGCCAGGAGTACGTCTGGGTAAGGCTGCATTCAGAAGTTCAAACAGCGGCATTCAGGTCTCTTTTCCTGTATTTTACAAGGGGCCTTCAACATATTCGTGGAAAATGTGTGCTATGGATAAACTTGCTCCAGAATAAATGTATCCTTTAATTCCATTTTCCCACAAAATTGTTGGAAGCAGGACCCTCCTGGGTCTTGCTTACCTTTTCTTGAACATACCCTCCAGTGAGGAAGAAGAGATGACTCCATGTGCCCTCCTCCTTAGGGTCTACTGCTTCAGCTCCATCAACTCTAGTGGAAAGAGAATTTCTTATCTTCAATGTCTACTTGTCACCTCCAGAGAAAACTTTAAACAGCTGGTCTCATTAGTTTATGCCTGGACCAGGCAGAATGACAAGGAGAATGGGTCCTATCATGAGATGCCTGTTCTGAGTCACATTTCAGAGTGGGACACAGAATTCCATTAGAATCAGAATTAGACAGAATTAGAATTCTATTAGAATTCCTAAGGAGAGGTCAGCTCCTCCCACTCCAGCCTCTCAGCAGGGTTACAGGGAGATGAAAATCAACATATAACTATGACAATCATACGTGGGCTGAGCGCCCAGGAAGACTTTCCTTCATTTTTCACTCTCTATGGTCTGTCAATGACTCCTAAATGGATTAGATGCTTACCCACAATGACAAAATCTTATTACTGCTCAAGTGCAAATCGATGTGGAGGGTGCTGGCCTAGGGGCTGTTACCAAGTGCTCAGGACTGCAGGAGGCTTCTTCATTAGGCAGGGGTTTCACAAGGCTGCACAGTCTGAGGGTCCCATGTCCCTGAAGCCTCATAAGAACTCTCCCATTCTAAGGATTGTCTTCTTACTGGTAAATTGAGCCCCAGAGAAGGCAGGCATCTAGCTAACTGTCATGTGATTTCTGATAAAAGCCCACCTCGAACCCTCGAGTGATCCCCTGCTTAGGCGTCTGGCAAGTCTGTTGCAGGACAAGAGGCCAAGCGCTGATTTCCAAGGCAGCTCACACACTGAGCCCATACCACGAGTGCAAACAGCAGCATTTCTCTAAGGACGTTCAGGCAAGAGCCTTCACAAAGCGAACTTTACAAAGCAATTCTGTCAGAATGATGTCCCGATTCCACTCCCACCACACACACACACACACACACACACACACACACACACACCAGAAGCCCAACCAGAATAGTCCAACTTCCAAATTCACCATACTTGGGAATAAAGAATCTCTGACTCTAGGAGAAGAATTTTTACATCTCCATGTGTCAAGATAAAGAATGCTCCATCAGACTTGCTACATCAGGCCACAGTCAAACACATGGACTGGCTGGTGGGTTATTGAGACAAGGAATGAAATTGCACGGGATGACTGAACCCCTTGGAATTCATAGCATTCCTTGCTGTTTCGTTCACCATGGATTAAAGACTCAGACTTGTATTATTTGCATGAAGCTGTTCAAACAAGAATGTGCTCATATTGGGGAATGAAGATTTTAAATATAGTTTAAACAGAATCTGAAGTAGGGACCAAGGAAAATCCCCAATTAACGATGATAACTACAATATTTTGTGCTACAAATAAACCTATTTTTAAACAAAATAATTGATACTGTTTTCCAAAGTTTTCATAGACTTGCTTTGTAATTTCAATAACTAGAGCAAAGTAATACAACTATCACCTAAGGGAAACATTTTGGTTCATGTATTTAGCATAATTTTTTGAATACCTACTATGTGCTAGCCTTTAGGTGCTCAGGTTATAGTAGGAAAGTATATGTATTAAAAAAAAAATTTATTTGAAAGCCACAGTTACAGAGAGGGAGAAACAGAGGCAGAGAGATAGAGGTCTTCAATCCACTAGTTCACTCTCCAAATGACCGCAACAGCCAGGGATGGGTCAAGCCTAAGCCAGGGGCCAGGAACTTTCCAGGTATCCCACGCAGGTGGAGGGGCCCAACAACATGGGACATCTTTTGCTGCTTTCCCAAGCATATGAGCAGGGAGCTAGATCAGAAATGGAACGGCTAGGACTCCAAACAGTGCCCATATGGGATGATGGTGCTATAGGTGGCAGCTTTACCCACTATGCCACAGTGCCAGGCCCCCAATGTATATCTATTACCCATTGTGGTAGGTTACTCAGATTTCATCACTGGTCTTATGAATTTCAAATTCTAATGGAGTAAGAGACCCATAGAAATCTTGAAAATAAATTAAATCCCACAAAAATTTCAGACATAAGTTGTGTCAAAGCAGGAGTTGCCAAAGTATAGCCCCCAGTCTCTTTCTGCAAATAAAGTTTCATTAGTCCACAACCACAAAGGAGTATCTGGCCACATTATCTGTGGCCACTTTTGTGCTTCCATGGAGAGTGCATTATGTGGCTCACAAAGCCCAAAGTATTTGCTCTCTGACCCTTTATGGCAAGTTTGCTGACCTCTGTAAGGAAACAAAAGGGGCAATTATGTTGAAGTGCTTGGGATAGGGAACTGTGCATAAGGTCTGGGAAGGAATGACAGCAGCAGTTGAGCGGAGACCTAGGAACTAAGGAGCCAGCCATGGGAAGCCAAGTGCTTTACACAGACAGAACAGGGCGAGATTTTGCAAGTTTTGCTTGTTTGGTTATACTAAAGCACTGCCTTAGAGGTAATGAACCAGTTGCCAGGCTATAGCATTAATGGTGAGATAAACATGAAACCTTCAGCGCCCAGCTTGCTTCCTGTACAAGGTGATAAAAGCATTTTCAAGTCTTCTCTGTGTTCTCATTTGAAAGAGGGAGGAGAAGTTCACATAGTTCGATGAGCAATCTACAAAGGAATGCATGACATACTCCTGGATGACAGCCCCGATTTTTAGTCAAGGGTTAGAGTCAGGGGCAGGTGTTTGGTTGAAACACTGCTTGGGAATGCCTGTGCCCCATATCTGAGTTTCTTCTAATGTGCACACTGGAAGGCAGCAGGTCTCTGCTACCCACATTGGAACTTGAATTGAATTCTTAACTCGTAGATTTGGCCTGGCCCATTCCTTGCTGTTGTGGGCATTTGGGGTGTGAACTAACAGATGGGAAATCTCCCTCTCTCTCCTCCCTCTCCTCCCATCTCTCTGACTCTGTTTCTCAAATGAACAAAGTAAAATTTAAAAAGGATTTACAGCCACAGTCCTTCAGGGGTCTTTAAAAAGCCCACGGCAATGCCTGTTCTCTTCTAACCCAGTTGTCCTTGGACTGTTGTGAGATGCTGCCGTCTGATCCTTAGGATGACTTTCTCTTTGCGCTGCCCTGGGACGAACTCGCCCTTGCCTCTAGGGATGGTCCTCTGTCTCTCATCCCCTTGCCTTTGTGCCTGTTTGACCCATCTACTTGAGTGCCATGGGCAACATCTTTTCAGAGAAAAGGTAAGCCAGTATCATTTTGGGGGAAGAAGAAAGATCAAGGGCAGGGAATCTAAGCAAGTAAGACAATGAGGAAATCCAGACCATCTAGAGATACTTCTCTTTCCACCTGTACAGTAAGTGGCTTCTGTTACTGGGGGAGGTGGATGCATTACTGTCCAGAGAGCTTTCTTCCTCTTCCATAGTGTCCCGGGTCTTCATTCACATTTTGTGGGTATCTCACAGCCAAGTCCTTTAGCTCTCAATTCTAACACCATATTTGAAACTATTTCAGGTGGAAACCTGTGCTTAGCAAGCATGTCCTTGCCTCTATTAAAAACTTCATGCTCCAATTTCAGATATTTTCACGATACTTGTGGTGGTCTTGGATGGATAAATTAAATCTGCTTTTCTCCTGATTGCCTTGCTGGCCCCCTTTGTAACTTCACTTTGTATTCCTCTCTGTTCAATACTTCTCAAAGTACTGAGAGTTTAAAGAGGTACAATAAATCCCAGATCAGGTTTTAATGACCACGGTAAGCCTGCTTGTAATATGTCAGTGAGCTGAACCTAAAAGCCAATGGGGACCAGGCCATTTCTGCCTTAGTAATTGCCTCCACAGAAAGATTTATAATGTCATTATCTGAATCTATAAGAAATAACTCACGGAGCTGAAATACCCTAAAAAAATATTACAATTCTCTTAAAATCCAGTCATTCACAAATGCTAAATCATAAAACTTTTTAAAAGATGCTTTATGTTAAAAGTAAAACCCAGTAAAAATACAAACCCTCATTTCTTAATCAGGTTCCTCATTCTTTATGTATCTGGTGGTAGCTTTGCAGTTTTCCAGGATGTATTTATAAACCTAACATTAGGCTGCAAGATTCCACAGCAGCGTGAGAAGCCGCTGTCTGAAAAGGTATTTCTCCTCACCGTTTTATCTCTGTGTGGTGCCACAGAGTGGGGAGGAAAGGGCTAGTTAGTATGGCGATAAAATTAATTTCAGCAATAAAAGTCACCTTTTTTCCTAATTTCTCCATGGGAAAAAAAAAAAAACACCCAACTTCCTGCCAGATGTACCACAGAACTATGCTAGGCTATTTCTGCAGCTTCCCTTCCCCCTTGGTGTTCCCAGTAGAAACACAAAAGGAGAGGATCAGTCTCTTCTTTCACAGAGCAGGAAACATCCTCCCCAATTTGTTCTGAGTTTCAAAGACCTGGTCTTGCCATGTCCCCCTCATCTCCCTCAGCCATAAAATACAGCAACATTCATACTAATTTCTGCAGTACTGAAATATTCTTTGGAGCAGAGGATCTAACACAATTTTAAATAACCCTCAATTTTTTTGTGTGATTTATAAAGTCACGTTTTCTCCGGCAGACAAAGTGATTTCCCATGAACTTGAACACTGAATTGGGTTCTTCCTGGTATTGCTCCTCCTCTATTAGCCTCCTCAAGGTTGGGATTTTTCTCTGCATTTTTATTTTTATAAACTTTTTAATGATTTATTTACTTATTTATTTGAAGTCAGAGTTACAAAGAGAGGGAGAGGTGAGGAGGAGGGAGGGAGAGAAAAAGAGAGAGAGAGACAGAGACAGAGAAAGAAAGATATCTTCCATCTGTTAGTTCATTCCCCAGATGGCTACAATGGCCAGGGCTGAGCCAAATCAAAACCAGGAGCCAGGAACTTCATCCATGTCTCCCACATGGGCAGCAGGGGCTCAAACACTTGGACCATCCATCACTGCTTCTCCCAGGCCATTAGAAGGGAGCTGGATCAAAAGTGGAGCAACTGGGACTGGAACCGGCACCCATACGGGATGGCAGTTTTGCAGACAGTGGCTTTACCGACTATGCCACAATGCTGGCCTTACATTTTTAATAACTAGGACTGTAGCTAAGCCTTGGCAGGGGTAAGTGTTGTAGACAGAAAGTTGCTAAAAAGCACTGGGAGGAAAAACAAATCTTGTGTCCTTTGTTTACATTCCTATAGCATTCCCATTCAACAAACCACAATCACCCCATTCCTTTATTATTTCCCAGCCTGATATCTCTGTAAAAGGAAATGTTCAAGTATTTTGAGGTATCCTGAATCAACACATCCAAACCTGAAACAACCTTCCACACAGGAACTGCTTCTCTCAGGGAATGATACTACCTGTCCATTCATTTCCTTAAGAACCAGAAACCCACTACCTATATCCAAAGGATCACCAAGAAAAAAACCTACCTACAAATGGTTTGTAAATAGGAATAGTTTCTCCTATCATTCCCAGTACCCCTTGTTAATTAATCACCTGGATTATTGCAACTACTTCCAACTGATTGATCATATATTGGGACATTCAAAAATTTCATGAAAAATGGAATTAAAAATTTATTTCAGTGCAAAATTGTTTGAAGCCCAAATATACAAAAGTCTCCTAAAAGTTTATGGAACATATATTTTATGAAAAAAAATGCATGGGGCTGATGCTGTGGCACAGCAGGTTAACACCATGGCCTAAGGCACTGGCATCCCATATGGGCACCAGGTTCTAGTCCTAGTTGCTCCTCTTTTAGTCTAGCTCTCTGCTGTGGCCCAGGAGGGCGGTGGAGGATGGGCCAAGTGCTTAGGCCCCTGTACCCGCATGGGAGACCAAGGAGGAGCACCTGGCTCCTGGTTTTGAATTGGCGCAGTACCGGCCGTGGCGGCCATTTAGGGAGTGAACCAGCAGAGGGAGGACCTTTCTCTCTGTCTCTCTCTCACTGTCTATAACTCTGTCAAATAAATAAAAAATAAATAAAATAAAAAGAAGAAGAGGTCCATCCAAGGACTCAAATCAGCACTCTGATACGGTATGTAATTGTCCCAGGTGACAACTTAACCCGATGCAGCACACCAGCCCACATAAGATAATAAGATCACAGCAAGAGCAATGGAGAAAACACACCAGAATCATATCCCCACACTTCAAGGAAGTAAAATAAGAACAGAGATCTGAATGCAGAGAAGGAATAGTCACTGAAAGATTTAGAGGGCAGCAGGTACATGGCTCCTGTGATGGTTATAAGATGCAGGTGTTAAAAAGACTATGTGGCAGGAGCGTTGTGATTTTGGAGCACAGATGTTTCAGATGTGGCTGGGGTCAGATCACAAGGTCATGTGTGATGCTTGATTTTGTGTCTAATTGATGGGCTAAGGGATGTCCAGATAGCAGGCAAAACACTCTGGGCATGCCTGTGGAGAATGTTTCCAAAGAGATTGAGCTTCTTCTGGAATCAATTTTCTTGGAATCTCGTCTGAATCAGTAGATAAAGAAAATCACCCTCAGCACATTGGAGGGAACCACCCAATCCACGGAGGTCCTGAATAGAACAGGAAGGTGAAGAAGGATGAATCTGCTCCTTCTTGCACTCCCCCTCCTCCCAGCCCTCAGCTATCAGAGCTCCTGGGGCTCAAGCCTTCAGGCCTGCACTGAATTTCATCACCAGTTGCCCCACTTCTCCAGTTCACAAAGGGCAGATGAGCAGCTGTCCCAACTTCCATAATGATAAGAGCCAATTCCCATCACAGACTAATATACCTATGCCTATACCTATACCTATACCTATACCCATACCTATACCTGTATCTATACCTATTTCCTGTTAGTTCCGTTTCTCTGGAGATATCTGGCTACTATATCATACAAGCAACCTTTTACAATGCTGGTTCTATTTATGTGCAGTGGGAAACAACTGATGGTTTTAAGTGAGGGAACACCATGATCATACTTCTATTTTGGAAGAATCATCCTGTCTACTTGTTGGATGGTTGATTAGATGGAGACCATGGATGAAGGCCAAGGTCAATTGGGAAGCTGTTTTAATTTGGATACAAGCTTCAGTGACTCCCCATTGCCTATACAATGAGTTCCAATTCCATTACATGACATGTAAGACCACTAAATTCCAGCTCCCAACATATCATCAGGCCCACTTCTGAGTACTCTCTAGGAGTCCCCACTCTACATCTGGCTGGTACACAGCACCTTGAACTCACATTAAATGTTTTCCCTCCAGCCTTTAACATGTAGCTTTCACATTTTCCAATTTTCCTGAAAATACATGTCCTCCTTCAAATCTCACTTTCCCATGGAAACTCTTGAACTCTCTCCTTCCTTAACCATGGAATGCACCTGTTTTAAAAATAAAACAGATATCAGGGCCAGTGCTGTGGCCTAATGGGTAAAGCTGCTGTCTATAGTGCTGGCATCCCATATGGGTGCCAGTTTGAGTTCTGTCTGTTCCACTTCTGAACTCTCTGCTATGGCCTGAGAAAACAATAGAAGATGGCCCAAATCCTTGGGCCCCTGCACCTGCATGGAAGACCTGGAAGAAGCTCCTGGCTCCTGGCTTCAAGTCAGTCTGCCTCCGGCCATTGCAACCATTTGGGGAGTGAACCAGCGGATGGAAGATTCTCTCTCTCTCTCTCTTTCTCTCTCTCTCTCTTTCTCTCTCTCACTCTGCCTCTACCTATCTGTAATTCTGCCTTTCAAATAATAAATAATTTTCTTAAAAAAAAAAAAGCAGATATACTTCTTGCCACCCTGTGGATTACTGCTTCATGTTATCGTTTACCTCTTGTTTGGTTCTCTCATTTTTCCATGTGTGTGCATATGTCCTATTTACCCACCACAGCTGAAAGTCCCTGAGGGTAGAAATTTTCCTTATGTTTCCTCAACTCCCTGCAGTGCCTGGCACCACGCCATACCCACAGCATGGCACTCAGTGTATGTTGGTCTGCTGTACACTCAGCATGAAAATCACTTCTCAGAGGCAACAGGAACATCACAGCAAGGTGCCAAAAGTTGGAGGAGATTTTTTTAAAACACGATTTTCTTAATAGCTTCCCTGAAAGCTTCAGTCCTACAAATAATGCCACGCCTTAAGTAGAACTGGATATGGAAGATGCAATAAGCTTGATGCACTGTTGATCGTGTGCTCTGAAATTCTAACCTGGATAGAGGTCAGGGATTTAGAGTCAAACCCTTTGGAGGGTGCAGCTCAAAGGAGAAGGTTGCAATCTTGGTTTAGCCCTAGATAAACTAGATGTTGATGCAAAGCGAGGTTTAAAAGTGGACTCTGGGCCGGCGCTGTGGCTCACTTGGCTAATCCTCTGCCTATGGCACCGGCACCCTGGGTTCTAGTCCCAGTTGGGGCACCAGGTACTAGTCCTGGTTGCTCTTCTTCCAGTCCATCTCTCTGTCATGGCCCAGGAGGGCAGTGGAGGATGGCTCAAGTGGTTGGGTCCCTATACCTGCATGGGAGACTGGGAGGAAGTACCTGGCTCCTGGCTTCGAATCGGTGCAGCGCCGACCATAGCAGCCATTAGGGGAGTGAACCAATGGAAGGAAGACCTTTCTCTCTGTCTCTCTGTCTACAACTCTCTCTCTGTCTCTCTTTCTAATTCTGCCTGGCCAAAAAAAAAAAAAAAAAAGTGGACTGAATTTAGGACTGAGGCCAGAGAAAACCAAGCTCAGTGACAGGGGAAAGACATCAACATCACCTACTGCATCACCTATTGCATTGCCTGTGAAACTACCACCAGAACTATGCATGAAGTTTGGAAAGAACCGGACTTGCCACTTGTCTTTATTTCCTGTGGGCAGGAAACAAAGGAAATTCTCTCGAGGGGTTAAAACTTTAACATGGAAGAACAGAAGGATAAAGGAGAGCAACTGACTGAATGACAGCAATGGTATTTCTGTTCTCTAAAGGTATTTTCCTGTGTTCATCATGTGGCAAGTCCATGAGAGGGACCATGGGACTCACCCGGGGGAAAGTTGAGGGAGCTCTCAACAAGTACATACAGAATATGGAACTGCTGGCTGTTGGGGGAACACAACATACACAAGGAAAGAGGTGGTTTATGAAAAGATGGATGACTGGAGCCACAAAATGCTTAGCCAGGGTCCCTTTGTGATAACTTCTAGATTTAGAGACTTGGAACTCTCTCTTAATTACGCAAGCTCCTGAGCATTCCCAATCTCGGCTCTGAGACGTTTGAGACCAGATGATTCTTGGTTATGGAGGCGTATGCTGTAGGATGTTAGGAGCCTCTTGGCATCTACCCGCTGGATGCCTGTTGCTCCTCCCTCACCCAACTGCCACCTGAAACCTCTCCAGGCATTGCCAAGCACCCCTTTGGATGAGGTAGGGGGAGGGCAAATGTCAACTCTAGTTAGAAACCACCAATGGACTACAGTTAGGGACCTAAGCTTAATTTTCAGATCCTCCATTTCTTCATCTGTAAAATGGCTTTAAGTATCTGGCATCTCAGAGTGCTGGAACACATGTAACGGATAAGGGTGTAAACCACAAACACAGTTCTTGCCCAAAGCAAGGACTCATCCAGCATCAGCCTTCCCTACTCTTATTCTTTTCATTTGACCATGGCCCAGGAAGATAACTCCATGCTCTGAATACTTGTATTAGCTTTAACTCTTTCAAATAACTGGAAGGAAAAGGCTATTTTTCTGCATGCTCTTATTTCTGATTCCTGTTAATGAGCAACAATTTACAACTCACCATGGAATTTTTTACAGGTGAGTTCAATGTCCCTGAATGCACTTAACCTCACACTGCAAATATTTTGGATATTAGGAAATCGTCAGATATTTGCCTTCTGAAAAAGAGGAGCGGGAGAATGCTCATTGTTTTTTCTCATCTTTAAGTCAGTTTTCAAATGAAACAATAGAATGGTGTGCATCCTATTATCTAATTGTAGAACTGATTTTCAGTTAAAGCATCCAGGTTTTTGACATAAATAGTCATGGAGTTATATAAGTTTTCAGCATGACATTATAGGAATTGTTAAGTGCCACACACCAGAGGCTAAAAGGGTCTTAGCTTAAAAATTCACATTAGCATCTAAATTAAAATAAATCATGTCTTCAATGTCAGCCCTAGGTAATCTGCAACCTGTGTGGTAGAATTAGGGGTCATGTGGGAGATCAAAAGGGATATGGAAAAGAATTTTTTATTTTTAATTTTTATTTATTAATTTAAAAGGCAGAGTGATGGGCCCAGGGGGTAGAGGAGGATAGGGAGATTTCCCATCTGCTGGTTCACTCCCCAGATGACCACAACAGCCAGGGCTGGGCCAGCCTGAAGCCAGGAGCCTGGTACTCCATCTGGGCCCAAGTACTCAAGCCATTATTTGTTTCTTCTCTGATGCACTAACAGGAAACTGGATGAAAAGTGAAGCATCTGGGACTCACACTGGTACTCCAATATAGGATGCTGGCATTGCAGGCTTAACCTGCCACACCACCATTATCTTAGTTGTTTCTTTGCCAACTAAGGGCAAGATATGAATGACAGAGTACAGATAGACCGCCCACTTGTTAACAAGCCTTTCTCTTTGTGTGTGAACCCTGCAGTTATGCTTGCCAACAAATGGCATTACTGTGCAGGCAAATACAGCATTACCATGCAAAACAATTTAAAAAGTGGAAGTCGGGGGAGCGGCAAGATGGCGGAATAGGACAGGAGCACACCGATAGTCTGGGGAGAGACAGTTTAATAAAAGTGGAGATACTGCAGGTTCAAGGAAGAGTAGGGGAAGAAACAGCAGAGGAAACCCTTCCAGAACTGGAGATTCACGGGGGACCTGCGTGGAGAGCGTGGGAGCCCGCAGTTTAGGACACCAGCAGCAGATTCAACACAACAGCGCTGGAATGCGAGGTGAGCAGAACCCCAATAGCCCGAGATACCAGGAGGGAAGCGGAAAGAGGAGACTAGAGCGAACAAGGCTTGAAACCCTGCGGGGAAAAGTTCACCAGGCTAACTAGAAGAGAGAGAGAGAGAGAGGAAAAAAAAAAGTGACCCATACAGACACGAGTTTCTCTCTCTCCGCTCACCTCTCAAAGGTGAGCAAGACAAAGAGCAGGCGCCATTTTGGAATACGTCATAGGCAGGGCGACCTCGGGTCGGCACTGGCCCCGAGCCTAGCAGAAAAACCTGACTCTGGGTGGGAGGGGTGAATTAACAGGAGATTAGAACCTAATGAATGTGTGGTGCTAATGAACTGAGACTGTGAAAAAAGAGACGGTGGGGGAGAGAACTCACGGAAATCACGAATTCATGTGAGTACTCTCCAGAGACGCTACAGTTCAGTAGCCTTGGCAGCCCAGTGGGAGACTACAGGAGAATCTCAGCCCACACAAAGGGCCGCAAAGATTCCCTCTCTGGTCCTTGGGAAAGAGCTTCCGATCTCTGGCTCCTGTGGGTATATCATTCGCCTGCTAACCACCCCCAATTCCATTCAGCTGTGTGGAATTACTTCCCTTTTGAACCAAAAAAAAAAAAAAGTAACAGAGAGAGATTTACCACGCCTAACCTGGGAGTGTCTCCTTTGACACACCCTCAACCCTGAGGAAACAGAGCTCTCAGGCCACACCCATCTCAAGCCTCTAAGGCTCCATCAAAAGCAGACAGTCCACTTAACCTAGAGTCATAGCATAACTAGAAAAAAACACCACAGTGAAGAAACCAATATGCCAAACAACAAACGCAAAAACCGAGGTAATAAGAACAAGGAAGACACTATGGCATCCCCAAATGAAAAAGACACCCCAATTCAAGATTACGAAGATGATGAGATAGAAGAAATGCAAAAAGCAGATCTCAAAAAATTGATAAGAACACTAAGAAGTACTCAAAAACAAATTCTTGAACTACAGAAATCCTTAATGGACAAGGTAGAAAATCTCTCTCGTGAAAATGAAATATTAAGGAGAAATCAAGCTGAAATGAAACAACTAATAGAACATGAAACTGTGATAGTGACGAGAAATCATAATGAAGTGAAGAATTCAATAGATCAAATGAAAAACACATTAGAGAGCCTTACAAACAGAATGGGTGAGGCAGAAGAGAGAATATCGGACTTAGAAGACAGAGCACAGGAAACTATACAGTCAAACCAAAGAAAAGAAGAGGAAATTAGAAATCTAAAAAATATTGTTGGGAATCTACAGGATACTATTAAAAAACCCAACATTCGAGTTCTAGGAGTTCCTGAAGGCATGGAGAGGGAGAAAGGATTGGAAGGCCTTTTTAGTGAGATATTAGCAGAAAATTTCCCAGTTTTGGAGAAGGAGAGAGACATCCTAGTACAGGAAGCTCATAGAACCCCTAGTAAACATGACCAACAGAGATCCTCACCACGACACGTTGTAATTAAACTCACCACAGTGAAACAGAAAGAAAAGATCCTAAAATGCGCAAGAGAGAAACATCAAATTACTCCCAGAGGATATCCAATTAGACTCACGGCAGACTTCTCAACAGAAACCCTACAAGCTAGAAGGGAATGGCGAGACATAGCCCAGGTACTTAGAGAGAAAAACTGCCAGCCCAGAATATTATATCCTGCAAAGCTCTCATTTGTGAATGAAGGTGAAATAAAGACCTTATATAACAAACAAAAATTGAAAGAATTTGTTGCCACTCGTCCAGCCCTGCAAAAGATACTTAAAGATGTGTTACACACAGAAACACAGAAACAAGGCCATCAACATGAAAGAAGGTAAACGAAGGGAACCTCACAACAAAAGATCACAGGGAATTCAAAGCATACACTAGAAAATATCTTTGGCAAATGGCAGGGCAAAGTTACCACTTATCAATAGTCACATTGAACGTTAAAGGTCTAAACTGTCCTGTTAAAAGACAGAGATTGGCTGATTGGGTTAAAGAACAAAAACCATCTATTTGCTGCTTACAAGAAACACATCTTTCCAATGAAGATCCATACAGACTGAAAATAAAAGGATGGAACAAGATATACCATGCCAACAGAGATGAAAAAAGAGCAGGTGTAGCCATCTTAATATCGGACTACATAAACTTTAACACAAAAACTGTTAAGAGAGACAAAGAGGGGCACTATATAATGATTAAGGGATCAATACTACAGGAAGATATAACAATTCTCAATGTATATGCACCTAATTACAGGCCACCGGTTTATTTAAAAAATTTGTTAAGAAACTTAAAGGGAGACTTAGACCCCAACACAATAGTACTGGGGGACTTCAATACTCCACTCACAGATGTTGACAGATCGACAGGACAGAAGATCAACAAGGAGACAGTAGATTTAAACAACACTATAGCCCAAATGGATCTAACAGATATCTACAGAACTTTTCATCCTACACAGAAAGCATTTACATTCTTCTCAGCAGTACATGGAACCTACTCTAGCACTGACCACATATTAGGCCATAAAGCAAGTCTCAGCAAATTCAAAAGAATTAGAATCATACCATGCAGCTTCTCAGACCATAAGGAAATGAAGTTGGAAATTAGCAACTCAGGAATCCCTAGAGCATATGCAAACACATGGAGATTGAACATCATGCTCCAGAATGAACAATGGGTCACAGAAGAAATCAAAAAAGAAATCAAAAATTTTCTGGAAGTAAATGAGGATAACAGCATAACATACCAAAACTTATGGGATACAGCAAAAGCAGTGTTAAGAGGAAAGTTTATATCAATAGGTGCCTACATCAAGAAACTGGAAAGGCACCAAATAGATGAGCTTTCAATGCATCTCAAGGATCTAGAAAATTTGCAGCTAACTAGACCCAAATCTAGTAGAAAAAGAGAAATAATCAAAATCAGAGAAGAAATCAACAGGATTGAATCCAAAAAAACATTACAAAAAATCAGCCAAACGAGGAGCTGGTTTTTTGAAAAAATAAACAAAATTGACACCCCATTGGCCCAACTAACTAAAAAAAGAAGAGAAAAGACCCAAATCAGTAAAATAAGAGATGAAAGAGGAAATGTAACAACAGACACCACAGAAATCAAAAGAATCATCAGAAATTACTACAAGGACTTGTATGCCAGTAAACAGGGAAACCTATCAGAAATGGATAGATTCCTGGACACATGCAACCTACCTAAATTGAACTAGGAAGACATAGAAAACCTAAACAGACCCATAAGTGAGTCAGAAATTGAATCAGTAATAAAGGCCCTCCCAACAAAGAAAAGCCCAGGACCAGATGGATTCACTGCTGAATTCTACCAGACATTTAAAGAAGAACTAACCCCAATTCTTCTCAAACTATTCAGAACAATCGAAAAAGAGGGAATTCTCCCAAATTCTTTCTATGAAGCCAGCATCACCTTAATTCCTAAGCCAGAAAAAGATGCAGCATTGAAAGAGAATTACAGACCAATATCCCTGATGAACATAGATGCAAAAATCCTCAATAAAATTCTGGCCAATAGACTGCAACAACACATCAGAAAGATCATCCACCCAGACCACGTGGGATTCATCCCTGGTATGCAGGGATGGTTCAATATTCGCAAAACAATCAACGTGATACACCACATTAACAGACTGCAGAAGAAAAACCATATGATTATCTCACTAGATGCAGAGAAAGCATTTGATAAAATTCAACACCCTTTCATGATGAAAACCCTAAGCAAACTGGGTATAAAAGGCACATTCCTCAATACAATCAAAGCAATTTATGAAAATCCCACGGCCAATATCCTATTGAATGGGGAAAAGTTGGAAGCATTTCCACTGAGATCTGGTACCAGACAGGGATGCCCACTCTCACCACTGCTATTCAATATAGTGCTGGAAGTCTTAGCCAGAGCTATTAGGCAAGAAAAAGAAATTCAAGGGATACAAGTTGGGAAGGAAGAACTCAAACTATCCCTCTTTGCAGACGACATGATTCTTTATTTAGGGGACCCAAAGAACTCTACTAAGAGACTATTGGAACTCATAGAAGAGTTTGGCAAAGTAGTAGGATATAAAATCAATGCACAAAAATCAACAGCCTTTGTATACACAGGCAATGCCATGGCTGAGGAAGAACTGCTAAGATCAATCCCATTCACAATAGCTACAAAAACAATCAAATACCTTGGAATAAACTTAACCAAGGACATTAAAGATCTCTACAATGAAAATTACAAAACCTTAAAGAAAGAAATAGAAGAGGATACCAAAAAATGGAGAAATCTTCCATGCTCATGGATTGGAAGAATCAATATCATCAAAATGTCCATTCTGCCAAAATCAATTTACAGATTCAATGCAATACCAATCAAGATACCGAGGACAGTCTTCTCAGATCTGGAAAAAATGATGCTGAAATTCATATGGAGACACAGGAGACCTCGAATAGATAAAGCAATCTTGTACAACAAAAACAAAGCTGGAGGCATCACAATACCAGATTTCAGGACAGACTACTGGGCAGTTGTTATCAAAACAGCATGGTACTGGTACAGAAACAGATGGATAGACCAATGGAACAGAATAGAAACACCAGAAATCAATCCAAACATCTACAGCCAACTTATATTTGATCAACGATCCAAAACCAATCCCTGGAGTAAGGACAGTCTGGTTAATAAATGGTGCTGGGAAAACTGGATTTCCACGTGCAGAATCATGAAGCAAGACCCCTAACTTTCACCTTACACAAAAATTTATTCAACATGGATTAAAAATTTAAACCTACGACCCGACACCATCAAATTATTAGAGAGCATAGGAGAAACCCTGCAAGACATAGGTACTGGCAAAGTTTTCTTGGAAAAGACCCCAGAAGCACAGGAACTGAAAACCAAAATTAACTACTGGGATTGCATCAAATTGAAAAGTTTCTGTACTGCAAAAGAAACAGTCAGGAAAGTGAATAGGAAACCAACAGAATGGGAAAATATATTTGCAAACTATGCAACAGATAAAGGGTTGATAACCAGAATCTACAAAGAAATTAAGAAACTCCACAACATCAAAACAAACAACCCACTTAAGAGATGGGCCAAGGACCTCAATAGACATTTTTCCAAAGAGGAAATCCAAATGGCCAACAGACACATGAAAAAATGTTCAAGATCACTAGCAATCAGGGAAATGCAAATCAAAACCACAATGAGGTTTCACCTCACCCCGGTTAGAATGGCTCACATTCAGAAATCCACCAACAATAGATGCTGGAGAGGATGTGGGGAAAAAGGGACACTAACCCACTGTTGGTGGGAATGCAAACTGGTGAAGCCACTATGGAAGTCAGTCTGGAGATTCCTCAGAAACCTGAATGTAACCCTACCATTCAACCCAGCCATCCTACTCCTTGGAATTTACCCAAAGGAAATTAAATTGGCAAACAAAAAAGCCGTCTGCACAGTAATGTTTATTGCGGCTCAATTCACAACAGCTAAGACTTGGAACCAACCCAAATGCCCATCAACAGTAGACTGGATTAGGAAATTATGGGACATGTACTCTACAGAATACTATACAGCAGTCAAAAACAATGAAATCCGGTCATTTGCAACAAAATGGAGGAATCTGGAAAACATCATGCTGAGTGAATTAAGCCAGTCCCAAAGAGACAAATATCATTTGTTTCCCTTGATTGGCAACGACTAACTGAGCACCAAAGGGGAAACCTGTTGAAGTGAAATGGACACTATGAGAAACAGTGACTTGATCAGCTCTTGTGCTGACTGTTGTTGTACAATGTAATACTTTATCCATTGTAGTATTTTTTTTATCCTAGTACTAGTGGTTGAACTCTGTAATTAACACACAATTATTCTTAGGTGTTGAAATTTTAACTGAAAAGGGATCCCTGTGAAATATAAGAGTGGGAATAAGAGAGGGAGGAGATGTACAATTTTGGACATGCGCAATCGGAACTGCCCCAAATAATGGAGTTAGAATTGTGCCAGGGGATTCCAATACAATCCCATCAAGGTGGCATGTACCAATGCCATCTCATTAGTCCAAGTGATCAATTTCAGCTCACAATTGATCACACTGATAGGTCTAAGAGTCAAAGGGTTCACACAAACAAGACTAGTGTCTGCTAATACTAACTGATATAATGAAAAAGGGAGAGAATGATCCAACATGGGAAGCAGGATACACAGCAGACTCATAGAATGGCAGATGTCCTAAATAGCACTCTGGCCTCAGAATCAGCCCTTAAGGCATTTGGATCTGGCTCAAGAGCCCATGAGAATATTTTAGGCATGGAAAGCTAAGACACTCTGAAAAACAAAAAAAAGAAGACCTAAATGAAAGATCTCTGCGAGTGAGATCCCAGTGGAAAGAACGGGGCCATCAAAGAAGGAGGTACCTTTCTCTGAAGGGAGGAGAGAACTTCCACTTTGACTATGACCCTGTCGGAATAAGATCGAAGTTGGCGAACCCTAAAGGCTTCCATAGCCTCGGCAACTCATGACTAGAGCCTAGGGAGATTACTGACGCCATAAACAAGAGTGTCAAATTGTTAAATCAACTTCAGGAGTCACTGTGTACTTACGTCTCATGAGGGATCTGTCCTTAATGTGTTATCCAATGTGAAATAATGCTATTACTAGTACTGAAACAGTATTTTTACACTTTGTGTTTCTGTGTGGGTGCAAACTGATGAAATCTTTACATAGTATATATTGAATCGATCTTCTGTATATAAAGATAATTGCAAATGATTAAAAAATCTTGGTGTTAAACTGGAAATTGCACAGATAATTAATCAATTCTTTAAAAAAAATCATGTAGGATCTCTGTCCTTAATATGCTGTACATTGTAAATTAATACTATAACTAGTACTCCAACAGTATTTTCATTTTGTGTCTCTATGTGAGGGAAAACTGTTGAAATCTTTATGTAATATGTACTAAACTGATCTTCTGTGTATAAAGAGAATTGAAAATGAATCTTGATGTGAACAGAAGGGGAGAGGGAGCGGGAAAGGGGAGGGTAGCAGGAGGGAGGGAAGTTGTGTGGGGGGGAGCCATTGTAATCCATAAGCTGTACTTTGGAAATTTATATTCTTTAAATAAAAGCTTTATAAAAAAAAAAAAAGTGGAAGTCCTGAGGGTATGTTCATCCAGTTTAAAGGTTGGCAAACTTTTCCTGCAAAGGGCGGGAGAGTAACTATTTAAGATATGTGGGCTGTGTAGTCGCTATTGCAACAATTCAACTCTTCAGCACAAAACAGCCACAAACATGCAAACAAATAAGATGACCATGTTCCAATAAAACTTTATTTACAAAAAGAGGCCAGTGGTTTTATTTTGTCCAAAGGCTTTGGCCTGCCCACCCCAATGAATGCCGCCTTCTTGGTATCCCTGGCCTTAGGTATGTATTATCTGCCCTTGTCACTCCTGTCTGACCCATTCTGTGCAAATATCCACAGGGAAATGATAAATACATAGCAGCCTTTTCATTTTCTTATGACTCGACAGAATGATCGAAAAGGCTACTCATTTTAACAAAATTATTCCAATGTTTTTGCAGACTAAATAAGGCTAGTATGGAGCAGCACATTTAATTTAATTTTCCCCTCCAAAAATAAAAAGCAGTCATATTAAGAAATCCCATCACTCAGCGCTAAGAGGAAACTCCTTCAAATCTTCAGTGCTACAGTAATTACTGGCAAAGAACCCCTGATGAGAGATCCTTGAGAGATGGGAAGTGTACCCAGAGAACTAATAAAAACCCAGTCAATTGCTGTTGGATATCTCTACATAGATGCAGGGAGGCAACAAGGAGAGAGCAGAGTTGCCACTGGCACCCAGTTTAAAAGGAAGGTCAGAGGGAGGGATTTCAAGGGGGAGTTTGTGGGGAGTCTTGGGAACACAGAGGGAATCATACTTCCTCCTGGGCTCTGGCACAGTGCTACTGCAGGGGCAGAAGCGTGCAAGCCCAGACAGCAGGAGAATAAGAAAGGAGGAAAATGCCATAATCTTGGAGTAAACCATGAACACTGAAATAGGTGATTTTTAAAATTATTTCTTAAAATATTTTTAACCTTAAAACCTTTTATTTAAGGTATATAAACGTTATGCAATTCAAAAATACAAATTACTGATTTCTGTGCTTAAAAAAAAAGGAAGCAGAGGAAAGAGGGTGAAAGAAGGAGGGAGGGCGACAGGGAGGGATATAAGAAAGCAGCCAGTTTGATCTGCTGGAGAGAAAGGTATGGTTTTCACTTACCTCTATATCTCCAGCTTCCAGCACAATACCCCTGGCACTTTCTAGGTGCCTGGTGAGTATCAGTCAAGGAAAAGAAGCGAACAAGAAAGGAGGGCACTATCATGTAAAAAAACAAAAACAAAAACAAGCAAGCAAGCAAAAAAACCAGTGAGAAACCAGAAAGATCCATGTGTCCACCAAGGCTAAAGGCCAGTTAACTTCTCCTGTGGAGTGCTGGAGAGTAAAGGAAGGAGGGAGCAGTAGCCAAGCAGCCCATGAAGCCCAAGGCAGCATGAAGAAGAATCAGACTCCATTTGTGTGGGAGAATCCTGGGACATCAGGGCGACTCTCCACATAAGGGGCAGGAATTGTGTGCTGGGCTAAATGAACCCTCATGTGGGGGGACTTCAAAGCAGCTCTCTGCTTTGTCTGACGTATGTGGGCCACCATCAGGCAGTGCCCTGTTCTGCATGTGAACAGAAGTGCTCTGGTGACAGAGCTGCCTGATAGCCACGCAGGAGGAAGCCTTCTGCACTTTCTCTCCAGTGCACCTTCAGGAATATTGCTGGGATGGTTGCGAATTACAACCTCTGTTCTCACTAGAGGTTAGGAAACCCCGAGAGCAGCGAGTTTCTCCAGAGAGCAGCTGTAGGGGAAGCTGTAATCAGTCACCAAGTGCCCCTGACACTTCCCAGTCTCTTCATGGCTAGGGTGGGGCCAGCAGATTTAGCCTGGAAAGGATGCAGTCTGCACTGAGGTTGGCTTGCTCACTCTGCCACGGTGCCCACAGAGGCTACTTGCTGCAAATGCAGAGTTCAAGGACAGAAGCAGGAGGGATCTTGCATCAATATTCAGGGAACAGCCATGAGGGGCTCCCCTGAACCCCTACCAACTGTGATGTAAGGCAGAAACGCCCCACCTTGTTGTTAAGTCCCTGAATTTTCAGGCTTTCCTTGGCGCCATCAGCATCGGCAAGCATGACTTGTCATATGTCATCACCCCACTCTGGCTTTGCTAAATGAAGTCCTCTCAAGCTGGGCATTTAGCAGAGAGGTTACTATGTCTGTGTCCCACATCAGAGTAGCTGAGATCAATGCCCTGCTCTGGCTCCTGTCTCTAGCTTCCTGCCAGTGCAAACCCTGGGAGGTGCTGGTGATGGCCCAAGTAGTTGAATCCCTGCCATCTACTTGAGAAACACAGATTGAGTTCCAGGTTCCTGGCTTCAGGCTGACCTAACCCCAGCTGTTGGGGGTATTTGGGGAGTGAACCAGTAGTCAGAAGATCTCTCTCAAGTAAACAAACAAATATTTCTAAAAGATTCTTTCAGATTCAGGTGATAGAAAATTCAAACTAGCTTAAGGGAAAAAAAATACTCAGGCACATGTGGACCCAGAGCTTTAGCAATGTAAGTTGGAATCACAGTCTTTCTGTCTGTCATCCCTACCTTGAATGGGTTTTACTTTCATGGTGCACTGAGGCCTGCAGAAGCCCTGGGCTCTTTCTATTTAGTGACAACAGCTTCACCCTAGATCCCACCTTTCCACTGAAAAATCCAGAGAATGTCAGAGTCTCTTTTTGGTAGCACCTACAAAAGCCACAGGATTTAATATGATCAGCTAAGGACAGCTCAGATTACCCTGAACTTCAGCTCATCTTTGTGGCTAAAGAATGCAACATCATGGTCACTTGGGTGTCAGTCCTCTGTTCTAACTCTGGAGTTGAGGGAGAAGTCTTCCCAGCATGTGTGGACCAAGGCTGGGGAGGCAGAGGTTCCCCACATAGCCACATGCCTGTGGCTAGGAGAAAAGGGAGAATAGCTAGGGAGGTAGAAGTGGCCTCTAACGACACAACGTGAGATGCAGTCACAAGTCTCGTGTTCCTTAGGAGCCCCAGGGTGTCATTCTATAACTCTTCTGGGGACATTTATCCCTTGAAATTTGAAGGGTGGAAAGTTCCAATGATGAGATGAAGTTCTTATATTTAAGACTATGTTCAAGATGGAAGAACAAAAGATACAGCGTTACTCACAAGAGCAACATCACTATAAACACCAATGCTCCCATTTATAGAAATGCAGACAACCAGATTCTTTATAAATTGATGTTTTATTTTGAGATGGCACAGAGTGGTTGAAAGACACAGGCTGTGATTCAGATTGATGTTTCCTCATTGTAGTTATACATCTACCCATCTCTTTACTGTGTGATCCTGTACTTGATCTTGTATAATAAGAGTCTACTCTGTCGTGTGAGGACAATGCTCTCGTTGTGCAAAGTTGTGGCAAGGTTAGAGAGTAATGTATGGAAAGAGCCTGACATACGGCCTGCTCCAGAGTGCACACTTGATAAGACTGTGCCTGTCTTCGTCTTTTAGGATCACCACTATTGTGCATCCATGGTATCTGAGGTACATTACAAACCTCAGCAAATAAATTATCTGTTATTGTTAGCTCTATGAATTTTTGCAGAATAGGTAAAATAATCATTGAATGAATCGAAGGAAATTGAAGGAAAGGAGAGAGGCATGAAGCAGGGAGGGGGCAACAGATTTCATTCCTTTAACAAATGTTCTTGAGGGACTAACGTGTGCCAGTCATCATGAAGGTTAGATACACTGCTAAAACAGATCTGACCTCTCCCCTTCTGGAGTTTACAACATAGCAAGGAAGAAAGATGACAAGTGATTACACATAAAAATAATATATTCATGCATTAAGATAAATTTCAAGAAACTAAAAGGGATGCAATGTTAGGTAACGATTCATATACCTGGTAGACAGGAAGATCAAAGAAACCTCTCTAAAGAGATGACAATTAAGCCAAGACCAAAAGATTAAATTGCAGCAGTGTTATTAATAGTTCTGATACTATAATCCCTCACTCATGCTAGGATAAAGTTGCAAGTACATAATTCAAAAACATCTATAAAATATCTCTACAACAATAATTCTTTTGCATAAAAATTAAGGTCAGTAATATTCATGCATTCAATAAACATTTACTGAGTACCAATGTAAATCGATTCCACCAACTGATGGCTTGGCATCTTGAAATGCATATAAAAAAATGTGTGAACCAACACAGATGAAACAATTCTTACAAATATCCACAGAAGAAAGAACAAATTTATATGCAAACAGTGCAACTCTCTATATTTCTATTACAAACCTTCTGAGTTTGTCTGAACCAAATTTCTGTGCCAGCATTAGGGTCATCACTATCTGTTAATAAATGAGTGAATGATGTCTCTGGTTTGTGCACCTGCTGATTCCCTGCACTAGAACAGAAGCTCTCAAAGGGCAATGCACTGTCTGCATGTTTCCCCACTGTATCTCCAGTGCTTACAAGAGCACTTGACACAAGCTAGGCACTCAACAAATTGCTGGTGAATGAATGAATTAATGCACGGATAAATGTGTTTGCATTTCCCCAAATATATTTGCATTACAGACTTGTAATTTCACACTGGGTTTAGTCAATGTTTTTTTAACACACTGACACTTATAATCAAGACTGAATCTTACTTATGCTAACAAATGCTGATTCTCCCTAATACACAGTATTGCTTTTCCCAGCTCTGAACATTAGCTTCTCATTCAATCTTTATGACATATATTTCTGAATAAGTAAATAGGGTCCCATGTGTAGTAGCATCTATTGTGAAACTGATCACTATCATTCTATTTCATTAGGGGCTGGATACAGAGTTAGAAACCTACTGGGAAATAAAGAATTATGAGAAAATGATGCAAATAATTATAAGTAGGACCATTCTCTGATAGAGTACATGAGTCCCTACACAACTAATGTTCCTGAAAGTATCAAGAAATGGGGAAGGTCAGAAGTAGACTGCATGGTCAACAACCTAAGGTCAGGGGCTTTTGCAATGGGAAATCTCAAAGCCAAATGGGCAGGTTGAAGTCCTTCTGGCAACCAGGACTGCAACCTTGTTTCCTGTCTGTGCTCAGCAGAACAAAGGAACCACAAGCAGCACCAACCAAGCCATGTAACTGTCATTTATATCTCCTTATTCTTCCCATATACTCTGTGTGATATATTACCCATACCACTAATTGTTCACATACACACAAGTCAAGGTCTTTTATTATGTGAGGTCATCAGTCAATGATAACAGATATACTGATGAATTAGTCTCCTCATCACAAATTGAGCAACATTTCCATTCAAGATGATACATGGACCTTTGAAACATACTCAGTAATATTGTGTCTCAGTCTTCTAATGCTTTTCTCTGAGTGTACATTTAGATCTTCGTACATCTGTCTATCCACATTAAACACCCAGTATTCATTTTCTACTCTTGGGAACAGGAACATGCTCGTCTTGTACACTGCTGTATTCCTAGCTCAAGAACTTAGAACATAGTAGCAGCTCAGTAAACTCTTGGGATTAAAACTAAGGGAATGTTGAAGGTGGGTAGTGTGTGGTGCCATGGGTTAAGCCTCTGCTTGTGATGCAAGCATCCCATTTTGGAGAGCCAATTCAAGTTCTCGCTGCTCCACTTCTGATCTAGTTCCCTGCTCATGTGCCTTGGAAGGCAGAAGATGGCATATGCACTTGGGCCCCTGCAACCTATGTGGGAGATATGAATGGGGTTCCTGGTACTTGACTTCAGCCTAGCCTAGCACTGGATGTTACAGCCATTCGGGGAGTGAACTGTAGAGGGAAGATTCTCTCCCTCTCTCTC
This sequence comes from Sylvilagus floridanus, assembly GCA_949820135.1. NCBI lineage: Eukaryota > Metazoa > Chordata > Mammalia > Lagomorpha > Leporidae > Sylvilagus > Sylvilagus floridanus. The sequence continues at coordinate 121,563,135 of OX463231.1, read as the reverse complement.
TCTCTCTGCACTCTGCCTTTCAATCACATAAATAAATCATTTTAAACAGCTGTTTAAAAATAAGTGAATGAGGATGTGGCATGAAGAATCCTAACATGACCCGCACAACCTTCATCCCCTGGTGTGATTCTGGTGATAATGTTATGGCTATTTAACACAGAAAGGGGATATTTTGGTGGATGTGAGGATTAAGATGGGGAGACTGTCTACAGAGATGTAACAGAATCACACAGAGGGGGACAGCTTTCTACAGCTGGGAGCAAAATGGGAATTACCAAATATCAGGAGGATTCAAAGCCCCTTCAGTGACTTTGAAAATGGAGGAAGCCACAAGAGGACCAGAAAGTCGTCCGTAGGACCAGAAGTGGCTGCCAGCCAACAGCCAGCCAGAGAGCAAGAGACCCCAGGAACCCAACTCCAGCAGCAGCATGGATAAGCTTTTGGGAGGAAGCCTTTCCCCAGTGCCCCAGGAGAGAGTCCCGCCCAACCAGCCACTTTGATTTCAACCTCGTGAGACCCTGAACACAGCACCCAGTGTATCCCACCCGAAGAACTGTGAAATCATACATGAGTGTCCTTTTAAGTCACTTAATTTGTGGTCATTTGTCACATAGCATTAATAATTAGTATGGAGAGAGCGCAAACTGGGGAAGATGGCAGTAGCAGGATCAGAGTAGTATTTTAATTGTTTGAAATTCTTCCAAAAAGCAAATACAGCAACCAAATAGTAAGATCAAAGATTTGTGTTGCCCCGAGGGACTCACTGGGAAGCACAGTGAGCCCGTTTAAGGTAGCAGGCACAAGTGGCAGTGCTGCGCATACTCAGAGCCAGTGAGGACAAGAGGCCAGAGTGAGTTCTGAAAGGGGCGGGAGCTGTCTGGATCAATGTGCCCTCAATGCTACAGCCAAGTTTGCCTAAAGGTCCAGGCCTCACACAGAGGGAAAATCTGGAAAAGAATAAAAATTGAAGGCTCAGATAAGAGTGAGAGGATGAGGGGTTAGACTAAGAGCCAGAAAGATCTAAGGAAGCAAACCCCTCTCTTTGTAAACATGGTGTGGAAACCACAGAAGAGGAGCCTCTGTGAGGTGAGATAAATACTCCTGAACCATATCTCCAAGTTCAGGAAAACAAATTTCATATTAAAATGACAACAGAAAAAAATATTGAAGTCAGATCCCTTGCAACACTACAAGAGAAAAGAGAGAGCTAAGCAGCCCAAACATGCTTATAAAGATGAAAGCATGCCAGGAAGACGGGCCCTCAGACAGATCAGAACTACAGCCTACTGCATGATATGGTGAAATTACCCAAGACTGGAAAACACAGAGTCAATCAGAACTAGTAAACTAAGACACAAAGTAAAAGAACAGAGGAAATACCATTTTAAAAATGAAATCAAAACTAGGAAAAATACAAAGTTAAAATCATGATAAATATGAGAGAATCAACACAATATAGAATGTCAACCTAACTAAAAGGTTTAAAAGAGATTTTTAAAAATTCAGGAAAAAGTGGCAAATATTGAAGAAATGCACAGAAGAACCAAAAATGAATGGAAAAGGGGACTCTCTAAAGAAGAAAACCAAAACAAGGGAACAGAACACATTCAACAGTAACATAATTTAAGATAGCTCCCCTAAAATTAAAAATCTCCATTTTTTTTTTTTTTTTTTGACAGGCAGAGTGGACAGTGAGAGAGAGAGACAGAGAGAAAGGTCTTCCTTTGCTGTTGGTTCACCCTCCAATGGCTGCCGCGGATGGCACGCTGCGGCCGGTGCACCGCGCTCATCGGATGGCAGGAGCCAGGCGCTGGGTGCTTTTTCCTGGTCTCCCATGGGGTGCAGGGCCCAGGCACCTGGGCCATCCTCCACTACACTCCTGGGCCACAGCAGAGGGCTGGCCTGGAAGAGGGGCAACCGGGACAGAATCCAGTGCCCCGACCGGGACTAGAACCCGGTGTGCCGGTGCCGCAAGGCGGAGGATTAGCCTGTTGAGCCACGGCGCTGGCCAAAAATCTCCATGTTTTAAACTGCATATTGCAGGACTCACCACTTACCTGAGATTACTAACCAGCAATGGCAATCTCCAAAATCTACTCAAAGCAAAAGGAATACCATTTGGACATTTGGGTAAAGAAGAATTATTTCTAAAGAAAAAAATGTCTTCAGACTTTGTGACAGCAACAATCAACGCCAGAAGAAAATGGACTACCATACTTAAAATATCCAAGGGGAAAGTGAGCCAAGAATTCTATATCCAGCAAAACTGAATACCAAGAACAAAGGGCACAAATGATTGCCACAGGTGGGAAATCAAGGTGAAGATCAGGACCCTCAGGGAGCAGTATTATAGCACAGCCGATTAACCCACTGCATGCAATGCAGGCATCTCACAGGGCACTGGTTCACGTGCCACTTCCAATCTAGCTCCTCACTAATGCACCTGGGAAACCACAGAAGATGGCCCTGCCAACCATGTGGGAAACCTGGGTAAAGCGCCTGGCTTCTGGCTTCAGCCTGGCCCAGCCCTGCCCATTGCAGCCATTTGGGGAGTGAACCAGTAGATGGAAGACTCTCTCTCTCTCTCTCTCTCTCTCTCTCTCTCTTTCTGTCCTTGAATGCATGTGTTTGTGTGTGTGTCCATCTCCTGATGTAACTCTACCTTTGAAATAAGTAAATACATCTTTAAAAACAAAGGCAGAGCCCCCATGATTTGCAGACTTCAAGTGGGAATAGCCAAAGCCTATCAGACTTCAGCATCCTGTCTGCAGGATACAGGAAGCAACCTGAAAAAGCTCTCACTGGCAGAAATGTGATAATAACTTTCATGGTTCAAAATCTATCATGTATCTCCTAATGCTACAATGACATTAATAGGAATATCAATAATAATAGAACAAAAGGGTTGGCCTCCTATGGGAGAAGCAGAGATCTGACTCCATATTTAAAAACTGATAACGAATCGAGCCTTCATCTGCCTTTCCTTATGAACCTCCAGGAAGTCAAAAGGAAGACGAGGCAAAGCATACTTAAAAAGCATTGATTTGATCAGATATATCAATGTTTCACAGTCAGAATCAGTCCACTCTGCCACTGTAGCGTGAAAGTAGCCATAAACAATAAGTAAATGAATGCATGCGACTGTGTGCCAGTAACGCTTCTTTCACAAAAACGGGTGTTGGGCCAATCCCTGGTCAAGAGTATGGTTATTCTGGGAGGACAGAAATGAAAGGGGATCAGGATGAACTACAGGAAGGGGTTTCTGAGATAGCCAGCAGAGTTCTGCTTCTTGAGGCAAGTGATCACTTATTCAATATCTGTGCTTTATTTTCAAACAAAAGGGTAAAATCAAGTGATTTGTAAAGAAAGTGAATAACGATATGCTGCTATTCAGTCATCCTATGCACAATAACTTCACTTTCCCCTCATGTGATGCTTTGTTCTCAAAGAAGCTGAGTGACTCATGGGAAGGGTGGCCTACAGCAACAGTCAAGGCAGGGCCAGGACTCCACTGCTAGCCTGTCTGATCCATTTCAGGTGTCAACTTGGCTGGGCCACGGTATCCTGATATTTGGCCAAACACTCGCTTAAGTGTCTCTGTGAAGGTATGTTTAGGACGAGCTAAACATTTAAGTCGCTAGACTTTGAGGAAAGCAGATGGCCTTCCACAATGTGGTGGTCTCATCCCATCACTGAAGGTCGTAGGGAAAGATTATTGAAGCTCACTGAAAAGGAGGGAATTGTGATTCCAACTTGGCTACATCAGCGCTACCCTGGGTCTCCAGCCGACTGGCCTGCTCTGCAGACTTTGGGCTGGCCAGCCCCACAATTGTGTGAGCCAACTCCTCAAGACTTCTCTCTCTCTCTCTCTCTCTCTCTCTCTCTCTCTCTCCTATTGGTTTCATTTCTCTCCCTTTACAAATTATATATATGAAGTACTTCAAAAAGTTCATGGATAAATTGAATTAAGAATAAGTTTACTTTAATGCATAAAAATTGAAAGCCATGCCTGCTTTTTTTTCATAATATGTATCCTTATGAAATTTTTGAAGACCATTTATGTACATGGATTTCAAATATTTTTTGCAGTAAACTTATCTTTTAATTCCATTTTCAAAACTTTTTGAAGTACCATTAAATTTGTGTAAATATATTTTCTCTGTGTGCATGTACATACATGCATATACATATATATGCATATATACATGCAAACACACACACAAGCACCCTATTGGTTTTTTTGAAGACCCCTAATACACTGATGTGGTTTTTTCCAACTTTTATTTAATAAATATAAATTTCCAAAGTACAACTTTTGGATAACCTCCCTCCCACCCGCAACCATCCCATCTCCCACTCTCTCTCCTATCCCATTCTTCATCAAGATTCATTTTCAATTATCTTTATATACAGAAGATCAACTTAGTATATACTAAGTAAAGATTTCAACAAAATGGTTTACTTGAAGAACCCTAATACACTAATGTGTAACCTTGAATAAGTTTCCCACCATTTCTGTGGTCCAAATGTTTCACTAGTAAATTTGCTCAATAATTGTAGCAGATACAAAAAATATCTAACTACTTACCCAATATATTGAGAAGGGTTTTTCCTAAGCAGAGCACAGAGCCTTCCTGGGAGACTGCCATTTGGCTTTACCCCCTTGTTCTGACCTCATAAAGAGGATGCCTGGGAGAGCAGCAGCCACCTCATGATCATGAAGATGAAAACCACATGCTGGGGATCGTGGCTAAGCAAAGGAGCCTGGGTCCCTGGTGTCATCACTTAGCCATCACACTGGTTGGGTAAAAACTGCTCAGTTGCACCAGAAAAGCTGCTATGGTTCAAACTAATAAATCTAACTGCAACCTTCACCTTCAGAGTCAAGCACAAGACAGCAAATAATGAGCTAGTATTTTTCAGTTACAAGAACATCCAGAACATAGAAAGCACTCAATCAAGATTGCAGTTATTCTCTCTCTCTCTCTCTCTCTCTGCCTTTCAAATAAATAAATAAATCTTTAAAAAAAAGAGTGCAGTTATCATTGTACCCTCCTTCCATGCTGATCTCAGTGTGGATGCAGCAACAGCTGTAGACCATGACACCCTCAGACCCAGATCCAAAGGAAGAAAACTTCATCTCTCTCTCCATCTCCCAACAAAAGTCCTACCTTGGCTCTCGAGGGCCGTGGGAGATGCTGATTTAATTTAGGTCAAGTTGGACTCAGGTCTGCTGTTGAGGACTGGGATCTCGGTTGCCCAATTTAGTAAATAAAACTATGGATGCATAGGCAAATTAGAATTTCAGGTAAGCAATGAATCTATGAATTGTTTTCAAAGTAACATATTGCATGCAATGTTGGGAATATTTGATTTCCTGAAACTGTTATGTAACTGATGTCCTATATTATATCTAACAACCCTAGTTGGGGCCCATGACACCCAAATACTTGTGCTGAGAGGGTGGTAGGGACAATGATTTGGTAGTAGAGCCCCAGTGTTACTTCTGGAGCTGTGCTATCAAAAACAGGTAAACATTGGGGTGGCAAAATACATACACACACGCAGACACAGACCCACACATACAGAGAGACACGCACACAAAGAGACAAATAAAACAATCATAGAAACTGTAAGATGAATATCTGCAACCAAAAGATATGGGGAGATGGTACAGCTCTGAGAATTGCAATATTTATAGCATGAGGGAAAAAATCCTGCTCGTACATAAGCTAATGGTAATCCAAGCACACTAATGCTTTTGACAGACAGAAAATTTCTATTTTTTTCCCTCTAGTCATTCAGTTGCTGGATGAAATCCCCAATAAGACATAAAGGAAATCACAGCCAGAGTATGAAGATTCAGAAAGAATATAATTATGTGATAGGTGTATGTGTGTGCTGTAAGATTGCACATATCTATCTCTTTCTTAAAAATAGATTGCATAAAGAAAATCTCTGATTTCATTGAAAACAATAATTATGTCAGTTATACTAAGAAAAGGATTATAATACCCAGAATTTGGAATAGTTGGTAACTCAGTCTAGTGTTCTGCATATTTGTTGCAAATTTGGATATGCTGGTATGGTATATACCAGTGTGTTTCTGTGTTTGAATACATGGACACATATACACATATTTATATACATATATATGTATGTGTGTATATATCTGTGTGTATATATATTATAAATAAATTATATATAGTTATATATATATATATATATATATAATTTCTCCTAAGTCTTAGCCTGTGGTCTACTTAAATCTTGCAAAAATCCACTGTGGAGACATGATTGGAATTAATATTATGTGAATTTCAATGGTCTTAAATTGGGCAGTTTTTAGAATGCCAGGACTCAAGTCCTCTGATTTTATATAACTGACAACTTTTGAAAAGCATGTTAGCCAGGCAGACTCTGCAACAATTAAATAAGAACAAAAGGCTTCTAGTGCTGACTTTATTGCAAATACATATAGGATGTACAGTTAATTCTCTCCCTTTACAAATTCTACCAACAGCCTACACTGTAGCCTCAATTCTATCACCCTCTGTGCAAACTCAAGCTTTGTGATAATAGAGGAATTGGATTCGGGTTTTTACAAAGAGGGATATTCCAAATTGAACAAAGGATTTTGATACATGACAACAGAAAATTGTTTTTGTTTCCTATAGAAACGATGAAGAATCACTTTTTAAAGCCATTGGCATTGAGCGAGAAATGCCACATTCATTCATTCATTCCCCTTTCCTTCATCCATCCAGTGTTCACTGAGCCCACATTTTGTGCCAGCTTGAAGCAATGGGGATACAGGAGGGACAAGGACACATTGTCCCACTTCCTGGAAAGATACTCCCATGATGGGTCACTGGGATGACACTGCTTCTACAATCCATGAAGGGCTTTTTGTGTTTTGCTAAAACTGGCTATATGCTCACTTTTTTGCATATCACCAAATGGCAAGACAACCATCATGAGCTGCATGAGCCTGAAACAACTCAAAAGAATATTTTCTGTGAAATACAATATTAGAAAATAACATTCAAACAGGAAAAAATAGCAAGCAGCATTTATCCAACAATGCATCTTTTCATTTAATCTTACTGTTGAAGAAATCTGTCCTAAACTCTTGGTCCCAAAATGAGGTAAGTAGCTGTGGCATATTTTGAGCTTCAAAATGTTGAAATTTCTGTTACATATCATATTTAGTGCATGTTCTACCTGTAGGAAAACTGTAACATTTAATAAAAAGATTCTTGGGGAAAATTTATGAAGCCTCATATACACAAAGGGACTTCAGAAAATGCAAGGAAATGTGATTAAAATCTAAGTTTATTTTGATGCAGAGTATATTGAAATTTACGCATAAGTTGTTCATAATACGCATTTGTCTTGAACTTTTCAAAGATCTTTTGTATGCAAGGATTTTAACATTTTTCTGCACCAAAATAAACTTATCTTTGAATTCCATTGAGCAGTTGAGCAGGCTGCTCTGACTGGCAGCACTAGGGACATGTGAGAGAGAAAGAGAAAGAGAGAGAGAGAGAGAGAGAGAGAAAGAGGGGGAGAGACATGGAGGGAGGGAGGGAGGGAGGGAGGGAGAGGTGTTCCATATTTAGTGCCTGAAAAGCTCATTTCTTTGAACACCAATTGATTTGTCAAAAACCAAGTCACATTATAAAGAGATGACAAAATTCACATTATAGACATCACTTACTCAGGAATGATAAATCATCCAATTGAACCAACATGGATAATTAGACTGCTTATATTTGTGAGTACAGCACAGTCTTTTGTTTTGTTTTGTTTTCCTTAACTCTTCTTCACCTTCTTTATTTTTAATCCCCATCTTCCCACAGTCAGTCCATTCCCTAACTCCATATACATGTACAAGAATCATATGAATTTAATTTAATTTATAGAGTAATGCAGTTCTTTGCTACTCTAAAATAATCTTCAGGTCAGCAGCAAGGGCCTTCCCTGGGAGCTTGTAAGAAATAGGGAAAATCCTTTGAGGCACAGAAATGAGCAATGATGGTTTGGAACAGACCCCAAAGTCCAGAAAACAAAAGCTAAAATAGATAAATGAAATTTCAAGGGCAGGCATTTGGACATTCCATCAAACTAAAGAGTTTCTGTATAGCAAAGGAAGCAATCAAGAGAATGATGAGGTAACCCACAGAATGGCAAGAAATTTTTCAAATTATATATCTGAAAGGGGGTTAATAATCAGAATATATAATTTACTCAAACAATTCAATAGCAAAAGAAAAATCCAACTTAAAAATGGACAGTAGATCCAAACAGATAATTCTTCACTTTAATTTCTATTTATTTATTAAAAAGACAGAGACAGAAGGATCAGATGAGATCAGGTGCATTCAGGGTGGTGTGGCCATAGATGACAGAAGGATCTTCCATCTATTGGTCCATTCCCCAAATGCCCAAAACATCCAAGGATGGGACAAGCAAAGGCTAGGGGTCTGGAAATCAATCTGTTTTCTCGTGGGTGGCAGTGACCCAACTGCTTAAACCATCACCTGCCTGCCTTCCAGGTGCACATCAGCAGGAAGCTGGAATTGGAAGCAGAGCCAAGAGTTCAACCCAGAAACTCCAAAATGGGATACAGGCAACCCAAGCAGCAACTGAACTACTGTACCAAACACCAACATCAAAATGCCCACATGTATACGTGTGTATAAAATACAAGTCAGTGTACATGAAAAACTGCTTACCATTACCAATCATTGTAGAATTGCAAATCAAAATCACAATGAAATCTTACCTGACTCTAGCTAGATTTGCTATCATCAAAAAGACAAAATAATAACAACAACAACAACAACAAATGCTAGTGAGGATGTGGAGAAAAGAGAACCCTTGCACACTGTTGGTATAAATCTAAGTTGGTGCAGACACTGCAGCAAACAGCATGGAGGTTCCTCAAAAAAAAAACAAAAAGCACAACTACCAAGTGATCCAGCAATCCCAGTGTTGGACACATTGGCTAATTATTTAGTAATCTGGAAATGCAAGGAAAACGAAATCAGTCTCTTGAAGAGACTCCTGCACTCCTGTTTATTGCAGCACTATTTGCAATAGCCAAGAAATGGAAACAACCTAAGTGTCCACCCATTAATGAATGGATAAGGGAAATGTGGTACATTATGGAATATTACTCAGCCAAAAAAAAAAAAATTAACGAAGCCTTGTCTTTGGCAACAACATGGATGGAACTGGAGGTCACTATGTCAGGTGAAATAAGGCAAGCACAGAGACAAGCACAGCACAAACTCATCCACATGCGGAGCCTAAAGTAGGGTGATCTCACAGAAGCTCCAAGTGTGATGGCGATTATCAGGAGCTGAGAAAAACAGCTGGGGGAGGGATGGCGAAAGGTTGATCCGTGAGTAGCTAGTAACAGTGAGACAGAAGCTAGCAGTTCTGGGGTTCTAATACACTGTGGTGTGACAATGGGCAATGTTAATGCACTGCATATTTCTTTGTAGGAAATAAAACCAGAAGAAAGGATTATAAATGTTTTCATAAGCTCTTTAGGTTTCTTTGTATTTTCACCATAAAGAATTAAATGTTTGAGGAGACAGCTGTATTTATCCTGACTGGACATTACACAGGTATAAGCGCATTGAAACATCATACAGTAGCCCACAAATAAGTACAATTGTTATGTGCCTGTTAGAAAAAGCTTCTTTGAAAAAGAAATGCAGAACCTCAGGCCCAACCCCTGACCTACTGAATCACAAGATCCCAGGTGACACGTGTGTACATTAAAGTTTGAGAAGCCCTACCGAAAACCTTCTCTTCATTCATCCAAGACAGAAAATTGATTTTTTCAAAAAAGAATAACAAAATAAGCAACCAACCTACAGACAGGACCTGTACTAACCTGCATTGACAAAAGGCAGGAAATAAAAAAGGAAGGTGGGTGGGGGGTGGGCAAGGAGGGAAAGGGGGAGGGAGGAGAACAAAGGGGCTAATTATTTAATAATCTGGAAATGTAGACCTTTATTTCAACACACACTGTGAACATATCCTTCTCCTATTCTAAGCTCCAGTGTTTGCTATTTCCTACAAAAAGGGACTAAAAGCCAGAGCACCATACATTGTGTATAGGTGAGATTTTAATATGCTACAGAACCCCCAGTGCCTAATGAAAGCCTTTTAAGTAAATCTCATGAAGCTCTAATCTCAAAGAGCCTCCCATGTACTTCTCTGCTGTTCTTATTTAATTTTTAATAAGAACAATTCCACGCAGCTCGAACGCACGGCTCAATTAAGAAATATTCCTACCAGGCATCTTTGAAACACTGCAGCATTCTCCTCATTCTGTTTCCTGATGACCCTCGATTTAGTCGTGTTGAGAGGTTTTGTGGGAAGGATGGGGGGAAATGCAGCTTATTTTTTAATTGCAAGTTCAATTTCACACTGCTCTTCATGAGATGGCAGACCAGTTTTCAAAGACTGAAACACTACTCTTGTCTCTGCTGCCAGAAGGCTACAGTGGAATAACTTAGTATTGTATTTTGAAATTTCAAGTGGCATCTTTGATCTGACTCCTTAGGCATTAGATGCCCTTGAAATTATATTGAGGTCATGAGAAGTAATTTTAAAAGAAACAATTGTGTCTGAATCATAGAATCTGAACCACAAGTATTCTAAAGTAATCTAAACTTAACTCTCTTATAATGCTGCACAGTTTATAAAAGAAATATTGTTTAGTTCTCCCTGGTAAAATTTACCTTGCACTAATGTATCCTTTCCAGAGAACAGCCTAAAGATTTAAATCTAGCCACAAATTTTCACTGGATGCTCCTATTTTTTCCAGCTGAGAATTCATGTTTACACCTATATCTGTAAGTCTAATACATCAAAATGCCCACATGTATACGTGTGTATAAAATACAAGTCAGTGTACATGACAAAAACCACCACCACAGTACTGTCTCTGTTGGTTAATTTCAGAGGCACGAAAGCATAATTGCAGAGGCACAAAATTACACATTCACTTTTATTTGCAACCCATCAGCTGCCTAAAATGTAAGGAAGCTCACTAAATTCAGTAAAATAGAAGGGCACTTAAAAAAGTGCATGGGAAATGGAATGAAAAGATAATGTGGTTTTTCCAGGAATGTTTCAAATCCCCTCATATAAATGGGACAATTAAATATAGAATTGTGAGGAGAAAAGAAGGCTAAAATAATAAGAGGACAAATGTCATCATTACGTCAGGGCTGCAATGACACCGATCACTGAGGCTGACTTTGCCTGGCAGAGGTCAGAAGACTGTGTGTCTCCCAATTGCAGTAAGAGAAAACACACAAGCACACCAGAAGGAAGACTTTTCACAGCCCCAGATCACTCTCACGTAAGTTGGTATTTTGGGAACCTCAAGCCATCCAATAGCTAATGTCTCCAACTTTACCCACATGAAGGATAAAACACAGTGACATGGATTTCTGTTTGAATAATCTTTATAATACAGTGGGACTTCAAAATGTTTCCAGAAAATATGTGCTGTGAAAAAAATATGCATTGGTTTCAAATTTTTACACCCAAATAAACATCCTTGAATCCTTTTTTCCATGAGGGGTATGAAGTCCCCTTGTAAGGACACCAAGAAGGATGTTCTGCAGGTTGGTGACGTAATTCCACAAGGAGGCTGACCTATCCAAGAGGGAGACACACAGATCCTAGAGATAGTGCCCAGGGTTTGCTCAAAAGGACTTCAGGTTTGTTCCAGCACTTGGACAAACAAGGTACAAACACAGGATCCAGTTTCCAGAGGCATACACCATGCAAAGATAAACTAGGAGTAAGTTTTATCAAACCATAAGATAATTTTCCACATGCTACTCCTTTTCCCTCACCACTTAATTTTTTTTAAAGATTTATTTATCTATTTGAAAGTCAGAGTTACACAGAGAGAGAAGGAGAGGCAGAGAGAAAAATAGAGAGAGGTCTTCCATCCACTAGTTCACTCTCCAATTGGCTGCAACAGCCAGAGCTGTGCAGATTATAACCCAGAATCCAGGAGCTTCCTCCGGGTCTTCACATGCAGGTGCAGGGCCCCAAGGACTTGGGCTATCTTCTACTGCTTTCCCAGGCCATAGCAGAGAGCTGGATCTGAAGTGGAGCCGCCAGGTCTCAAACCAGCACCCATATGGGATGCTGGCGCTGCAGGCAGTGGCTTAACCTGCTAAGCCACAGTGCCAGCCCACTTAATTTTTAATACTTATAAAAGCTTACACTTCTGGAAGCCTTACAATCCTTGTGGCTTACTATATGCATTATTTGCATGTATTATCTCATTTAATTCTTACCTCAACCTTAAAAGGTTATTATTACTTTTCCCTCCTTCAACAAAGAAAAAAAGCAAGACTTTCAGCAATTAGTCACTCAAGTTCACACAGTGAGGAACAAGTCCAGGGTGGATTCAGAGCTCATGGTCTAATTCCAGAGCCGGGTACATAACCACTGTACTACATGACCTCTAAACATCTCAGTGCACACCTCCCTTCCTCAAGAAATCTCCTGATCCCCACCATAGTTGGAGATTCCCAGTTTTAGACTTGTGTGCTCACTGCCCTGGGAATTCACACCTAAAAAATCCACATTTCCTTCTAGTCTGTTCATGAGGACACAGAACCAATCTTCTCTGTCTTCTCCTCTGTTTTACCCCAGAGCATGTTATAGGCATTCAAAAAATTTTTTTTAAATAAAAGAGTTATTTTTTTATTAGGACAGACTCCCAAAGTTTATGCCAGGATAAATTTGCTACTTACCAAGCACTTCCATAGATAGGATGATGATAGATAGACAGACAGACAGACAATGAAAGCTCAATGGCCTTGATACTTCTGCTTTAAATAGATCACTAAGTGTCACCTCTTAAATATTGGCGCCTACTTGCCAAGTACAAAGATGCTGATTTCTGCATATTTAATAATCAGCAAAGCCTGTTGAAAGAAATTAACCAATGGGCTTGTTTCTTTCAAGGGTTTTTTTTGTTTTGCTTTGTTTTTCAAGGGTTTGAGAGACTAACATGATGTCTGTAACCTAAGACCCAGGCTTTTTGTCTTGGTTGTCTGTTAGGCATATTTTTGCCTGAAGGTTACAGGAAACAATGGCTTACCAGATCAGGAGTGGTTTGGGGACAGGACAAGGCAGTGGCATCAGGTTGTCCCGGCCAGTGTGGTGTCCAGCAAGATCATCCAAGATTCAGGTTCCTTCTACGTTGCCCCTCTTCCATCATGTGATGGGTGCCACTGTCAGTGTGTCATGACTGAGACCAACGCACGAAAGAACCAGAGCAGCATGGGCAAAGCTTTCCCGCGCGTCATTGGTTTAACACATATTTACTGAGCGACTGCTATCTGCCAAACCTGGGACAGGGAACAAAGCAGGCAAGGGCCCCTGCCCTTCAGGAGTTGGTGCTCTGGAAGGTCTCAAGCCATTCACATTTTCTGAGTGATGCTGAGGTCCAGGCCAGAGCTCCTCAACATTGTGCTACTGACACGTGGGGTCAGATGATTCGGACTTTTGGGGCTGCCCTGTGCATTGAAGGATGTTCAGCCTCACCACTTGTCTTCAGCCACTAGATGTCAGAGCTACCAGTCCCACACATATGCCAGTTGGGACAAAGAAGAGCATCTCCAGACACTGACTAGTCTCCCCTGGTGTGTGTGTGTCAGTGTGGGCATGGGGGAGAGAGCAGACTTGCCTCAGTTTAGGAGCACAAGTCAAGGAAGGGTCCGAAGAATCAGGCATCCAACTTTCTAACAACCCATAAGGTAGGTATTATTATCCCCATTTCAGAGATTTAGGAGGGGAGAGAAAAAAAAACAAAAAACTTTATCCACTGACACTAAGTAAATCTTCTAAGGTTGCAAAGCTGGAACCAGAGTCCACCTTGGTAGCCTGTCCACCTGCTGCCCTGCCTCATTCTGGGCAGAGGAGCCTCATGGCCACACTTGGCTGCACAAGTTCAAGAGCAGTGATAACAGGACCAACAGATCCTAATCCTAACCCATTGCTTTCATCTATTCATATTACAGACTTGGAGCCATGCTGGGAACATGGTAGGAAATACTTACTTAAGTTACAGCTATTACTGCCATTATTATTGCCTGGGTTAGAGCATATTCCCACCCAAAACAAAATTGAGGTTTATTAGCAAGAGAGAAGCTTGGGCTGGATGTCATGACAAAAAATGACAAATAATGGTGCATTATATAATAGCATTTAACAGTGTCAGCCACATCCTGTTTCCTAAAGCTAAGGGATCAATTTCATGTAATAGCTCTACTAAGATATTGAAATATAAGTAAAGTAGGAAGTTAGTTCAGACATAGAACTCTCTTATATCATTTAAAACTGGAAATCCATCCATCATAAGAACTTAACTGCTTACCATGAGTTTAGAAGTGATCGCAAGTTACAGGCTTTAAGAAGCATTAAAAGCCAGTGTTTTATTCAGAGAATATTATACTTTCTTAGTCTATTGTTTCTGTCTGCAAAGCCAAAAAAAAGAGAACCATGAAGCAGAGACAATTGTCTCTTAACCATTTTCATGCTAGAGAAGGAACTGAAAACCATGCCCATGCCATGTAAAGCTGTACAGTATAGGAGTTTAATAATTAATTTATATATAATATATATTATGTGTGTAAATAAGCAAACATTCTGAGGGGCAGGCCCTGTGATGCTGCAGGTCTTAAGATAGCATCTGGGCCAGCGCCGTGGCTCACTAGGCTAATCCTCCACCTGCGGTGCCAGCACCCCAGGTTCTAGTCCTGGTCGGGGCACCAGATTCTGTCCCGGTTGCTCCTCTTCCAGGCCAGCTCTCTGCTGTGCCCCAGGAGTGCAGTGGAGGATGGCCCAAGTGCTTGGGCCCTGCACCTGCATGGGAGACCAGGAGGAGGCACCTGGCTCCTGGCTTAGGATCAGCGCAGAGCGCCAGCTGTAGTGGTCATTTTGGGGGTGAACCAGCGGAAGGAAGACTTTTCTCTCTGCCTCTCTCTCTCACTGTCTAACTCAGCCTGTCAAAAAAAAAAAGGTATCGCCTGGATACCCGTGACCCATATTAGAATGCCTGGGATCGAATCCTCCCTCTACTTCCCGTCCAGCTTCCTGCTGATGCACACCCTGTGAGGCAGCAGGTGTGCTGTGGGCTATATAGTTGGGTCCCTGTGACTCAAGAAAAGGACCTGGCTTGAGGGTTGGGTTCCTGGCTTCTGCCTGGGCTAGCCCAAGTTCTTGTGGGCATTTGGTGGAGTGAACTATTAGGTGGAAAATCTCTCTTAGTCTATCTGTTGTTTTGTATTTCAAATAGATAAAATTTTTTTAGAAAGAAATATTTTAGGGTCATACTCAAAGTACTAAGGATACAGTAGTCAGAAAATCAGACACAATTTCCATTCTTACAGAATTTATGCTAAGGTAGCAGGAGACAGAAAATGAACAAGATAACGTATACAGAGTTGAGATTTGTACCTGAGACAGAAACACTCCATGGCAGTTTCCCCCCTCCCTGAAATAGTTAAGCTCAATGGAAACAAAGGCCTGTGTGAGACTGATGAAGGCTGAAAAAAATGTTTCAGAAAACATCCAATTAGAGAATGTTGATGAATCCTTTAATTTAGAGAAAAAAAAAATGGAGTCCTAGAGAAAAGAAGTGTCTTGCCCAAGGTCACACTCTGTGTTAATCATAATCTTTCTGATACAAAAACTGCAACAAACAAAAAGACTCAATTCCAACTTAACCCAAAAAGATGGTGAATTTAAGTACCACAACTGACACGTCCAAAGGGTGAATCTGGGCATGAAGTGGCCAATCCAGGACTATAGACCATGGCGTGGGACCCTGTTTTCTCCTTTGTTGTCTTCATGGTCATTGAGGCTCTCTCTGTGAATTTACAAAAATGACCACAGCAATTCCAGCCTCACATACCACTGGGCAGGAACAAAGTCTCCCAGAGCTGCCAGATTAAAATCCCAGCTCCACTCCTGGCAAGCTGTGTGACTTCTGGCGTCTCAGTGCCTCAGCTTCCCTATTTGTGAAATGAGGACAATAAGTGTACAGACAAGACAGCGTTGTTGTGAAGGTTAAAAGGAAATTATTCAAATAAAAGGATGTTGATAAAGCAGTACCTGGTAGAGAGCAGACACTGGGTAGATGTTTGCTAATATCCTTGCCAGCTTATCAAAGATAAGTGAGGATAGAGTTCCATGTTCCCAATCACTCAGACTAAGCAAAAATAAATAAATAATAATAATAATAAAGAAAAAAAAACTAAAAAAACAGTGCAAGCCTGCAGAGGTGTGTACTGTTGCGAAGGCAATCCCTGGAGCCTGGATGACAGAGCACCCTGATCACCAGGCTTGGGCAGGGCCCATGGGATGCAGGGTGGATGCTGTCTGTTAACTCTCTTGAGCTAGAAGTATGGGGAGAGTGAATCCCCAAAGTAAAATGGGTCAATATCAGAAGGGGAAAAACTGGATGCTGGGTTGACAAGCAAAATAGTTTCCCATTCTTGAGGACTTTGGGCATGTAAGGAGGTGAGAAGCAGAGAGAAAGGAGGTGATGGCTAAAGGCAAAGTAAAACAAAAATAAATAGCATTGGAAAAGAAGATGGGAGGGGAGAGTGGGGGAGCCCATGCATCCTCTTTTTTGCTGGCTATGCAGGTGGGGTACCCAAGAATTCAAACCAAGCCCAGCCAAGCTTTTCCTTATATCCTATCTCCAGACTAATGTTTTTGGTGAGGATGTTGGCTTAGTTGCTAAATTTATTCTCAGATTCTGCTAATTCTTTTTCCGTTTTCTCTCAGTTTAATTTTAGGAAAATTCTTGAAACTTGGGTTTATAGCTAAAGTGACAAAGCAGTTTCACATGGGGACAAACTTGGCTCTCAGGTTGCCTGTTTGACTCCACAATGATTTGTAAAACCTAATTAGCCCAATATTTAATAATAAAGATACTTTATATTATATCCCAGGCTTTTGTGTCTCTTTTGACAAAATGGGACATTTGGACACTTTGGGACTGAATTTTAATACGGCAGTTGATGGAGTTGCCTGGCTCCTTTAGACAAAGCTAGTGTGTCCTAACTCCTACTCATAGCATAGCCCACGGACCAGCAATATTAGCAGCACCAGGGAATTTGTTGGAGGGGCAGAATCTCAAGCTTCATCTCAGATCTCCTGCATCAGAATGAACAAAATCACCAGGTTACACGAATGCATACACAAATGTAAGAAGCACTGGCCTGGTTCACCACTGGCCCTATCCAGGCCTTGTCCACTTCTATCACTGAAGGTCAGGGCCAGGACTTGGGCACAGCTGACAGGTATGTGAGTCTAAAATTGAAGAAGGCTCTCCATACTCAGTATCATGTAAATGTCTGCCAGTCAGGTTGCACTAATACAGGATTAACTTGCACAACACTGAGAGTACACATCTCCATAACATGTCTTGCCTGACTCTAGTCCCACACTATCGAAGAGTTTTCATTCACTGTTAACATAGGATTAGATAGTACAGAAAAATCTAGAAACTCCCTGCTTTTGCAACTGGAAACCTAGAGCTAAAAAAGAGACTCCAACTGGCCCAGAATTGCCGTTCTGATGAGTGGTAGAGTAGAGGAGAAAATGCAGGTCTACAGCACCAAAGCTCTTCCCACCAAAGTACAACTACCTGTCTTCCAAGCTGCCATGAGAAACGGGCATGCTTGCAGGTAAGGGAAAGCCCTTAGAAGTGCAAAGATGCTTCAAATTTCACAAAGGTCATGGAAGAGAATTAAAAGATAAGTGTATTTCTGGCCGGCGCCGTGGCTCAACAGGCTAATCCTCCGCCTTGCGGCGCCGGCACACCGGGTTCTAGTCCCGGTCGGGGCGCCGGATTCTGTCCCGGTTGCCCCTCTTCCAGGCCAGCCCTCTGCTGTGGCCCGAGAGTGCAGTGGAGGATGGCCCAAGTGCTTGGGCCCTGCACCCCATGGGAGACCAGGGAAAAGCACCTAGCACCTGGTTCCTGCCATCGGATGAGCGCGGTGCGCCGGCCGCAGCACGCCGACCGCGGCAGCCATTGGAGGGTGAACCAACGGCAAAGGAAGACCTTTTTCTCTCTCTCTCTCTCTCACTGTCCACTCTGCTTGTCAAAAAAAAAAAAAAAGATAAGTGTATTTTGATGCAAAAAAATTGAAATCTCTGCAAAGTTCTATATAAGTTTTCCATCCACTTTTTGAAGATCCCTAGTATATATAAATGTCAAAATTTTTTGCACCACAATTTTTAATTCTATGTTTAATTATTTTTTAATTCTATTTTTCCTTTTTTTATGAAATTTTTGAAGTACCTTCATAGAATAAGGGTCACAGAAAGTAATATTTTTGAATTTCTTTATCAATAAATCATTACAGATGGCTACTTATTGATAAATAATCTGGCTTCTGAAATAGCACGTTATAATTAAGCTTTAAAGTTCATTTTATTTTAGTTGATGAGAAAGATCAATTTTTTAAAATAATCAAAGGTAAAGATTTCTTATATCCAACACAAGAATACAATTCAAAAAGAAAAAAATAAATTGGATATGATCGAAATTGTGAAAGAATATTAGGAAAATGATTAGGACATACGATTGATAGCAACGAAATATTTACAAATCATATATCTGATAAAGGACTTACTATGATTATATAAATAATAATAAGAAAGCATACAGACCAATACAAAAAACAAGCAAAAAAATTGAACAGGCATATTCTTAAAAAATTTTATTTGAGAGACAGAGAGATAGACACACGGAGAGAAAGAGCTCCCAGTGTGGTTCACTTCCCCCAAATGCCTGCAACTGCTGGAGGTGCCCTGGACTACAGCTGGGAGCCAGAACTTAATCAAGGTCTGCCATGTGGGCGGTAGCAGGAACCCAACTACTTAAATCATCACCATTGCCTTCCAGGATCTGTAGTAGCAGGAAGCTAAAGGCAGGAACTGGAATCAGGAATTGAAACCTAGTACTCCCATATGGGACACTGGCATCTTAACTTGGGTCCTAATCATTCAGCCAAAGGCCCACCATTGAACAGGTATTTCATTACAGGAGACACATGGATGGCTGATAAACACATAAAAAATTGTCAAATTGCTAGTCACCATGGAAACAAAATGAAAGCATCAGCCCACACAAAGACGTCTCCAGGAATGTTCATAAAACTTTATTTGTAAAAACCCCAACCAGAAATGGCCCAATAGCTCACTGACAAATATATTTCTACAAATTTTTTGAAGCTCTCTGGTATAGTCAAGGAACACATATTTATGTACAGAAATAAATTATTGATACATACTTTTAAAAATTTTACTTATTTGAAAGACAAAGAAAGAAAAAGTGAGATCTCCTACCCACTGGCTCTTATCCCAAACACTCCCCAAATACTCACCATCAACAAAAAAGAAATGGCCAGGACAAAGCAAGGAACAAGTGATTCAATCTGGGTCTTCCACATAGGTAGCAGAGACTCAAGTACTTGAGCCTTGAGTGCCTCCTAGGGTGCACATTAGCAGGAAGCTGGACTTGGGAACAGATATGGGACTTAATCTCACAATCAGATATGGGTTGCAATGTCCCAAGCAGTGATTTAACCTCTATACCAAATGCTGGCCCCAGGCCCCAGTGCATATAATGTTGATGAATCTCAAAACTATTAAGCTGAGCAAAAGAGCATGCTACATGATTGCTCATATAAAATTCTCTAAGATGCAAACTAAAATAAAAATAGTTTCAGGAAGCAGACCAGCAGTGGCATTGGGGTAGGGTAGGGTGGTGAGGAGAGACCATGGGAAAGTCTGAGGAGGGCACGATTCCTAAGGAGCTCCCAGAAATTCATGGGGCTGCCGGCTGTGTGCGACATCATGACTGTGGGGGTAGTGGTGGTGTTATACATATGTCAAAACTTGCCAAACCGTCTATTTTAACTGTGTATCTCACTGAATGTCAACACCACCTTCATTTTAAAAATAAAACACTGTAAGAAAATAACACAAACATCATCAGACGTCTCATCCATTTGCCCTCCTTACAATTCCTTTAACTCAACACAGCACACACGTCCTGTGCCAAGCACTTAGCAGTGGTTGCTCCCTCTGCTTGGAATGCTCTTCCCCACACATGCAGAAAGCTTGTTCCTGTATCTTTGATGTCTTTGATAAAATATCACCTTCTCTATAACCTTGACCCCTTCTCCCAGCACTTCCTTTCCCAACTTTATTTCACTGGTTCACATTTACCACCTGACATCTTACACACTTTGCTTATTGATCTTATTAATCACCATCTGTTTCTGCCCTCTAGATTGTAAGCTCTCTTAGAGCAGGGACTTAATGACTGTTTTGCTCAAGGATATATATATATATGCATATATATATATATATGCATATATATATATGTTACAAATTGGGAAACTGAGGTCCAGACTCTCCAAAGTGAACTGCTCAGAATTAAGTTACCCCAGATTCAGGAAATGAGCACATGCTTATTAAAATTATTAATCATGGTGCAGGGTTTTGTACCTTATAAAGTGATATAGCAATAGTATATATATATATATATATATAAGCTATATATGTGTATATATAGCTTTATATATTTTATTTTAGTTTGCATCTTAGAGAATTTTATATGAGCAATCATGTAGCATGCTCTTTTGCTCAGCCTAATAGTTTTGAGATTCATCAACATTGTATGCACTGGGGCCAGCATTTGGTATGGAGGTTAAGTCACTCACTGCTTGGGACATTGCAACCTATATCTGAGTTTGAGATTAAGTCCTATATATATATATATATATATGTGTGTGTGTGTGTGTGTGTATATATATTATATATATTTACATATCTATAATATATATTATATATAAGCTATAGTGTATATATATATACACACACACACATATATATATATAATTTATTTATTTATTTGAAAGAGTTACAGAGAGAGAGGGAGAGACAGAGAGAGATTTTCCATTCACTGGTTCACTCCACAAATGGCTGCAACAACCAGAGCTGAGCCAGGCCGAAGCCAGGATCCAGGATCCTCTTCCATGTATCCCATATAGGTGCAGGGCCCAAGCACTTGAGCCATTTTCCACTGCCTTCCCAGGCACATTAATAGGGAGCTGGATCAGACGTGGATCAGCTGGGACTCGAATCGGCACCCTTATGGGATGATGGTGCTGCAGGCAGCAGATTAACCTGCTTGTTGTGCCACAGCACCAGCCCCTCAAAGATATCTTTCCAGCACCCGGAACGATGTCTGATACATATCAGAAGCTTAATATCTGCTGAACAAGTGTATCTGTTTAAGTCTTTACTGGTTGGATGTTCACTGCACCTTTCAGTACCACTTTTGTGACTATATTGCAGAGACAATTCATTAAATTCAACTGTGAAAAGAAGCACTTTACAAAATATTGTGATTTGGGGTTATCAGTTCATCTGGCAGAATTGTTTGAAAAACAAAATTACATATGAATAATGATTGCTATAGCACTTTGTAAGGTGCAAAACCCTGCACTATGTTTAATAATTTTAATAAAGGCCGGCGCCGTGGCTCAACAGGCTAATCCTCCGCCTTGCGGCGCCGGCACACCGGGTTCTAGCCCCGGTCGGGGCCCAGATTCTGTCCCGGTTGCCCCTCTTCCAGGCCAGCCCTCTGCTGTGGCCCGAGAGTGCAGTGGAGGATGGCCCAAGTGCTTGGGCCCTGCACCCCATGGGAGACCAGGAAAAAGCACCTAGCGCCTGGCTCCTGCCATCGGATGAGCGCGGTGTGCCAGCCACAGCGCGCCGGCCGCGGCAGCCATTGGAGGGTGAACCAACGGCAAAAGGAAGACCTTTCTCTCTGTCTCTCTCTCTCACTGTCCACTCTGCCTGTCAAAAAAAAAAATAAAAATAATTTTAATAAGCATGTGCTCATTTCCTGAATCTGGGGTAACAATTCTGAGCAGTTCACTTTGGAGAGTCTGGACCTCAGTTTCCCCATTTGTAACATATAAGCAGTTTAAATCCAAAGATGTCTAGCCCCTCTGAGGAAATCTGCAGAGTGTAAGAATGTAGAAAAAAAATATCAGAGAGACCTGGGCTTCCGCCTCACATCCACCGATCTTGAGCAGTTACTTAGCCTCCTTAAGCCTCAGTTTCCACATCTGTAAAATGAAGCAAGCATTGTCCCTCCTTTTTGGAATGCTTCAAGAGCAAAGTGACATCATATCTGCAAGGCACCTAGCATGTTGTAAATCCTCAGAAAATGTGGTGTGTTCTTTCATTGTGTCTCCTCTCTTGAAATCATCAGTTTCATATGATACTCCCATCCCTTCTGCCTCCTAGAGGGATTTATTTTTGGTTTTGATTCTAGCATCTATAAATCTTAAAAGTGAAAAAATTGAAGTTGCTTAGCCAATAAAGCTTAATTAATAAGCGCTCCCAGGTAGAAAGTTTCCCAAAAATGAGTTCCTCCCACCCATCTGGGCCTGAAGAGCTGGAAAAGTTAACCACGTTATACACTGCTCTGTTTTCAATGCTACCATGAGCAGCACAGGCTGAATTGCAATTAAACAGTCCCTGCTGACCGCTGAATATACAGTGCATCACATCAGGGGATGCAAAACTGTCAGATTAGTGGAAATTCATTTTGGGATTGCTGGGTAATTTCAACAGCTGACAGCCAAAGAGAAATCTGTGATCCCTTGTGTGTGCCAGCACATATCACTCTTTCACAGCACTTGTTGGGAACTTAGAATGCAGCAGAACTCCAGATTCCAAAGGTCACTTCTAGAGCAAAGTTGGAAAAGAAAATGGGCATGATCAGATCGTTGTTTGGAATAGAAAAACTTGAAAGAGATCCTCCTTCTGTGACCTGCACCACCAAATCAGAGGGGGGCTCCTCAAGATGCAACAAGCTTTGGTAGCCTTACCCCCAAGCCAGTGGTCGAGGGCTACTCACCCAGATGGCACTGGGACCTTAATTTTGGGAATTCTGCAGAGGGCACTGCTGCTTGGAGTCCTTTGTCTAAATGGACATTTTATTTATTTTCACATATTTGAAAGGCAGAGTGATGGGAGTGGGGAGAGAGAAAGAGATGTTCTATCCACTGTTTCATTTCCCAAATGCCTGTAAAACCAGGGTTGGGCCCAGCCAAAGAAAGGAGCCAGGAACTCCTCCCAGGTCTCCCACCTGGGTGGCAGGGGCCCAAGCACTTCAGTCATAATCTGCTGTTTCTAAGGCACATTAGCAGGAAGCTGGATCAGAAGTGGGGCACTCCAATATGCAATGTGGGCATCCCAAGCAGCAGCTTAACCAGCTGTGCCAAAATACCAACCCCTGAATGCACATTTCTAAAACTGCTTATTCATAGTCTTCAGAGTCTACTTAAACCAGAAGCCAAGCTGATTATTTCTATGCAAAAACGTGTTGCTGGAAAAAAAGAAAAAGTTGCTTTAAGTAGATCTGATGTGGTAGGCTTCAAAGTAATGACTCACATTAACCAATTGCTCAGCAAGTTCCAGGCATGGTACTAAATGCTCTCCCCACATTATCTCCTGACTCCTACTTGGGCCCTTGACATTCCTGTACCCATGACATGGATGAAGAAGCCTAGCAGGGGGCAGTAATAATCATGGTATCACTGCAAGGAGTGATCATGGCTAGAGTTAGACTGTCTCACTTGACAGCAGAAGCTCTCAACCAGGGGCAGTTTCACCCCACAGGGGGCACTGGGCAACCTCTAGGGACCTTCCTAGTTGTCACAGCTGCTACTGGCATTCAGGGAATCCTCCATCTGTGGCACCGGCATCCCATATGGGCACTGGTTCTGGTCCCGGTTGCTCCTCGTCCAGTTCGGCTCTCTGTTGTGGCCTGCGAAGGCAGTGGAGGATGGCCCAAGTGCTTGGGCCACTGAATTCACATGGGTGACCAGGAGGAAACATCTGGCTTCTGGCTTCGGATTGGCACAGCGCCGGCCATTGCGGCCACTTGGGGAGTGAACCAATGGAAGGAAGACCTTTCTCTGTCTCTCTTTCTCACACTGTCTGTAACTCTGCCTGTCAAATAAATTTAAAAAATAAAAAAAGAAAGATTGTGGGGCAGGGATTCTGCACGTGGTCCAGCAATATCAACATCAACTGGGCTCTTGTTAGAAATGCAGACCGGCAGTCTCCGGCCAGACCCAGTGAGGGGTACTGCCTGCATCCTGTGTTTTAGCAAGCCTGTCGCATAACGATGATGCAGGCCAAAGCTTGGGAACTGCTGGTTTGGAGCCATCACAACATGGTCCACCCTATATGTTCACAAATCCTCAAAGTGCAAAACAAACATTAGCCTCAGGGCCTTCAGCTTGTAGAATTCTATCCCTGCACAATTCTAGATCTACAGACAGCTCTCCTGTCTCTACAGCAACAAATGGATGTCACCAGCCTATCTGGACCCTCCCCAGCGATATCCAGGAGCCAGACAATGTCATGTTGAATTCTTCAGTGCCAGTAGTTCTCAGAACACTGAGATTCTGTTAACATCTCAGTGACCACATATGGCCCTTTGTTTATATCAGATTCTGGAGGAGCACGAGCGCCGGCATCATCTCTATTGTTTGTTAATAAGGAGAGTGATGATTACTGCTTCTGTGTGCCAGGGGTGCCCCTGAAACACATTACATGCATGGTCTCATTCTTCTGCACCACCCTGGGAGTTGGGTTTGGTCATCCTACCTATTTCACAAAGAAACTGAGACTTACGGCTGCAGGTCAGGGATGCTCCTTCTGATGCTGACATCACTGACTAGGTTGCCAAACTCTGGCAAGTTGACCTCGTGGGAAAACAGCACTGGGCTGGGACTTGAGGATATTTTGTTACTAAAGTTGATTTCTTTCTCTTTTATTATTTTTAAGTGGAAGGTTTGAGCTTAAGCAGTACTAATTTGCTTCCCTACGTAACTGGCTATAATTATAGTTTTGCTCTGTTTTCTCAAGATCAACACAATAAAAACTATAACTATTTATACTGATTTTCCACTGATTTCATGACTTTACATTGATATTGAATTTTTTAATTTTCTGAGTGTTTTTCTAGCCACAGTCTTATTTTAGCTCACAATTGCTTGGTGAGATACAAAGGAAGACACGTTAACTTCCTCTGATCTTTGAATATTACAGGGATGCGTTGGTAGCAAAGGTTGCTGGATCTTGGCTACTTGCCTGGAAAGCACCAAATGCTTAATAATCCTCGTCTCTTCTATCCTGATGGTGATTTTATGAGACAGTGTTATCATTCCCACTGTTTAGATAAGAAAACTGAGGTTCAAATAGATGTCAAGAGCCAAAAGGACTCACTGTAAGCTCTTTGCATTCGAACTGACCCCCAACTGACTCCCAGGTCCAAGCTCTTAGCCCAAATGTGCATAGATCTTCAGAGAAACCAAGGCATAGGGAGAGCCAGGACTTCCCTGCTGGCATTTTAGCCACTTGGAATCTAGAATAAAATGCACGCACCTGCCTCCCATCCTGTGGTCCCACTACTAGAACTCAGTGAGACTCAACGTTTCCCTCTCTGGCGTGGGCCTCAACAGAGCTTCCATGCCTAGTTCCCCCTCACTGTGCCTGAAAAGTGGCTCACCCTCACCCCTATGCTCCACCCCCGGGGGGCTGACGTGGGGGCGGAGCTGCGTGGAGCCTGCTTCGTTTAAACAGATGTGCCAGCCTCTTGGGAGATGAAGCTCGTTGGTTCTGTCACTCGTGAGTAATGTGCCATAGCTCCCTAGTGGGGAAAATGCCAGATTATACAATAGCACACTTTGGTGTGCAACTGTCCTAAGAATAACAAATCTCCTCTTCTGCTTGTGAGCATTATGCTTTAATAAAAACCAAAATAGTGGCCACAAATCCCAGCTCTAGCTAAAGGGCATGTTTGTAAATTCACGTTCGTTATACCCCTCACCACACCTCCACCCCACACACACACCTTTCATAATTCACAAGGAATGCAGCTTTATTTATCTTTGTCTTTTGGTTCCTTTTGGTGGGGGTAAGCTGTAGAGGCAGAGCTTCTCAGCCACAGTGCTACTAGCTATTGAGATTTTTAGGAGTTTTGGGTTGGGGAGAGGAGACTGTCCTGTAGATGGTAGGATGCTTAGGAGCGTCCCTGGCCTCTACCCACCAGCCAATCATACACAGTGTTGTCTTTCTCCAATTTCAGTAGCATCCCCATCCCAGCTGTGAGAACCAAACATACCCCAGATGATGCCAAGTGCACCTTGTTGAGAATGACCAGGTTAATGATAAAATAGCTAGCCATTTCAAGGTGGGGGGGGGGGGAGGGCAGGGGTGAGGGAACCACTGGTAGAAATAAAGTCTTTCAGTTGCAACTGTTTTTCCTAAAGAGAAATACAAACTAATTTGTTCCTCTACAGAAAGCACTCAGTGCCAGCAGCAGGCACCAGAAAACAGATCTGGGGAATGTGGTCTTGGAGAAGTAAGTACCACCATTCCTCCCCCAAGGCCCTTTAGGGAGAATAGGGGTATTATAAGTGCTCCACAAAGGCAGCCCTGCAAGGCTCAGGGAGGACCCCTGGGAGAGACAGCTGCCCCATCACAGGCACCGAGCAAGGTGCTGCCCACCGGGTCCCAGCTGTGCTCACACCAGCTTCACAGGTTCCAATCTTAGAGGTGAGAGCTTGCAGGTGAGAGATGTACAGGCCCCAGCAGAGCGACAGGTTGCAAATGACACACTCTGGGGAGGTGGAGGGCTGGGCTGCTTACCTGTCTGCCTTCAGAGTAGGGCAGTGTAGTAGCAATAAAGTTTGCCTATTTCTGAGGCTCAATATGTCCCCCAAAGGTACTGTTTGCCCCTACGGAGTTTTCAAAATTGGGAATCATTGCCAGTATTTGGAAATTGGGATATTTCTTTCAAAAATGTAGGTTTCAGCCTTCATAAGAAAAAAAGGAAGTTCTGGGGTACAACTGTGAGCTGAGATGGGGCAGGTACTCTACTGTTCACCATGAACACACCAAGCTCACAACTCCATTTATACCTCCTGCCTATATTTGTAGGTGCTTCAGATAAAGGCCTCTCCTTGGTGTTTTTTAAATGTGCTATGAGGCAGCAATTGATAGTTTCAAGTACACATTTAACATGTATGTTACAAAACTAAAACTCACAAACCTACCTAACTTGGAAGTTAGAGCTTGATTAGCCTGCTATTCTTTTCCTCCCCTCTCCTGCTCAAGGGTGCATTGTGCAGGGTTTTGTATTTATCATTCTCCCACCCTTTCGCATTTGTTTTTTTCTCATATGCATACATCCTGAAATGACACATAACTCAGTTTTGTTTGCATTTCAGTTTTAGGGAAATGACATCACAGGGTATACAGTCCTAGGTGATTTGTTTTTCGCTTAACTGTGTCCACACTGTTACACACAGCTGTGGCTCTTTCCTTTTTCACGGCCATCTAGTAGTCTAACAGCTTCAGTTCCACGTGGCTCACCTCTCAAGGGTCAGCTTTATAACAACACTGATAAAAGAGCTTTGGTAGCTTTCTCTCTGAAGGCACAACTGTTCTGGTTGTTCTCTAGATAAGCATTCCAATTTCTTTCTTTCCAAACACTTGCCACAAGTTAATCACTTTTTGAATATGCTCATTGCTGCTTTTCAGCAGACTTAAGTCCTCTGATGGGAGAGTCTGCCTGTTTCTCCTTTGCTATCGCATCAGCACCCGCAGTGTTTTTCACACACAACAATGCACATGTGCAACAATGATTATGCTCTCCTCAAAATGTGATGAATATTCGTGGGCAAGGAAATGAGCTCATAGCCCTCTGAAAAATGCTAGCTGGCCTTCTGTGCTGGAGACAGAAACAGGATGTGCCTTATTTATGGTTTCTGGGACTGAGGGGCTTGGTAGAGCCTTGTTAGGGCTCTGAGGTAAGTGCCCTGTGCAAATTCCAGGCCATGACCTTCCCTCTCCATTTACTTCTTCCCCTGGCTGAAATTTGTGCATGGTAGTGAACCATTTGGAGCCAGAAAAACAGAAAGTTGCCCAACAATTGAGGAGCAGTAAGAAAGAAAGTGCTGGGTACCTGACTGGATTCCTTACCAGCCTCTGGTTTAGGGAGAGAATAGACTTCTCTCTGATTTAAGCCAGAGTCACACTGGGTCCCTACAATAGTGGGCACACCTCTGTGCTAATGAATACAGTCCCTTGCTAACACAGCACCCAGAGTGCAGGAAATCTGCCCCCTGTCCCAGAGATGTACCTGACCACTAACCAATCCTGTGAGTCTACCCTTCTATCTGCTGCCCTCATGCTATGGCTTGAGTGTGTCCCCCAGGCACCTAGCACCTGGCTCCTGCCATCGGATGAGTGCGGTGCACCGGCCGCAGCGCGCCATCCGCGGCAGCCATTGGAGGGTGAACCAACGGCAAAAGGAAGACCTTTCTCTCTGTCTCTCTCTCTGTCTACTCTGCCTGTCAAAAAGAAAAAAAGTTTTATTTCTTCCTTCCTTTTTTATAAGATTTATTTTATTTGTTTGAAAGACAGATTGAGAGAGACAGAAAGAGACTGATCAATCTCTACCTGCCAGTTCACTCAACAAAAGGCTGCAATAGCCAGGGCTAAGCTGGCCAAAGCCAGGAGCCTAGAACTCCATGAAGGTCTCCCACATGGGTGGCATGGGCCCAAGTACTTGGTGTATCTTCTGTGAATTCCCAGGTACATTAGCAGGGAGTGAACACCAAGCAGAGCAGCTAGGACTTGAACCAGCACTCAGATCACTGCACGGCAATGCAGGCCAATGCTGATCCTGTGTATTGGAAAGTTAATCCCCAAATTCATGTTAATGGTATTTGGAAACAGGGTCTTCGGGAGGTAAGCAGGATGAGAAGAGGTCATGAGTAGGTGCCCCTGTGATGGCAGCCATGGCTTTCTAAGAGGAAGAGGGACCTCTCTCTCTCCATGTGCTGCCCTCTGCCACGCTGGGATGCAGCAAGAAGGCTCTCCCCAGATGCCAGGCAGATGCTGGCACCACGCTCCTGGACTTCCCAGCCTCCGGAAATGTGAGCCATACATACTTCCATTCTTGGTAAATTACCTGGTCTCAATTATTTTGTTATAGCAACAGAAAAAGTGCAATGGCACCAAAAAGGTGCCACTTCCTTTCCATTCTCACACTCACTATCGGACACGCCTTTGCTAGTTGACAGTGCTTCAAGACCACCCCTCCTTTCAGCACTTGGTTCCGACTCACATCACCGGTGAAATGTACTTTATTCTTAGAGTGAGAAGCAGAGAAGGCAGCAGCAAGAAGCTGGGATGGAAGACACAGGGCAACCCAGTTCTGAAGCCAGAATTCCAAAATTTTACCCCAAATCTGGTTCTAAACCTGCCCCCAAACACAGAATAGGCAGTCAAGAGCCAATATCATCTAATATTTCCCAGTTATGGCCTGAAGATGTTTAAGGAAGGTACCACCAGGTGCCCTCCATAACCAAAATGAAGTCTTAATAAACCACCTGTAGCTATAATAAGGCAACTTCTTGGGTTATCTGCCAAAACAAACCGTTTGTGAAATGTACATGAAGGAAACTAAAGGAAGTTACTTCTTGTATGGGATCATTATTTATATACCCAGGAAAATGTTAAGGAACATCTGCCAAAAACAATAGTTTTAGATGGGCTGCCGATCCATCTGACTGTAATGAACTAGCAGGAGCTGTTATCTGTTGCAGACACTTCAGGGTTGATACAATGAAACCAGACCATCTGCTAATAAGAGAAGGCTTATTTTTCACTTCTGTGGTATTTTTTTTTTTTTTGACAGGCAGAGTGGACAGTGAGAGAGAGAGACAGAGAGAAAGGTCTTCCTTTTGCCGTTGGTTCACCCTCCAATGGCTGCCGCGGATGGCGCGCTGCGGCCAGCACACCGTGCTCATCCAATGGCAGGAGCCAGGTGCTAGGTGCTTTTTCCTGGTCTCCCATGGGGTGCAGGGCCCAAGCACTTGGGCCATCCTCCACTGCACTCCTGGGCCACAGCAGAGGGCTGGCCTGGAAGAGGGGCAACCGGGACAGAATCCGGCGCCCCGACCGGGACTAGAACCCGGTGTGCCGGCGCCGCAAGGCGGAGGATTAGCCTGTTGAGCCACGGCGCCGGCCACTTCTGTGGTATTTTGACCAGGGTTTGACTAAAGCTCATCCAATAATAGCTTCAACTCTTCGGAAACAAGATACAGTAACATCAAATGGCAACTTTTTAATTTTCTTGAGTGCTGCCTACATGCAAGATAATAAACCAAGTGTTCTACACACATCATCACATTAAAATTTCATTTAAAAACTAAGATGTACCCATTCTTCCCATTTCCATCTAGGGGAAACCAAGACATAGACAAGAAAAACAACTTGCTGAAGGCAGGTCTTTCCTTTTCTGTGAAGTCCTGCAAAAGAACCTGACACAGAGGGCATTAAAGGAAATCAGAGATGTTGTGAGCAGCCCCAAAGTGTGATTCAGTAAAATTTCATGCTCTTTAAGGACCTTAGAGGGGAAGTGGTTTGTAGGAAAATCTAACTTATGCCTAACTTTTCGATCTTTGTACAGCACACTGTGGTAAATATAGAAGTAAGTACCCATGTGGAGAGGCATCCCAGACACTGGCTTGATTACTCCTCTTTCTCCCACCCCAGATGGACAGGGTTGGCTTAGAAGGCAGCAGGCACAGTGACCAAGAACCTGGAAATACTGAATCTTGCGAAACCTCACTAACTGCACCTTTAAAATGGAGATGCTATGAGCATCCTCTTCAGGGTGCTGAGAGAGAGACAGAGAGAGAGAATCTTCCATCTGCTGGTTTACTCCCTAAATGGCAACAGCCAGAGCTGGGCTGATCCAAAACCAGGAGCCAGGAGCCAGGAGCTTTTTCCAGGTCTCCCACGTGGGTTTAGGGGCCCAAGTATTTGGGTCATCATCTGTTGCTTTCCCAGGCACATTAGCAGGGAGCTGGATCAAAGTGCAGCAGCCAGGAATCAAACCGGCATCCAGGTAAAGCTACCTGCTGCGCTAGAGCATCGGCTCTGTGATGGGC
This sequence comes from Sylvilagus floridanus, assembly GCA_949820135.1. NCBI lineage: Eukaryota > Metazoa > Chordata > Mammalia > Lagomorpha > Leporidae > Sylvilagus > Sylvilagus floridanus. Next base: position 121,531,996 of record OX463231.1, on the reverse strand, counting down.
AGGGAGAGGGGATGTCTTATGCACTATATTTGAGCACTCTGACTGGGGGAATGAGGTCCAACCCAGGGCAAACCACAAATATGCATGATTGTCATTTTCTGTATAACTCACAAGCTAGAATTTCCAGTGAAACTTTGGAACTATCCTTTCTTTAGGATAGAAATCTTCTTGAAACAGATGAAACTGTAGACAGTTCTCATTGCCTTCTGGGTAATCATGTCTTTAAAGTAAACTCCTGAGACTTATTATGAAACAAATTGCATTTTACCCATGTCCTTGGAGAGAAGTTTTAGATGGATGGGTGTTGGAGTGAAAGCTTCCAGAAGCTGATCTCATTTCAAAGGAAAAGAATGTGCTTTCAATTTTTGAGGTGCACAGTGGATTATTTTTATACCCATTCCTGAGTCTTTCATTGGAACGTATAATGGGTATTTGCTGCCGCAACAGGGAGAGAATGTTCCACTGTAATAACTGTGATCCTGTCTCATCTTTATGATGTGCAGGGGAAATGAGTGCTTGCCTGGCATTCACAACTTTTGACCCGTCTTCTCCTAAAAGCTGCAGATTCAGTAGTGGCATTTACCCAACACCCTTCCTATGCGTGTGATGCCCTGAGTTCAAGTTAAGAATTACAGTGGCATAGAGGACGCAGCTGTAACTGGAGTGACTGCTGAGGAAGGGGTAGTGATGGTTCAGTCAGGGTTTCAAAAGGAAGGCAGGGCAATGAGATCAGCAATGAATGGCAGTAGGATGAACTGTGTAGTATGGGGAACTCTGAATAATGCACACAGACAGCCACAGTGTTGAAGCACTGTGAGACACCCCCAAACTTCCAAATAGTAAACACGGGAACTGTGAAAACTCCAGCTCTGCAAGTACAAGAGGAAAAAGTATCCCCAGAGCCCAGACAGGTGACTTCAGGAAAGGGCACATGAGAAGACCTGTAGTGTATGTTGGAATGACACATTCACCATGTGGGCACATGGAAGGGAAGCAGATGGGGGGAAAGTACCCCCCAAACCCTTTTCCTCTCAGCCTCTGACCTCCCAAGAACCTGTCTGCGTAGTTCCATGGCTAGCCTCTCAGGACACTGGCAGGGGGACTCATCAGTGGATCTGGAGAGACTGCATTCTTTATCTGTGATGCATGGGTTTTATACAAGGAGAATGCAATGAAATGAATGGGGAGAACACGAAAGCAATGAGGGAGAAATAGGAAAAAGAAGAAAAGACAGTAAAAGGGTAAGACAGACAAGTAAACAGGGTGAAATTCAGTGTGTTGCTGAAGAAAGCACCAGCTACTCAGGGAACACTGGAGGGCAGTCCCTGCCTCAGGCCTGGGAAGTCAGGTAGGGAGCTCTGAGGAAGGAACCTCTACACTGAAGCCTGGAAGTCTGCTAGGATCAACCAGGCAACAGGATAGAGAGAGGTTTTAGGCACGGCTGGTGCTTGGGGGTTAAAGGTAAGTTTGGGGAGAGGCAAGAATGAGACTGGTGAAAGAAAAAAGGGAGAACCAAAAGATGTCATGTTTGTGACAGCAGAGAACTGAGATTCCACCCTCTGGAGAGGGGAAGAAGAGTGACAGAGTAAATCGGCACTGTCACGCTCCTCCAACTTGGCTCCAGGAAGTAGCCTTGATGCTGTCAACCTTTCAGCAAACACATACCTGCTTGTCCCTGCACCTGACAACAAGCAAGTACGCGTAGGAGATTGGTTTGTCTTTTTCCTCCATGGCAAAGATCCAAACAGCCAAACACACACAGGTGGCTTCTTTGGTTAGGGGAATGCTTCCATGAGGAAGGAAAAGGTTGATGTACCTCTTTACCAACCACTGCACACCTGAACAGAAATACTAACATTTTGGAACAGCAATCCGATATACCTTTGGCATTTAAGAAATTGAAATCTTAGGCATGAGCATCTTGAGCTGAGCCCAGATTAATGACCTTTCAGGCTATCGGTTCAAAGAATTAGAAACAGGTCAGCCTTGAAAAGAATTTTAAGAAATCACTGAATCACTGCAAATCAGCCAATTCTCATTGGTTCTGTCCACCCTTAGGAAAGTAACCCACCCCACACTCTGAGCCTCCATTTCATCTCCATTCGGGGTGCTCATTTCCTGCAGACACTACATTCGGTGCAAAACAAAGGACTCAGGAAGACAGAAACATGCTAATTCCTCACTGAGTTCATCGTTTTCAGACCACCAGCTCACAGAATTTCACAATTCATGTGCCTGTCTTGTGCACTTGTGTCATTTGTCACATGATGTGCTTTGGCAATAAATCAATCATGCAATATAGAGATCTGACTGATAAAATGTCTAAGTCATGGCTTGTTTTTTATCTTTATTTGGATCAACTTTGTTCTGAAAGGTAGTTTGGAAATAGGAACTATCTTATCATACCCTGGCATTGGTAAGCCCTGAGATCTCTAAAACCCTACACAAACAGGAACATGATCCACAGATGACACCACAGGTCTCTCAGAGGAAAGCAGGCTTGCCTTGGTTTTACCTTCCTGATTTTTGCTATTGAGATAAAAACATTAGGATTTACCTTCCTGATAAACCAGAGATATCTGCAAATGGAATCTCCTGCACTTGCCATCATTGTTCTAAATGTTTACCAACATTCAGGTTTACATTTCTGCAAAAGGCTATTTGGCAGAATCACTGCTTTTCCATAAGGGTTCTGTCCAGATTAGTTACATACCCCTGGGGTAAATGGCTCCTCTGCCATTCTCCTGTCTTGTCCTGGTGATACATGCTGGTCTTAACATTCTCTCCCTTCCTGACCACGTGAATGGACACATTCTGGGCCAATGATTCCACCATATCCCTTGATCAGTGTGGTGGGTCTATGGATGGCTCCAGGTCCATAGACAAACAGTGATAAGACTGTGAGTGAGAGTCCAGACTGGGTGAAGGCCCTGGATCTGCACCTGAAACTAGTCTACTCCACCCTTCTCATGGTCTAGTGAAATAAGACAATAAATCTCTATAACCAGAAGGAGTCCTGATGAATATTCATGCTCTTAATAACATTAGTAAAATGAAATTCTCTAGTCTCTCCACATATCAATTTCTATAACTGAGTATCAGCCCCTGGTTGGTCCAGCTGTGAAGAGTAAACAGCACCCAGTAGTCTAAGCCTTCTTCACCTGTGCACAACAAGTGTGCAAGGGCTTTGCTCCTGTTGCTCAAATGAGGAGGAAAAAGCAGTAGGAGAGAATAACATAGCAACAGCACCTTCCATCTCTGTTGAGTGGGTTCGATTCTTTCTGGCTAGAGGGGTGCAGACCAGAAGTGCAGGACCCCTTTCTATAGAAAACTGTAAGAGACCCCATGCTCCTGGCCCAATGCTGTGCTCTTGACACCTTGAAATTGAAAAAGCATTTGAAGATATGGCCCCACATTTTCAATTTTCCATGTTTTCTGCTAAGCATAAGTTTGCTCCTGATAGAACCCAGTGCTTGCTGGTGTCCCAGAAGTTTGAGGCGGGGACTCCCACACAAAGGGAATCATCGGGTGAGTGATGGGGAACTCCTGCTACTGGTACATTCCCTATGATCACTAATTAGCAAGAGGAAGAGAGAATACAGAGGGGGCTGCTTATGGAATTGTGGGTGGCCCCATGAGGGGTGCCTTTCCAGGAGTTCCTAGAAGGTACTGGAAGGATTTGTTTGGGTTAAGTGGAGGAATGGACTTTGGTCCTACAATCAAGTTGGTGGGAGACCTGGAAATTTTAAATGGAGGCATTATATAAACACAACTTACTGGTGTGTGGAAAAGTCATGAGGGGCAGAATCTCTGGAGTCAGATTGTCCTCTGCTACTCCACAGCTGTGTGGAGTAACTTAACCTCTCCATACCTCATTTTCATTATCTATAAAATAAAACTAGCTTGCCGGCACTGTGGCTCACTTGGTTAATCCTCCGCCTATGGTGCCAGCATCCCGTTTGTGCATCGGGTTCTAGTCCTGGTTGCTCCTCTTCCAGTACAGCTCTGCTGTGGCCCGGGAAGGCAGTGGAGGATGGCCCAAGTCCTTGGGCCCCTGCACCCAAATGGGAGACCAGGAAGAAGCACCTGGCTCCTGGCTTCGGATCAGCGTAGCTCCGGCTGTAGCGGCCATTTCGAGGGTGAACCAAAGGAAGGAGGCCCTTTCTCTATGTCTCTCTCTCTCTCTCACTGTCTAGCTCTACCTGTTAAATAAATAAATAAATAATTTTAAAAATGAATCTAGCAATTGTACCCATCTCATTGCATTTTATTAAAAATTGTGTTAGATTATACATTCAAAGCAAATAGCATATTTGTCTGTAGCCCAGATTAATAAATCCTCAATAAAGGTTGATTATAATTAAAATTATATATAATTTGGGAATAAGTAGGTGTAGTATGAATGACTAGATTATAAAAGAGTTAAGTTCTAAACCAGTGATTCTTCCATTTTTAGGTCCTAGGATGCCCTTATAAGAAATTACTGAACTTCCCAAAGTATGTTTGCTTTGTGGCTCACAATATTAGAAATTAAAACTAGGAGAGTTTCAAAATACGTGTTCATAAAATTCATGCCAAGATAATAATAAAAGATAGCAAATGTAGTATATGTTAACATAAATAACATACACTTGTGTAAATATAACTATAGTTTACAAATATTTAATGAGAAGTATATGTTTAACTTCTAGTTCTAGAAAACAACTACATTTTCATATCATCTGTATTTAATTTGTCATATTATGTCATTCTGTTTGAAGCAGGTATAAGGGAAAAATCTGGCCTCCTAGATGTGTGGTTGGAAAATAAAATATTTTAAAAAGTTTCTGAGGTAAGTATGGGTATACTTTGATACTACATCAAAATTCAGCAAGAAACCACTTTTTAAAAGTTGTTGCAATGTGGAATCTGAAACCATACCAATAAATATTCCACACTCTCCCTTGCAATGTAAGTGGATCTTTTACTCATACATGATTATGTAATAGCATACACTGGAAAACATCAACCTACCAAGTTATGAAGGACGCTGACTTACTTCATATCGCCACCATTCCCATCAGAAAAGCATTTAAGGTTGGGGAAGCTGTGATGCTCAGAATGTGGATTCAATTTTTTCAAAATTCCAATTTTTGCTTGAAAATAATGTTATCATTGGCAACAAATTTCATTAGCTGTCTTCCTTGCAACAATAGCTCGTTTTGATTACTTAAAAAAAAAATCTCTGCAACATCTTAAGATCTGAATAACAATAATTTGTCAGTCATTCTTCCATGGAAAAACCACGTTGCAGCTACTTCAGCTCTCAAGCCAATCATACAAACACCTTGCCTAGAGACAACCATGATGATTCTTCAAACAACAGACTGGCTTTGTCCATATTTCCATTTCAACACACAAAAATTAAACATACCAAGATTTCATTAAATGAAGAAACATCATTGCTTGATTCCAGGACCATCTTACATGACACCAGTGTTTTGGTTATGCTCCCCTTGCAAGTACATCACTGTAAAGAAAAACTCGGCTACTAATATAGTTGGTACCCACCATGATCCATACTACAGCACCAGCAGTTCTACCTGATGTTGCTGCAGCCCTATTAACACCAAAGCTAACCCAGTGGAAAGGCAAATAAGTGGTCTCTTAATATTCTGGTAACAATGCTTGTGATTTGTGGGTCCTTGGTCCCTGGAGCCCTCGGGCTTCTCATAACCCTCTTCCTTAGAGGACTGCCATTCTAAATCACCCCACACACTCAATTGCTCATCACACTGACTCTCCGACATGCATTTTATTACTAGTCTCATTTTATAAATAGGAAAGCTGAGGCAAAGCAAGCTTGTTTAAGATCATGCGCCCATCAACTGAAAGGACCAGGATCTGGTTGCAATGTAGGTTCTTACCCCCATGATGAAATGAGGGTGTGATTTTATCTGCATGTTCTTGCTACAGAGGGAGAAGGAGGGATACAGAGAGAGATATTCTATCCACTGGTTCACTCCCCAGATGGCTGCAATGCTGGGACTGGACCAGGCTGGAGCCAGGAGCTTCTTCTGGTTCTCCTACATGGATGGCAAGGGCCCAACCACCTGGGCCATCCTCAGCTGCCCTTCCTAGGCCACCAGCAGGGAGCTGGATTGGAAGTGAAGCAGCCGGGACTCAAACCGGCACTCATGTGGGATGCTGGCATTGCAAGCAGCCGCTTTACCTGCTATGCCACAACACTGGGCCCTATCTGTATATTTTGTAAGCACATATTCCCGGCTTTCTGAGACATATGCTATGGTGATGAGAAAAAAAAAAGGGGGGGGAAGAGAGCTAAAATGAGACAGACCAAGGAACAAAGAGATAGATCAAAAAGAGGGAATTATTTTGATAAAGGATTCCCATTTGTCCATGAGATGAAGGTACTTCCCTAGACACAGAACACAGCACTATTAAATCATGTCGGTTAAAACACTTCAGATTTTCTTTAAAAAGTCAGGTAACATGATAATGACAAGTGTAAACCAAAAGGCTTGGATGATAAACTTGGGTCAATATCAGAGTTCAAGGAGAAGGTGGTTAGGCCTGAGCCACACTCTCAGTAAGCGGTACATTCCTTTCTCTTTAGAGGCAATTTATCAGGACTTAGCCAAGCCTGTACGAGCAATCCCTTAAGACCATCCAATTTCCTTTCTTTCTAATTCCATACTTAGCAGAGCAACCTTCTGATAATTAATTTGGCTTCTCAGGTAAGTCAATACTGTGAAAGGGACTGGTTGAGTTATTGTACCGGCTCTATCGCCTGCTGTAAATGAATAAATTGGTTTGTGGATTTATCAATCTACCTCCCAAGCAGTCAGTTTACAAACACCACTTTCCTAGGGTGCACTATCATTTGACTTGTAGACCTGCAGTACTACGTGACCAAAGTAAGCATGACTCTTAAGATTTCCGTAACCTCAGCCACTCTTATGCTACGTTGAGTACATTACAATAACTCCTTCCAGGGCTACTAGGTTGCAAGAGCCCAGCGGTGAATGGAGCTGCCCAGCATTGCACAAAGCACGGCCCTTCTTCCACTGCATATTGAATAAAATTTATTTTGTTAAAAGTTAAGTGGAAAGACTGTTTATAAAGCTGCTTATTTAGCTCTGAATCACTCATTTAATTTACTTTCGGTCAAAGGTTCCCAGAAATCATTATGTGTAGCAGAGAATGCTAATTGTCTCCCAGAAACCATCCTCCACCTCCTAATTTTTGTTAGAGAGCCCCACGTTTAGAGGGAACAAAGCCACTCAGTTAGAGATAGATCCTGCACTTTTGAATGCAGCCACCCATGGTAGTCAGGGTTCCAGGGAAACAGAACCAATAGGATATATGGAGATATTGAGAAAGAGCATTTTTTACTGACTGTTTATCACTTTCGCATCACTGCAAAGTCAAAAAACCTCAAGCCAAACTCCTAAGTCTGGGATCTGTGACTTTTTTGGTAAGGAGCTACCCCAGGCTATGAAGATACTTTGCTCACAGGGGAAAGAACCAGCTTATTTTCCTGGCAAGGGTCTCTCAGTCAGGAAGCAGCAAGAGGGGGAGTGTGGAGCCCAACTCCTGTGCCACCAGTTGAGAAGAAAGTCTGAAGTGTGATTAATACCCCTCAGAGCTCCCTATGGGATCTGGCTGAGGCTGGGGGTCATCTATGGTCATGTCCTGCCTTACTTCTTTCCCTTCCCTATCTGGAGTCTCCCATCTCTTCAGATGATCCTTCCCTTGTGTGTGGATTCAGGTCCCAGGACCAAGAGACCACAGAGCCTCCTGACTCACATGCTTGCCTGGGGTCCATGGAAGATGGAAGTCACTGTGCCCACTGCAGTGGGGTCTTTTACAGAACAGGGCGCAAGAGGAGACAAGCACACTGTGCCCCTCGTGCTGCAAGGCCTCTTTGTGCACATTTATCAACATGCAGGTGCCTGGGAGGAAGGAGCAATGACCGCATGAGGCAGGTAAGGAACACGAACACACGGTGTGCAGAAGCTCAAAGGTTGGAAAACAACGCCAAAATATTGAGAAATGGGTTCAAGCTTGACTCACCTACAGATTTGTTGTGTGACCCTAGCTGGGCCTCCATTTGGTAAATTCAAGCTATTCTGCCCTCTAAGATCAAATCTAGGTTGAGCTTTTGATTCTTTCTGAGAAAATTACACCACTGCATAGCTCTTGTTTCCAGCCTGCTTGTTTGAATTAAAGCTTTGCAGCATTTTAGTTTATGGTATCTCTGGGGAGGAGTGAATATGTCAGTGTAATTAACTCATCTGACGAGAGAGGTCTTGTTTATTTCCCCTACAAAATAACAGGTGGTGGTTGAGCTGCGATACTTTATGGTGATATGAAATGCATTTAGAATAAATCACATTAAATAAATAGGGAAAGAAAATGATTTCGAGGTACATTTTTTATTGTTTTAAATTAAGTTTTGAAAGTGAACAGCTGCATACCAAAAAGCCACAAAGCTGCTACTCTCTGCCAATCTGCTCTCCTAAGAAAGGGTTAATGCCAATGTCAAGTTCAGCCAACTACGACCAATAGACAGTTGAGCACTATCCTCAAATTTTTACCCAGATAATCACTGGGTTTCTCAGCACCCTCTGAGCATGGGACATGGCAGTCTAATTAATTTAGGTGATCATTTAAAACAACCATATGCAATTCATTTTTAAAAACATCTGCAATGACATGCATTTAATAAACATGTAAGAGAAACACCATGTGCTGGGCATTAAATAAATAAAAACAAATATGGTAGATTCTTTGCCACTGGGAGCTCACAGTCTAAAGAAATATAGTAAAGAGGTGCTTCTAGGTATTAGAATCATAAAAACTATCACTCTTCCATCCTAAAATTTAGTGAAATTTCAGGAATTAATTTTTTATGATTCAATGAATCAAGATACTAGAAAGAAAGCAAGAACAGAAAACAGTGTCTGGAAGTCAGAAAAGCTGAAGGATTCCTGACGTGGGGTGGGTGGTGGGGGGGAGAGCATCTGGTTAGGGCTGTGGAGACAGGAGGCTGAGACAGCCTTTGAGAGGAGCAAAATGGGCCTGGGGAGGGGCAGGTGGAAGCCAGAAGAGAAAGACAGGGAGGCAAAGTGGAGACAACATGGGGGCAGAGGGGAAGAGACAAGGGAGAGGAGAGAAGAATGGAGATGGAGGGAAAGGGGAAGACACTGCAGACAGTGGCAGAGGGGACAACAGCGAGGAGGGCCGTGCTGGAAATGCTGGGAAGGGCAGGGGAAGCTGGGGAGATGGGAAAGCAGAAGGAAGTGAACAGCGGATGAGGACACACAGAACTGTCGCCTTGGCGTCCACAGGGCCCTGCCAACAGCGAACAATGACCTCAGAGATGGCACCCTAGTGCCTGGAACCTGGAAATGTCACTTCATCTGGAAAACATGGTCCCTGAAGACACAGTTAACGATCTTGAAGCAGGCAAATGTTCTTGGCTCAAAATGATGTAGGAAGAATTAAAAGAAAGACAGAAGGCATGGCCCAGTTTTTCATTATTCCTCAAGAAGGAATTCTAGAAGGAGAAGAAAAAACAAGGAAGGAGGAGGTGGAAGAAGGGGATAGAGAGGGTCCCTGGAGGTGAGAATGAAAAACGTCTTTATATTGGCTGAGCCTTGAACACCAAGCCACGTCAAAACTCTGAACAGTGAAAGAAGAGGCCCACCTCATTCACACAATGATGAAATTTCCAAACAAAAGCCAAAAGTCTGAAAAAACACTGGAAAGTTAAATAGTTTATATATAAACCAGACAATTCTGATTGTCACGAGATCTCACTGACAACCGAGACCTCTGAGCCTGTGTAGGCCAGAAGACAGTGGATCTGAAAGGAATAGTTTTTGCACACTTAGAACTCTGCAATTAATCAAACTTAGACATCTGCTGACATGTAAGAAATCAGGAACTTTAACATCCATAGGTTCACTTTGCATGCCCTGAAGATACACCATGGAAAAATTAGCCAAGAAACTATGATGGAAGAAAATGACACATGAGAAAGACTGGAGAACAAGAAATAAGCTCAACATATGTAAGGTCTAATTGTGGAATCTAAAACAAAAAGCTGAATTCATGTGAAGAGAGCAGAACAGCGGTTTCCAGGTGCCAGGATGAGGAGGAACAGGAGGAGATGTAGGCCTAAGCACATAAACTTTGCAGGTAAACAAGATGAGTAAGTCTAGAGATCCAACATATGGCAGGGGCTAGAGACAATAATATCGCATTTTATGCTGAAAATTTTAAAAGAGTAGATGTGAGGTATTCTTACCCAAACAAGCAAAAAAAAATGTTAGATGATATATGTTAATTTGCTTACCTTTAGTGATGATTTTTTATGTACATCTATATTGCAAATATCACATTAAATATACACAATATGAATAAACATACACAATAAAAATAATAAATAAATTTAGAACAGGAAAAAGGAAAAAATATCACTTTTTATGGCAGAATTCAATCTGATCCTTCACTGGTCCTTGGATACATCCATAGCCAAGCACCAACACTCCTGAAGTGTGACAAATGAGCCCTCTCATAAAATCCACTTTAACAATTAAAAATAATTGAGTAATCTGATTATTTTTCTTAAGAATCTGAGATTGAAATTCTGAAAGATCACTACTTAGAAGCTTAGGAAGTGTGACTGGAAGACAGAAGTGAAGCTTCTTGAGATATCTGGCCCATTCAAGGGAAACTGATGGATTCAAGGTGTAGTTAGAAAAGTAATTCTCATATATATAACTTAAAACACACAAAAATGGCAAAATATGTATGTAAATATGAAACTGCTCTAGAAACACAGAAAATGAATAAATCCCATCTAGTGATAAAAGTCAGAGGTAAAAAAAAAAAAGAATGATAAGGAAATGATACAAATACAATGGCACAGTCAATGAATAAATTGGAATGAATTCAATCATTTATGAAATGGCAAATGATTTTAAAACAATAAACATTTAAGTTAGGAAATATTTGTAGGATAGTAGCGACTTTGGACAAAAGGATGCTGAGAGTAAGTCGATGGAGGGGGATGAGATGAAAATGGAGATGACAAAGACTGATGTACCTGAAAGACAGGAAGGGCAGGATCCAGAGCTCTGCGGAGGCACACATGGAGCAAGGGAAGAAGGCTGCAGACCACCCAGATGTTTCCATTGCCATAGAGCTGTCCCTGGGAGTCCATAACCAAGGTTTCACTATCATCACTAGTGAAAAGTTCTTTACAGTCACATATTTTTATCATCAAAACATAACAGATGGGGGCTGGTACATAGTGTGGCTATCATTATATTCTTACATCTACAAATTATACTGAATCTGTTAAAAACTAATTTAAAAGTTTTAAAAAGAAATATGTATAAAAATGTACAAAAAACTTAACATGAGTGACAAAAATAAAAATTTATATTAAAAAAGGTTAAAAGGGCAGGGATTTGACACAGCAGTTATGACACTGCTTGGGATGCCACATCCTATATTGGAATACCTGGGTTCAGGTCCCAGCTCTACTCTTGATTTCAGCTTGCTTCTAAGGAATACCTTGTTAGGAAGCAGGCGATAGCTCAAATACTTGGATCCCTACCACCTACATGGGAGACACAGGCTGAGTTCCCAGTCCCTGGCTTTTACCTGGTCCAGCCCAGCTATTTCAGGCATTTGAAGAATGAACCACTGGATGGAAGATCTCTCTGACTTTCAAAGGGAGAGAAAATTTTAAAAACATCAGAATACCAACTTTTATCCAGCTGTTTTATGTATAAAAAGGTTTACTTAATTGTTCTTTCCAATACCAAAGTTGTTAAACACTACTCATCTTTTGCTTTCTTTATGTATGATCTTTCCATTGATTGGTCAGGAATACAACTGCTGTTAGAAAAAACACAATTTTAATAAATGCTAATTTTGCTTGAGTATCAAAAAGTATAATTTTTGCATAGCCCACATGGTCTTTCTCAGTCTCCACAGAAACTCAACTCCCCAGCTAATGCAGCTCTCTTCCCCAAGACCAAGATCATCTGGAGAATGGAAATCGGTGGTGGCCAAAGGTGCAAGTTCAGAGGCAAGTGCTCTTCTGTGGGAGTATCACAGCAAAACATTGTGTCAAGACAAAGTCTCTCTCTCTGTCTCTCTGTGACTCTGCCTTCAAATAAATAAATAAATCTTAGAAAAAAAAAAAAAAAAAGGTGTGGGGCATCAGCGCTGTGGCATAGTGTGTAGGGCTGTCGCCCATGTGGGCAGCAGTTTTGAGTCCCAACTGCTGCACTTCCAATCCAGCTCTCTGCTGTGACCTGAAAGGCAGTAAAGAATGGCCCAGGTCCTTGGTCCCTTGCACTTCTGTGGGAGATCCGGAGGAGGCACCTGGCTCCTGGCTTTGTATCGGTGCAACTCCAGCTGTTGCAGCCATCTGGGAAGTTCAATCAGTGAATGGAAGATCTCTCTCTCTCCCTCTCCCTCTCTCTCAGCCTCTGCCTCTCCATGACTCTGCCTTCAAATAAATAAATAAATAATTTTTTAAAAAGTCAATCTGCAATAAGCAGCAATGGTAGATGGAGGTCAAGAATGCAGACCCTGGAGCCAAAACTCCTGGTTTTAGGTCTAAGCTCTGCCATTTACTAGCTCTGAGATAATTATCTTCTCTGTGCCTCAGTGTTTTAATCTGCACAATGGGAGGGGGTGATAAAGGTACCCTGTACCTCATAGGATTGCATAGAAAAATAAATGTATTAACTTGTGTGAAGTGCTTAGTTCCAAGAGCATTTGACACAGTGCAAACATTATTTAAATGTTAGCTAACATCGAGGCATTCTATTCTTGTTGGGTCTCCCTAAGTTCACCCAGTTTTTTGTTTGTTTGTTTTTAAAGATTTATTTATTTATTTGAAAGCCAGAGTTACAGAGAGGCAGAAGCAGAGAGAGAGAGAGATCTTCCATCCGCTGGTTACTCCCCAGATGGCTGCAACAGCAGGAGCTGCGCCGATCCGAAGCAAGGAGCCAGGAGCTTCTTCCAGGTCTCCCATGTGGGTGCAGGGGCCCAAGGACTTGGGCCATCAGGCCACAGCAGAGAGCTGGATCAGAAGTGAAACAGCCGGGACTCGAAATGGCGCCCATATGGGATGCCGGCACTGCAGGTGGTGCTTTATCTACCATGCCACAGTGCCGGCCCCAGCATACCCAGTTTTTTTTTCTTTTTTTAACTTTTATTTAATAAATTTTCAAAGTACAGCTTTTGGATTACAGCCCCCCCCCCATAACTTGCCTCTCACCCGCAACCCTCCTATCTCCCGCTCCCTCTCCCATTCCATTCATATCAGATACATTTTCAATTATATTTATATACAGAAGATCAATTTAGTATATATTAAGTAAAGATTTCAACAGTTTGTACCCACACAGAAACACAAAGTGTAAAGTACTGTTTGAGTACTAGTTATACCATTAATTCACATAGTACAACACATTAAGGACAGAGATCCTACATGGGGAGTGAGTGCACAGTGACTCCTATTGTTGATTTAACAATTGACACTCTTGTTTATGGCGTCAGTAATCACCCTAGGCTCTTGTCATGAGTTGCCAAGGCTATGGAAATCTCTTGAGTTCGCCAACTCCGATCTTATTTAGACAAGGTCATAGTCAAAGTGGAAGTTCTCTCCTCCCTTCAGAGAAAGGTACCTCCTTCTTTGATGGCCCCTTCTTTCCAAGGAGATCTCACTCACAGAGATCTTTCATTTAGGTCATTTTTTGCCAGAGTGTCTTTCATTTAGGTTGTTTTGTTTGTTTGAATTTGAAACTCAGAGTCTGGCTCCAGAGCCCATGATGCATTCCCTTGAAGTGCTGCTGGTGATGGGCTCTCAGGCTGATTGTGGGAGCCAGAGCTTCACACCTTTCTCATATCTGGTTGGGAGGGAGCCCTCTTCCTAAGTTCTCTGAAGTTGACATCCCCTAGATCCTTACTACCCACACTGCAGACCTGATTCTACTTAGGAGACCACCTGATTAGCCAGACGCCAATTCCAATAGCCAAATCTTCAGTCAGGGCTTGATCAGACTGTCATTTCAATCCCTGTCTTACTCCTCAGTATAGAAGAACTCCAGCAATTGGGCTACATTTCAGAGGTCTTTTACATTTCTGCAAGATTCAGAATAAGGAAATACAATTGAATACATTTTTTTCTAGATTAATCCATGCCTTTCAAGAACCTCTTCTCAACAATTCAGTTCCCTTCCTGGCCAGGAGTAAGCATAACCTTTCCCAATACTCCAGAGAACCTCCTGAAACAGTTCATCCTCTGAGAAACCCAGCAGCAAGAAAAGACCAGGAGCCTTTGGGTGGATGCTCAAGACTCTTCCCTCTGTTCTTTTCATTCAGGACACAGTATACCCATCTGCAGGAGTGGCAGTATCCTGAATTCCACCAGACTGTATGTTTTGAAGTACCCCGGGCCTTGGTTCAACACTTTCTCCACCATATTCCTGCTCTGTGATCCTGGACCAGTTCCTCAGAGTCTCATTCCTTTTCTGTATTGGTAATGTATAAAGCAATTAAGTGCAACAGTGCCCAACTCTTACTGTTATCACAAGCAAAATACTGCTAGTGTAGTGCTTGACAAAAAATATTCTAAATGAACATTTTCATTATAATAATAATAATCCCAGTATGGGATTTATTATTTGGCCACTGAGATCTAGGAACACAAAAATCATGTTCTCAATGGTAATTTGCTTCCTAGTCAAAGTACCCCTACATACATACAAATACACACAGACAAGGAAAACTCTTATAATTCATAATATAAGTGTAATGTAGTCACTTTCAAGTAAAACAAAAAATTAAATATATTGAATAAAATATGATTTCTCATTTATTATGGATTTTTTGAAGTTTGAAGGGCAACAGATACAACTTGAGGATGAAGAGAGGGAGTGGGGAGAAAGATGGACATCTTTAGGGACTTGCAGCTCCAAGTTGGTCTGCACGTCAGCAGCAGCAGGGTCACCTAGGAGCTTGTACGGAAATCATCACTCCAGGGCCCTCGCCAACCCCTGCTGAATCAGAATCTGTGCTTCCAAAGACCTCCTGTAAGGCCTACCCACTTTAAATGCTCCTCAGTATTCAGGACTTGAAGCTGGTATGTGCAATCTCTCCTTGAAGTCACTTTTCACCGCGGAAATAATGGGTTCTCTTTTCTAAGATCCCTGTCTCATTAGCAGAACCTTTATACTTATCAGCATTAATGAAGATGTTTTTAAAGACTTATAAAATAAGCTGAAAAGGACAGTAATGAGAAAGTGAGGGACAGAGACAAACAGATCAAGAGAGTTTTGCTTGAATTACTAGAGTGCTAAGTCTCGGAGGTTAATGTGCCTGGGCCCTGGCTGCAGAGCAGACCAGCTGTGGGAAAGAGATTTGGGCCAGACTGGATTCCACTCAGATTCTGTGTTCTTTCTCTTGAGTTCCATGGTGGCAGTTACATGTGGTCAAGCAGAGATGACCTAAAAAGAATGTCTTTAAAAGCTAGGTGATAGGAGCCAGAGTTGTGGCATAGCAAGTAGACACACCACCTGCAATGCGGCATCCCATATGGACAGATGACGTTCGTGTCCTGGCTGCTGCATTTCTCATCCAGCTCCCACTAAAGGCCTGGGAAAGGCAGCAGAAAACTGCCCCAGTGCTTGGGCTCCCGCTATGTACATGGGAGTCCCAGAAGAAGCTCCTGGCTCTTGACTTTGGCCTGGTGCATCCCTAGCCATTGTGGTCATCTGAGGAGTGAACCAGCAGATGGAAGATCTCTCTCTGTCTCTGCCTCTCTACCTCTGTAACTCTGCCTTTTATTTTAATAAAACAAATCTAAACAAACAAAAAAGCCAGGTAATGCTCCAGGCCTAACTCAGTAGAATGCCTTTTACTGGATTTTGAAGAAAAGTAGGATCAGGACTATAGCCTTTAAGTCCTTGAGTAATCTTCACCTGCAGGTCACACTGATAAGGAGAATTGGAGGCCCACAATCCCTGTGGTAGAGTCTAACTATGTCCATGAAACCATCAGTGCAGATACCTATATGACTATCCCAAGACGAGTCATTTCGCCCAGGATGAGTCACCATAAAGGCGACAAATGACTACAGAGCATCCTACACACTTTGTGTATATTCTTTCATATAATTCCTAAATAATCCTTTAAGGTACATCTTACTATGAATATCATTAAATAAATGAAGAAAAAAAGCTGATAGAAGCTAAATAAATTGTCTACACAGACACAGTAAGTGAACACTGGTAAGAATAGCCATATGTTTTCTACTTATAAAATATTCCCTACATGGCAATACTGGGAGTGCAACAGAAAGAACAGAGGATTTGGAGTGAGAAGCTTGAGTCCAAATTCTACTAGCAATGACCAGCTGGTGGGCAGTACAATACAGAACCTAGAGCTTATGGGTGTTTGCAGGTCAGGGCTCAGTGCTCAGCCCACCCACAGTCCACCTGTTCAAAACCCTTCTGCTACGGTCTGAATGTTTGTGTCACCAAATCCATCTGTGGAAACCCTAACTCCATAGGTGAAGGTATTAGGAGGTAAGGCCTTTGAGTGATTTGGTCATGAAAGCAGAGGTCTTTTTTTTTGTTAAGATTTTATTTATTTTATTTGAGAGGTAGAGTTACAGACAGTGAAAGGGAGAGACAAAGAGAAAGGTCTTCCATCCATTGGTTCACTCCTCAGATGGCTGCAATGGCCAGAGCTACACCGATCTGAAGCCAGGAACCAGGTGCTTCTTACAGTCTCCCACATGGGTGCAGGGGCCCAAGGAGTTGGGCCATCTTCCACAGTTTTCCCAGGCCATAACAGAGAGCTGTATTGGAAGAGGAGCAGCCAGGACTAGAACCTGCAGCCATATGGGATGCCAGCACCTCAGGTGAAGGATTAACCTACTGCGCCACCAAGCTGGCCCCAGCAGAGCTCTTTTAATAGAATGAATGTCCAAGGGAGCTTATCCAAGAGGCACAAGGGAGCTCATTCAGGCTTTTGTCCATGTGAGGGCACAGTGAAGGGCACACTCTGTGAACCAGACTCTGATTCCACCAATGCCATGATCTTGGAATCCTCAGACTCCAAAACTATAGGAAACAAATTTCTGTTGTTTGGAATTCATTCCATCTGTGGTGTTTTGTCACAGAAACTTGATTACACTAACCCTACCTCCATTCTCCCAGGAAGATGCCTTGCTGTTAGCTATGCAAGACCCAGCACGAGTGTTTTCACGGGCAGCAAGTGAGCCAGGATGACCTACACAGGGAGTCCCAAGATATCCTTGTGACCCAAGAGTTACCAGCTAGACAACCTGGATTTTATCTGGTTAAAAAACTTACTTGGTTGCTCTGAAAGTGAAAAACAATTTAAAAATCGGAATTCTATAACAACTCATATTTTCAGCTTCTGTTTAGGAAATGTGTCATTTCTGAGATCACATTCCAAGAAGACAAACAGCAAGTGGTACAACCCTGGCTTCTCACTGAATATACAGTGCGGCTTGGTCCCCCTACTTCCTGCTTTTTCATACCTGCTGATTCACCCAGTTACACTACCTAATTGACTGGAGGAAGTATTTGAATTAGCAATCACTGCCATACATAAGAGTTCATTCAGGGTAACTGCAGTGAGGATCCCCCTCCCCATGCTGTCTGGAACCTGGACTCATGGGACCAAGGTCCTTTGTCCTTGGTGGGAATGTGAGATAATCACAATGTATCAGAGTTATCATTTTATTTAAAAGTAGTGACTGCTAGAATTACATTTCTCTTGTAAAACAATAACACAATTCCCAGTTGATTGGCAAATAAATAAGAGAAAACAGCTTTGTAATTATTTTGAAAGTGGTTGGGCTCAAGGAAACCCATCAAATCCCATTTCAGGAGAGAAAGTGCTAAGCAGAACTGAGCAAACATTTTACCTGAGTCTAGCCCAACACTTCCTGCTCCAACGATGACTCTTGTAATGAAAACCTGTCGCTTGCAAATGACTCATTATGTGCAAACTGAGCTGAAGACGGTGGAATGCGGACAGTGCGTGTGGAAGTGAAATTGATCAATATGAAGATGAAGAGCAGCAGTCTATCACAGCTGAGCTATTTGATCATAAAGAAACCTGGGGACAGACAGGACTCCAGAAACTCAGGAAAGTGAAGGAAATGCCAATGGTCATCATGAATTACTAATCATTGCTAGAAATGGAGAAACTCGAGTAAGCAGACCAATACAAAACAAAACACTGTGTAGGCAAACAGCTCTGTTTACTTTTACATCACTAGTCTAATGTACCAACATCTTTCCTTGTCCTGTGACTCAACAGACTGCTCACTCCTCTGTCCCACATCTCATTAACTTCACAGCAGTCAAAATAATCCTTTAGAACACAACTCCTATCAGGACCCCTCAACTCAGAATCCTCTGTTGTCCACTAGTCCTAGAAGGCAACATCCCCACAATGAGCTGTGAAACCTCCAGCTCCATGTCCCTCATTACCTACATATCTCCCCTTCACTTACTCCAGGCACATCAAGTAGACGTGCATCAGAACATCAGCTCTTTCTTGGAGTACTATTACATACATGCTATTCCACCCTTCTGGAATTTTCTTCTCCGGGCAATCTTAGAATTTGTTTCCTCAGTCAGTGCTGCAGCTCAACAGGCTAATCCTCTGCCTGCAGCACCAGCACACCGGGTTCTAGTCCCGGTTGGGGCGCTGGATTCTGTCCCGGTTGCCCCTCTTCTAGTCCAGCTCTCTGCTATGGCCCGGGAGTGCAGTGGAGGATGGCCAGGTCCTTGGGCCCTGCACCCCATGGGAGACCAGGAGAAGCACCTGGCACCTGGCTTCAGATCAGTGTGATCTGAACCAACAGCAAAGGAAGACCCTTCTCTCTCTCTCTCTCTCTCTCTCTCTCTCTCCACTCTGCCTGTCCAAAAAAAAAAAAAAAAGAAAGAAAAGAAAGAATGAATGTTTCCTCAGTTACCTCCAGTCCTCTCTCAAAGGCTCACCTCTCAGTGCAGCCATTCCCAGATGACCTATCTGAAACTAAGTTCCCTTCCCATCTTAGTCATATCTACACTGTTCTCTTTCCTCCTCCACTTTTCTTCTAAGCAATTCACTAGTTTCACTATTTCTTAAATGGATTATTGCCTTACCTGTTAGATTTCAAATTCCAGAGGAAAAAGGGAGTTTTGTCTACTTTGTTCTCTATTATAACTCAACTACCCTGAATAATGCCTGGGATGTAGTAGATGCTTAAAAAATATTCATCAAATACATAACCATAATTCAAAGATAAGGGGGGAAAGGATGATTATAAGAACATGTAACAAGGATTGATTAAATATGTCCATTCCCTTCCAAGTGGCTGTACAGATGTGGTGAGATAATACTAGTCTCCCACACAAACAGAATAAATGGAGGTTCTAAAAGTAATAAAGCTAAGAAGTATGACTGTCATGGTGGTATCCTGGTCACTCCCACCCTTTCTTCTACACTGGGGTAGTTAGATAGTGAATTACCTTGAAGTCAGTCCGTCAGTCAATCTCTCTCTCTCCTTTTCACCAAGAATCAAAACGGATTGATTTGCAATTGAATTCAACAAACATTTATTTAGTGAATTGAATTTGCAAGTACATTAAGGCTTCCCTGTGACAGAAAGGGAAAACTGTTAAGTTAGTCTTGCAAGGAGTTTCTCTTCCACTATGAAGATAAACAACAAGTACTGGGCAACAATCTGATGGCCTTATTTGCACAAATCCTCTGTGAAAATCATTGATGGTAATTTGACAATATTTGGAGTTTATCTGCAAAACTATAGCAAAGGGATAAAAAATGAGAACATGCGCATTCGCAAGAAGTCCATTCTCAAATGTTATTAAATGCATCTGGGGAGGCCTTCATTCTCCACCTGGAAGTCTGGTCATGTCACAGAGAAGACTGCTGCTTCAAGGCAGGTGCAGACTGGGGAGGAGGGGCCACAACAGCTGACTCATAATGCATCTGAATTGGTAAGCATATTTTTCACTACCCTGCCTCTTCCTTCAACTGAGGGGAGATTGTGAAGTTCCAGGAGACCTTCCTGATAATTATACATCTGTCTGAACACATTATGCTTACTTCCACAATACTTTGGAGCAGTATTTCTCAACCACAACACTGTTGACATTTAGGACTGGAAAAACCTTTGTTGTGGGGCCATCTTATGCATAGTAGGATGTTTATCAGCATCCCTGACCTCTACTCATTGGATGCCAGTAGCACAATCCTCCCAATCAAAAAATCTCCAGTTATTTCCAAATATTCCTGGAAAAGCAGGAAAATCATCCCCCATTGAGTGCTGCTGCTGTAGAATGAGTTTTCCTATCATAAATTGAATTATGTTTTTTCTACCCAGTTACAAATAACACATACTCAGGTCCTATAAGTGTATCACCACTGCATGTTTTATAGCCATCCCTTCCTCTTCTTATGTATTACTCCTTCTGTATTTCAGGCTCTTAGGAGCTGTCCTAATCAGAGAGAAATCTGGTTGCAAGGAATAGAAATCCATTCAACTGATCAATAAAGAATTATGTGTGTACATCCTAAGAATGGTCTGAGAAAACAAAGGGGAGACTTACAGGCCTCACAGAATGTACAAGTGGTCCATCTCATTTTTCTCACTCTTTCATCCCTCTCCCCAACATTTCTTCTCAATATGGTGGCAAGAATAACCCTTTTAAAATATAAATCAGGCCATGTGAGTCCATGGTTTCCCATCATGCTTAGAAGTCCTTACTATGGGGGCTGGCACCATGGTTCAGCAAGTTAAAGCCACTGCCCACAGTGCTGGCATCCCATATCGCACCGGTTGGAGTCCCAGCTGTTCTATTTCCAATTCAGCTCCCTACTAATGTGCCTTGGAAAGAAGTGAAGGATGGCCCAAGTCTTTGGGCCCCTGCACCCATATGGGAGACACAGAAGAAGCTCCTGGCTCCTGACTTTTGCCTGGCCCAGCTCCAGTCTTTGTGGCCATTTGGGGAGTGAACCAGTGGATAGAAGATCTCTCTGCCTCTCAAAAGAAAAAAACTAAAAAAGCAGAAGAAGAAAAAAAAGAAGCCCTTACCATGATCACAGAGACCTCCTGATCTGGCCATTGTCTACATCTTGGACCCTGTAATTTTGCCTCTTCCTTTCCTCCTTCTGTGGCTATAAAACATTCTTGCCATTCCATTCCACCTCAGGACTTTTGCACTTGTTCCCTTCAGTGTTATTTCCCCAGAACCCCATGTGGCTTACTCCCTTACTTCATTCAAGTCCCCGTCCAAACTTATTCCTAGATAATGGATCCCTGCCTTCGACACTGGCCACTCATCATGGAAACTCCAAAACAGCAACCATAGACACAGAATATGTGAGACCATCCAATGTAGGCCCCATTCCAGTTAACTCCTCCAGTCCCTGTATCATTCTAATTTGGGTAGGGGGACCTATCCTATCTGACTTGACTTGGCTGGGTCTCCACCCTTGTCCAACAAGCTAGTGTCAGAAAGCTAGTTCCTAAGGATATAATTTCTAAGGCATAAACAAGAGGAGATTCTCTAAGAGGTGGCTATGAAACAGGCTAAGATGCTAGAATCTTTTTTTTTTTTTTTGACAGGCAGAGTGGACAGTGAGAGAGAGAGAGACAGAGAGAAAGGTCTTCCTTTGCCGTTGGTTCACCCTCCAATGGCCGCTGCGGCCGGTGCGCTGCGGCCGGCGCACCGCGCTCATCCAATGGCAGGAGCCAGGTGCCAGGTGCTTTTCCTGGTCTCCCATGGGGTGCAGGGCCCAAGCACTTGGGCCATCCTCCACTGCACTCCCAGGCCACAGCAGAGAGCTGGCCTGGAAGAGGGGCAACTGGGACAGAATCCGGCACCCCAACCGGTACTAGAACCCGGTGTGCCGGCACCGCAAGGTGGAGGATTAGCCTGTTGAGCCACGGCGCCAGTATTGGTATTGGGTAATTCAACTACCCAGTCATTACTGTAAGAGTTTACTACGAGAGAATAAAATCCCTTCACAGGGTCAAAGCTCAGAGTCATATCTGCAGAGAGGAATGGCTAAGGTAACACACAGGACAGAGGCCAAAGGAAGTGGGTGCCAAGTTCCCCCTCCCCATGACTGGCTTATGAGTTCTAAATTTGAGATCAAAGCAAGATGCCAAGATCAAAGTCAAAGGAATTTTTCAAGGAAGAAAATGTAAATACATCTTAACGATCAAGAAGGCATATGGAAGTGTGTCCAAATTCAAAATAGGCATATTCCAGGTTGTTTGGATAAACGCATAGGAGCAAGTAGTAGAAGAGAAAAGGGAATACCAACACTCAGAGATTCAAGGTAAGCAGGGAGAAATCAGTGTACAAATTGAGCATGAGGAAATGGGTTTCTTAACAATTATTCAGTAAGAAAGTTTTTCACAAGAGGGTGTACAGAAGAGGATCCTCCAGCAGGAGGCCAACTGGATCCAAATTCTGAGCACTGGCAAGGAGATCTGTACACCACCTTCATCTACACATCTTTCTGGTATGAGACACGTTTCCTGAACAAAAGGCTGAGCTCAGAAGGAGGCAAGATTGTAGCTGGGCACTAGGCCCAGGAGATTTCTCATGAGCTCAATAACCAGTTTCTATCCTAAGCCAATCCATCATGCAGACTATGTCCATGTTAATGTTGTTAAAATGACGCTAACAGTATGTCACTCCTTTGTTCAGAAGTCATCAATGGCTCATTGATGCCTAGTAGATGAAGTACAAGTGTCTCAGTCCTGTACTTACTACTATTCATGATTTACACTAAGGGTTCATTGTACAAAAATGAAAGAATGCAAAACTAAGCATTAGAAATTGAATATATATATGTGTGTGTGTGTGTGTGTGTGTGTGTGTATAATTTGCTATTTAATCAAGATGAGGTCACCAGGATAGGACATAGCCCAATATAACTAGTGTTTTTAAAAGGGGGAAATTTCAATGCAGATGCAATACAGAAGGAGATGCACAGCCTAATGACAAGGGAGGCAAAGACAGGGGTGATACATCTACCAAGCCAAGGTACACAGAGCACTGCTGTCCTTGACATCAGCAGCTAGAAGAGTCAAGGAAGCCATCTCTCCTACAGCAGGACACTGTTGGCACCTTGATTTCACACTTGCGGCTTCCAGAGCTGGGATAAAATTCATCTCTGGGGTTTCATTTAAAGATTTATTTATTTGGTTGAAAGGCAGATAGAGAGAGAGGGAGAGGGAGAGGGAGAGAGAGAGAGAGAGGGAGGAGGGAGAGAGAGAGAGAGAGAATATGAATATCTTCCATTACTGGTTCACTTCCCAAAGGCCCACAACAGCCAAGACTGGGTCAGCCTGCAGCCAGGATCCAGGAACTCTATCCAGTTTTCCCACATGGGTGGTAAGGACCCAAGTATTTGGGCCATCACCTCCCGGAATGCTCATTGGCAGGAAGCTGACCGGAAAGAGAAGAAGCTGGGACTTATACCAGGCAACTCCAACATGGGATACAGGCATCCCAAACAGTGGCTTTACCTGCCACACCACAACACCTGATCTTATTTCTGATATTTTAGGCCACTAATTGGTAATACTTTTTTATAGCAGCTTTAGGAAACTCATACACTAGGAAAAGAGGGACACAGGATCTCATGTTGAATTTCACAGACAGTTTGATGACCAATTCTCCCAGTCTACCCAGGCCTGAGGAGTTTTCTCAGAGACTTCTAGTGTTGAAATGGAGAAAATCCCAGGTAAACTAGAATGAGTTGATCACTTTGTGTGGCAGCCTTCTCCCTTAGCCGGCAGAGCTCCAACAAGGAAGTAGATTCATTTGTCTAAAGAAGAAAGTTGCTAATCTTTAGGAGTAAAGTTAGGGAGAAATGCCAGGATGGGACATGGTAGCTTCAACCAATGCACAGTGGCAAGAAGGGATAAAGAGACTCAAGAGATAAATTTAATGAGAAGGTCCTAAAAATTGAGACTGATAGACTAGTCCCCACAGGGGCTACATCAGGAGAGAGATAAAGCAAATAGTAGAGGCTGGAGCTGTGGTATAGCTGGTAAAGCCACCACCTGCAGTGCCTGCATCCCATATCAGGTGTCAGTTCGATACCTGGCTGATCAACTTCTAATCCAGCTCTCTGCTATGGCTTGGGAAAGCAGTGGAAGATGGCCCAAATGCTTAGGTCCCTGCACCCACATGGGACATCTAGAAGATGCTCCTGGCTCCTGGCTTCAGATCAGCCTAGCTCTAGCCATTGTAGCCATTTGCTGAGTGAACCAGTGAACAGAAGATTCTCTCTCTCTGCCTCTGCCTCTCTGTGACTCTGCCTTTCAAATAAATAAAACCTAAAAAAAAAAAAAAAAGACAAATAATAATTCTATCTTGGGCACACAGTGAGAAGTAGAAATTGTCTATAGCTTACCCTCCTCAAGCAGATTCACACATATTTGTCAGCTCTGAGTATTTTTAAAAATCTGTTTATAGAATAGGTAGAAAGTTATATTAATGTGAATTTATTTCTTATTAATAATAAACAACTTCAAATATTTATTAGCCATTTGTATTTACTCTTATCTGAATGCAGTATTTATGTAATTTATCTTAAGTATAGGTATGGGGCAGTATTAACAGAATTAATGTTATATATCTAAGATCTGTGAATGTGGCTAATCTTATTAAGTTCTCTGAAAATACCTGTCACATATCCATTCTTTCTCTCTGTGTTTTCTTCTTTTGTACTTTCAACATCCATCACAAACTAAATAATCATCATTGATAAAAGATTTTTCATTTACTATAAATTGTGCTTTTCCTGTTGTGTAACTTTAACATACAGAAGAAATCAAATTATTTCTCCCAAATTTCTCTAGGATATAACCTTGGATTATATAAAAAATCTTCTATTATACAGAGTTCATGGGGCCAGTACTACCCTTGGTGCTGGGAATTCAGGTTACCAAGATGGACAAGACCTTTACCAACTTAGGTTGGAAAGTATGCTTGGGAAAGACTTCCCTCTCCTGGCCTAGAAGACCTGCTTGTCTCTACTACAGCCCTTACGTTTGAGATAGGAGTGGTTCCCAGGTTCAAAGAAAAATTAGCATGAAGCAAAAAAGCTCACCTCTATAGTTTATTGGTAGGAAGGAGTAGTATGGCACAACTCTGCAATTGTAAGCAATAACTTCCAAGAGAGATGCAAGACGTTGCTGATATTGTCAGCAACCTTGTTGATTAACTTCTTTGGAAGAGCATGTATAGCAACTAATCAATAACAGGTCCGAGTCATCTCTTGTACTACTGATTCTTTGGTTGAATGAGGTTAAAAAAAGAAAACTTATGTTTATGTAATTTTTAACAACTACTAGAACAAATCCTGAGTCAGTGTTTGACAACCCAAATCCCTTTGAAAGCCTCCCAGGGATTGCAAGTTGTTTATTGATCAAATCCTCGTGTTTGGCAAATGAATTTCACTATGAAATTGGAAGAAAATGATCCAGCAGCATGAATGACTTAATCTTTTCTTCTACGGCCAATAGAAAAATAATTTATAGAGAAGAATTTTATGTTAATTAGTAAGTGAGGCACACGGAGAAAATCTAAATATTTTTCTAATAAAAAATGGTCAAACTCACCTCCTATTTAAGAAAAAAGTAAATAAGAAACACAGTATATTAATCCTGACAAGCATGGCTAGAAAATTTTAAAAGTATATCTAAGAAAAGGAATAACATATAAAGATTATTTACCTCTTGTTTCCTATATATTGACAGTTTATGTTACATTTGCACATTTATGAGCTTTCACAATTTGGATAATTGAGTAATTCTTATTTTTATTTATTTTTTATTTGACAGGTAAAGTTACAGACAGTGAGAAGGAGAGACAGAGAGAAAAGTTTTCCTTCCGTTGGTTCACTCCCCAAATGGCAGCTACGGCCAGCACTGCGCCCATCCGAAGCCAGGAGCCAGGTGCTTCTTCCTGGTCTCCCATGTGGGTGCAGGAGCCCAAGAACTTGAGTCATCCCCCACTGCCTTCCCAGGCCACAGCAGAGAGCTGGACTGGAAAAGGAACAACCGGGACTAGAACCCGGTGCCCATATGGGATGCCAGCGCCACAGGCGGAGGATTAACCAAGTGAGCCACGGCGCTGGCCCCCGAGTAATTCTTTATTGTATATTGTTCACTAGCTATCACTTTTAGGCAAGAGCAGTACTGAAATTATCAATAACCCATATAGTAGCAGCATAGCCCCAGTCAATCAAAACAGATACTCTCTGGTGAAGGCAATAAATAATTAGCTGCTTTAACACTGAGGAGAGTTCTAAGGTGAGGCCTTAAATGATAAGGATAAGGTAGGGGGCATTCAAAGAGAACAGAGAAGGAATGATATGCAAATTAGAATGGCAATACATTCAAGTTTGGAGTTAAACCTCATTATGAAGGCCTCTTACTCCCCCTCCTCTTCCTCTTCCCCTCCTTCTGCTCACAACCACCCCAATTCTGCGAACATTTTATCGTAAGCAACTGTGTTATTACCAAATTTTAGTTGCAGGTTTTTGGCTGAAAGGTAAAGAAAACAACTGAGGTGTAGTCCCTTTAAATGTCAATGAGAAAATGCAAAGTTCTTAGCAAAATGAGGAGGAAGCTTTACTGTTCAATACTTATCATTACCACCCCTTCCTTTTTAGAGCTCTTTGCTGTGCTGGTGCATGGCTTTCGGTTTGGGTGGTGTATGAATCAGGGTTCACCAGAGAAACGGAAGCAGTGGAATGGGGAAAGACAATTTTAAGACATTTTCTCATGCAATTGTGGGGGCTCGTAGTCCTAAGTCTGGAGGACACGTCACTAGGTTGGAAATTCAGGTGATGGTTGATGTAGTTGTTGAGCCTGAATCTGTAGGACTAGCCACCCAGCCGAAAACAGGGTTTTAAGTTCCAATCTTAGGGCTGAATGGGGTCCTCTCTAGAAAGCTCAGTCTTGCTCTCCAAGGCTCACTGGATAAGGATCAACTACACCATGGAGGGTAATCCACTTTACTTGAAGTCACCCATAAACATTAATCACATCCACAAATACCTTCACAGCAACAGCCAGAATAGTGTTTGACCCAATAACTGGGGGCCAGAACCCAGCCAAGTTGACACAAAACTATCACAGATGGGTAATTTGGAAATACAATAGTAGGCAGGATGGTGGGTTGCTACTAAATGGTGAAATCAAACACCCATGACTAATGCAGTACCTTTAAGCAGGTGCACTCTCCCCAGGACTCAGCTGAGCATTTCCCTAATTTGTACCCTCAGCAGCCTTAGGGGATAAACACTGTCAGTACCCCACATTCAACATGAGCAAACAGTGGTTTAGAGAGATTGCATGGCTTGCTATGTTAATTTCCTACCATTGGTATAACAAATTAGCACAAACCTAGTGGCTTAGAACAATACAAATTCAGTACCTTATAATTCTGGAGTTCAAAAGCCTGAAATGGTGTTTCTGGTGGCAGTATCTGGGGAAGGGATGGCAGGTACCATGTCTGGACAGGAAGGTGGCAAGAAGCAGCCCCTGAAACAGCACAAGGAGCAGGCCAAGGAGATGGACAAAGACCAGGCTTTTAAGCAAAAACAAAAGGAGGGGCAGAAGAAACTCAAGAAGCTAAAAATGGGGAAGGGTCCCTTGGCCACAGGTGGAATTAAGAAATCAGCAAAAGTAAGCTGTTCCTTGTACCTGAAGTGATGGTGACATTGGTTTCATTCCTATTTAAACATCTGCATTCCATGCCATAGCATCTCATGTCACCCATAGCTAGAGTGAAGTATCATCCTGGAGCTTGTTGTATCTTTACAAATAAACTTTTGTAAAAAAGGGGGAAAAATCATCCAGTGGCTCACTGTGTCATTGTTATTTTCACTTAACCATTTTTAACTGTGAATTTACAGTAAACCCAGCCAAGAATCCTTCCAGAGTCTGCTCTTTGGTCTTCATTCTCCTCCAATTCCATATTATCTGGAATTAAGCCTACTCATTGGGAAAAATAAAGTCTTAAAGGGGTCACACAGGACTAGAATCAAGGTGTGGGAGGAGCTTCACCCCTCTGGAGGCTAGAGTAGAAAAGCTATTTCCTTACATTGTCCCGCTTCCAGAAGCTGCTTCTCTTCCTTGACTTGTGAGCCCTTCTTGCACTTCCAAAGCCAACAGTATAGCATCTCTAATCTCTGTCTGACTGATTTCTCTTGTAATGACATTGTGCCCCCACAGATAATCCAGTATTACTTTCCACCTCAAGATCCTTCACTCATATCTGCGAATTCCCTTTCCCCAAGTTAGGAAGTATGTTCACAGGTTTCAAGGATTAAAACAGTGTGGCATTTCTGTGGAGTCATTATTCTGTCTGCCACATTTGTTCAAATCAAGTAACAAGTGGGCAGGAGCCAGTCCAGTTCCATCTGACCCCAAAATCTATGCTCTTGACCACAGTGGCAATTCACCCCTCACAAATACACACCAATAGAATTTGAGTCATCAGGATGACTATTTGTTTTAGGAGCATCATCAGGGACTATTAAAAGCTTTGGTCATAGAGAATTGGAAGCAGATAAACAAAGTACTACGCAGTAAGTTATATAAAGGCACATGGAAATGCTTTGTTGAAAAGAATGCTTCCATATCGTGGGATTTGATTTCCACAGCCAGTTGAAAAATTGGACTCTTCACACTTGCAATGCTAAAATGAAGCTCCTCTGATCACATAGATTAGCTGAAAAGTCAAATTTGGAGAAGACTGAATTAGAGTATTCTGGCCAAAAGTAAAAAGAGAGACAAATCAGGACATTTTAATGCCAAAGTTATAGCCACTGTCTTCACCCAGAACACCCCAAATCTCAAGGATCAGTTTTCAAACTGGACCATCTCCACGGAGCCACATGGATAAAATGGGGTTAGGAGGATTTGGGAAATAAAGCTTGGAATCACCAGGCTTGCAAGAGAAACAGGATTTATTTAATTGACTGAGGGTGATTTAAAATAGGATTCAGGAAAAAAAAAAATCACAAACAAAACAGCCCAAGGAAAGTGGGAAACAATAAAAGAAACAGTTCCCTATGGACTCATTGTCCCTTTCATCTAATGGTCTTTCCACTAGTTTTTCAGTTCATCAGGTTTCAAGACAACATTGAAATATGTGATCACAAAAACAGCTGTTTGGAATGTGTGCAACAAGGTGCAAAGAGCAAAAATGCCCAGCACAGAACTCAAATACACAAAATTACTTAACTTGGTAGCCTGATTCCTACTTCTATTGCCTCTGCACTGAAAACTGGCTGTTGATTTACAAATGCCACCAGCTCCAAAATACCACTTTCTCCTCATTTTGTAGGAAAAATTAATAAGAAAGAAGGAATTTTCTTGTGCATTCTTTAAACACATTCCCAGTAAAAATGGATTGTTTTGTAATAGATACCTATGGGCCATCTGTACCTCAGTGGACATTTGGCAATGTCTGGGGACATAATGGGCTGTTACAGCTGGGGCAGAGGTGGGGGGTGTTGGGGAAGGTACTACTGGCTTTTTCTAGAGGCCAAGGATACTGCAAAACATACTACAATGTGCAAGACAGCCCCCAGAACAAGGACTTATAGTGCTAATGTTAAGAAAATATTATGTAGAGAGAAGTAGATGAAAAGAGGACTCTGGAAACAGACAGCCTATGTTCAAATCCTGACTTTACCAGAGACAAGCTGAAAATCTTAGTGTTTCCCTTTAAAAATATTAATTTTTTTGAAAGGCAGAATGAAAAAGAGAAGGATAGAAGCAGACAAGACACAGAGAAAGAGATCTTCCATTCATTGGTTTACTCCCTGAAGGTCCATGACAGCCAGGGCTAGACTAAGAGCCTATCTGGGTCTCCCACGTAGGTAGCAAAGCTTGGTCACCTGGGTCATCATGCACTGCCTCCAAGGCACATTAACAGGAAGCTGGATCCAAGAGTATAGTGTCCAGAGCTGGAACTGTCACTTTAATACAAGAAGCAGGTGTCCTAAGCAGCAGCTTAAACTGCTACACCACATGCCCATCCCTTGATCAGTTATTGTTTCTCTACCTCCATATCCTTAAATCAAAACCAGATTTCAATCACATGCACCTTGTAGGGTTCCAGTGAAGATCAAATACATTAATACAGGTATGAGCTTAGTCGACAGCTAGCACGATTTCACAAATTTTGTACATATTGTTAAATATAACTTCATATAATACTAATCTCAGTGGCTTGAAATTATTTGGCTCGATGAGCTCCCTCTGCTCCCTCACTCACCCCCCCAGGATTTTGAGTGCCTTCCGGGCAGAGCTGGATCTTGCTTGTGTGTCACCTCTGCAGCAAGCACAGAGCCTGAATAGACTTAAAACAAATTAGAAGCCAAGGATTCAGTCCATTGCGAGTACCTGCGGCCATTTTCATTGGTGCCCACCCATTTCTGCTCAGCCCCTTGCCCCTTTAAGGCACTGTGGCCTCATGCGCTTTTTCATAGAGAGCTTTCTCCGACCCCCAGGTCCTCTCTGTCTACTGAAGCCAACAACTGATGGCAATTGGTAGATCAATACCCCATGCCCTCACCCACTGCGAGACTCACTGAAGGCACAGATTCCACACTGCCTACCAGCGTTCTCCAGCAGGAAATACCAGTTGCCTGGAGTGGTAATGTGACTGGTAACACACCCTCTACTAGCTGCCTTTCCATATGTCTAACTTTCCAATCCTCTACTAGTGTTTTCTGGATTTACTGCCAGTGTAAACTACAGACAGCTCTGTATCCATGGTTCTGCATCCTTGGATTCAATTAGCTACAGATCAAACATATTCCAAAACATGCTTTATCTGTACTGAACATTTGCACAATTTTTTTTCCTGTCATCATTCCCTAAACAATACAAAGGTACTTCAAAAAGTTCATGGAAAAATGGAATTGTTAGACAAATTTATTTTAATTTTAAAAAAACTTCAATCCATGCATATATTTTTCATAGTACACATTTCCCACCAACTTTTTGAAGACCCTGCATACAGCATAACAACCAGTTGCATGGTATTTGCATTGTATTAGGTATTATAAATCACCTAGAGATGATTTAAAGAATACAGAAGGGACGGCTTTGTGGTGTAGCAGGTAAAGTTGCTGACTACGGTGCTGGCATCCCATAGGGGTGCTGACTCATGCCCCAGTTGCTCCACTTCCAATTCAGCTCTCTGCTAATGACCTGGAAAAAGCAGCGGAAGATGGCCCAAGTGCTTAGGCCCCTTCACCCACATGGGAGACGTGGAAGATGCTCCTAGCTCCTGGCTCTGGCTCAGGGCCCAGTCCTGGTTGTTGCTGCCATCTGGGAGTGAATCAGTGGATGGAAGAATGTGTGTCTACCCCTCCCCTTCTTTGACTTTGAAATAAATAAATAAATCTTTTAAAAAAAATAAAGTGTATGGAAGGGTGTGCAGGGCTTATATACAAACACTGCACCATTTCATGTAAGGGACTGCACATCCCTGGATTTTGGTATCCTGGGAAGTCCTGGAACCAGTAATGACCATATTGCTCTGATCGTGGTCTCAGAGTTGGCCCTTAGAGGCCTGCCACTAACCTGGTGCTACGAGAGGAAGATAGACCAGGTGTTCCAGA
Source organism: Sylvilagus floridanus (assembly GCA_949820135.1). Lineage (NCBI taxonomy): Eukaryota > Metazoa > Chordata > Mammalia > Lagomorpha > Leporidae > Sylvilagus > Sylvilagus floridanus. Next base: position 121,500,235 of record OX463231.1, on the reverse strand, counting down.
AAGGTGATGTTCTTGACTTAAATATTCTTGCAGAGGAATGGGAAAGAAGAAATCACACTCACAGATCATTGGGCTCTGTCTTCCTCCTGTTCATTTCTTATCTCAGGGAGTGTGTCCCTGTCCACAAGATGGCAAGGGCTGAAATGGGAAGTGGGAGAGAGAAAATCCATTCCCAGAGTGATGACATAAATAATTCGCCTCCAGGTCTGAGACTGGTATTAAATGAAACTTGAGGTAATCTTCCGAGCAGAGCTTGGGGGCACCTATGACTTTCAAATGGAGCTACTCTGTTCCTAGGGAAATACATTCTTTTAGAAATTAAGCTCGAGGCTAAAAGCTTCCAACAATAAATCTCCCCGAGGCATGTTCCTCTGGGGACAAATACACTGGGAAATATTCAAAGACAGTGCTTGGTTTATCACTTGGTGCCTCTTTTCCATGGAGGAAGGAAGTTCCATTGCACCCACTGAGAAATCTAGTCTACCTGGACCTCTTTGCAGGTGCATGAGCGGTCTGACTCTCCGTCAAGACCTTCAAGACCGCAGATCATTCTGAAAATAAACCTTAGAGAGCTGAAAGCAGATACCAGTCAGTGCTGCTCTTCATGATCTGAATAAAATAAAAAGGAAACAAAGCAATAACAAGAACTCATCCTACTGTGTAATTAAAATAGAAGCTCAAATCTATCCCTTTAGCCTTAATGGAAAACTATGTAAAAGTAGTAAGAATTTGATGAGTATTCACTGTGTCAGGCATTTTAATTTGTTATCTCTCTTAACAATTCCATGAGATAAGAAATATGCCCATTTTACAGATGGAGAGTTTTAAGCAAAGCTTAAAAACTTAACTAAACTCATGTCTTATAGTTCATAAATAATAGAGCTGGAATTTTTAACCCAAGAGAGTCTGGCTTTAGAAACCTACACTCAGGGGCTGGAGCTGTGGTACAGCGGGTTAACACCCTGGCCTGAAGCGTTGACATCCCACATGGACGCTGGTTTGAGACCCGGCTGCTCCACTTCTGATCCAGCTCTCTGCTATGGCCTGGGATAGCAGCGGAGGACGGCCCAAGTCCTTGGGCCCCTGCACCCGTGTGGGAGACCTGGAAGAAGCTCCTGGCTCCTGGCTTTGGATTGGCATAGCTCCAGCCATTGAGGCCAACTGGGTAGGGAACCAGTGGATGGAAGACACCCCCACCCCACCCCCCGCCGCTCTTCTCTCTGTGTAACTATGACTTTCAAATAAATAAATGAAATATTAAAAAAAAAAAGAAAGAAATCTACACTCAGTGATTACCTTATGTGAAACAATCTCATCTCAGTAAAGTTGATCATTGATTCCCCAGACATCAAGGCTGAAGACAGGGAACATATAAAATCTGATAGCCAGAGGCCAGCATTATGCCTGCTAAGCAGTTGCTTGCAATACTGGCATCCCACATCAGAGGGTAGATCCAGCTTCCTGCTGATGTCCCTCGAAAAGTAGCAGCTACGGCCCAAGTGCTTGATTCCCTGTAATGCATATGAGAGACCCAAATGGAGGAACCACATGGCTCCTGGCTTTGGCCCATCCGGATGCCACTGTAGCCAGCTGGGGAATGAACTAGTGGCTGGAGGACCTCTCTCTCTCCCTTCCCTCTTATCTCCCTCCCTCTCTTTCCTCCCACTTCTCTCTTTGTCACTCTGCCTTTCAGTTAAATAAAAACTGATAGTCATCCAACGGAGAAGTCCTATGACTTAGAACTGTTGCAGATTGCCAGTAAAGTCTTCCATCTAAGATTCTGTAATTGTGAACTTAACTTCTCATGTGTCTGAAACACACAAGTACCTCTAACACAGAGGCTGAGGAATCTAATCTGGAGAAAGATTAAATTAAAGTCAGAATTAGTTGGATTAAGAGAAAAATGAGACTTGGAAATGAATTTAGCCTCAGGAGAGAAAATGAGGGAAAGACACTCCTGTCCCCATGCACTGAGGCCAACACTGCAATTGTGAAACCTCACAGCTTCCTGAGAAGTGAAATGTGTTAAGCTCCCCTCCCATTCCCCATCTGCCTCACACTCTGAGCCTGGTGTCAGACTGCCCTGGTTCAACTCTGAGCTCCACATGCACTAGCTGGAGGAGCTTGAAAAGTTTCTCATCTTTTGTGAGCCTCTGTTCTCTCACTAAAATGTGGCAAGGGATTCTACCTCCCTCAAAGTGTCATAAAGATTCAGTGTGAAATGCATGACTGGGTAGATGGTACCTAATAAACAACCAATAATACTGAAGGAGGCATCTCCTTCTGCCCTCACCTGAATCAGGAGAGCACAGGCAGGCAGGTGCACACAGTCATCTAGGGCCTCCTCTCTACCCAGAGCAAAGGAGATGAGTCCTGGGCAGATTTCTCACCAAGCCTCCACAGTGAAGTTCAGTGAAGGACTCTTGCATTGATGATACAACTGTTGGCAATACTCCAAAGTCATGAGAGTCCTCTCTTTCATGCCCAGCATTCTGGATGGGATATTACAGTGAAGGGCCCAGAGAACAGTCGAGTGTGCATAGAATCTCCTGGTGCTTCAGGGTGTGCTGGGTAGGAAGAGAATGCGTATAAGCAGGCGGAGAAGACATGCACAATGGTATGCAATAGGGAGACTACTGGCCAAGTCTGAATATGTGCTCTTTCTCCAGAGGCTCATAATAATATCCACAACTCAATGAATATGATTTATGGAAATTACTGCTGGTCCTCATCATAAGTCAACAAACTGCCATCATTATTCCTGTTTTACAGGTTGGATTGACTTGCAGGTGTAGGTATCTAACCTCTCCCAGTGGCCCAGCTGCTGAAAGACAGATATAGAGTATCAACTGAGATGTCTTGGCCAAGAACTATACAATCTTTTCTCGTCTCCCTTCTGTATCTCTCGAGTGATTAGTATTTCCATAGGTATACCAGAAAATAGTGTGTGGTAGACACAGAGATGCAAAGCTCAGGAACACCCTTCAGGAAAGGTCATGGTGCCCAGGGGACAACCATGTGGTCAGCAGTCAGCCCTGGCTGTCTGTTCTGGGGGAATAGGAATGCCTATTCCCACTGTGGGTAGCTCCCACAGTGATTGAGGAGGTGGGATCATAAAGTCTTGGCTATTTCTGCCTAATACAGGGCACTTTGATGGGCAATACCAGCCCCAGAGCTTCCTGTGAGGCAGGCAGAGGTTCTACCAGGACAACCTCTGCCCTATCTTGCTTTTTTCTCCTCTTTTTATAGGCATTGATTCCAATCAGAATCTTTAATTTCCAGTTCTACTTCAGGGTCTGACTCCAAGGAACCCCACCAGTCTGAGGCACCAAATGCCGTTTGCAGACTGATTCTAATCGTAAGGTAGAACACCATGATGTGCACTCAGGGGAACCAGGGAGCCTTTTAAGCCATGAAAAAGTAGGCTCAGGTTATGAAAACATAACTTGGGTTTGGGAGTCAATGACCCCAATTGAAGTTCCTGCTTCATCCATTTTCTATGTGTTGGGAAAGCCAAGTGACCTCACAGAATTTTATGTGAAAATTAAAACTAATATTATTACATGGGATCAATCAAGACAAAGCAAATGAATATCAGAGTGCATTTAAAACTGCTCATCATTGTCACCTTCACAGATCCCTCTGGTTCCCTCATAGATGAATGGGGATAGTTATTTGTAGAATAGAAAAAATGTTCCTCTCTTTCCTAATGACTCAGTCCCCCTTCTCTAAAGGAGAACAAAGTCATTCTTACCCAAAAATCTCCAGTATCAGCAGCAGCAGGAAAGCAAGGAACATTGTTATCCTTGTACAGCAGAGCTGTAGCATATAATTAAATCATTAAGAGGAAAATTAACTTCTCTAACAATATTCTTCTAAGTATTTGTGGGCAAACCCATTAGCATGGTGCCAGTAAATCCCAAAGTTTCTTTGCATGCAGACTTAGTGACAGCAGCCCAGGCAAGAGGTGAGGTAGGGAGCATGGTGTGGTTTGCCCTCCCATAGAGGGATATAGAAGTGGTAGTGGGGGGATGAGTGGATGTTAATGGCATGTGGTGACTGTTTGATAAGCCCTTTAAAAACCTAGCTGCCGAATTTCCCCTACCTAGAGCTAACAATAAATCTAATCTTTTCCCAGGAAAACCGTTCAAAGTGCTTTTGGTTTCCCATTTACTCAGTCCTCAATTGTGCTGAATTTATTCAGTTTGCATTATTTGGGGAGGGGGTGTGGCAGGAGGCTACTGGGAAAGTAGAACACACATCTTCCAGTGGGAAACTTTGGAGCTATTTATTTGGCAGGGTTTTCAGGATAATTAATATGAAGTCGACTTCGATTCTGTAGCCAAATATATATTTATGCTATTGACTCAAATTCAAACTGACCAATCTGGTTGGCTGTCTGTGGCCTTCAATTCATCCAGGCTTGAGTGTTTTTAGTCAATATGTTGATCATTTATATGATGACCCTGCTTAAACCATTTAATAAAATGTAAGCAACATGAGAGCATATTGGAAGTCAACATAACTCATTATTGCCGTTTATACGCCCATCAAAATCCTGAGGGGGGTGTCTGACCTGATTGGAGGTTTCCTCCAGAGTCATACAATAATTTTAGCTGTGAAAGGAAATTTTATGGCATGTAAGATTAGCCCACACTAATGCAAGGTCAAAAATAATAGAATCAATAGGCAAACTCAATACTGTTAACATTTTGAGAAAATTACTACCAGAAAACAATGTCAACAACAGATTGAAACGGGTCTCCAAAGTCGTCCCATTGATTTCCTTTCACTTTGGTGGCAATCTAACTTTTTCTTTTATGCAATATGGAATTTTCTCAGCCTTTTTTTCCCCTCAGTTCAGCTTTAAACATGCAGTATTTCTCTTGTACCTTCTTTTGACTGATGTCAAGCATTACATGTGTCAAAAAATGTACATGGTTGTCCATATCTAAGAGAACAGAGGGTGAAGATTTATTTCATCATGTAGAGCTTTTGGTGGGTCTTTAATTTAGGGCTCAGTAGATAAATTCAAAAGCTATTTTAATTATAGCAAGGTACCCAAGTGCAAAAGTAAACAGTGCCACTAATAAATTACCAACTAAATTACATCCTTATACTGGAAACACATGGCCTTAGATGTGGTTTTATATCTGCTCTATTGTATGATTTGCCATCATCCTTGATGTTGGAAGGGGAGATTATCCCTTGACATATCCATGTTCTTTAGTACTGATTAGAGATGAGTGAGTAGCCACATACTGGCAATGGAATTAGTAACCCCAACCCACCCCAACTTTTCTGTCCCAGTCTTCCCATCTTGGTTCTATCACCTCCCCACCCCCCACCCCCGCACAGTGACTTAATTCAAGACAAATTCTTAGGAATTATCATTAATCTATCCATCCCCTCTGCCTATAGAGAGACGCACGCGCACACACACACACACACACACACACATCCAATTCTGTCAGCTTTAGCTCCACATTATATCCTGAATCTACCCACTTCATTCCCTGATTATTCACTGCACTTAGCATTTGGGCCATTTCATTGCCTTCCAAGACACACCAGGAAGGAGTTGGAAGTGGAATAGCCGGGACTTGAACCAGCACTTTGATACGGGATACCAGCCTCCTAAGCCACAACACTGGTTTCTATTATACTTATTTTGAAAATTCCTTCCTGAGTGACACTGCACTTAATGCCAGACCTTCTTACCATGACTGGTCCTACAAGATCCAAGCCCAGCTACTTCTCCTTCCCCATCCTTGGGCACTGCATCCTTAACTCACTATTCCAGTTCCATCGGCCTCCTTGTGTGACCCAAAACATTTCAAGGCCTTTGCCTGAGCTGTTTCTTCTTGCAGGCATACTTCTGCTCCAGCCTTATTTAATACTGATTCTTTTCTGTACCCAGCCATCAGTCTCCAGAACAGGACATCAAATGATGCCCTTAATCTCATCCTCACACCTCTTCATTGCTTTGGTCCTGTTTTTCCTTTCTATAAAGAAGCTGACATTTTTAAGTATGACTGTAATGTTTAAAGAAAGGGGGGATGGTGCATATAAATCATTTTCTCTAACGTGTACCCACCCCTTTTTAAGCTTCATTTCCATTGATAGCAGGAATCCCTTCATTTATCAGTTCAAGGCATCAATACTAATTTTTCAAAAATTTTCTTTTGGGTTATTTTCTACCCATTCAGAATTATTCTCCAATCTCAGGGCTGTTTCTCCCTTCCCATACACACCTGTGTACAGGGGAAGGCCGTTCTGCATATGTTGGAAAAGGCAACATAGGCCCATAGGTCCTGCTGCTCATGGCTTTTAGTCTTCACCCCCTGAACTGACCATACTTCCACTTGTGCCATGGCCTCCCTGCCCAACGGACACTCCAGGATGGTGTCCACAAAGATGCAGCTCAGTCCCTCTAGCCTTTTGGGTGTTGATAACTGTCATTAATGGCCATGGATCTTACCATTGTCCCCTGGCCATTCAGCCCTAGTCATTTAACTTCCTTTCTGAACCCAGTCTTCTTCTGGGTTAATGGCTCATACAACACTTCCACACCCTCTTTTATACAAATAGTTGCTTGTGCTCCTACCCCGCTGGAGTGTGGGGGCCCTGTGTGACGCTACCCAGGCAGATCAATGGTGCTCTGTCAGAAGCCGTGTCAGACAAGCCGTGCGCCTAATGTAGTGCCTTTCCACAGGGCTCACATTGTCCTTAAACTTCAAATAAAAACTAGCAATCCAGACCCAATGTCCTAGATGACTTCAGGCCTAGAATTCAGGCTGTAACAATTCCCTGCCCCATTCTCTCCGGGCCACATTTCCAAGTTCTTTCTTCTGATTCCCAAGGATTTCCCTCCTATATTATCAGAAATGCATTTTAATTCATAACCTAAACTTCCCCACTCTTATTTATACTTGATAATCCTCTCAGTAAGCCTTAGTTCCTGATGTTTAGATAACTGACATTCAAGGCTACCTTCTTTCTAAATATCTATCTTGAAACTCAAAGCTAAGAATTGTTATTCAAATAATTAGAATTCAATAAGTGTTGCTTGAAGATTTATTTTTTTTTTAATTTCAGAGCCACCTCAAAATTGCAGGAAAGTTGTAAGTATGAAAAAAAGAATCATTTACCCTCCTAACTATTAGAGTAAGCTGCTGACTTGATGCCCCAAACACCTCTATGTGTATTTCCTACAAACGTGAACAATCAACCATCAACATCAGGAACCTAATATGATTTATCCCTGCCTTCTAATCCTCAGATCCCATTCATGTTTCTCCAATGTTCCTAATGACGATATTAATAATTAAAGGATCAAGTTCAAAATCACCCATTACATTTAGTTCTCACTCCCCTATCCTCTTGAGTCTGGAACAGCTCCTTGTGTTTACTTGACTTTCACAACCTTGATAGTTAGGGAAATTATAAGCTAATAATTTTGTAGACTTCCTTTGACACATTTGCTACTACCACTTACTATTATTGTTTGTGAGGTATTAGGGCATCATCTAAAGACACAGTTAAGACAGATCCAAAGGCAGACATCCAGGGTCACAATCGGTCTCTACCACTCGTGATTGTGCAGTTTTGGACAATTTATTTAACTACCCTATGCCTCAGTTTTGTTGTCAGTAGAATGGAAGTAATTAGCACATTTATTTTCTGGGGCTGTGCGAAAATACTCTTCTTCCTTCAAACTCAGTGCCTGAACTGTCTGAGAATTTATGTCCCAACTGGTTATCTTTCCAAATGGCTGATGGCTACAAGCAGTATAAATCCCTTAGCTCCTTTGCTCCTGGTTGAAACAATCTGAGGTGTGGCCCACACTCTAAATGTCCCCATGGGATACAGCACAAGTTACCTTCCCAAGACTGATTGATGTTGAAAGCTAACTTGGCTTCCTTCTCTTCCTGGCCTCATATCCACCTTCCCACCCCCTTCTGTTTTTTTGTTTTTATTTTTTGTTTTTTTCTGGGATTATTTCCTAAGGAATTACTCTCATACAAATTCTAAGGATCTTCTTCTAGGAAACATAAGACAGTTTCCACCTTTTAAGGAAGTAGTCTGCCTGCCTTGTGAAGAGCAGACAGAAGATAGAGCAGCTTAGAATCAGCCAGAGCTGCCCAGATGTGGACCACATGCACAGAGAAATGACACACAGCATATACTTGGAAGCAGTCTCTAAATAGCATACAGGGAATAAAGGAAACAGACAAATCAAGGATGAATCTAAGATATATGCAAATTGTTCTGTATGAGGAGCAGAACAGCACCCCAGCTACGGAGAGCTGAAATTCTCAGAATCTCAGTTAATAATACTAACTGTAGTCAGTAACGAGGACTGTAGAGACACAATAGAATGTAATCGCTAGTACCACAGTCTCACAATGGGAAATTACAATACCCTGAATTTAATGGGTTTCATTTTTCAAAGTGAATATTTTGCTTTTACAATCTCTCACTGCCAAGGATGCTCTTGGATTAGAACTGATTAGAGAGTCTTCTTTTATCTAGAAACAAGGCCCTTGGCTATTTACACAGATTGGTTAGCTTTGTCTAATTGGAACAGAAATCCCTTGCATTCCTCTTCCTCCTTTATACTGAGATCCCTTTGATTACCTCAGGAAAGCCTTCCATTTCTTTTCATTTCATCAAGACCGTGACAGCTAAGGGAGAAAGCACACTGGGGTGGGTGTCGAAGACCTGAGTTCCAGTCCACCAAATCCAGCAATTGGGTAGTTCACCCAACCTCTGATCCCCAGGTTTCTCAGCTGACTTAATAATTGCATTTCATAAATATTTATTGAGTATCTATTATTCTCCAGGTTTGGAAAGATATTGAAGATGCAAGGAAGAAACCATCTTAGTCCCCTAAATCTCACAGAATTTATAGGAGAATCCAAATCTTCACCCCCATCCACAAACCAAATGTTTTTATAAAATTAACAGGATGAGCAAGTGTATATATAATTTTCATTTGTGTGAGTTCTCTACCTATAGTCTTTAAATGTCTCCATCTATTTTCTAATATTATCAATTATGATTCAAAGGCTTTTCTCCTATGTTATGAAAAAGTGACCCTGAATGGTTGTGGAGTTCCACAATCCCCATCTGGAACTCTTCGGGGTGAATTTATTCAAAATTTAGGTACCATTGGACCTTGGGGAATTCAGTTCAGATCTATTAAGTAACAATCCCAAAGAAAGTAGGACAGTTCCTATAAATTAAACCCAATATTTCCACAGTGAAACATGAATGTGCCCACTCAGCAGGGTGAATAAAGACCATCTATATTCTCATATACATTTAGTTCAATTTTGACCATCAAAAGAATAATCTTTTAAAAATTAAAATAAACCAATTTGGGCCTTCAGGCTGTTTTTTGGGTTTCAGAGTTACATAAGAAATTACTGTCTTACCACTCATACTGTTTGAAATAAGTAGGACATGAGTTGGGACTTAAAAACCAAATTTATCAAAGATATTCATTACAATTGCATTTGCTATAATGGTATTTGACCTATAGATGACCCAGCTTTATAAATAAACTTAAAGTACCTCCAGCCCCATTAATATTTCATTGATCCATAAAATACTCCCAAGTACTCATATTTATCAGCCTCGTGCAAAGACTGTATTTGATGTAGAAACCACACACGCAAAGCAAAGCAGTATTGCTCTGGTGTCCTAGATCATAATTCTTGTGAACGTTAGTAGTCAGCTATAATATAATTTTTAAGGCCCCAGGAGGGACCAACGGAAGTTGGTGTGACAGAATTGGACCATGCCATATGGTGGGTCGGCTTTTCCCATGCTCAAAATAGCAATATCCAGAGTAAGCCCTTTAAAATGCACACCGGAGCCGATGGCTTCCACTTAACCCACACCCCCCACCCCGTGGCTTCCCAGAGCACCTAGAAGAAAGGCCAAATTCCTTATCTCGGTCTGGAGCCACCTGACCTCACCTCTCTCCATTCCTCCTGATGCTCCGGCCACCTGGCCTTCTAAGCCGTCCAGCTCCTGGTCAGGTGCCCCACACAGTCCCACCCTTCACCCCAAAGCCGCCTCTGTAGCGTTCAGGTTTCAGCCAAACAGATCCTTGACCCCACCTTTATCTGCTCGCTCTCTGTCACATCACCCTGCTTATTTTTCCAAAGCACTGTCACTCTCGGGAACATGGCTTCCCGTATTTGCTTTTTAAACCGTTCATTGTATTGGTTAGCATGTGGACTACTGGTTGAGGGTGCCAGGCCCTGACTGAGGAACGGCCCAGAGAAGTCGCTGCCATCGAAAGGAAACTTCAAGCTACTCACGGTTCCCCAGAGGCAGGAGCACGTCTCGCTGAGCGGCGGGGAGAAGCGGCGAGGGAGGCCGGCAGGTGCACGGCTCCGCGGGGCAGTGTCTGGTCCCAGGGCGGCGCGGCCCAGGGGCATCGAGGCGGTCCCGGGTCCCGGGGGTCTGGGGAGGGGACAGAGCGAGAGTGCGGGTCAGTCACGTCCAGGAGGGGCCGTGGGGCAGGCAGCACGGGGCACAGGAGAACGGCTCTGCTCCCTAGCCTGGCGCCCTGACGAAGGGACGCCAGACACCCGCGGAATCCAAGAGAACACGGGGCAGCGGCCGCCATTTCTCTCCGGCGCAAAGGAAGTCCAGAGGCAGCGCCGGAGGGCGGCCCGGGCTCCCCGTGTCGGGGCCGCCGGACGCGGGCGAGGAGCGCGCGCGTGTCTAGCCCGGCGCCTCGCCGCACCGCAGGAAAAGGGTCTACGCAGAGACCAGGGCACGCAAAACGGGCACGGCGTCTGTTCAACACTGAGGGAAGAACAAACAGGCCCGCGTGAGCGAGGGCCGGAGCCGCCTGAGGAGAAATATCCCTCAGCGTGCGCCTCAGGGTCGCCGCGAGAGAGAGGGGAGGAAAAACGAACCGAAACCCCCGGGCCGGTACCTCGAAGTGCAGCCTGTGGCGAAAGCGGGCCTCTCCTGCGGCCCGCCTCGCGCCTGAGGTAGGCGGCCATACCTTATCTGGAGCGACACCTCAGGGTCTGCGCATGCGCCCTGGTCCTGGGCGAGCCCGGTGCATCCTGGGAAGTCGGGAAGTCTGAGGCCCACCATGAGAGAGAGAAGCCTCGCTGTGGCGCCGCAGTTTCCGCTGCCCCTGCGCCACCAGTGTCACATGGGCACCAGGCCGCCAGTGTCCCGACTGCTCCACTTCCGATCCAGCTCCCTGCTAATGCACCTGGGAAAGCAGCAGAGCACGGCCCACGTGCTCGGGCCTCTGGCACTCACGTGAGACCAGGATGAAGTTCCTGGCTCCTGGCTCCAGCCTGGCCATTGCAGCCATTTGGGGAGTGAACCAACAGATGGAAGACCTCTCTCTGTCCGTCTCTCTCACTCGCCCCACCCTCGTCTCGCTCCCTCTTTCTCTCTCCCTGTAATTCTGCCTTTCAAATGATAAAAGAAAATCTTTAAAAGGAGAGAAACATTCCTTTGCAGGAGTGGGTGCCAGCGGTACAGATGACCCAAACGTTTACTGCCTGGTGACACCACAGCACAGCGATCCTACCCTGTCGCTCGTCAACCAGCACAGGTTCTCCTCTCAAGATCTCTCTGTGTCAGGGGCTGGCAATGTGGCACAGTAGGCTAAGCCTCCACCCGTGGTGCCAGCATCCCATATGGGCGCCAGCTTGTGTCTCAGCTGCTCCACTTCCAATCCAGCTCCCTGCCGATGGCCTGGGAAAGCAGCAGAAGATGCTTGGGCCACTGTACCTGCAGGGGAGACCAAGAGGAAGCTCCTGGCTTCAGATCCACCCAGCTCCAGCTATTGTGACCATCTAAGGAGTGAACCGGCAGATGGAAGACCTCTCTCTCTGTCTCTTCCTCTCTCTGTAACTCTACTTCTCAAATAAATGAAAACAAATTTTTTTTTTTATAAAAAAATCTGTCAGTTTCCCTTGTTGCTGAAACAGATCACTACTCACCTGGCAGCTTAAAGCTACCCAGGTTTATTATCCTCTGTTCTGAGGGGCCACAATGCAAAGCAGGTTTCACAGGGCTAAGAAACAGGTGTCTGCAGGGCTGGCGCTGTGGCGTAGTGGGTAAAGCCATTGCCTGCAGTGCCGGCATCCCATATGGGCGCTGGTTCGAGTTCAGTTGCTCCACTTCCAATCCAGCTCTCTGTTATAGCCTGGGAGAGCAATGGAAGATGGCCCAAGTCCTTGGGCCCCTGCACCCATGTGGGAGACCTGGAAGAAGCTTCTGGCTCCTGGCTTTGAGTCGGTGCAGCTCTGGCCGTTGCAGCCAATTGGAGCATGAACCAGTGGATCAAAGATCTCTCTCTCTCTCACTCTCTCTCTCTCTCTCCCTCTCTCTTTCTCTGCTTCTCCTTCTCTGTGTGTAACTCTGACTTTCAAATAAACAAATAAATCTTAAAAAAAAAAAAAAAGAGAGAGAGAGCGAGAGCCAAAATGTGAATGCAGGCACTCTGAAATGGGATCCTACAACAAAGCCCATTCCACAACCAATTGTTATAAGGCTGTGTTCTTGCTCAAGGTTCCAGCAGAAAATCAGCTCCTCCTCGTCCCTGTTCAGTTTCCGTGAACTGCCTCGGTTCCTCCGCTGGTGGCCCTTCTTCCACATTCAGAGCAAACCACTCCAGCCTCTGCCTCCGCCGCACTTCTTTTTCAGTCTCTTTCCCACTTGCTTTGCTCTTTTAAAGACCTTTTTGATGACACGAAGCTCACCTGAGCAACCTCCCCACCTCAAGATCCTTAGCTTGCGGTCCTCATGCCCCTTCTGCCATGGAAGGTGACACAGTCACAGGGCTTGGGTGTGGACATCTTTGGGAGACTGTTATTCTGCCTACTATGTATTGCATTCCCCAGGGCAGCACCTGGAGCTCCAGGCTTCAAATCCACATTCCAGGTGGCAGAGAGCAAGCAGTCACAGTTGTCACCACCTCTACATGCTTTCAGGGGACTTCCAGAAGTGCTCATGGCGTTGTCACTTACACCTCATTAGCTTGATTACTCACAGGGCCAAGTGTTCAAGGGAAAGACAGCAGAGGAAGGGGTTTGATTCCAAGGGACTGAGTGCTCTGTTCAAAATGAGGACTTTGTTACTAAGAAGGAAGTGGGAATAGACGTGTGGAGGCCCCCAGGCCAGTTCTTCACAGCACACTCCCCAGCTGAACTGTAGGCACCATCACAGGGGAAGTCCTAGCTCCTGGCATGGGTACCTGAACCTCTGGCTGTGCTGATTGGCTCAGCTCCCAGCCCTGGAGTTGGGAGCAGAAATGGGGCTGGACCTCTCTCTAACTGATGGCCTGAGAATGGAGAACAATGATACCATGGAAAATAGGAAAGAAGAACGGACAGGTGGCTGGACAAGTCAGCAAACACTCACTACACATAAGTCTGTGTTACTTCCTTCCTGGGAGATGCCAAGCAGGTCGATGCAAAATATGGAGCTCATCTTTGAATCTCTGACAAGCACCTGGCACACAGTAGGGGTCAATAAAAGTTTCTGTGGTTGAAGTTTTGTACTTTTTCCAAGTACTTACCTGGCCCTCTATGGCATTTCTTTCTTTCCTTGGATCTAAGTGCAGGTGTTGGTCTCTGAATGTACCCATCTTTTCTTATTAGTGGAAGTAGGAAACCATTCCAAACATGAATGGCCTTTTCTTCTCCTTTTCCTAGGGTCTCATCATCTGTTGGTGGGCAAAGAACGATTAAGCAAAGCTCCATGGCTGTTATGATTGTGATGACAGCAAACTTTCTTGCAGACCCCATGAAAATCCTCAGAAACTATGTGATTTACAAGTAAGAAGATTATACTCAAAGAATCCCAACCATTCATTTTCTGCTATTCTAATGTCACGCAGTGAACAGATGTTGGTCAAAGAATATGTCAGCAGCAATTGGGTTCACCAGCTTTTGCCACTGGATCGTAAAAGAGTTTGTGATTTTAATCAAAGTTTGTCATCCACCCAGAACTTAAGAAATGAATTTCCATCAAAAGAAAATTTAAGCTTCTGAAAGTTACCTAGCCTGAGAGCAATAACAGTGAACTCTGAGTGCAAAAAGAAAATAAAAATCAATCATGACAATTATTTTACTAAATTATTTTAAACCGCAGTGTATCGAGAAGGCTCAGGTAAATGTCGGCTGTCACACCAACAAGCAGCGCTGTCCCCATCCCTGACCTTTTCCTTGTTAAAATGCATGTCAATATGCAAAACAGCAGTGTTCCACATCAGCACTGCATGCACTCTCCGCTTCTAGAGGTTCCCAAAATAATCTGCAGAAAATGGAATTCAAAAGACAGTTTGGTTTCGCTAGAGATGAGCACAGCCTTTGAAAATTGTCCTGTTTGAGGCCCTGCTGCTGCACCTGTAGGCCCCTGTTCTGATGGATTCAGACTGGGGCTGGCTTCAAAACAAGATGCAGTACGTTGGGGTTCCCTGAAGACAAATATTCTCCAAATACCTAATTTATACAGAGGTTACCTCTGCCTGTGTCCATCATCCAGAATCTAGCCCCACTGAAGGAGCAAAAGAATGAGCCTCTGAATGTCCAAAACAGATGTGGCCATGCTCACAGTGGTCGCTAATGAGAGATTTGCACTCAGAACCCATGGACTCCGCCCTGACTTTTCATAAAACCTTGTATTCTCAGGGTATCAGGCATGTATTCCTAGGGGAAACCAGAAGAGACACTCAAATTAAGGTAAGTCCAGGGCAGTCAGCCAAGGCCTAGTTGCAAAGGGGTGCCACGTGGGGAAGTCAAAGGAGCTGTCACCTTCCTAAACTGGAAGGGACAAGTTTCCAGAACCAGAAACAAGGAAGAACCATGCAGAAAGGGCTGACTGAAGACAAAGGGGACTCACAAAGAAAAAACCAGACAGTGCAGCCCCACGGGAAGAGCACTGAGCCCAGCCCCCTCTCTTCCCTCTTGTTTCGGCACTAGGGAGCAAAGGAATCAGTGATGCGGCCCCTAATGGTCAGCCTTGCAGACAGACAGCAGGGTGGCAGCGCGAGCCAGAGGAGCCTGTGGGCCTGCCAGGCACACGGGAGCTGGCTGGCACGCTGTGTGTGTCCCTGCGAGCTTCTCCGTCCACAGCACTCATGAGAAACAAGGAGGGACTGTTACTGGATACAGTACATTGCCATGCTCAGAAAAGAACATCTGATATCTCCTCTAAGGAGAAACCAGTTCTGACTGCTGATACCAAGAGAGTCGGATCTCCCCGGGGAAGACACTCACGTCTCATATCAGAGTGTTCATGTTCAAGTCCAGCTCTACTTCTGATCTGGCGCATGCTAAGGCACATCCCGGGAGAGGAGCAGGGAATGGCTCCGATACCTGAGTCCTGGACACCCACATAGGAGACCTGATTCGAGTTCTAGGCTCCTTGCTTCAGCCTGGCCCAGCCCTAGCTGTGGTGGACATTTAGGGAATGAATCAGAAATGGAAGATACCTCTTTGTCTGTCTATCTCTGATTCTCAGTGTGTGTCTACTTTGCAAATATATAATTTTTAGAAAATTATTTCCCCAAAGGAATTCAAATAAAAATCATATGGAATGAGACCATTCATGGTTGAGCTGCAAGACTTCATGGTGCCAGAAGACATTCCTGCTATGCAGTTAAAAATTTTCAAGCCAAGTAGCCCAGAAAAGCTTCAAAAGCATCACACAAACTCATCTTCAGAAAGTAAAGACAGAATTTGGATATTTTATACTATTTATTTCCACTGAGGTTAAAATTCACTTGCTAATTCATGAACCACGATGTTTTATTGAGATATTACTACACACCAGGAACTCTATAGACAGACCTCATCTTATCCTCAGCCCAGCTAGTCTCATTCTTCCATTCTCATTTCACACACGACAGCTAAGCAATTCACCCAGGGCCCTGGCACACAGTGCCCAGTTGAATTTCAGGCTCCAGGGCCAGTGCTCCCGTGCAGACGCACAGCCTCCCCAGTCCAGGTTCAGAGCACCTGCCCCAGGTCAGCACAGTGCTAAGGACGGTACACTTGTTTTAAAGAAACATGTTGGTGGCACTCACTTGAGTGAACCTAAAGTACAGAGCAGGCAGGCAGGCATGTGTGATGCATTAATTCTCACACACACCCCATCCCCTGGCTCTGAGTTCAGCAGGTCAGAAGGTCAGGCACGGCATGGCTGGGGTCTCCGCCCAGGATCTTACCAGACCACAACCAGCACGCCGGCTGAGCGATGCCCGCAGCTGCAGCGTGCAGGGAAAGCTCCATCTGCAAGCTCATTCAGGTTGTTGTCGGCAAATCTCAGTTCCTAAAGACTAAGATGCAAGTCTGCATTGCCCTGCTGGCTGGGGGCCAGAGGCCACGCACAACTCAGACGCCACCCCTCCCCTCTGCACAACAGCAGGGGAGAAGCCCCTTCATGATGAATTCCTCTTTGCATCCCAGTGTCTCTCCTGGAAAACAATCTCTTCTAGGTACACCTGATGAGGTCGGGCTCACCCAGGATAATCTACCCACCTTTTAAAAATGATTTGTTTAGGCCGGCGCCGTGGCTCAACAGGCTAATCCTCCGCCTTGCGGCGCCGGCACACCGGGTTCTAGTCCCGGTCGGGGTACCGATTCTGTCCCGGTTGCCCCTCTTCCAGGCCAGCCCTCTGCTGTGGCCCAGGAGTGCAGTGGAGGATGGCCCAGGTGCTTGGGCCCTGCACCCCATGGGGAGACCAGGAAAAGCACCTGGCTCCTGGCTCCTGCCATCGGACGAGCACGGTGCGCCGGCCGCAGCGCGCCGACCGCGGCGGCCATTGGAGGGTGAACCAACGGCAAAAGGAAGACCTTTCTCTCTGTCTCTCTCTCTCTCACTGTCCACTCTGCCTGTAAAAAAAAAAAAAAAAAAAAAAAAAAAATGATTTGTTTAGTTTTATTTGAAAGGCAGACAGAGAGGTTCCATCTACTGGTTCACTCTCCACACAGCTGAGATGAGGCTAGGCCAGGCCGGAATCAGGAGCTGAGAATTCCATCTGGGTCGCCCACATGGGTGTCTGGAATCCAAGAACTTGAGCACGTCTCCCAGAACATGAATTAGTAAGAGGCTAGACTCAGAAATAGAGCCAGGACTTGAATCGACGCACTCTGAGAAGGGTCCCAAGAAACACCTTATCCACTGCACCAAACACCTGCCCCACCTCTCTACCTTAAAGTCAATGAAATAAGTGTTGTAATCACAATGCAATGATCTTTTTTTATAGGAGTGAATATCATCACAGTCACAGGTTTCTCCCACACTCACGGAAAGGGAATTACCTAAGTGTGAGAGTGTTTAAGTCATCTTTTTGTGACTACAATGAAATAATGAAACAAGCTACGTAGGAAGGAAAGAGATTCATTTAGCTCACACGTTTGGAGGCTTAGCATTCAAACAGCATGACGCAACCCTCCGCAAGGCCCCCCGGCAAATGGTGGAGCTCACTGAAGAAAGCATTGGGTGGTGAGTCAGGAGGCAGAGAGAGTGGGAGGGTCCACGCTCAGGCTTTTATAACAACCTCTCATGAGAACAGGAGAGCAACCTTCCAAGGACACGCCCCTAGTGACTGAAGGATCTCCCTCTAGGCCCTGCCTCCTAAAGGTTCCACCACCTCCCAATGGCACCACCCTGGGGACCAAGACTTTAACGAATGGGCCTATGACATCCAAACCACAGCAGGGGATCACTGAGGGTCATCTTAGAATTTTGCCTCTCATACCTTAGCCACCCTCGGCGTGAGGCACTGGTGTAGACGGGTCACGGAGCAGTGGAGACAGCACACGCTCTGCTGATAAATCACACAGTCCTGAAAGCAGGAATCCTCCCTGACACCTGCAGTCAGACTAAAGGGGCCCTCCCTGGTCCCTGGCCTCAGCCTCTGTCGCTCAGCTTGCCCAGATTCTCTCACTGGGATGTGGCACAGGTGGAGTACACACCTCATAGTGTTGCCACGAGGAAATATAATCGAATCCACGCGGCACACATTCTGGGCGCAGAGTAGGCACCGTGTAGCTCTTCGCTCTCAGCACGTCTGTTCATATTGGAATGATTCAGCCTGAACTGAGATGGCCCTAGACTGAGTTCCTGGCACAGCTGAGATGCCCTCGGTCACGCGTGTGGTTGAACATGGATGCTGGGAGCCATAACCCTGCTGCTCCCTGATGCATCGGTGCGGAAATGAATGCCAGAGGCCCTTGGCAAGAAAGGAACGAGAACGTCCCGTGCTCTGGGCCCATCTACAAGACGGCTCATCACCCAGTCACTCCTTACCGGTTCCTCAGACAGCAGAAGCCCAACGGCCTCCCGCAAGGAGGCCTCAGACCTTCTAGCGGATGGACAGGAGCATTTGTGGGATGGTGCGAAGCACAGAGCTTCCACCAACGCAGGCGAGCATCCGGGGCAGTGCCCCTCTCCCGAGCTACGGAAGCCACAAGGAGCCTCTCCTTTGCAACCGCTTTAATTTAAGCAGTGCTGCACGTCGCACTTCCTGCAAGACCCAGCTCATTTCAGTGCCTTTTGCTTTGCCCTCAAGAGCAGGCACTGAAGGGGACAATGTGCGGGGGCTGTGTCATTACTGGGGACCCTATCCTTTCCGGAAGCACCGCCCCCTTCAGCTGGCGTGAGACAAAGAAGCGTTTTCTGATTGTCTAGGACAGTGGCCTCCCAAGTAGAAGAGAAATCAGAAAAAAATAAATAAATAAAAGATGGGATTAGGCTTCTATTTATACTTATTTTCATGCTAAAAATAAGGAAGACATGGAGCTGGGTTATATTGTACTAAGCAGCTTGGCACTTAGCTCACTGTCGCCTTCACTCTGCTGGCTGCATGTGGTGACGCGGGAATTCTCAGAAAAGATGGGAATCCTACAGCCTAGAGGGGTGGTGGCTGGGGGGGCACAGTGCAGTTCTTACTCCCTCCAGCCACAGCTGTTTGAAGATTCTTGCAGTGTACACATGGCCAGGAATAAGGATTCGCAGGCCCACTATCTACCCTTAACCACAGCAGCTCTCACAAACACAGCTGACTGGTGGCGTAAAGAACCCTGCACGGCAACCTGTGTGGAAGGAAACCCCACCACGCAAGCATCTGCAGCAACAGGAAAGGCAGACGTGCCGCTCCACCCTTGCTGACTGTGAACTTCAGGCAGCTCCAGTGTCATAGCACAAACTGTGGTGACCAACTCAGACCTGCTAAGAAATCAAAGCAAAGTGAAATTACCAAGAAAAATAAATAAACTTGAAATACAGTTTCACACTTAGATCCACAGTCTGATATTTTCCATACTGGAATACAGGCTCCAGAAGGGGGACCTTGGGTTTTTCAATGCTGGTTCCCCAGATGTGCCATGAATATTGCTAATAAATGACTGAATCTACAGTGATGAATGGGGCAGACTGTATTTCCCAAAGATGGCTTCAGCAGTAGCTCTTGCTCCAGGTGCTGGCCCTTAACGTGATCTTACTATTCCCTCAGAGGTATGGTTTAGGTGCAGGCATTTGGCCCAGCAGCTAAGATGCTGTAGGACGCCCACGTCCCATGTCAGAGTGCTTGTTTTGAATGTCAGCTCCGCTCCCAATTCCAGCTCCCTGCTAATGCCGACCACAAGAGGCATCATTGATGAGCACAGTAGTCGGGTCCCTGCTGCACGTGTTGAAGACCCAGATTGAGTTTCCAGTGCCCCATGTCAGCTGGCCTAACCCTAGCCATTGCAGGCATTTAGGGAGTGAACCAGAAGAGGGGAGCTCTGTGAGTACGCATGTGTTGTGTGTGTGTGTGTGTGTGTGTGTTTATGATACATACACAGATAGATGGATAGATAGATAAGCAAACAAAGAAGAGGTGTAGTCTAATTCCCCAACTCTTGACTCTGGGAAGGCTCATAACTGCTTTACCAGATCGTGTGGAAGGAATGCTGTGTGACTCCTGAGCCTAAGTCAAGAAGGCCACACTGCTTTTCCATCCACCTATCTCTGGGTGCTTGTTCTAAAAGGAGCAGCTGTTACCTAAGAAGTCTGGCTACACCGAGACCACTATCATGCAGAGGCCACATGAACATGTGGTCAGCAGTCCCAGCTAAGCTCCGAGGGCTGCCTGGAATAGAACTCCTGGGACAAAGACTTTAATTTAAGGGAACAAGGAAGGGCTCCGTGAATTTTCCCTTTAAAGACAAGTTGTCTCTGGAGGTTAAGGAGAAAACACAGTAGTCCTAAGACATGGCCAAGTTGTATCCTCCTGTTTCCAGGAAGGCACAGAAGTGAAGCTGGGTCGTTATGGAGGCGTGGGATGGATTGGGGGTTCTGTTTCATGACTATTTCTCTCCAATTGTACTGACTGTCCCTTGCGCTCTCTGTGGACACTTGAGTGCTGGGTAGTCTCAACTAGATCTGGATGTCATCTAAACCATCATTTGGGGCAAGTGTTTGGTACAGCAGTTAGGATACCACTTGTGATGCCCGAGTTCAAATCCTAGCTCTGTTCCCTCTGCAGAGAGGCAGCTTCCCCAAAAGGAAATTTGAGATGCTGTTGTCAGAAGGAGGGCCGAACTTGTGGCAAGCTAAGCAAAGGAGCCCCTGAAAGCCAGGTCACCTAGGGACAACACTTAGTGGGAATCTACATGTGGAAGCCCTGGTCCTCTCTACATCCTATAGCTTACGAGGGCCTTAGAACCTGAACTCTGATAAAAGGGGCACCCCTGCTCTGTGTGCTCACAAACTCACAGGCCTGGGACAAGGGGCGCAAAAGTAGCGCTGGTGCCCATGGAGGCAAACCCCAGCCACCTTCCTCCCCCTCTGGTGCCTGTGAGCTGTGTGATGTGCATCAGTGATGTAGCTTCTCTGAGCTTCATTTGGTCATTAGGAAGAGGGAGCTGACGACCAAGAGCTGGGGCGTCCAGCCAGCATTACACAAGACAGTGTTTTCTTCAAGAGTTGCATGAAGGGGCAGCAAAGGTGGGGAACCAAGCCTGGCTCCTGGGTAAGAGTCTGTACCCCCTGCTCACCAGCTAGGTGAACTTGGCCCCGATGTGGTCTCCTCACTGGGACATACTACAGCTGATCCCTGGACTTGCCTCCTGTGGGTTCTTGGTTAAGATCCCAGGTGCCCTGCAGTGTACCCAGGGCAGAGTCCGCACTCACGCTTAGCTGCTGGTGCCGAACAGGAGCTCTGCTCTCACTCAGCTGCGAGTCCCAGGAGGACAAAGATTTGTGCCTCTCTTTACTGAGCTGTGTTATGGGTAGAAGAGAACTTGGCTCCCCACACTCATGCAGATGTTTAAACCCTGAAGTCTTAAGGACTGATGGATTTAGGGTGCAGACTTGATCTAATTATGGTAGCAGGCCAGTGCGAGGGCTTTAGGTCACTGGGGGCATGTCCTCAGAGGGCCTTCTCAGGAGGAAGTTGGTTACCTAAACCAAGTACAGCCTAGCTTCTCTCTCTATTTCCTGGCTACCATGCGAGTGTTCCTGCACACCCATTCCACACTGGCTGGCCTCCACCAGACACCAGACTCATGGGCCTGCCCCTTCTTGATCTGTGAACCTCTAAACTCTAAGCCAAGATAAACCTTTTCCCTCCCAAGAAGCTCTTGGGTGCTGCAGTTAAACTAGAAAAAGCCGACTCACATAAGATCTAACTTGGAACAGTGCATGGCATGATATAGATGTTCAATAAATAGTGGTTGAATAAGCAGCCAAGTACCTGCCACGTAGCTGATGCTCCCTCAACTTCAGACCTCTCCTTCCACAGTATCCTGTATTTCCCAAATTTTCTAATTGGGATTTTATATTTCACAGTAGTTACCAAGTGCCTATTTTGTCTCAGTTGCTCATCTATAGTCTGGGAACAGAGCAGTGAGAAGGACAGACAGAGCAGGTGCTCCTGGGAATTTGTGTTCCTGTGGAGGGGGACAGACAGTTGTCCATCAGGTGATGACAAGGTCTGAGAAACAAATCAAGTGCAGTGCTGATGGGGAGTGGGGAGGGGTGGGGAGTTGGAAGTGTGTGGTCAGAGAAGCCTCCTGAGAAAGTGGCTTTTGAGCTGCCCCAAAAAGATGGAAAGGAGGCACCCAGAGAATGCAGCAATAAAAAGATATTGCAGGTGAAGTTCCAAAGTGATGTTATGGGTTGAATTGTGTCCCAGATAAAGATGTGCTCAAGTCCCAACTGCCAGTACCTGTCAATGTGACCGTATTTGGAGACAGAGCTGTTGCAGATGCGATCTAGTGAAGACGAGGCCATACTGGATTACCATGAGGCTCAATTCAATGACCAGTGTCAGTGTCTTAATATGAAGGAACACAGAGGCTCACCGGGAGCCCTCCATGTGATCCATGGAGCAGAGGCTGCCGCCACGCGTCCACCGGCTGAGGAAGGCCAAGGATTGCTGGCGACACCAAAGCTTAGAGAAGGGCACAAAACTAACCCCGTGGAGACTCTGCAGAGCACGCGGCCTGCCTGCATCTCGATTGCAAACCCCGAGCCTCCAGATCTGAGAGGGAAGCCATTTCTGTTGCTTCAGCCCCAGCGACTCATGCAGGTGGGATGAGCGTGGCCTGTTCCAGGGACAGAAAGGAAACCTGGCGATGTGGACTGCACCAGAGAGCTTTCAGAAAGGTGGGTAGCTGGAGGGAGAGCAACTTCCCAGGCCCGGGGGCCTCCGGGAGAACCGCGCCTGCACCGAGAAGGGAAAGGCGGGGAGGAACCATCAGCAGGGGAAGGGCACCGTCTGATCGGCATTTTTCTCTTTTCTTTAAGATTTATTTATTTATTTATTTGAAAGGCAGAGTTAAAGAGACAGAGAGACAAAGAGGGAGAGAGAGAGAGAGAGATCTTCTATCTATGGGTTCGCTCTCCAAATGGCCACAATGGCAGAAGCTGGGCTGATCCAAAGCCAAGAGCCAGGAGCTTCTTCTGGATCTCCCACATGGGTGCAGGGGCCCAAGGCCTTGAGCCATGCTCCGCTGCTTTCCCAGGTGCATCAGCAAAGAGCTGGATCAAAGTGGAGCAGACAGGACTCAAACCAGCACCTATATGGGATGCCAGTGCTGCAGGTGGCGGTTTTACCTGCTAAGCTACAATGCCAGCCCCCGTGATAGGTGTTTTTCCATCCACTTGGGCACTTGCGACATGGAGGCACGTGACAAAGCAGAAAGACCAGTGAGCCCGCAGGCAGCGATGGATGTGCGAGAGCACGGGGTAGCATCATTCAGATGCTGCAGTGGGTGGGCGTGCACTGAGTACAGCCAGCCCAGACGCAGCCTGTAACACCAGGAGGTGCTGAGATAGTGTGGCAGGTGCTTGTTCCCTTGCACCTTCTCATCTTCCTACCTCAAACCGTAATCTGTCATCTCTCTCTCATCTGACTGTTCCAGAGGTGAGGCATGTGTTTTCTATGACTGGATGGAAACACACATGGACACATGTGAGGTCTGCATGTTGCCCTCAACTGATGGGGCTCACGTAAGGGAGAAATAAGTACCAGTTCCTGCAACCTAGGGTCAGCCTGCGTTTTCTCTTTCTCTCTCGAACTATGAAAATGCTGCATTTTGTATTTTTCTCCCACTGTGATCATTCTGTTTTTGTGACTGTGTATTAGTTACCCTGGCAACATGGTAGACTTGGAGCTGATTGGCCAGGTTGTCAGGTTCATTGTGAGAGCTGGGGGCCCAGTGTTGCGTGGTGAATGTGTGCATGTTAACGAGAGCAGCCCCGACACGCGTGGTCAGAAAAACCTGATCGAGCAGAAGTTCTGCACCCCGCTGCCTGCCGAGGGGACCCCTTTTCCACCTGCTGCGTGGCTGTTGGGAAGATGCGAGAGTGGATCTTTATCTTTGAAATGTCTGTTAGGAAATATGCTTAGCACTGGCTTGTTCAGCTTGTGGTACAGAATGTATTTATCTGTAATGAGAAATTAATTCTCAAAGAAGCTAAGGGAGAATGGTTCAGCTGCTGGACCATGGGATTAGAACTTGTTACACAGACTTAATTCAGACTCTGTCCAATCTTGAGTAAGTCACAAACTGAGCCAAATGCTTCGTTCGCTGTAAATAAATTTCATTCATAAAGAAACCCTCGTATCTTGAGAATGAGGTCCTTGGAGCATAGTACACTGAAGATTTAAAGTGGGACAAAATTATAGCCCAGTTCTGCCAACAATATTGAATCATTTATTCAATTTATCAGATGCATCATTTACTTATTAGACTTTGGCTCTATTCATTTACCAATTATCCAGGAAAAAAAAAAAACCCTTATCTGTAGCAGGAAATCTTTATTAGTCAATGAATAAGTAATCTTAACACAGAGTCAAGTTAGGTGCAGCCTGATGCCTAAAAAAGTAATAACTATATATTTCCTATTTGCACAAATTTCTAAGAAGGCATATCTGGCTCACTTTCTGCAATCTTTGCATTTTCAAAGGAAGCATACCATTGACGCCTGGATCTACCACACTCTGCATTTTGAACATATTATATTTAACTGTGCTATATAACCAGCATGGTCTTAATATAGATGTAGAAGTCATTGGCAAGCAGTCACTTTTCACCTGGGTTAAGTGATGCAGGATGTTCAGCTCTGGGAAAGCTGACATTTAGGCTGTCCAATTCAAAGACGGAAAAATCTGAAAGAAACAGAGAGAAGAAGCACATTCCAAATATTCTTAAAAAAAAAAGTTGATTGCACAGTGATATTAATTCCTGTACTGAAGTTACTAGAGAAAAAACACAGTGAGCCTTCTAAAACTCGTAGCACCCCAACTGTGGAAGAAACGCCTCCTCAGTCACACACAGAGCAGCAAGACAGACAATGACTGGCAGAACAGCCAACTCCTTCAGGGTTTAGCTGATAAACCAAAGGATATCCGCTTTTACACGCCACATGCTTTCTCAGACACCTTGTGTGGTGGATTATGTTAGTGCTTCGTGTTTGCCACGCTATCAGTGTGCGTACGGATTACTGTTATCAATCTGCTAATTTACCTGCACATATCACAATGACATACAGAGCCTTTATGAATTTGTCAAGTATAAAATGTTAAATGTACCACAATTTTTGGAGCCCTCCTTTGGTCTCTGTCTTCATTGTGTAACACATCTGGAGCCCCCAGGACAGATGCTGTCTAGGACTCCTGACAGGCGGGATTTGCTCCAGGATTCGTGTGCGAGAAGGTTCTTTGAGGAATGACCTCTCTTGGCCGGAAGGTTTTTGGTAAGAGAAGGCTTAGGCATCCCCCAATCTGGTGTGCTGCCCCCCCCTGGGGAGTCACCCACCTGCCCTCAAAGAAGCTGGGGTCAGAGACAAGTGGCAAGGACATCACATGGGTGTTTT
The DNA here is from genome assembly GCA_949820135.1 of Sylvilagus floridanus. Lineage (NCBI taxonomy): Eukaryota > Metazoa > Chordata > Mammalia > Lagomorpha > Leporidae > Sylvilagus > Sylvilagus floridanus. The sequence continues at coordinate 121,474,867 of OX463231.1, read as the reverse complement.
CAGAGAAGACCCAGCCACACAAGGACATGAGAAACACCATGTAAGCGTGAAGAGATGAAATTAGTTGAAAGGAAAAATATAATCAGAAGAAGAAGGAGGCCAGGGCTGGGGAGGGGGTGGGAAACCACAACCAAACCCACTTGGAGCCAACAGAGAGCATGCTGGGGAAAGCAAAGAAAGGAACCCAAAGGAAAGATCCCGGCGAGCGCAGTGAGAAGCCTCGGTGACATGCGGAAAGACAAAAGGACACAGGCATTCGTGAGGCCCCAGGAAAAATGGAAACAACACAAAGCACTGCGGTTCCGCATACAGCCCAGGTCCATACAGACGCCAATAAAAGCAAGGAAACGGGGAACAAAGGATGTCATAGCAACCTCAGCGAGCCCTGTTGCAGCGCACATGGTCATTCATCAAGGAGCCTCCGATAGCAAATGAGGTGCTCACGCCGGGAGGGCTGCAGCCCCCAGCCGGGGGCGTCCGTGCCTCTGCACCCTGTGTCTCCTTCCTTCCTTCCTCTCTCCCAGAAAATCCAAGGTCTGTCCCGTCTCCCCCCTCCCACTTTTCCAACAGCTGTTTGTCTGCAATACAAGGAAACATAACCTGGATCCAGCATCCCAATGCACTCACTGCCCCCTCACCACCAATTGGGTTTCCCACATTGTTTCAGTTCTGAGTAGAGTGGCAGCCTTCCCCAGTGCCCTCAGAACATCTCCTGCTCCTCTGAAAACAAAGACAAGGTAGTGACAGAAGAAAACGCACATTAGCATGTTGTGCTTGCTGTTGTAAAAATCAGACATCCCACCATTCGGATTCATATGGGGTTGTGGATTTCCAGTGGGATAGAAAGCTCATTTACCTGTGCCTGATTCAAAAAAGAAATTCTCATTTCCTTCTACCTCTATCTTCTCCTTAAATTACAGGTCTCTTCTTTATTAATAGACCATCATTTCTTTCTGCTTTCTTGAGGTTTGAGTGGGGGAAATACTGTGACACCGGGAAGAAAAGGAGAGATGAGTGTTTCACCAGCAAGGCTCGGAACGGGGTGGGATAAACGAGAACTTTCACGAGAACCTAATGGAGATATTGACATGTGTGTCTGGAAGTCTAAACTTAGCGAAGTGCAAGGCAAGAACAGGCTTTCTCACTTTATTTCTGTGTCTGGGAAGTTTCAGCGGCTGGTGTCGTATGAATATTTATTAATGCATTGTGAATCAGAACCTGTGATTATTACTCAAACTATCTTTTTACCTTACAAGCTTCAACTCAGAAGAATAAAAACACATCTGCTTTTGCTCTTCCCATATTTTATTCAATGTTTTAACAGCTTTGCTGTAAATATCTCATCCATTACGATTCAGTTGTGACTATATCGGCTCCACGTCTCCTGTTTTATTACTGTCATCACAGTGAAACAACACACTGTTAATTCCGTTAACTAACAAGTTCATTGTTCGAGCTAGTCAGCGATCTCCTGATTGTTGGGTCCACATGTTCAACGAGAATTGGTTATAAATCAAAGAAAGGCCCGAGCGAGGCGAATTCTCTTTGTTCAGATGAGTGGGTCTTTCTTGGAGATTGTCGCTTAATACGCTGTAGCAGAAGAAAAGAGCAAATCGGAAGATGAGGCCATGTCCAATCGCAATAGATGAAGAGGCTGCACTGCCCTCAGAGGCAAGTTTCAGGTTCTCGGCTCCCAGCCCCTCAGATCTCGTAAACCTGTCCTCCACGGGACACTTTCCAGGGGAACTGTTTCTTTGCCCCTAGATGTGGGAACTGAGTCAGTCAGTGCAGTCTGGGAGCCAAGAGCATCATCCGTCATGTCCAGCCATCCCAGGTTGCTTTCCAGCCCCGCTGTTTTCTGGTTACATCCAGAAGCAACCGTGCTGATTACTCACTAGTCCACTGAGATGTCTTACTAACAAGGGGAGCGCATGCGCCATGTGAGGGTTAGGGCCCTCACATCAGATGCCAGGCTTGGTTTCTGCAGAGGAACCTCTGAGATGTATGGGCTCTGGGTGAAAAAAAGGGGTAATTCCTGAGTGGCTTGTTGATTTCTCCGAGTTTGGTAGAAAAGAATTAATATTGGAGGTGATAAGCATGTTGTCAATAATTGATTTAACTTAATGTGCTATGTATGATCAATAACACTATGTCCTTTGCAAGATTAAGAATTAAACAGGTTGGATAATATTCAGATGGTAAACTGCTTTGTGTAGGGAAATAATTTAAGGTGCTGTGTACTTTAAAAGATACATGTACCTGTTTATATGCATGGGGTACATAGCTTAATGTCTAGTGTATGCATGTCCTATGTAAAATCAAGCACGAAGGGGTGATGCACATAATGCATGGCACTTACATGGACTTGCAATATTTAGTTACCATCCTTGAACCTCCTCTGTCCAGTGGGAATAGCAACAGCACTTGCCTCATTAGGCGGCTGTGACAAGTAAATGAGCAATTGTGTGTAAAATTCGGAATCACTGCAGGAAATAGAAATCTCTATGGTTATTTCAAGCATATATTGTAGTCCCCCTTGTCCACTGGGAATATGTTCCAAGATCCCTAGTAGATGCCTGAAACTGTGGAGGGTGTTGAATTCTATGCAGGCTAAGTTTTTCCTTATACATATGTTCAGGAGGATACTTTATAGTCTAAGCACAGTAAGAAATTAACAATAACTTAAATGCAAAACATCTATAGCAATATGCCATAATAAAAGTTGTGTAAATGTGCGCTCTCTCTCTCTCTCTCTCTCTCTCTCTCTCTCTGTTATTGTACCATTTAATATTTATGCAGTGCGGCTGACCATGTTAACTGAAACTATAGAATGTGAAGCCTTGGGAAGGGGGTGGGTACGCTGTAAGGAGTTGAAATGAGTTGATTTGAGTGTCAGGTATGCACCCGTTATCTCTTACCACAACGATGCTGGAAATATATCGTGTATGCATGTGCTTACACATACATGCACACACTGGCTTGACACAATGAACACTGGGCCAGTGTTACGGCCCAACAGGTAAAGCTGCTGCCTGAGATGCTGAAATCCCATACCGGCACCAGTGTGTCCTGGCTGCTCCACGTCTGACCCAGCTCCCTGTTAATGGCCTGAGAAAAACAGCTGAAGATGGCCCAAGTGCTTGGGCCCCTGCTACCTAAGTAGGACACCTAGATGTAGCTTCTGGCTCCTGGCTTCAGCCACTTGGGGAGTGAGCCATCCGATGGAAGACCTCTCTTTCTGTTTCTCCCTCTCTGTAACTCTTTCAAATGAATAAATAAATAAATATTTTTTAAAGAAAAAGAAAGAAAGAAACAAGGAACACTTAATGAGACCCCAGATCTGCTGGCCAGAGGCTTGGACTGGGCCTGATTAGGCAGCCCTTCTGGTCATGCTGGGCTCACTCCATATCTTGCTGGCTGTTGGCCTGTGCATGATGTACAATTCTCCAGCAAGATAGCTTGAGGTTTTTCTGGTACAGACAGAGGAGCCAACGGGCAGCTCCTTGATGATGTTGGCTAACATCCCACTGGACAGCGCAGGCTATATACGATGGCCCACTGTGAAGGGCTGGGATAAATAGAATGCCCCAGCCAGCTTGGCCAGCTCTTACAATGGCCAACTATCTTGGATTTTCAGGGTTGGAGGGGATTTCCAGAAAGCAAGATTTTTCAGTACTAAAACTGGGGGAATAACGGAAAATCCAAGACAGGTTGGCCACCCTGCTGGCACTGCGAATTTATGCAGTAAAGGCCTGGATAAAATGAGGGCTGAAAAATTAGAGCCTTATACAATGGACCGAGAAATTAACTATCAAATTGGTAGAAGGATTGGAGGAGAGACTGTTGGTTTGAAAGCCATGAGAGGGAAGAGGGGAGGGAGGGAAAGAGGAAGGGAATATCATTATATTCTTAGAATGGTATCTAGATACAACATTGACTCTGTTAAAAAGAACTAATTAAAATTAAAAAATAAAAAGAAATGCATCTAAGTGCCTAACATTAAATGGGCACTCAATAAATATCACCACCATCATAAAATAAAATGGTACTTTATTATTTATTATTTTAGCCAGCCAGGCAGGAAGATGAAATAAGTCATGTGAACTAAGAAAATAAACAAGTCGTGCACCAGAGTCGCTGCCTTAGCACGGCTACGGCCATCTCCACTGCCTCTCACACACGGAGCTCCCCCGGAACTAGGAGCAGGGTGTCAGGCTGGCCTGCGGCCACACTGCGAGTACATGCAGGTCAGCCATCGCAGTCACTAGGAGGGCCCTCTGTCACCCTCCCAAGCTCCCCTGAGAACAGCTAAAGAATGAAGCCGAATTCCAACCCGGAACTCTGGACACAAGGGAATCCAGGAAACATGGGGTTGAGCTTCCCAGCTTCCCCAGGGAGGAGGGAGAAATGGAGCACGAGAGACCTCTGTGAAATCAGGCTCACGAGTGTGTGCAGGCCGGTGCTGTGTAAGGCTGGGCTCAGATTCACCCCTGTGCCCTACTACCAGGTTCTCAAGTCATGAACCCTCTCCTCCGGTGAGCTCAAAGTCAAGGCAGGGGCCAGCATGGTGGCACGGCGGGTTAAGTCTACACTTGTGATGGCAGCATCCCACATCGAAGTCCTAATTCTAGTCTGGGCCGCTCTTCTTCCAATCCAGCTTTCTGCTAATGCAGCTGGGAAGGCAGCAAGATGACAGGTCAAGTATCTTGGGGGCCCTGCACCCCAAGTGGGAGACCAAGGTGGAAATCCTGGCTCCTGGCTTCAGCCTGGCCCAGACCTCGTTGTTACAGCCATTTGGGGGGTGAACCAATGGATAGAAGATCTCTGTGTGTCTCTCATTCTGACTTTCCAATAAACAAATAAATATTTTAAACTAAATTAAATGAAAGGCAGACAGATACCTGACTCATCAAAGGCCACCCTCGAAAGGTCAGGAGCTTTATAAAGAATATGGCTTTCATGGCATTTCAAGCCCCAAGGACAACTGGAGATTTTCAGAGGAGCCTTTCCACCTTGTTTTGCTTTCGGCATTATTAAGTTTTCTTTTTCTTTTTTTAAATTCCCCTTCCTCTGAAAATTATCTGGGTATTCTCAACGGCCGAAAGGCTTAGTCCAAATCCTGGGTGAAGATTTATGCCCGTACCCACCGCTGTAGCCCAGCTGACTTCTTTGGAATCATACATGGTTAGGAAATAAACAGGAAAAGAAGAATGAGTTCGGAGAGCAACTGAAAGGCACAGCATAGATCTTGGCCTGTATCTGACCTGTTCTTAAGAAAGAAAAAAGAGAAACAAGAAAAACCTTCTCTTAAGGAGGTCATCTGAGTGTACTGACTCCAAAACACAAATGAGCTGAATTTACTAGGAAAAATCCTGGTTCATTAGAGCTAATTTTTCTAAGATACAGTTCCTTAAGGAAAACATACCTTACTTGTGATTCTAAATCTGTCTCCTGAGAAATCTTGGATGCCTGCTGATCATTTTGAATTCCTTGACGCCCTTAACTCTCTGGCTGCATGTTAGAAATCATTTTAAATGAATTGAATAAAATTCACAAGTGTTATATGCCAGCAAATGATGAACTCACAGGAAATATGACTCAAATCCACTTTTTTCATTTTGCTTTTTTTCCCTTGTAATAAATAGAAATGAACAAATGTGGCTTTAATGACATCTTGGAGTGAGAGCTTTTATTGATATATTATCAGTTGGAAGCGTGTAATGCTTTGGTGAAATAAACTCCATTCTGCATATTTACAACCAGATTGGAAAAGGTGTGTTTGTTATTCTGTGTGACATTTCCTAATGATAGTGAGGTTTTATATATGAAGATATACATGTACCATCATAAAAACGAACAATATTTCAGCTTACAAAATGTTTCTTTGATTGAAGATGTTTTTGTACTTACTTACTTTCCAATTACTTTTTTAACCTGAACTCACAAACTCCCACATATCTTTTCTCCCTTTCTGTAAAGCTATAAACAGATGCTCCAAATGGTATCAGTTGAGATAAAACTTGGGGCATGTGTTTCAGGGTGATGAGTTCTCCTCCGGACAGTTGAGGTTGTAATTACAATTTGTACCAGGTCAAGCTCTTTGGGTTGCAGCAAATGGAAACTGACTTAAGTAAAAAGAGAATTCTGCTCACTTAATAAGAGGACTGGCTTCAGACACAGCCTCCTGAAGGTAATCAAATGATGTCCCCAGAACATGGTACCTCTCCATCTCTCAGCTTTGCTTCCTGATTTGTCTTAGCTTCCTTTTAAGACATGTTCTCCCCACAAAGTCACAAGATAAAAACAATAGCTCCACAGAGTGGCTTCTGTGCCATACCTGGCACAGAATAATCTCTCTCTCTCTCTTCTCTCTTTCTCCCTTTCTCTCTTTCTCTCTCTGCCCTATCAGTGGAAGAAAACTCGAGGGTCCGCTTACTATTGGCTCAGGTGCTCACTTGCATATACCTGAACCAACTGCAATAACCAAATGTGTATCTGTTATCTATAGCTGCATAACACATTTCCCCCAGAACTGAGCAGCGGACTGACACATGCACTTATTATCTCAGTTTCTATGAGTCATAAATCCAATGATGGCATAACTAGGTCCAGCAGCTCAGGGCCCCTTCATGAGTTGGAATCAAGGAATAAGCGAGGACTCCAGTAATCTCCAGGTTCAGTGGGGTGAGATCCTAACTCAGTGACTGCTGGCAGGATTCAGGTTCTTGTGGGCAGTTGGCATGAGAGCCTCAGCCCCTCATTGGCTCTGAGCAGAGGCCACTCTTCACTTTGCCCTATGGGCCTCTCCATGAGACAGTTCCCAACAAGGCTGCTGGATTCATCAGCGCAAGCAACGGGAAAAAGGAGGTTGCAGTAGGAAATAGGTCACAGTCTTTAATAACCTAATCTTGAAAGTCACATCACCTTTTCCATGTTTGATTCATCAATGACAAGTCCTAAGCCATGTCATATGCCGGGAGAGGGGATTCCACAGGGTGTGAAACCCAGGAGGTGGGAGCATAGGAGCCACCCACATCAGAAACTGCCCATCACCAAGAGCAATGAAATCTACTGACTGGTTCAAATCAGGTGGGCTCACCCACTCTGGAGCCGACAGGAGAATCAACCACAATCCTTGTTGAACTACGAGTGGCAGTGACAATAATGAAAGGAGACTGGCATATGGTTAGTACATTTGCATATGATTTGCCTATGGGTGAGTGGACAGCATGTACAAGCAGTAGTTATGGAAGAGTTTGGTGCTAGTTCATTCATAAATCTTGAGAATAAAACGTTCAGTCACATTTTCCTGACTCTGATGCAGTAAGGTAAACCTACAGAAGTAATGACCTTAAAATATTTCAATAAACAGGCTAGCTAGGGGAAGTGGGTTTAGGTCCTGCCTATGATGCCAGAATCCCATATCGGAGTGCCAGTTAGAGTCCCAGCTGCTCCACTTCTAGTCCAGCTTCCTGCTAATGTGCATACTGAGAGTCAGAAGATAAAGGTCCATGTGCTTAGGTCCCTGCCACTCAGGTGGGATACCAGGATGGAGATTCTGGCTCCTGGCTTCCTCTTGGGCTAGACCTTGTTGTTGCAGCCATTTGGAGGGTGAACCAGAGGTGGAAGACTTCTCCACTCCCCCACTCCACCCCACCCCCATCTCTCTGCCTTTCAAATGCATAGGTAAATGTACCTTTTTTTTTAAAAAAAGATACTTCAAGGGGCTGGCTCTGTGGCATAATGGATAAAGCCACCGCCTGCAGTACTGGCATCTCATTCATGCACCAGTTTGAGTCCGGCTGCTCCACTTCCGATCCAGCTCTCTGCTATGACCTGGGAAAGCACTAGAAGATGGCCCAAATCCTTGGGCCCCTGCACCCATGTGGCAGACCTGAAAGAAGCTCCTGGCTCCTGGCTTTGGATCAGCACAGCTCTGGCCATTGTGGGCAATTGGGGGGTAAACCAGTGGATAGAAGACCTCTCTCTCTCTCTCTCTCTGCCTCTCCTTCTCTTTCTGTGTAACTTTGACTTTCAAATAAATAAATAAATCTTTAAAAATATATTTAAAAAGATACTTCAATATAGATTTTTCTTTTTTATTTATATGAAGGGAACACTTTAATATATAATACAGTTTTAAAAGCATAATGACACTTCCCACCATACCCTCCCTGCCTCAGTCCAACTCTCCCTCCTCCTTTCTTATTTTGCTTTTAATATTTACAATGACATACTTCAATCCGCTTTATAATCACAAGCTTAGCCCTCCACTAAACAAATAATTCAAAATAGAAAAGCCATTGTAGATTTAAACAGAGCAGATTCACATCACAAGGGCCCCATGTTTTTTGAACTGTCTGATATGGACATTCCTGGACACTTAAGTCTTAAACAACACTGTAGTTCAGTTCTTGGAAATAAAAATTGTTTATTTTCACTTATGGTAAGAACAGAGAAGAAAGATTACTTAAAATGACTGGCTGGAGTTGTGTCTCTATGCCAGGTGTAATTGCCTAACGTGTGTCAGTGCTGGTGGCTATTTGCTTTGGAAACCTGATGGATCTCTCGGCTGTGAAAAGTGAGGGCAGGGGCAGTTGTTGCAAAGCGAGTCTGAGCGAAGGGGAGACTTTCAGATGCCCAGCGTGGAGGGACACAAAGAAGGGCCTGATGAATACATCTTGAGGCTTAAAGGAAAGGAAAGTCCTAGACTGCCGTGTTGGAGGACCCCTGACACTGTGGCTATATGAAAATGACATTCTGACTTCTACTGGTTAGCAACCTGTCCCTCTCACGTCCTGCATAATAACAATGACTTTTCTTCACCAGAGTACAGAAGTGTGCAGTGAACTCTGACCTTTGCAGGTTTATTTCTGGCTGAGTGTAGCTACATGAGGCCATGTCGTCGCAAGACAACAAGCAGTCTTCTGGCAACACATTTGCTTTCCTGGTAAGGGGACAATGCAGGCTGCAGAAGTCCTCATCCCCTTCTTTATGTCCGCCTTGAATACAGACCAAAAAAACTGGTACTGAAGCAACAGTTTTGTGACCATGAGGAAAAAGCCCAGGAAAACATAGTGGCCTAGACTGCACGGTCAGTAATCCACACCTCTGGACTTGTTACTAACAAGGTAAGAAAAATAAGGCATCTGCTTTTGCTACTTTCAGCACAATATAATCCCAACTCTCATAATATTTATCAAATTTATGCATATAGGAAATAAATTACTGGGGAATAAAATTTCTGGTTGTTATCAAGCATCCCTCATGCTTTGATTTATTTAGGTATTTTATTTCTCTATGTAATTTTTCTCCCAGTAAATATCCATGCTCCATACTCAGACAGAGCCCTCATTATGTCAGAGGGAAACTTCTCTGAAGACAGAATCGCAGTAGGAAAACATACGCAGGGTTCAGCCCTGTGTCTCCCAGTTTCTATCCTACACTTTCTCATCTATTATCAGAGCAAGTACTATTCAACACTTCATAACTTTAACTGAAACACCGAGAGGAGTTACTTAGGAAGGCAAAAGGTTTATTTTGGCTCATGGTTTTGGAGGTTCAGTCTGAGACTGGGCAGTTCCAGGCAATGGATGGTGGGACAGGTGCAAAGGAAGAATCACACTACAAGCCAGGAGGCAGGGGGCAGCTAGGTCCAGCTCAGGAGAATCACCTTCCAAGGGTGAGTCTGAACGACCTTGAAACTCCCCACTGGCCCCACATCCTACACATGATAATTAGATCAACTCTCCATATTAATCCATTTGCCATTAACATAAGGCTCTGGGGATCAAGGCCCCGGAACATGGGCTCTTAGGGGACACCCAAACTATTAGCCAAAGCAAAACAGAGCTTGTCAAGAGAACAGGATGAGTGATCTTGTGTAGCTGAGCTGACTCACTGTGTTCTCAAATTCTAACACCTGGTCATCACTTCCGGTTCTACCTCGATTCCCTGTTTGGAAGCCACTGTCATGTAACATCCTAATCTGGTCATTCAAAGCTTAACTTCCCTTCTCTTCTTCATACTGAGATGTAGGTATGAGAATTTTCCATTTATTCTTTCAAATGTTGTTCATATGCTTAACTCAGACATAAACTTTGGGGGAAGCAAAAATGACCCTGGGATCAAACTGATTCTAAAAGCATCTTGTAGACATAGTTTTAAATGAAACAAAATCGTCCTCAAGAATCCTGTAGGAGATATAAATCACCCACCCAGCCACCTGAATTATAAAGTGATACAGCAGAAAAGGCCATGCCAGAGGCAGAAGTAAAGGCACTGGACATACATAAGGGAAAAAATGATACCCTTGGAGGATGAGACAGAAGACTACACTTAAAGTGGATCTTTAAAACAGGCAGACATAAGGTATTCACAGATGGGCACAGTAGAATTAGTAAGTAAGTGGAGCTAGGGTGGGAGGAGCTAACAGATTCCTTCACTGCCCACCCAAGGGACATTGCAGAGGCTATGGGGACCCACTGAAGGTGGTGGAGTAGGTCAAGAGTAAGCTGTCATGTGAGATTCCAGAATCATCTCAGGATTATGCAGAACACTTCAAAAAGTTAAAGATGCATGGTGGGTATTTTCCTAGTAATTAAGGGCCCTGTGTTCCAAACCGTAGCACATAAGTTTGATATCTGCATTGGCTCCTAATTCCAGCATCCTACCAATACAAGGAGGTGGGCGCCTGCCACAAACATGGGAAACATAGATTGAGTTCTTCGCTCTCAGATTTGGCCCCAATTCTTGCTATGATGGGTATTCGAGAGGGTGGGAGCTCTCTCTATTTGCCTCTACCTTATTCATCTTTTCTCTCTCTCTCTCCTCTCTCTCTGCTCCTTCCTCCATCCCTCTCTCCTTCTCACCATTCCCCTCTTCCTCCCTCCTTCCATCTCAAATAAATAAATAATAAGCTTTTTTAAAAAATAAAAATGTATAGTTGCTGGTGGTTAGTATGAAGTTCAAACCAGAAGGAAAAACATGAAATACTATATGATTTATAGAGCCAAATCACTCACTGTGTAGTGATTCAGAGAAAAATCTACCTTTTGAAATGGTAAAATAGAATAATTTGAATCAAAACACTTTTTAATGCTCCACAACTCGGAGTCATTGATTATTACAGAAGTTTGTCATGCACATTTATAGACCAGTTTATTGAGAGACTGTAAATTCCTTTGGAATAAATATAGACTATAAATAAAAATATCAAGCAACCAGTAAGATGTGGCTCATTTTTCATTAAAAGTCATTGGTTGATCATGAGGAGTGAAAGACTCAACTGTTCACAGCGTCAGGAGCTACTCAGGTTCGGCTCTCTGCTGACATGTGAGAACACCTGGTATGAACAAATTTCCTGATTCCTCAAGAAAAAGGAAATTTAGATTTGAATGTGAACTGCAGTATCTACTGGTTCAATTAAAAGTAAAATATACAAAATAAACAAGTGTGCTGGCAAAACAAAACTGGTCTGTGAACCTGATTCCATACGTTGGCTCCAGTTTGAGCTTCTGACCCAATAGTTATGGTTCTGAAATCAACCCTATGGAAAGGATACAAAATACTAAAGAAAGTACTGAAATCTGTAAATAACATAAAGTTTAAAATTTAAATAAGCTATGTTGCATACATTCAAAAGATTATGACATAGACTAAAACAATCGTTAATAAAGCCTATCATATCGATGCAGAAAAGTCATATAATAAGGAAATAGCCAAACAATGGAGGCAGCAAAAAGATCAGAGATTACCAGAGACTGGTGGAAGGTAGGGATGAATAAGCAAGGAGGGCACAAAGGATTTTTATAGCAACAAAATTATTCTGTATGATATGATAATGCCAGCTACATATTATTTATCTGTCCAAACCTGCAGAATGTGCAACACAAAGAGTGAACCCTAATGTACATCACGAACCACGTGTGTCAGTGATGTGTCCATGTAGGTTCCCTGACTGTTAACAAATGCACCACTCTGATAAGGGTGTTGATATGGAGGAGGCTGTGAATGTCTGGGGACATACTGGAACTCTGTGTTCTTTCTACTCCATTTTGCTATCAACTTAAGTTGTTTCAAAAAATAAAATCTGTCAAAAAGCAGGAAATAAAATTCTTTAAGCAGAGTAATCATAAATTGGTAACAAATATAAAATTTACCAATGAGTAGTGGAAATACACACACACACACACACACATACACACACACACAAAGTGCCTTTGAGTTTGGAACTATGTGTAATTTTTTTTCCTCTTGCTCTATTTTCCAGATCTTCTTCAATGAGCACATTGTACCAGCTGTTCTCACTTTGCAGAGCAGTGTGGGACCATAAAAATACCTGTGCCAGCTGCAGCTGTGCCAAGTCATCTTAATAATTAGCACTAAAAATTCCAAGTGCTCTATAACCTTTGAAAATGTTTGTCAAAACATTAAAACATGTCTTATTGTCCTTTATAAGTGCATAGAAAATAGTAAAACTAATTTTTGTTTAATACACTATAATTTAAACATTATAAACATTGAAAATTACAGTGTGTATTTCCTGTGAAACACTGATCAAGAGTAGTTTTAATAGTTCTTGACTTCTTTTCAATTTGATACAAAGTAAGCGTCTTCCCCTTGCCTTGGTTGGCCTCTAACTTCCAAGTTTGGATCTGCGTTTTGAAAAGTGCTTTCAGTGTTGTGAAATACTCCGCAAGTTCCTCTAACACGAAATTCTCACTTCCAGTGTTACAATTTGTGTTCCCTTGCTGCTCTTTCATCTTTGTTATCTATTCTCTCTTTGGATTATTTGCTTTGATAAAGTGGCACTTGTGTTTACCACTGGGAGACAAGGAGGTGGCACCACTACATAGTTTGCTGTCTGTGGATGGAATGAGCACAAAAGTATACAGTGACCAGCTACAGAGATGCTCTGGAGAAGTGGTATGATCAATCACAGATCATGCTGTGCATCTGTGATTTATGTAGTAATTTGTACACAGAAGAGCCAGCATGAAGTTTGTACTCCATGAAACAATTCATACTCAACATAACATGGTAACTAAAAATTGAGCCACATTGTTGGGAGATTTGAGTTATTAACTGCAACTTGGTAACTCAAATCTGTGCATATTGGAACTATGCAAAGAAAGGACTGCCAGTTCTTCAATATTGGAAAAGAAAACTCTATTACAAAATACTGTGATTCTTGGCTCCTTTGTTTGGTCACAGGTAGACTCAAACACTAAAGATAGAAAGATCCAGAAGAAGACACACTGCTGGTGGAGTTCAGTTGATTTGTGGCCCTGGAGACCCCATGGAACATTTGCAATGCTATTTTGTTCTGACTCCCTGTGAACACGTACATCTGGAGACATATATATTTATGGAAAATGCTAAATATTTTTTCTCCCCTACCTTATGTCTAAGTAGGTCATGTTGGTAATAGTTGGAGTAGTTAATATATCTCAACCAATGTATTTCCAAATAAGCACATTGCAGGTAACTGTGGGAAGCACATAGGAGGTAGCAGTGAAGACATCCTACCTCAGCGTCCTTCAAGTAGGATTCTTTTCTGGAAAAGTAGAATATCATGGACCAAGGTAGAGGAATGCACAGCCAACTTAGAAATATAAACATTTTTAAACATATATACCAAGAAATGTACCCAAGTGTACAGATAAATGAGTTTTCTTTGTCATCTGACACACTCACAACTGACACACAGATTAAGAACAAAGCATTTTTGGTACTCCAACGGTCCTATTTCCCCCCCTCTCCATTTCTTTTTTAAATGTGTCCAATAAGAATATATTGTCAAGAAATAAAAAAAAATGTAAAGCCATCTGATTTCCTTAATGGATGCAAAATGGATCATTTTAATGCAAAACTGAATCATTTAAATGATTTTTACAATAATAGGAAATTAGCAGCACGGCAGTAGAAGGGAAAATCCTTCCCAGGATAAACACCTCATGCAAGCCTCATTCTTAACGGCGGCTGTAACAAACTACCTGAAATTGAGTGACTTTTAAACATTTATTCCTCATAGTCCAGGAGGGTGACAAGTACAAGATCAAGGTGCATCATCTTTGGTGTCGAGAGAGGGCCCGTGTCCTGGTCCATAAACAGCCGTCTCTCACCTGTCCTCACCCGGCAGAGGGGAGGGGAGCCTTCCAGGTCTCTTTCATTAAGGATACTAATCTCATTGATAAGGCCCCTGCCCTTAGCACCTAATCACCTCCCAAGTCTCCACCTGTTAATGCATTGCTTTAGGATGGGTATTAGGATTTCAATAGATTTCATTAGGATTTCAATAGATAAATTTTGAAAGGTATAAATATTCAGTCTATAGCAGTTATGAAATACAGAAGAATTACTGTCGAAGTTAGCAATAAAACAAGCAGGTCTCATCATTGTTATTTTAGACACTGTTCTGAAGGTCCCAGCCAATACACAAAGAAAAGCAAGCCGAAGGTATGAGTCTGAAATGAAATAAATATATAGTAATTCACAGCTGAAAAGTCCATCAATGAGGAAAACAAATGATTGCAACTAAGGAGAATGTTTATCAAAATTGATAGACAAAAGATGGGCATTTCATATGTTCTACACACTAGAAATAGTCAGAAAATATAAAGATACATCCATGTGACTCCTAAACCAGCAAAGCTGGAGGTAAACAGATTGAGGGTATTAACACAGATAAGCAAATATGTAAATACTTAGGGGATGCGGTGAGCCATGAATTCGTGGACAATGAGAATCAGAGGACAACATCAGTGAAGCCAAGCAAACACTGTCGTGTGCCATGAGTATGTCAATACTCTGAGAACAGCACCACAAGCCATCACATTTTCAATATTAGCAAAATCAACTGAGATCACCCCACTCCTTAGGCTTTATTCAGTTTGCTTTGTGCCCATTGTCTAATAGTCCTTGGAAGTTCACGACTGCCCAATAATTTTCCAAGCTCAACCAATGAAGGTTCCTAGGCTGACCAGAGCTCTGTCTCCCTTAGTGAAGAATTCCATCTTTCCAGGAGCACAGCCTTCATCCATGTCCCACTCCTTTCCTTGAAAGTTAAGAACAGGTGCTTATGGTTTTTCTGTGTACTACCAGTCGCAAATCTCTTTGATCTCTTTGAGAGAATACGGTCCTCTGAGCCATATCCGCTTGCCTAGAAAATTATACTCATGAAAACACTGCACATATTTCAGAGGGTTCACTGACCTGAACATCATCTGAGTCACCCCAGTCTAGGCATCCATGCTCTTCAGTGTATGGCACATCTGGTGCTAAATGCATCAGTGCTCACCACAGTGGATCCAAGTCAAGAAGCCCTTCCCATGGGATGCTCGGGCTTGTGTCAGCTTGGTTCTTAATCAGTTATGTGACCTTGGTTAAATTACTTACACGACTGGGGCCTGAGTTTTATCATCTGCAGTGAGGATCCCAATAGTTGCTCTCTTGCAGGGGAAGTACAAGGATCAAATGAGACCAGAGAAGGAACGCTGATGCCACAAGGCCTGCCATATAACCAGTGACCAGCATTAGCTATTATTTATTGTTAAGTGCCCTATGCCTGCTTTGTCTCTTGATTTTTACTTTTTAAAGATAAATACTTTATAAGCTGATCAGAGTTTCTCAACTTCAGCACTGTTGACATTGAGGCCCCATAGTTTTTGTCGGGCTGGGGGTGGGGGATGGGGTGATGCTCTCCTGGCATTGTAGACATTCACAGTATCCCTGAGCTCTGCTTCCCAGATGCCAGAAGCATCTCCATGGTTGTGACAAAAAAAAATGCCTCCAGAAACTTGAAAATGTCATTTAGTAGGAAAAATTACCTCTCACTAAGGACCATTGCTCTCTACTGATTGCATGGATGTCTTGATTGTATATGTGTGTGTGTGTGTGTGTGTGTGTGTGTGTGCGTGTGTGTGAGAAAGGCAGTGGAAAAAATCATCATAATATTTAAAATGTTACCTTTGATGATGAAATCGCAATGAGGCTAAGAAATCTGCACCCCAAGAGAAGAAAGGCCTCAGGGTGAGGAAGAGAAAGCCGCACAGTGGTTGAAGATGGAGAACTGCAAGGCTCAACATTTGTACAGGAGAAAAAGGTGGTCGTTGTGAGCCACAAGGTTCATGCAAGACACAGAAGGGAACAGAGGTGTTGGCAGTGGGAGAGATGAATTGGAAAATCTTTCAGGGGAAAAAAATGGCATGGCCTAGAGAAGACACAACATGAACAACGCCTGGAAGGAGTCAGCAGCCCCAGTAACCGAGAGGTACAGATTCCGTGGAGACCGTGAGAGGGCACCACCCTTGACCCAGGTGAGAATAACTGATGTGACATGAAGGGGTTGAGCCAAGGGATAAGAAAGAGATCCGGGAAACCCTTGGAATAAGACCAAGGCTGATTCTGGGCTCAGACCCCAAGGATTAACCTTTCAAGAGATGAACACAGCACACCACTCCTACAAAAAATCCAACTGTGTGTGTGGAGCCCACGTCCTGTAGAAAAGTTTACATTCTGAGTAGAAGTGTTCATGGGGCTCTCTGTCTCCCTAGGGGGAAAAAGGTGGTGGTGGCGGAACTTTTCACTTAAGTGCCAAGGGTGGTGACAGGAGTGTACTGAGCACTCCTGAGCCCCACCTGTATGTTGAGCTAAATCATTCACCTGTGTTCTCTCCTTTTGTCTCACAATTATCTGCAGAGGCAAGAATAATTATGATCCCCACTTCACACATGTGGAAACCAAGGGTTTAAGAAGTTAAATGTTAGTCTCTAGGTTGCACAGCTACTAAGTAAGGACGTAAAGCCCAGAGGTCGGTCCCAAAGACACTCCATCGGCCTCTGTGCTGTCTGTTCTTTCTTGAGGTGTCCACCATAAGGGAGGACTGGGGTGCCAAACCCACCTTGCAACGATGCACTCAAGGCAGTGCTAAGCAGATTTAACACTTTGGACTCACGGGGCTCTACTCAACCAGGATTTACTTTTATCACATCATTATGTCACTTTGCACTTGTATGGTGCCTTCAGCATGTTAGCTGTGTCACCACAGCTAAGATAGGAGGGAATGAAGAAATATAGGGAAAAATTCTAAGTAGGGGCAAAGTGCTATGGTGTTTGGCATCATCAGCCCACTCTATAGTGATTCAAACCGATCCATGGAAGACTACTTACTGAACAACTACTACATGCTGCACTCCATGACACACACTTCCATGGAAGTTATTTTCCTTACACTTATTTTTTTAATCTTCTGAGATCAGCATCATAATCTTCATTGTTCCAATGCACACAAACTAAAAGTAACTCAGCCATCTAAAACAAAACTCGAGCTGACCCCCAAGTAAAAGGTTTTCTCCATCAAATCAAAACAGTTCGAACCAAGAATCCTGTACTCTCACATCTTTTCCTATCGCTAAATCTTTTGCCATGTGTGACCAATTAGCACAGTTGGCTAGAACATGGTGCTAATGAGGCCAAGGTCAGGGACTCAATTCCCTGTGGCCTGAAACTTGATGCTCCTCCCCACAATCACAGGCCTGGACTACAGCTGGTCCCCTCCCAAGAGCGTGATATCGGCCATAAGCACAGTTGAGAAATCTTGCTACATCACATTTCTTCCAACCATTCTTGGAGCAACTCTGAACACAGGCCATACTGATTGTGTGACTACAAGTATAAATAAAAAGCAACATTGTTATTATTTGAATAAATTAATAATTTTGGTTACGTTCTATAAATTTTGGATGCAATCTTTGTGGCTTAACAAAGCAGTGACTTTTAGTTTAAAAATTTATTGAGAGTTGCTAAAATTTCAAGATACTGAATGGCGTATGCAGTAATACCTCAGTTACTTAAATTCATCAGGAAATGAGTTATTTTGTATATGTAAATTATGTTCACATAATGGAGGTGTTTCCTCAGCACTAGGATATTCTTATTTTTAGAAGTCTTTCTAAATACAATTCACATTCTCCTGCCTTCTCAAATAGAAGAGATGCAGCATGATTTATCCTAGATATCTACTATTAAAATTGGAAATAAAGCATGATTTATCCTAGATATCTACTATTAAAATTGGAAATAAAGTGAGAAAGTCAATGCTAACAACAGGCCAGATTTAAGGTCAAAGTAATCTTATAATAAAGAGGTAATGATTAAAAACATTTTCTAAAACATGCAATAATCATAAACATATATGCACCAAATTATATAGCTTTTTGGGACATTTTGGGATATGCCAAGTAGTTTCCAACCGAGGGCCTTTGTGGCTACAGTTTCTTCTGCCGAAAGCTCACTTCCTATAAGTTTATATCCTATTCCATCCTCTACCCAAATATCAACCCCTTAGTGAGACCTGAACACTTAGTGTAATTTGTCACCTCTACTAGTAAGCTTTGGAGTTGTTCACTAGCTCATTAACTCTAGATAAGAGATTTTCTTATCATGGGAAGAACTGAAGCTTTGAACCCATCTTCCTTAAGGTTTATTAAGTTCCAAGTAGTGGTTACCAACCTCCTAATCCTCTAAGCAAATGTACTCTTTATTACCAGCCAAGGTTTTGGGCCCAAAATTCCACAGAGAAATAAGCTCACAGGCTCTCTCTTGCCTTCTCTCCTGAAAGGCCAACCCTGATGTAGACCAGTAAGTTCTTACCACCATAAAGGTAAAAAGTCACAGAGAAATGCATGCAATGAAAAACATTGTTTCTGTACCCATTTCCTCCAACTGCTGCAGCAACTTGCCACAAATGTGATGGCTTAAACATACATATATTCATTTTCTCACAGTTCTAGGATCAAAAGCCTGGAACAAAAGATCAAATCCTTCCAGAGACTCTAGGTGATCCTGTGGCTTCTGGTGGCTGCTGGCAATCTTATGGTTTGTAACTGCATAACTTCAGTCTCGGCCTCTATCTTAGCAGTGTGTGTGTGTGTGTGTAATTCCCTCCATCTGTCTCTTTTTTTAAAAAAAGATTTATTTTATTTACTTGAAAGACAGAGTTAGAGAGAGAGGTAGAGGCAGAAAGAGAGGTCTTCCATCTGCTGGTCCACTCCCCAGATGGCTGCAACGGCTGGAGCTGTGCTGATCCAAAGCCAGGAGCCAGGAGCTCCTTCCAGGTCTCCCATGTAGGTGTAGGAGCCCAAGGACTTGGGCCATCTTCTACTGCTATCCCAGGCCATACCAGAGAGCTGGATCAGAAGAGGAGCAGCTGGGACTAGAACCAGTGCCCATATGGAATGCCAGCACTTTAGGCCAGGGCGCTGGTCCCCAATTTGTCTCTTAAAAGGATACTTGTGATGGCATGTAGGGCCTACCTGAGTAATCCCTGACCACATCCTTATCTCAACATCCTTAACTTCATCACATCTTCAAACTCTTCCCCCTCCCTCAAATAAGATAACGTTTACAGATTCCAAGTGTTAGGATTCAGTATCTTCGGGGCAACCATCCCAGCCTGCTCAGGTTTCCATAAAACACCACAGATTGTGCTGCTTAAACAATAGATATGCGTTTTCTGGAGGCTGGAAAATCAAAGATTAAGGTCCCAGCAACAGTCAGGCTCTAGGGTGGACTCTCTTCCTAGTTTTCTGATGGCCATCTTCTTGCTCTGTCCTCACACAGTAGAAAAAGAGAACTCTAGGGTCTCTTCTTATCAAGGCATAAACCCTATCCATCCAGGGCCCACCCTCATGACCTCACTTGACTTTTATCATGTCTCACAGGCCCTAACTCCAAACAGCTACGTGAGAGGGAAGCACCTCAACACACTAACCTTCTGGAAGCACGGTTCAGACCACAGCAGCTGCCGTCCAGCCCTCCACGCTTCCTAAGTCCAGAGGCTTTTATGTCACGTCATTTTCCTTTCACCTTTGCTGTGGTCTTCTAGGTACTTCAATGACAATGGTCTCTTTTTCAAATGGCAGGCATCCTCAAGTCTATCTGTCAATCTGTCAATAAAGGCCATGTGGCATTCTGGGCAAGAGAAACAATGGAAGGGAGAAAACAAAGGACAAAACAAGGATTCTAGAAAAGTATTGAAAGAACAAATAATATTTTAAAAAACATTTTTTTTAAATCTCTTGCTCTTCCCAGAAAAAAAAAATCCAGCCTCTATGCCATGGCCATACTGCGGCCTGGTCTGTTCTAAGAGCCTCCTCTTTGGGACTGATCTTCACAGGAGGAAGCCCTTTGACCCAATCCATTAAAATTATGGGATGAGATGTCTTCATGGTAACTTTCCTGGGAATTATCTCCTGTGATTGCCTACGTTCATCCTACAATTCATTTATTCATTCATTCAGCAGATGTGTATAGCCTGCCCACGGCAAATATTACGCAAAGGATGCAGTGATGAGAAAACTCATACATGGCCCAGCCCTCATAAACTTACCATCCAGTGGGGAAATGGCTATTCCTTTAAAAAAGTGTCAAATCCAAATATACAGCTGCAGCTACAGTTGCTCTGAATGCACCCTCTCTAATGAGATCCTGTGGATATGACCAAGCAGGACGCTAAGAAAAGATTCCCACAGAGAGTGATGTTTATGTACGGATCTGAAGAATGAAGAGGAGTACAACAGGTAGAAGTAACAAAGCTAGAACACATGCAAAGACCTTAGAGCAGGAAAACATCAGAGAGAAGGAGGAAGAATGTCATGGGCGATGCAAGAGGAAGCTAGAGAGAAGAGGGGAAGCCAGACATCCTATGCTATGTGGGTCGTTTTAAAGACCTTTGTTTGATTGCTTAATAATTTTAAGAGTGCCGGGGAGACATGGAAGATTTTGCACAGGGGGTCTGGCATGATCAGATTTGTGTTTTGCCAAGATGACTCCTTGGAGAGTGATTTGGAAGAGAGCCAACAGTGCAACTGGTGACCAGCTGGAGATTCTGAGTCTAAGAGGACAACAATGGTGGCTTGGACCCAAGAAGTGGTGGGGGTGAGAGATTGGAAGAGTAAGTGAATGTAGGACACATCTAAAAGATCAAAGTCACAGGATACCATGAATTAGGAGCAGGGTGGGAAGAGGCAGGCATCAAGGAAGAGTCCTAGATGTGTTACAGTCATTGAGGGAGAACACTGAATGAAAACCAGGTTGGGACATGGGGCAGGGGAGCTGTATGTGAGGCTGACCTTGGCCATGCTGAGTGTGAAGATGTCTCCGGGTTTCCCAGAGCTGATGTCAAGGTGATTTAATGAGAGTTTATCACTCCAAGGAGCTCACAGGAAAGGTCTAGTCTAGAGACATAAAGATGTGAGCTGTTCGGGGTTAGGGGTTTGTGAAACTGTAAGTAGAGGAAAATTCTGGGGCTTACACAATTTGGAAACCCTAATTAGAAACAAACATAAGAATATAAAATTAGGTACAGAAGTGTATATTTATTTAGAAGGAATGTTTTTAAATCACAACAAATCACAAATTCTAAAAACTGAAAATACCACTGGCATCACAAGGTCCAGAAAACATAACAGCTCTTATTTTTTTTAAAGATTCTATTTTGGGGAGGCCAGCGCTGTGGCATAGTAGGGTAAACCTGCACCTGCAGTGCTGATTCGATTCCCGACTGCTCCTCTTCCAGTCCAGCTCTATGCTATGGCCTGGGAAAGCAGTAGAGGATGGTCCAAGTGCTTGAACCCCTACACCTCTTTAAAAAGAGGTTGTTTTTGTTTATTTGAAAGGCAAAGTTACAGAGACAAGAGGAAGAGACAGAGAGGAACATTCATTGGTTCAATCCCCAAATGGCCACAATGGCCAAAGTCAGGAACCTGGAGCTTCTGCCAGGTCTCCCATGTGAGTGCAAGGGTCCAAGGACTTGGACCATCTTAAGCTGCTTTCCCAGGCACATTAGCAGGGGGACAGATCAGTAGTGGAGCAGCCACGACTTGAATCGGTGCCTCTGTGTGTGATGCTAATGCTGCAAGGATGCTTAACCTGCTATGCTACAACGCTGGCCCCCATAACAGCTCTTCTTAATCTTTTCAATTAACTGCCTGATGTGTTTCTATAATATATGTCTTTTCCACATTTTAGGTTGCCTACAATTTGAAACCTGATTTTTTAAATATTTTCCATAAAAATAGTAATATAATTTAAGCTTTCCTTTTACATGGTTAATTGCTCATTGAAATTTGCTTCATATTTTTATAAATAGGCTACATGAAATTTGTAACTTCATATTAGATAGCTGTATCTGACTTCACAATGCAACTATAGGTTCATGCCTTACAATTCAGCAGTTCTGATAAACTTCGTTTGACATCATTTTTTAAAAATGCCCAGTGCCTTTATTTGTATACATTGCGCTATCAAGTGTATTTCAGGCAGGAAAGAAAAATCCTGTCTTGCCTTGGCTTCAGTGAGAAATTAATCCTCCACTTCAGTTCACACATTTGATTATTAGAAAACTTTTACACAGACTACCTTGTGTCTCCTTCACTGCCCACTCACATTGAGCACCTGGGCTTCACCTTTGTATTCTTTTGCTGAGAAAGATGGGAAAGTGGGGCTTAGGAATATTCTGGGAGCATTCCTCCACCAGTACACTGAGCAGTGTCTTATCTAACACAAAGAGAATATTCCACTAAACACAAATGAAGTCTCGGGTCTTCCCCAGAATCACATCCGAAAACTACCAGTAGCCACCTGCATCTGCAAATTGAACAAAAATGCATGACTGTGTGACTACATTGCTAGGCCACGTCCCACGGTCTTAGAAGAGCTGGTGCGAGGGAGCCTTGTTAGCTTCCCAGAGAAGTCCTCTCCCACCCTGGGTTTGTCGGAGATGTCTCTAGAGCTTCCTCCTTCAGGTGCTAGTGAAACAGGGGGCTGCGGGGCCATCCTGCACATTGCAGGGTGTTGAGCAGCACCCGTGGCCTCTGCCCACCTGATGCCACTAATACTCCCACACCCACCCTGGTGCTGATCATCAAATTATCTCCAGACTTTGCCAGATGTCCCCTCGGGGACAATATCACTTCCGGCTGAAAACAACTGCTCTAGAAACAGAGTTCAGAGAGGGAAGAATTCATTTATTTCGTCAACTTTTTTTTTTTTTTTTTGAATACCTGCTATTTTTAAATACCTGTGTAAGGTCATGTCCCGCAACGCCACAGGACAGAAGCAAAGGCAGCCATCAATCACAGAGTTCAGTAGAGTGCATTTAACATTATAACAAAGCTGTCACTTGGCTTCATACTGTGGAACCCCAAGTTAAACATCCTTCCCACTTCACGAGGCCACTGGGGGTGGGGATCAAAATAGTAAGAATTATCCAAGATGGGACTACTCTGAATCTGTCTCACCAAAGCACTTCCTTGTGTTGCCTCAGCGCAAGCTGAACATATATGGGGAAGTGCAGGAAATACTTCCATCAGCCATACAGTCATTATTTACAAACGCTGGCCAGGAAAGACCGAGAAAGTGTGCTAGTCACCAGGAGGAGGAAGAATCCGCCTCCTTTTCTTTGACTCTGGTTCCCATGTTCCTGACACCACGCCAGCCGCACTTCCATTCGAAGTCTGCAAATGGAAAGACTGACTCACTCCTAGGAGAGGCAGGCAATTTTATTCGTAGAAGATTGGCCACAAGGGTTTATCCCAGCTAAATGGAGGGGGAAGAAAAAAGCTTAAATCCGTAACAATTTAGCTTGTGATCAGCACTGTATATGCTTTTAAAAAAAGAAAGAAATACCTAATTTGACACAAATCATTCCTCTAGAACACTTGAGATAACCTGGTATTGTTCTTACCCTATTGTGTTTTCCCCCACAATCAATTATTAAACCTATTGACAGCAAAATGAAAGGACTTGAGCGTTCATTGACGATCAGGGCCTATTTCTCCAAGTGTCGTCTCAACTATCAAATGTATTTGTTCACCGAAAGCCTGGGAACAGACAATGAGTCCCTGTGCTGAGCTGTTTGCGTTTCTGTGAAATTAGTAATTGGAGAGGGAATGTTGCTAATTCCCATTTCCCCATTCGGAAGCTACTGCGCGGTCCTCTGTCAAATTGAACACCGTGTAAGAGCACACAGCAGAGAGGAGTTGACCTGCCCTCTGCTCTCCGGTGACTGCGTTCCATCGCAGGGGCCCCTGGAAAGCGTTTCCTTTCACTTTCTTCTTTATCCTCTCTCTGGAGGTTGCTGATCTTACCAAATTCTGTCATTCAGAACTACCGGAGAGGCCCTTCCCTGGATGAACTAGTCCATTATTATAGTCTCCACTTGTGGAGTGCTTGGTCATCACAAATTCACTTTGATACAGGTGTGGTTTTAGAGCAGTGAGTCTCCCAACATTTATTAGGAAAATAGCAAATGCCAGAATAGAGAACCCATGATGTCAGGTTATTCTGGGGAGGCGGGTGGAGGGGATCAAATTTATTTAAGTTTTTAAAATTCAGGAAAATAATAATATATGTGTCTTATGGATACAGCAAAAATCAACGAATGGGGTGTGGATTGGGTGGTACTTCCAACACCCTAGCGAACAGCTTGGACTTCGGTGCCAGAACAGGCCTAGTGCAGCTCTGGCCTCCCAGCGACCAGAGCTCTGCCAGCACTGGCCAAATTCCGGGTCTCTAATCCTCAGAATACCATCCGTGAATGAGGCTGACCATGGCAATAGTACTGTGATAAGGGTTAAGGCAGATCATCCATGTACTGTCCAAGGCTCTGCTGATATGAAAGTTTAAGGCAAAAGTTGTTCATTCCCTGTGCAATATCCCTGTATACACACACATCCACATACACAAACACATGTAGACACACTGTCATTTCACTAAACAAAGAGGCCAATTTATAAAATAATCAAATTCACAGGTTTTCTTTTTTTTATCCATAAGTTGATCAGATATTAACTGGGAAACAATTGTGAGTCAATTCAACCCAAAGCGGTCTATATCATTAGCTAGTTAACGGATTCCTTGTCAACTAAGTAAGGTAAATGACTAATTAGTTACTTAGTGTGAGACTTGTTTCTCTGGTCCTTTTGTTCAGGGATTAAAACCTAACCTCCACACTACTGACCTTCTGGTCCAGCTCACCCTCTGCGGGGAGCTGCCCTGTGTACAGCAGGGTGGCCTTGAGCTGTAACTACCACAAAGGACTGCCCGGTTGAGAATCACTACTCTATCCAAGGTACCAAAGGCAGCTCAGTAAGTCAGGTGATTTTCCCAATTTTGCAAGTGTAAACTCAGGTTGAGATAAGTCTGTTACATGCAAAGATGTGAAGTGAGTGCATAGAGATGGAGCCCAAGTTACCTGATACCAGCACCAGCATGCCAGCTGAAGGGCTTTCCTTGGTTCCATCCTAATGACTAAGAGCTCAGCTTTATGGGTCAGGGATAAGAACACAAAACTTAACTCCCCCTTGCTTGAACCTATGCAACTCACTTAACTGTGACGCTTCCCTTCCCTTGTCTGCAAAGTGGGATGACAACAGAACTGGCACCACGGGTCAGGAGGAGGAGGAACTGAGAGAACACAGGTGAACCATCTGACTCCGTGTCTGACACACAGGAAGTACCCCATGCATCTTGAAGTCACTCTTGTCCAAAATTAGGTAAAAGTCAAAAGTGCTCTATTCAGTCATCTTTAAATCCCAGCGTCATGAGTGTGATGCCTTCAAGGAGGGCCCTAAGAAGATTTTATACTTCTGATTCAAATTATGCCCACCTGGTTAATCAAAAAATTCTGGCTCCCTCACACATAAATGTGACCATGGATAACTAACAGAGAATGTTCTGGTGGTAAAATTAGGAAGAGCAAGGGTCTGGGATCAGGAGGGAAGTGAATCCCAGGAAGATTAGAAGTAGTTGCCCCAGGGCACATGACCTAAGGTGCTCCAAGGGTAAATCACAGTCTTGTTATAAATGGTTCACGGTCATGTGGAGGGCAAGCGGCTTCTTAGAATAGCATCAATGACCTCTGAAATGGCAGCCAAATCTTTAGTTTTGAAAATTATTAATCTTTACATGAAATCCCCTGTCAGTGGCAGAGGGAATACTAGTATTATTTAATTTCATTCAAATTACACTACAAAAAACAATTAAGGTGAATAATTATGAAAGTAAGGTCAACTCAATTTTCTATAATAATGTTTTTTGTTACTAGGCTCATTATTGCTAATTCCCTTCATAATCTTTGCCATCTAACCTCATTTGTTTCATTTATAAGTGGCGAGAAATGCACATCGTAAAACAGCAATGAAATCAAGACAGCAGCATGTCACTCGGGCGATCTCTGGAGAAAGTAATTATTGTCTCTAGTTAACCTTGGAGAGAGACACTCGTCGGCATAGTCCCATCATAGGTGTTACATTTGTCAATGTGAAGAGTTTGTAGTCACACATCCTGGCTGGAGAGGGTGAAGGCTTTGAGTAAACTGGAGATTTGGAAAGTGTTGATCAGAACACTTGTCAACCAAACAGAAAAGCTCTCAGGGAAATTTTGAATGGAATTTAGTGCAACCCAAACACACACACACACACACACACACACACATACAGAAGCATGAAAAATCATCAAAACCTTCAAAATCGTCTTGAATACGCAATTTAGAAAAGAAAAAAAATATTTTTGGGGGTTCATTAACAAGAGACTCAAAATATTTGAGATCCTCAGGACTTAATTTGCCACCATTCCTAAACTTTGAACCTGTACTATTTGAGCCCATGAAGAATCTCAAAAACGTTACTAACAAAGGCATGATCTAATCTCCTAGCTTAGACATAGCAATTCTACTTGTAGAAATTTCACGTAGTGTGGGCAAAGCTTTGTGTGACTGATGTCCTTGCCATATTGGTGTTGAATGACTGAGGCTATCCCATCACTCTTGGGCTCTTGGACCCTATGATACATCAATTTAACAAATACACAAGGAAAGTATGATTACCAATTGTGATAAGTGGAGGAACAGAGAAAAATGGAGGACTGTAGGAGATAGAATCCCACCCATGTTCCTTTGGCCCACCTGTGGTGTCACCTATAGCCATGATGGCCAGTTTTCCCTCATACCAACAGCTTCCTAGCCCCATCACCTGCATGTCCCTCTCACAGGGCATTCTCTGGAGTACTCCACATCATGCTCAGTATATGGAAGCAGAGACTGGAAATGTCAAACCATCAGCACCCACCAGAGTGACTATCTACCTGCGAAGGGTGTGAACTGGTAGAAAACCACCCTAGCTTCCTGGCTCTTTATAGGACCACTCTAAGGAAGGTTTATACAGTCTCCCCAACAACATAAGGCTGCGATGTCCACAGAGGTAAATCTCTCATTAATATCATCTCGTCTGACTCTCTTGTCCTACATTTTCGATTTGTAGGGTTGCCTCCCAGCTAACTATTCAAGTCTACCTTTGTGGAGCTATGCTAGGATCAGGATTTATGTGAAGAAGTAAAAGTTAACCCATTCTTGAAGGAAGAGAGGGAGCCCACCCTGTGAGCAATTGCAGGAAAGCACTTTACAGCATGGCCCAAGGCCCTGGGGTGGGAGGTAGTGGCCATAACACTGGAGAGTATGAAAGATGCCAGTGTGGTGAGAGCCCAATGAAAAGCTGAAGACAGAGCTGAGACCAAGGTAGGGGCCAGCGCAGGTGAGCCAGGTGAACCTCAGTAAGTTGTATTTTAATGTACCTCTACTTCATAAATGAAGAAACTAAAGACTACAAAGGCTGTAGCACATAATCACATGGCTAATAAATCAGCAAAGGCTCTACAAATACCATACTTTAAAAATTTTTTTCATCTATGTACCAGAGAGAGAGGCAGAGAGTGAGGGAGAGAGTGCATGCTCCTATTCACTGATTCATTCCTCAAATGGCTACAATGACTGGGGCTGGGCTGGAACAAGGAACACAATTCAGGTCTCCCATGTGGGCAACACAGGTCAATTACTTGAATCATAACCACTGCCTTCTAGGGGCTGCATTAGCAGGAAGATGGAGTAAGGAATCGTAGTTGGGACTTGAACCCAAGTACTCATGTGTGGCCATGGAAGCAGCCATCCTAACCACTAGATCAAGCACTTTTTCCTATTTTTAGCCACTCATATACCAAACCTGATATTAACACAGCTTGAACTGTTTCTCTCCTGATTTATATCAGCTGGCTACTGACTGTCTCTTCACACTTTCCTGACAATGGTCTCTGCTTACTCCCACCACCAATATGAAAGATCATGAACTTCACTCCCATATCAACTGGAAGAGCAGAGCACCTGCATCCTAACCCATTTCTGGCACATCCTTTTGCAAACACCAAGACATATGGTCTTCATAAATTTTCAGAGACATATTAACGCTCACCTCCATAATGCCTTAATTGTACAGAAACCATTAGACAAGAATGTTAAGGTGACAAAAGGACCCATGCAAATGGTAAAGAAAGAGAGCAAGAAACCTAAATTAAAAGGGGTGAAGGGTCCAAGACAGTCTTTCATGGGGGAAAAGATTCATGGAGATTCGCTGTCTTCACAAGAATGGACTGCCTCATAAATTACCTCAATATGATGCCAGTAAGTCAAGAGGAACTTTTTTTAAAGTAGGAATTCACAAAAGGTTAAATTAAAACGAAGGCTCAACAATTATTTTTGTCCTTCTGCCTAGCAGGGCTTCTGCTAATGTTTGTGTACAGAAGTGATAACGGCGGGATACTTCAAAGCCTTTTCAGGGAAAATCATATCATTGGTGAGAAAGGATTTGATTTTGTAAAAAAGCTTACATTGTAAGTGATATTGAAAATAAAGAGACAAGATTGCATGAGCTAAGTGCTTTATTTTTGTTAGTGCTGGTGGGGTTCCACTGATCCTCATTGTGCCCATAATTGGAGTTTTAAAAGTGGGAATGGAGAAGTGTGTTTTCCTTTGTGGGAGGGATGGACTTCCTGGCCCACCAGGGGAGGGCCATGCACTGTAAATTTGTGTCTGGGAAACAAGAGACATTTGCTCAAAAGGCTTCTGATTCTCCCAGCAAGGCCACAGCATTTGATCAGGGACCACTCTGTGCATAACATATTGAGTTTTCCCTCATGTCTTTCTTCCTTCACTCCCTTTAGACAGTTTGGTTAACTTTACAGAGAGGGAGAAGTTTAATAAGCTGGGGTAAGATAGCCACCTCTGCCCCAGTAGAGGGTAAGCATCGTAGCAGCAGTCGGTATTCCCTACGTATTTCCTGTCCTCAATACTTGGCCCAAGGCCCAGTCCATATCCAAGGTGCCTTTGATGCAAATAACATAAAACCTTGCGTAATTCAAAATATGGAAAATTATTTTATCATGCAGCTAGGAGTCTAGACTTGGGGCTGTTCTTGGAATTGTTAGTCTCCTCTACATCATTCAGGAATCCATGCCTTGTCAATATTTCTCTTGCCTGGGCTAGGGCTATGAAGTAGCATATGTTTTTTTTTTTTTTTTTTTGACAGGCAGAGTGGACAGTGAGAGAGAGAGACAGAGAGAAAGGTCTTCCTTTGCCGTTGGTTCACCCTCCAATGGCTGCTGCGGCTGGCGTGCTGCGGCCGGCGCACCGCGCTCATCCCATGGCAGGAGCCAGGTGCCAGGTGCTTTTCCTGGTCTCCCATGGGGTGCAGGGCCCAAGCACTTGGGCCATCCTCCACTGCACTCCTGGGCCACAGCAGAGAGCTGGCCTGGAAGAGGGGCAACCGGGACAGAATCCGGCGCCCCGACCGGGACTAGAACCCGGTGTGCCGGCGCTGCAAGGCGGAGGATTAGCCTGTTGAGCCACGGCGCCGGCCTGAGGTAGCATATCTTAAGGTCTCCTAATTGTATTTCTTTCTAATGAAAAGAAAAGCTTTCGTGGATTTCACTTCACATTTCCTTGCCTGAATGTTGCTTATGTTCATGCCTTAATCAATAGAAAAGGACCAAGATAATCAAGGCCAACCCCTGAATTTGGAGCTGGAGCAGCCATCTCTAAGACACTCAGCCACTTAGAACAAAGTCAATGGCTCCAAGAGGAAAAAGAAATGGAAGGTGGGAGTAAATGTTGGCCATCAATGGCTAAAATAAAAATTTCAGTCAAGGCTTATTGGAGCTTCTAAGGGAGGAATGAAGACCAGAGAAAATCCAACAGAGAAACCAAGAAACAGGGAGAATGGAACTCTTGAAAATACAGTTTAAACTCTGAAACCAGGCAAACTTGAATACACTAAGTGCTTAATTCTGAGCTTTTTTGGCCAAATAACCCAATGCATGCCTGTTCTCAGGTAAGTTTGAATTGGGATTCGTGTCTAGACTACCTTTTACCCCTACTACGCTGTGAGCTTCCTAATCACTGAGCCTCTGAAACATTCATCTCATCATTTCTGCACTCCCCAGTGTCTAGTAGACTTTCCCAACCTATGGCTACTCTTCGTAATATAAAAACTATCAAGACCTTCACACAATAGTGATTTTGCTTTTAAATACCTGATGAGTGAGAAAATGCACAACAGTAAGTTACACTGAAACTAGGGACTGTTAGTTAAATGAATTTGTATTTTATGATTCACGAAGGGCCCCACCAACTTTTTTAAAGTCATAGATATCGTGCCAACACATCACCTAGTTAGCTTAGACAATTTGTGCCACATGTGAATTTGTGGTTTCTGATTACAATAACCACAGAATGGGACCCACACACCACAACCTGGAAAATCCCGAGAAAGTGGATGGTAAATGAATGTTTATGAATGTTACAGAATGAACACACAATTACTGACCCTTGAAACACATTTTTCAATTGTAATAGGCATCATCCAAGGAGGATGTTGAAAACTCAAATTACACAGATGATTATTTTTTTAAATATTTTATTTATTTTATTTGAGAATTGGAGTTACAGACAATGAGAGGGAGAGACAGAGAGAAAGGTCTTCCTTCCATTGGTTCACTCCCCAAATGGTCACAACGGCTGGAGCTGTGCTGATCTGAAGCCAGGAGCCAGGTGCTTCTTCTGGTCTCCCACGTGGATACAAGGGGCCCAAGCACTTGGGCATCCTCTACTGCTTTCCCAGGCTACAGCAGAGAGCTGGACTGGAAGAGGAGCAGCCAGGACTAAAACTGGTACCCACATGGAATGCCAGTGCTGCAGGCGGGGGATTAACCTACTGCTCCACAGCGCTGGCCCCCACAGATGATTATTTTAAGAAATTTCAAAGCTATACATCTATTGGTGGGAGATAACCTCCTAAATTCTTCATAATTCTCACCAATCTCTGGTGTTGCCAATGGCAAGAAGCACTCATTTCCGTATCTTGCAATCCTTGTAGGCGTTTGGATTTGTGACTCCCTGGTGTGGAAGACATCTGTAGTTTTCCTACTAATTACCCATTTTCCCCTTCTTATCTAACTTATTGAGCATTGTGGGAAGACAGAAATATCAGTTTTTTAGACTTTACTGCAACTAGCCCTGGCCAAATGACATGTTGCTTATACTTCTTTTATAGACCCTCCAAATCACTTCCCAGAGCATAACAAATTCACAAGAATGCATTATAGAAAAGAGAAAAAAAAAATGAAGCCACCCATATACTTTCTATTTCATAAAGGTACTAGTATGAGCATGGATAAAAATGACAAATGCCAATACCCTAAAAACATAAAAATGAGCCATGCCTCAACCATTTCATCAAAGATGCCAGATACATCTTTGCAAGGATCCCTTTGATGATGGAGGGACTAATAGGAAACGTTGCATATGAAATAGAGCATGCAGAACTGACAGAACATCGTTCTGCCCCAGTAATTACAGACTGGGTTTTGGAACGATTTGCATAGAGGGAGAGTTCTCCTCACCTCTATCATTGATGGCAACATCAATTCCCAGTGACTTAGAATAGCAAGGAGGGTGGTTGGTCATTTGGCATAACAGTTTCACAGTTATCCCATATCAGGGTGCCTGGGCTTCAGTCTCAGCTCCACTCCTAATTCTAGTTTCCTGCTAATGTGCACCCTGGGAGGCAACAAGTGATGGCTCAAGTATTTGGGCCCCTGACACCCATGTGGAGAAGCTGCATTGAGGTCCATTCTTCTGGCTTCAGCTTGCCCCAGCCCTATCCATTGTGGGCATTTGAGGAGGGAACCCATAGATAGGACTCCTCTCTCCCTCCCCTAACTTCTCCTTCTCTGCCTTTCAGATCAAATAAATAAATAAGTAAATGTTTTTTGAAAGGCAATCACAAGGATATATTTTCTCTTGGGCTCTTGTGCACTGACTGTGGCACCTGTGACCATGCTATAGGTCCTCAGAGCAGTGATGAGGTGAGCACACATGTGGATCCCAGGGCTGGGGATGAAAGACAGCAGTACTTAACAGAGCTCTTCTCACATCCCTGGCAGAGGGCAAGCCCAGTTGCACAGGAACTTTTCAATGTCTACATCGTAGTATCGGCTAACATCTCATTGGTCAAAATCAAGTCATATGTCCAACCCCATAGCCAAAAAAAAAAAAAAAAGGGTCAGTACATTTAGCTTGTGTCAGAGGAACTGAAGGCCAAGGGCAGGATACCTAGAGAGGCCTAAATACCTCAGACCAGTTATTCAATGAATCACATCCATCACATTTAAACTGAAAGCAAGGACCCTAAGCTGCCTTTTCTTAATGCTTTGTCTCCACCGCCAAGCACACAGTAGGTTCTTTATAAGGGTGTGATCAACATTCTGAATTCCAAAGATGCAATGAACCTTGTAACCCAGTCCATTTCAGAGCCAGGGAATGCTTGTAAAATGCGACGATGCATGAAATATATCCTCCAGAAAGGTAATGGCACACGTGCTAGACTCTAAATCAGCCATCAATGGGCAACTATCACAGTACCGTCAACGGGTTATCCACACGATGGCTTTGAAAGATGCCTCTGCCTTGCCAGAATTATGATTTCTTACTCATTGCATGGATTTTTAAGCAGAACGTTGTACTTAGTATTCAAATTAATGACACCAATGTATTTGCCTGGATTTTTTTTAAAAAAGAGAGAACCATTTTGCACAATATCTGCAATAGTTACATTTCTATGATAAACTTACTTGGTAAAAGCTTTCTCGATTTTATCATTTAGACAAGTAGAAATCAGTAAATCAAACTTGAAAGCCAGGATGGTGGAGGGGGAGAAAGGCTTGGAATCCAGGGTGTAAGACAAGCCCTTGGTTCAATCAGGACAGAGGCAGGAGACGCAAGACAGGAAGACATTACGACCCATATGGAGGGGCACGAGAATGTTTCGGAAGCCTCCAGTCGGCAACCTGTTATCTTTCAGTTTCCTGGTTTGAGTCATTAAAAACTTGTCTAGGCTGAGAACAATTTGGCGGAGTGAGGCAGAACTTTGAAAACAGTCTAGATTTCAATTCCTCACTTCCCAACTGTGCATCACAGGAAAAACTGGCTCATGTTTTCTGGGCCTTACTTCCATCGCCTGTAGAATGGAGTAAAAAGTGAGGGGGCATGACTAGGATCCTACCTCCTAAGTTTGTTGAGATTTTAAAAAACTACACATGTCATTCACTCCAAATGCCCACCCATGGGATCATGCTGGTCTCTGAAAATGTTTTTATGTGTCTACCATAGGAGGGAAAACATAAATGCTCCGTTATGGGTTGAATTATGTCTCCCAGGAAGATAAGTTGACGTTCTAACCATGGTGTCTATGAATATGATGTGAGGAATATCTAAAGATGAGGTCCCTGCAGATATAATCAAGATAGGATGAGGTCATAGGGCAGCTCCTCCTCCAGGCTATTCGTAACAGAAAAATGGAAAGACACCATAGAGACACCATAGACACCTGCGCCCAGTTTTCCTTCTTATTGACATCTTACAATAGTGTGTGACATGGGTTACAATGAGTGAGCTAATGCTGATATCTTATCATAAACTAAAATCTATACTTTTTTTCCGTTTCCTGTGTTTTTTGCCCAACATCTCCCTTGTCTTCCGGGATCCCCAGAAGACATTTAGCTGTGAATCACTAGGATCTTGCTGTCTGTGAGCGTCCCTCAGTCCTTCACTGGTTTTGCTTATGTTGTCAACTCTGAAGTGTGTTGGGTCAGGTGCTTTGTAGACTGTCCTTCTCTCTCCCTGCCTTTTCTTTCTTTTTTGTTTTAGTTAAAATTCAAAAGACATAAAGTTGATAATTTCAAAGTGTACAAGTTTAGGGCATTTGGAACATTCACAGTGCTGTGAATTTTCATTA
The DNA here is from genome assembly GCA_949820135.1 of Sylvilagus floridanus. Classification (NCBI taxonomy): domain Eukaryota; kingdom Metazoa; phylum Chordata; class Mammalia; order Lagomorpha; family Leporidae; genus Sylvilagus; species Sylvilagus floridanus. Next base: position 121,440,686 of record OX463231.1, on the reverse strand, counting down.
CTGCTATCTAGTTCCAAACATTCTCATCGCCCAGAAAGGAAACCCACACCCCCTAGGAAGTCACTTCTAGGGCCGGCGCTGTGGTGCAGAGGGTTAAAACCCTGGCCTGCAGCGCCAGCATCCCATATGGGCACTGGTTCGAGTCCCAGCTGCTCCACTTCTAATTCAGCTCTCTGCTAATGCCCCTGGGAAAGCAGAGGAGGATGGCCCAAGTCCTTGGGCCCCTGAACCCATGTAGGAGACCTGGAAGAAGCTCCTGGCTTCTGATCGGCTCAGCTCTAGCCACTGTGGCCATTTGGGGAGTGAACCAGCAGTTGGAAGACCTCGCTTTCTCTGTAAAAAAAAAAAAATGTCACTCCTCGTCCCCTTCTCCAGCTAGCTGTTGGCAACCACTAATCTACTTTATGTCTCTGTGGGTTTGCCTATTGTGGACATGTCCTATAAATGGAATCCTCCTTTATGTGACTTGTTATGTATGACTTATTTCACTTAACATAATGTTTTCTGAATTTAACCAAATTGTAGAGTGTATCAGCACACCATCCTTTCACAGCTGAATAATACTCGATTATACAGATATCACAGTGTGCTTATCCTCCAGTACACATCTGAATAGCTTCCAGCGTCTGGCTGCTGTGAGTAGTGCTACTTTGAACATCTGTGTACAAGTCTCTGAGTCTCTATTTTTGTTCTTTCAGGCATCTCCCCACAGAGCCTTATTCCTTCGACAAAATACTCCCTGTGTATCACTGGACAGTGAGAACAGAAAAGTGAATTTACGTAGCATATTGTTAGATTGATTTTCTCCTGGAAAGACCCTTCACCACAACTCAAACTGTTGCTTTATTAATTTTTAAACATTGATCATTATTTCTGACTTAGTTAAATCCCAATGAAAACTCAACAACCAATTCATCGTTTTGAAAACACCTTTCAGCTGTCTGGTTTTATTTTGGTTTTTGAAGCCTAAATTTCCAAGCAAGTTGAGTTCCTAGTTCAGATGGAGACAGTGGGCATTTAAGAGGCTGAAACTACAGACATGCCCCTTCTCCACTCATTTTCTCTCTCCTGAAGTTGTCCTTCTCTGCTGCCATATAACACTGTGGCTTTATGTTTTCATACAAGGCTGGGATCAGCTAGGACATTTCTCTCTCATTTTTACTGAAGGGTTCCACTTGTAAACTCTTCTCTTTCTTCCCCTCTGACAGACACAATCATACACAGAAGGAAATACTCCCTCCTGTGCCCCCACACGCATAGCACACACCTAGGGCCAACTGCTCTTTCTTTGGTTTGGTAGAGGTCTTTTTGTACAGTAATGTGTGACTATGACTCTTCTAGAAACGTGCAAAACAACTTTTTAGTTCCCTTTGAATCCACTGCTATGGGTGTTTAGGTGACTGCAAAAGAGAGAACATTAAAATAATCAATGAAGGTAGTTTGCTGCCTGGTCAGTGTCATCAGCACTTAATTTACTCATTCCCTGGAGCAACTGACTTAGCTTCACGCTCCCTCCTACTAGTTAGGCATGACGCAGCTACCTTTACATCTTCCTGCCGGACGCTGGGATGGCTTAACTGTAGGAAGATCTTTACCTGTTCGTTTCATTAAAGAAAGAAAAGCTTGACTCTTCATTGCTCGTATCCTTAAACAACAAATATCTCATATTTACAAATTCTTCTATCATTATCTTAAACCTGATTCCAAATGGTAAGAATGGAAAATGGAACAGATGCTAAAGGTGCTCCATCCACATCCCTTATGCCTGTGCATGTTCGCATGACAGATCCCAAACTCAAGCACCTGGGACTCCTTCAAGAGGGTTTCTTCAGGCTACCAGAGAATGTTCTGATTGGCCCTTCACCTGGAGTGGGCTGGATATGCATGGACTTAGTACCCTTGGAAGAGTGTTAAGCAAAATTGGATGTGTGGGTAAAGACGCTATGCACTCTGATCCTCTGTTGGAATAACTCAGTACCATCCTCCTATGCTGTCTCTGATTACCCACAATCCTGACTTGCTTGATAATTCATCTTTTGTTTTTCCTGTCTCTCACCTCCATGTTCCTACCAGTGTTTACTGAGATCACCTTCCACATGAACTATCCACCCTCAGATCATTGTAGTTTACAAAAAAAAAAAAAAAAAAAGTCCTCAGTTTGAGCTGGAAGGACATCTTCATATTCTAGCGGAAGGACTATTTCTGCTCAAGAGAAAAATCTTTCATTGTCAGCGACGTGTTAGAACGTTGAGGGTTTTGACGGCGACTGTGACAATTACTATCAACAGCACCACAACTCCCCCAGTGGTATCTAAGTAATACAAAGATTTTTTTTTTGTACATTCTCCTAAGTCTCCAATTTTCAAGTAGAAAATTCAAGCCTGAGATGAATTAGCCTTGAAATATCTTTGTCTCAGTAACACAGAAACTGGTTGCATTGTAGGTTTAATTGTCTAAGGAACATTTACCGAGTGTTGACCGCGTACCATGCATGGTGCTATCTTCTAGAATTACTCAGAGGAAATCCTTCCCTGACTGCCACAACAGAAAGAGTTCCAGGATACAGACGACTTGCCCATGAAGTCACCACAAATGGATTACCTGTGAGTGTGTGACTATATCCAAGAGTTGACATGCCTTTTGACCCATTTTTCAGGTACAATGAGGAAACTGAACCTATCAAGATATCAACCCTATATTTGACCTTAGATTTCATTTTGTTATAAAAGAACACATGCAGTTCAATTTTATTTTAATGTAAAGACATTATTGGGGACATGTGAATGATATTTGCACATTCAACAGCAGTATATCTATATTAATTTTCTAGTTACATTTGTATTTAATTATGTAAGAGAATCTGAGATTTTGGTTTTAGTAAAAACTGAATAATGGCCGGCGCCGTGGCTCAACAGGCTAATCCTCCGCCTTGCGGCGCCGGCACACCGGGTTCTAGTCCCGGTCGGGGCACCGGATTCTGTCCCGGTTGCCCCTCTTCCAGGCCAGCCCTCTGCTGTGGCCCAGGAGTGCAGTGGAGGATGGCCCAGGTGCTTGGGCCCTGCACCCCATGGGGAGACCAGGAAAAAGCACCTAGCACCTGGCTCCTGCCATCGGACGAGCACGGTGCGCCGGCCGCAGCGCGCCGACCGCGGCGGCCATTGGAGGGTGAACCAACGGCAAAAGGAAGACCTTTCTCTCTGTCTCTCTCTCACTGTCCACTCTGCCTGTGTAAAAAAAAAAAAAAAAAAAAAAAACTGAATAATATTAGGACATGCTTGCAATTTATCTTTAAATGGTTCTGAAAGAAATTATATATGTGATTTATATTTAATGTACACACATATCTATCTATATACACAAGTTGAGTGTGCTTATCTAAAAGTTTATATTTCAGTTTAGATTTGAAACATTTGCACATACGTGATAAGATATCTTAAAGATGAAATCCAAGTCTAAACACAAAATATAAGTATGTGTCACATATACCTTATAGACATGGCCTGAAGGTAATTTTATACAATATTTTAGTGTGCCTATGTTTTGAATGTCATCTATCACATGAGGTCAGGTGTGGAATTTTCCACTTGTGGCATATGTTAGTTCAGATTTTCATAATAGGGATGCTCAATCAGAATATGTCCATTGATCTATCCATATAGGTTTATAACATACAGAGATGAAGCTACAGATATATTAAAAAGAGAATAAGATGAAAAAGCATAGTAAATATTGGGGCCGGCACTGTGGTGCAGCGGGTTAGCGCCCTGGACTGAAGCGCTGGCATCAGTTTGAGACCGGCTGCTCTACTTCCAATACAGTTCTCTGCTATGGCCTGGGAAAGCAGTAGAAGACGGCCCAAGTCCTTGGGCCCCTGCACCCATGTGGGAGACCCAGAAGAAGCTCCTGGCTCCTGGCTTTGGATCGGTGCAGCTCTGGCCATTGTGGCCAATTCGGGAGTGAACCATCAGATGGAAGACTTCTCTCTCTCTCTGCCTCTCTTCTCTCTCTCTCTGCCTCTCTTCTCTCTGTGTAACTCTGACTTTCGAATAAAAAATAAATCTTTTTAAAAAAAAGTAATAAATATTAAACTGGTGGGATATGGGTAAAAGTTACCTGGGAATACACTGTACTTTCTTGCAACTTTTAAGTCAGAAATTATATCAAAATATTTTTAAAGAGACATTCACCATTCCTTTCCCTTTTTAACTAATAATGGGTGGTTTTCTTAACGAAGTCCATCTGGAGTTTAACTCCTAGCCATGCAAGACCCTCTCACTAATCAAACAAAAGGAATAGCTTATCTCTTGGTTGTCTTGACTCTACTCAATATTTGGTCTCTTTCTCATTTAAAAAATAGAAGGTATTTGAAATGTACTCTGCAAACAGAACTTCATCTCTGCCCAGTGTGAGGAATGTGCTTATCTTTGGCACATTTTATTTAGATTTTAATGTGAACAACCTGTCTTTATCCATTCCAAGGGAGATGATATGGAGAGCGCTGTTTACAGCCTCTAGGCAGATGGAGAACTGTATGCATCACGCAGACTTGGAGTTTAATCTTAAAGATGTACAGCTATTCCTCTGCAAATACGGTGTCACTATCACCTTTCCATACTTCCATCGGCCATCTCTAGAGCTTTCCCTAAAGGAAACCTTCCATTGTTTCACATACCCAGGGACTCTTGAAAAATGACCAAAGGAATTACTAATTATGTAGTTATTTAGATAGTTCTGTTATGAGGGAAAAAAAAAAAAAAACCACGGCTCCTTCTTCACCTCAGGTGAACGCCATTACTCCACTCCTGCAAGTTGTGATTCTGGGTTAATCATGGAGCATGTCCTGGTGACTTACTGTACAAACAGGATGTGCAGCACTCACTCTGCGAAGAGTGCTTTTCCTTTCCACCTGTGATGGCTTATCATTTCTAAAAATGGCCACATCGTATTTACTGCCCCACCTGCTCCTCCAGAACTTGCTACTGCTCTGTTGAGACGTGGAGTCCACGTCCCTCCCTCAAACTTGATGGGCCTTCTGGTCAGCCTCATGTAACAGAGTACGGCATAAATAATGCTGTGTGTCTCTTCTGAGGCTAGGTCATCAAAGACAATGGGACCTCCTACTTTGAAACAGTTGTCCTGGGAACCTAGCCACCATAACGTAGGGAAGCCTGGTCCTCATGAGGAAGAGTCAAAGTCCTCAAGCACACTGGATTCCCATCTGCTTGCCAGCACCAATTTGCCAACCATGGGAGAGACCCAGGTTGGATGCAGATCCTCCTCTTCTCAGCCAAGTCCCCAACTCACATTACATGGACTGGAGTCAGGCCTCATACATAGAGCCCTATCCAAATTGCAGACCACTGTACAGAATACATGTTTATTATTTTTCTTTTCAGCCATTAAGTCTGGGAATGGCTCGCTAGGATAGCATCCTAGAGTATGCCAAGAAACTCAGGTTTTACAGAGGTGTTTGTAGTTCTTATTTTCTCAGAGGTTTTAAGGTGTGGGCAGGGCCTATGTGGATGCATTCCCCACTATCCATGTGAACAATCAGTAAAACAGAAGGAAATAACGTGTTTCACATACTTTGTTCTTATTGCAACATTTCACACATACAGTGGGTCTTCAGAAAGTTCATGAAAATGTGTATTATGAAAAAATTATGCATGCCAGCGCCAGTCTCCACCTGCGGCACCGGCATCCCATATGGGCACTGGTTCTAGTCCCTGTTGCTCCTCTTCCAGTCCAGCTCTCTGCTGTGGCCTGGGAGGGCAGTGGAGGATGGCCCAAGTGTTTGGGCCCCTGAACCCACATGGGAGACCAGGAGGAAGCACCTGGCTCCCAGCTTCAGATCGGTGCAGTGCCAGCTATAGTGGCCATTTGGGTGGTGAACCAATGGAAGGAAGACCTTTCTCTCTGTCTCTCTCTATGTCTATAACTCTACCTGTGAAATAAATAAACAAAATTTTTTAAAAATGCATAGATTGTTAAGTATTCTTATAGATAAACTTATCTTTTGCCTCATTTTTTCAATGAACTTTTTGAAATGCTCATCTTTAGGAACAATGTATAGTCAAGGGGGGATGAAGAACTGACTTGGCTTCCCAGCACAGCTGAAATCCAGTAACAAGGAAAGAACAGGCAGTTGTGTCAGCTGACTTCTGTTTGTCTCTCCAGATCCCCTGTACCCTCTGCATGAGGGGCAGTGGGCTCTGATCTGATTTCTGGAAGCATGCTCTCACCAACAGAACGGAGGAAGGAGAGTGAGTCAAGATGTACAGTTCTGTTAAGGAATGGAGGGCAACAGCGATAGGCTGGTAAATGCTTAACAAATACAAGTTTGTCAAAATTTTGCTGATATAAAGGATGTATTGCACACAATTTACAAATAATAAAATATGCAATACTTCTTTATTATAAATTCCATAGAGTTAATTGATTCTTACATAATGCTTTCATTGATTTTTCTCCCCAGCCCTTGTATCCAAAGTCAACCTGTGGTTACAATTGATAAATGAGTGTAGTTGGAACATAATTATTGGCTAATGTTTTTGTTTACAGTAGAGTAAATTAAAGTGAAAATACAAAAATGTATGTTGGAATTTCACTTATCCATCCATGATGAGGGCTGTTTTTTTTTGCTTAATCAAATAATAACTTTCAAAACCTCGAAGAATATTTCCCCAGTTTCTTATGCTATTGGTAATATTCTACATATAAAACACATTTTTAAGTTTAATCTACATTATTAAGGGTTTGCCTGTCATTTTCTTAAGTCTTGCCAACCACCAAAACAATACACAAAGTCTCAACTGGGAGCACTTGCTAATGTCCGTGATGTAAATACTCCTTCAATGGACAGTTCCAAGTTATGGGTCAGCAGCATGACTGACCATGAAGCTGGGAAACGAAGCAGCGTAGTGTGCCCCTGTCTAGTAGCACCACAGCACAGAACACGGACCCGACAGATGTGGGTAACCTCAGGGCATAGGTGATAGTGAAATTTACAAACAATTAGAGATTCTGAAATTCATTATCTTTGTAAATATAATTTATGGGGCCAGGACTGTGGTGTGGCCAGCGAGTCTGCTGCCTGCAGTGCTGTCATCCCATATGGGTGCCAGCTTGCGTCCCAGCTGTTCCGCTTCCGATCCAGCTCTCTGCTATGGCCTGGGAAAGCAGTAGAAGATGGCCCAAGTCCTTGGGCCCCTGTGCCCATGTGGGAGACCCAGAAGAAGCTCCTGGCTCCTGGCTTCAGATTGGCGCAGCTCTGGCTGTTGCGGCCAGTTGGAGAGTGAACCAGCGGATGAAAGACCTCTCTTTCTCTCTCTTTCTCTCTCTCTCTCTCTGCCTCTCCTTCTCTCTCTGTGTATCTCTTTCAAATAAATAAATAAGTCTTTAAAAATATATAATTTAATTGAAAGCTTACATAAAACTATTTATTAATCCTGAAAATATAAGTTATCTCCCATAAACCAGTATTAGCCAGGTACAGCTCCAGCTCTCCTGGGTGGTAGGGAATGACCTGATATTTATCTGCAATGAGAAGCAGTAATTTTCAAATCTGGCTTCACATTAGAATCACCTGAGTGGCTTTTAAAACTCCCAATGTCTGGGCCCCTCCTGTTAAATTAAAATCTCTGGAAGCAGTGCGTGGGCATCATTGTCTCTTTGTGTTCCCCTAAATGACCCAAATGTGCAGCCAAGGTTGAGAACCATTGGGATGGAGAGAGGACTACTAGGTTGCTCCCGGAGGGATGGCATGGGAGCCACTCAGCTGACGGCTTTAAGAGAGGGACAGCAGGTTCACGAGGTTGGAGGGATTCTGGAACAGGAAGTCAGAAGGTGGGGCCACATGGAAGGGCAGGCAGCCCTGACAGAGTCCATGCGCAGCACTTGCCTCAGGAGGGAACCCTGTGCAAAATGAGCTTGTCCCTCTGCTGGGTATGGGAGCCGTCCCGCCTATCGCCTGCTCAGGCGGAAGGGGCGGCTCCACCTGCCACTTTGTCTCCTTACGTGTTTACTGTCCTGCAACAGTGACTCACGCGTGTGCCCCAAACACTTGCTGAGCCCCCTCAGGCCTGTTCCCAAAGGGCTAATCCTGTCTTGGACACCTCAGGTCACTCACAAGCCACTTGAGAGAGGGAAGGTGGCAGTGAGGAGGTGCTGGAGACTGGACGGCTGTGTCCCCTAAATCCGCGTGCTGGTACTCAGATGTAAGGTCTTTGCTAAGTGAGTGGGTGGGGCTTTCATGAATGGGATGAATGCCCTTGCAAAAGAGACCCCACAGGGCAACTCCCAGCATGTGAGGACAGCTGTCTGGGAACCAGGAAGTGGGCTCTTGTTTTTGGCACCTGATCTTGGACATGCCAGGCTCCAGAACTCGGACAGATGAATTTCTGTTGTGTAAAAGTCATCCAATCTACAGAGTTCTGGTAGAGCAGCCTGAAGGTACTGAGACAGAAAGGAAGGGACCTATTCTCAGTACCTGGTGGGACTGCACAGTGGTGACAGCACCCATACTGTGAGGCCCATACTTCAAATACTTCATATTCTCTAATGCTCAGCAGCCCTGGGAAATACAATTGGTACCTTCATGAATGGATGAGAAAACAGGCCCGGCGAGTTTGACCAATGTGCCCAAAGTCACCCAGGTAGAAAAAGGCAGAGGTGTGTGTTGGACCCAGGCGTGAAAACAGAAGCCCGTTTAACCATGGGCAGCCACCTTCTCGCACTGACCACCTTCCCCCTCGCTCCATCCTCTCTCTGCACACGCACAGCACAGCTGACAGGCCTTTCTCCTTCCATCTGCATTAGTGAAGACTACAGTCTGTGGTTAAGGGAGAGAAAGCATATCTCTGGGGCCATTAACAACCAGCTATTTTCATTTTATTCATTTGTATTTGGAAAGCAGAGAGAGACACACAGGGAAATATCGTCCATCTACTGGTTCGTGCCCTAAATGCTCTCAATAGTCAGGGTCAGGCCAGGCCAATGCCAGAGCCTGAAACTCAATGCAGGTCTCCAATGTGGGTGGCAGGGACCCAAATATTTGGGCCACCACTCACTACCTACTGTGGTGTGCTTCATCAAGAAACTGGAACCAAAATCAGAGCCATGGGGCCGGCACTGTGGCACGGTGGGTAAAGCTGCCACCTAAAGTGCCGGCATCCCATATGGGCACCAGTAGGAGTCCTGGCTGCTCCACTTCCAATCCAGCTCTCTGTTATGGCCTGGGAAGGCAGTAGAAGATGGTCCAAGTCCTTGGGCCCCTGTCCCTACATGGAAGACCCAGAGGGGGCTCCTGGCTCCTGGCTTCAGACTGACACAGCTCTGGCTGTTGGAGCCAACTGAGCAGTGAACCAGCAGATGGAAGACCTCTCTTTCCCTCTGCCTCTCCTTCTCTTTGTGTGTAACTCTGACTTTCAGATAAATAAATCTTTAAAAATCAGAGCCAAAATGTGAATGCGGGCACTCTGAAATGGGATCCCACAATCAGTTATTTTAAAATTCTTGTCAGTGAAGAGTACTTCTCACCCCAGTTAAGCTTATGGATTACTTCTTGCTTTGGAAATTAGTATAGTGCTGGTCTGGGGATCAAATGAACCTGGTTTCAAATCCCGACACTGCTACTGACAAGTCACGGCATTGGTCCAAAACCTCACCAATCCTCATCACTCCTGCTGACTGATCCGTGAAAGAGGATAACACGAATTTCATCTGATAATTATCAATGTATAGAGAGTCCATTTAAAGTAGCAAGGGCCTTACCTCCAGAAGGTGCTCACAGATACTGATTGTTATTTATATGGTACTTTGTCTTTTAGATATTCTCCTTGTTTGTGTAATCAAAAGATCCTGGTTTGATGAGAACATATGAGTATATTTTGGGTTTTTGATAAATAGAATATTCAAGAATGCAGGATAATTGTTTGAAATTGTGTGCCACTTTTAGGAAGTTGTTTGAAAATTTATCTGAAAGTTAAATATAAATTACCATACAACTCAGCAATTTTGCTAAGTATAAATCCAAGTGAATTGAAAACCCAGATAGACAAAGATGCATGTGTGAATATTTATGCCAGGATTATTTATAATAGAAAAAAATAGGAACAATATAAAAGCCTATCAATGGTGAATGGATTAGCAAAACATGGTCTATCCACTCCACAGAATACTAGTGGGCAGTGAAAAGGAACAAAGGCCAAATCCATAGGATGAGCTGAGTGAATCTCAAAAACATTACATTAACTGAAAGGAGCTGCATTCTAGAGGCCAAATATTATCTGATTCCATCTTTATGAAGTGTACAGAAAAGGCAAATCTATGAAGACAAAGTAAGTATCAACTGCCACACAGAGGGACTGAAAATGGGTCTCAGGGATCTTTTGGGGAGTGTGGAAATGTTCACAAATTCAATGGTGGTGATGGCTGCGCATACCCATAACGTTACTCTCATGTAGCTGTGCAGGGGCCGGGGTTGTGAAACCTTGGGTTAAGCTACTACTCGTGACGCTGGCATCGCCTATTGGAGTGGCAGGACGTGAACTGCTCCACTTCCGACCCAACTCCCTGATAACGTACCTGAGAAGGCACTGGACGATGGCCCAAGCAACCAGGCCCGCGCCACCCAGGGGGAGACTGGCTTCAGCTTGGCCCAGACCTGGTTATTGTGGCCATTTGGGGTTTGAACCAGGTGGAATATAACATCTCTCGCCTCCTCCCTCTCTGTCACCCTGCCATTCATATAAACAACAAATAAATCTTAAAAAACAATAAAAAAAATTGAATTGTGCACTTAAGTTGGCAAATTTCATGGTGTGCATATTACAATTCAATAAAGCTATGAACAATTAAAAAGAGAAGTCAGACATCAGGTTACTCAAAAAGAACTGCTTTTCAAACTGCCTGGTCAAATAGGCCAGGGCCCTGCCACGTCTCTATCCTTATCCCGAGAAGAAACATCTAACGCTCGACCTGTTTGAAGATAGAAACCAGGAGAGAGCGCAGTGATGGCCTTTACTGTGTCCTGTGCGACACATCTCACAATGAGCACCTGCCATGCTTGTCTTCACAGTGCCCCATCCAACAGCACTTCAGTGCTATTACATCCCACAAGCGCAGAGATGAGAAAGTTGAGGCTCTCAAAAGTGACAAAAGATGCCTCCAGTTACCCAGCAAGCCATAGCAAAGCAGGGATTCTGATCTGGCATGGCCGTCCCATCACACATCCTCCCTCCCAAGGAAATCTCCTGTACTCGTTTCAGGCATATATGTAGCCCTTCCCATCTGAAACAAGGACTTGTACATCAACTCACAACAAATCGGTAAACAGGAAAGAAATACAGGCGCACTCACTTAATTGACAGAATTTAATCTATATTATAAAAGTGAACATATATAATCACTCTTACTGATTTAGGAGACAACAAAAAAGCTTCTTGTAGTTTGAATCTTTGTGAGTTATAAAAAAAATCCATTTACCTATCTTTGACATCCTAATAAAAAGATAAGATTATGATTCTTGAGAATCATATAGATGATAAACACAGAATAGCTAAAAGACAGGGGAAATGCAATAAATAAAATACCACATTGCGAAAAGCCAGAACAATCAGCATGTCTAACAATAGATAAATAAATTATGGCGTATCCATAAAATCAAATCTAATGTAGCCTTAAAGAAACATGTTTCACAGAATGCTTAATGACACAGGAAAATGTTTAAAATATAAGTTAGTGAGAAAAGCAAGAGACAAAACTCCATAAAGAATACACACAATTACTCACAAATAAATGTACACACACACACACACACAGTTTCTCTGTGTGCGTTTGCAGGCACAACTGTGTGTGAATATGATTAGAAGAAAAATGCACCAAAACAATATTAATAATGGTCACCTCTGCCTAGTGGAATAATGTAGGATTTTTATTTTCTTCCTTATGCTTTTCTACATTTGGCAAAAAAAACATCATTTTTTAAACTTTTTTATAAACTATATACATGACCATGTTTATAGGAAAGCAGTCATTAAAGATGGACTTCATTTTGACATAAACATTTGCTCTGTAAATAAACTCTTACCTGGCTGTGATATCGATGGGGAGAACAGAGGTCTCACTCGCGAAATGCATGAAGCCATTGGAGACAGGCCCCGGATGCCCTCTGTCCCGTCCTGGAAGCTCCCTCACCATCAGGCCTGGACAACTCTGTCCAGCCACCATGGGCACCTTTGCTGTGTCCACTCCCTGACAGCTGTGGAAACGATCCCGCTCGGCCCATGATGGATACTCTCTGCCCGCGATGACGGATGGGCAGCGTCTGCAAGAGGACGACATGAAATTTGAAAAATGATCCAAGTGCTGGTGGACAGTTTTTTTTTTTTTTCAAGAAAAGTTGACATAAGTTTGAAATATAGCACAGAGGCCTGTTCTATCATTTTTCTTCCTCTGAAGAAAACCGAGCTGTCCTTTATCAATATGCTCTTCGGGGAAGAAAACCTATATTCAAGTTAAAACGAGTTCTTGTCCACACCTTAACAACCGGATGGGCTAAGCCGTGGGAGTGAAAGTGTTCATGTGCTTGCTCTACTCGCTCTGCAATTATTGAGCGCCTGCTTTGTGAAAGCCATCTGTTAGACACTGGGGATATAAAGATGAATGAGTCATAGGCCCTGCCTCCAGGGATCCAAGAACTCAGGACAGAGACAGACAAATCATCAAGACAATTATAATCCAATGCAACATGGCCACAGATAGAAGTGGGCAGGGGTGCTGGGGGCTCCTGGGAAAAGGGGCTAGGAGTCAGGCTTGTGGAACAGGTGTCTAGGTAGCAGTTAAATCCCTGCTCGAGACGCCTGCACCCCACGTCCAAGTGCCTGGTCAGTTCCTGACTGTTGCCCTTCTTGCTAAGGCACCCTGGGAGGCAGCAAGTGATGGATCAAGAATGCAGGTCTCTGCCACCCACATGGGAGACCCAGATGGAGTGTTTGGCTCCTGGATTCAGTCTGGACCAGCCCTAGCTGGCTGTTGCAGGCATTTGGGGAGTGAACAGTGGATGGAAGATCTCTCTCTCATTCAAATAAGATGAAAACAAAGAAATATGTGTGTTTTTTGAAAGTCAGGGGTCGGCACTGTGGCATAGTAGGCTAAGCCTCCACCTGCGGCCCAGGAATCCCATACGGGTGCCAGTTCGTGCCCTGGCTGCTCCTCGTCTGATCAAGCTCTCAGCCTGTGGCCTGGGAAAGCAGTGCGAGACGGTCCAAGTGCTTGGGCCACTGCACCCATATGGGAGACCCAGAAGAGGCTCCTGGATCCTGGCTTTCGATCTGCTCAGCTCCAGCCATTGCAGCCATTTGGGGAGTGAACCAGCGGATGGGAGACTTTTCTCTCTGTCTATCTCTCTCTCTGTCTGTAGCTCTACTTCTCAAATAAATAAATAAAATCTTTTTAAAAAAGAAAGAAAGGAAAGCCAGCCTTGTATGGGGAGGAGAGGCAGGAGGAGCCTCAAAATGTTCTCCCCGAGAAAGAAACATTGGAAATGTTCCTTCATGTGCAAATATTTTTCTCATTGTCTGGATGAAATCTTGATTATCTACCCATTGTGGTCTTAAAGGCAAACCTGGTCCTACAAACCATTTGTCTTGCACACAGAACTCTGTGCCACACCTTGCTGTGGGTTGCGATGAGCCCAAAGAACCCAGGTTCCTGGAACAGTGAACTTTCAAAGGTTTCACCCACCTCAGCAAAGTAAGGCTTGACCCCCAGAGGTGAGCAAGTGTCTCTCCTCCTGCCCTCCCTCACATTGACAGAAATACAAGCAGAAGTCATCACGACACTGACTTTCCTGGTAGAGTGGCACAGACGACTGTAAGCTAACAGAGAGAAGTGAAGGGGACAGGAGTTGTCTCACATCCAGGACCCAAGGACCTGCAGTGTCATCCAACAGGAGCCCAGGGACACTGTGGTGGCTCTAGGAGCCATGCCCTCTGAAGCTGCCTGCTGGTGCCCCTGGCATTGTGATGACTCAGCACTCTGGGCCACTGCTGAATAACTCTGCACTTTCTAGCCCTCTAGCTGCTTCTTCAGCGCCATGGCACCTGCTTACTGCTTTCTCTCTGTTCCCATTGTTTAATCTGAGTCAGGTTTAAACTACCTCTAGCTTTTATAGTTTAAAAAAATCTGTCTAGAAAATATCCTACAGCAATATAACACAATCTTTTCACATTTAAAATAGTTTTGTATTTTAAATACTATATATATATATTTTATATATATAATGCCATGTATAGTATTATATATAAATACTATAAATATGCTATATATTTTATATATATAAAACTATATATTTATATATATATTATATATATATATAAAACACAAAACTTTCAGAATCTAACAGCCTACCAGCCTAAAGCATAAATCATCCTCAGAAGTCCAGTTTTGTTAAGAAAATGCTTCAACCCAAGGTGTGAACAGTAAAAGCAAAGCCAATGAAAGGTAGAGCTAAACTTCATGTCTTAGAAGGAAACAGGCAGAATAGCAGAAGAGAGGATATAAAAAGGCTAAGAGATAGGAAGACTACACAGAGGTCAAAAGAGTGATTCTTTTGGCTGAAAGAGTAGGAACAAAAGTATATTGTTTCTGACATAGTTTAGCTTTGATAGGTGGCTCCTCTATCCATCTAAACCTTCAGAAAAGTCTGATATATGCAGAAATGCCTTGCGTGACTAAAAGATTTACAGAAATTTAAGGAAGGCATTGAGTTCTATTCCTGTCAATATGGTACAAAACAGAGTCAGTGTATCTGATAAAGATAATTTTTTTTTCAAAGAGTACAGTTTAGCAGAAAAGTGAACTTGGAACCATTGTATTAGGGATGCAGAGAAATCCTGGAGAGAGCATCAGGTTTTTCTACCAGGCTGGGGCCCGAGTTTACCAATCCTACATGGATGTCAGGGGGCAGGGACAGCCTGTCCCCAGCTCACTCATGGGGTTGGCAGGGATAGAAATATAAATGCAAAATGATTGACTGTGATGATCTCTAGATGGGAGAACCATGAATGCTTTTCATTTCCTCCATATTGTTTATCTTTACAGTCTATTTTTTCCCAGTAAGCATACGTTGATATTTTAATAAGACTTCTTGGTAAGCAAAAATATAAAGATTTTAAGAAATTCACGTTGTCCCAATGCTAAAATTTCTCAATACAGGGTTTTTACAGCCAGCATCAGTTTTCCTCTCTCTAAGGTTGGTCATTGTTCTTGGTAAATATTTTCAATATCATGGGGGATAATATTGAAGTATCTCCAAAATCTGGACCCCAAGCTTCCTTCTTGGGTTCATAGCCTACCCTTCTTCCCAGTGCCTCCCATAACCCGAGAATGGTGAGTAGTGAGAGGTCTGCAGCCCTGGGAAGCCTGGAAGCCCTATTCTCTCACCTCTGGTCCAAGTCTGTGCCACTCCTTTGGGTGGCAAGCCTTCCTGTTGACAAATCCCTCATCACCCATCACTGCTTCCTGCCATTCCACTGCCTTAACCCGACGGTGCTCCTCCATGTTAAGCAGAATTACTTAATTTTTCAACCATCAAACATGCCCTGAATATCAATGATTTGCAGTAGATAATGGACTGCTTGCATTTGCCAGACCATACCAATTCATGATCATAAGGAACCAGTAATCCTTTGAGGCCCCAAACATTTGCCTCGAAACTCTATTATAGGGCGGGCACTTGGTCCTACGCTTAAGATTCTGCTTGAGACCCCCACATCCCATAGCAGAGTGCCTGGTTCCAGCTCTGCTCCTGATTCAAATTTCCAGCTAATGTGCACCCTGAGAGACAGCCAGTGATAGCTCAAGTAGCTAAGCCCCTGTATCTACCAGGGAGATCCAGATTGAGTTCCCGTCTCCTGACTTCAGCCTCCCCAGCCCCTTCAGTTACAGGCATTTGGGGACTGAACCCACGAGTAGAAGCTCGCTCTCTTGCTCTCTCGCCCTCTCTCTCTCTTCAGCCTTTCAAATAAACTTTTTTTTTTCAATGTAAAACTCTAATACAGTGATGCTCAACCAGATGGTAATTCTACCCCCAGAGGACACTGGCAGCATCAGGAAACAGTTTTGGCTTTCAGTACTTGGGAACACTACTGGAATCTAGTGGGTAGAAGCTAAGAATGTGGCTGAACACCCTACAGTGCGACAGTTCCCACAACGTCATCCCACTCAAATGTCAGTAGTGCTAGTGGGCATGGCACATTCATGAGTCCCTCTGCAGCACTGGGGATAATCTCCTGCAGGCTCGGGTCCCATCGTTTCATCCCTGCACGTCCCTAAATGCAGACAGCACAGATCTCAGCACACGTCTGCACAGGAGCATATCATTAAACATTATGAGAGATCCCTGCTGCCCTCACCAGAAGATGCCACAGAGAGCTGACCACAAAGCAGCAGCTCTTTCACATTCCAAAGGCCAGGATCCAAGCATCTGCCCTGCATCTTTTTTATTAGAATTCACCTTGAAAGTGCTGTTTGTTACTCTGACCATAACATCTTTTTTGTTTGTTTGTTTTTTGACAGGCAGAGTTAGACAGTGAGAGAGAGAGAGAGAGAGAGAGAGAGAAAGGTCTTCCTCCCGTTGTTTCACCCCTCAAATGGCCACTACAGCTGGCACTGCGCCGATCCAAAGCACTTGGGTCATCCTCCACTGCCCTCTCGGGCCACAGCAGAGAGCTGGACTAGAAGAGGAGTAACCGGGACAGAATCCAGCGCCCCAACTGGGTCTAGAACCTGGGGTGCTGGCACTGCAGACAGAGGATTAGCCAAGTGAGCAGTGGCGCTGGCCAACCATAACATCTTGATACAAACCATTTCTCCTATGATTAACAGTCGCCTGCCTACTGTAAGGATCAACACCATCTCTCTGAGGTCCCCTCCCACCACAAAGTGAATTCCACCAACCCTACATCAACGACAAGTGCAAATGTCCCAAGCCAGACCATCTAAATGTGATTGTAAACATTATATAACAAATTCAGTTGTTATAACAAATGAAATTATTTTGAAAGAGCAGAAGGCTATTGAAAAAGAAAATCTTTTAAAATACTAATAACATAGTAGAAAAAAGATGAAGAGAGAAAAGCAAATAGAATGAGTAAAGGCGGGAGCAAGCTTCAGGGTCAGCACAGACTCCTGCCATCATCTCAGTGTTATCTGATCTTCAGGTTATAAGGGTGACTCTGAGTGGTCGTTGGACATGTTCGTCCAAACCACTGGGCAGATCTCACTGGAGCCCTGGTGCTTCCTGGAGGACAACACACAGACACAAACTCATACAAGGGCTTTGAATGTCCCTAGGATCTGATAAATGCTCAGAGGGCACTCATGATTGCAGTTGCTCTTAGTACCACCTAAGAACCCCAAAGGATTTGTCCTTGGCATTTTATCATAGGTACACATTGGGAATTTTCATCTTGACATGACTAGGAAAAGTTTAAACACCCTCTGGATGGTTTCCAGTGAACATAGATAAGGCTATGTTTACAATAGTGGGAGGGACATTTTATTTGTCACAGTGACTTGGGAGCATCAATTAGCAGGTAATTCTGGGAACCTCGGGATGCCAAACATCTTGCCAGGCAGGGGACACAATGAAGAACCGGCTCTCTCCACGTGCTAGTGGTGTTCCCAGTCATGGGACACCCTGAGCCAAACATCCCTCGAAACCCATCTGAAACCCTCCATATGCTCTTGAGTTGCCAGCCTTCTCAGTGGCATCACATCCCATACTGGCTGTTGGGTATCCCAGGCTCCTCTGTGGGTGGCACCAGAGTTAGCAAGCAGTGCCAGGGCGAAAAGAAATGTGCAAAGAGAGGAAGGGGATTGAAACTGAGTACAATTAAAAATAGCTTCCCATTTTTATAGGACCCTGCTTTGATTGTTCCCTTGTAGTACAGCACACGCTGTAAACGAGGATCGCGAAGGCTGGCCCTAGTCTGCAGGCACTCCTATTTTCCCAGTCCATTTTCAGCTTGGTAGAGTACCATTTAGAAATGAAAGCAACAGGATTTATGTCTCATCACATTTTGTAAAGACAAAAAATAGTTCCCAGCATGAAGAGGCAAAGGCATGCCAAATTTCAGTCTCAAATGAAATTTTCTTCCTTGCAAAAACTCACTGAAAATGGCCGTTTATATTGGAAACTATAATTTACACTTCACTATGGATGTGACAGAGGAAACCTAGAGAGATTTTTTGGAGAAGACAGTACATGAAGAGGCAAACAAAGAAAGAAATACCCAGATTCTATTTTTCTTCCTGGTTCCTATTTTTATTTTCTTTTTCCTGTTAATTTTTTAATCAAGATGCTCAAATATTTCTGTTAATAATTGAATGGACGGTAGGAACTACTGTGCTAATCTGTCTGATGATCCATTCCTCCTTTCTCAGGCTACCTCCATCCTCTCAGGACACAGCAGTCTTAACTGATGAGCCAAGGTTCTGTGAGAGTTGCTATAATACAGTCAACCACTGTGTATTCCATGAACATACGTGTCGTGCCAGCAATGTGACTGCTCATGCTATAGCATATGCAACAGAAATGTGTTGTACATATCTGTCCTTCCAGCCTTCCCAATTCCACTTAGAAGCTGCAGGTACCCACTCAACAAGCATCTACGAGGACAACATTCTGGGCCCTGTGCCAGGTACCAGGAGTATGGCTGTGGACCTCAGAGGCTTGTTCCTGTCCCCATGGAGCTGACAATCCAGATGGGAAAACAGTTTATCCATAAGTAAACAAATCACCACACAAAACAAGATCCAGGAGGAAAGATTACAGTGGTTGGGGAATAAAGACAGAGTGGAGGATCAACTAGCCCGAGGAGGTCACAGTGAAGCCCAGGCACAGGTCCAGCACCAGAGAGTGGGAAGACAGTGCAGGGAGAAAAGCTGTGGTTTGAAGACTCTAAATTAGAAAGGAATTCACCCGGTTCAGGGGCAGACCAATGAGGAAGGGAAAAGTCAGAGACTGGACACAAGGAACCAGTGCAGTGACTATTAGAGACTAACATACCCCCAAGTCCAGGGCCTAAGCTGTGGCACACAGGATTAAGCCCCTGCCTGGGATGTCAGCATCGCATTTGGAGGCTGGTTTGAGTTCCAGCTGCTCCACTTCCGATCCAGCTTCCTGATAATGTGCCTGGGAAAGCAGCAGAAGATGGCCTGCGTCCTTGGACCCCTGCCACCCATGAGAGAGACTGGGATGGAGTTCCAGACTCTTGGCTTTGTCTTGGCCCAGCCCCAGCTACTGCAGCCATTTGGGGCGTGAACCAGCAGATGATCTCTCTCTCTTCGTCTCTGTCGGTGTCTGTCTCTCTCCCTCCCTCCCTGCTTCCTTCCCTCCATCTGCAGCTCTGCCTTTCAAATAAATAAATAAATCTTTAAGAAAACACACACATAATCCCACCCTAGACTGATTGCTTCAATCCCTGCATAACATGAAGGACTGGGGTCTGGGAGTGTTTGCAGGAACTGATCTGTAGCAACACAGGAAAGTGATGACAGCGGCCTGCGGGAGCCACCTACTAGAAGGTAAAACATAAAAGTGTCAGGAATGGGAGGCGCATGCCTCTGAGGTGGCAAAGGCAAGGTTCACTTGTTGGGAAGAGGGGGAGTCAAAGGAGCTCAGAAGCTTCTGGCCGAAGAAGTGTTGGCCAGGCTGGGGCACGGAAGGGCCACATACTGTCCACGTTGTGTGGCTATGGTAGAATCTGTGAGACTGAGTACTTTATAAACAATGGAAGCTCGTTTGGTTCATAGTTCTGGAGGCTGGGAAGTCCAAGAGTGCGGCACCACCCCATGGTGGAAGGTGAGCGGGAGGAGGACAGAGAGCAAGGGAACATGAGGAGACTGAACTCGCTTTCCTATGAGCTCAGTCTCTCAATCACTAACTCACTCCTGCAAAAGGGACATGATCCAGTCACCTCTCATCAGATCCTCCTCCCCACACCGCTGCACTGGAAACCCAGCTTCCAACACGTGAATGTTGGGGGACAAACCGTCATGTACAAGGTCAGGGCCAGCTGAGTGAACAGGGAGGAGACGGCTTTGCAAATAACTTGGAGACTCGAGAATGTGGGATGTCAGAAAACGCAGTGGCAGAGCCACATCAGAGTGTGTCGCAGAAGCTTGTGAGCCAGCACAAAGAGTACGAGGGTCTGAAGGTGACAAGAATTTACAAGCCATGAAAACCGTCTACCAAATGCTAACTTCCACCTGTCAATCAGCTCGTCTCCTTATTTGCACCCAGGTGAGTCACACAGGGTCCAAGGGCTCAGGCTCCCGAATCAGAGTCTGGAGCACTCATCGGCTGTGCTGAAGGGTTCCATGCCTCAGTTTCTTCATCTGTACAATGGGGTGATCATAATTTTTTCCAGAAAGGAAGTCATGAGTATTCTAAGTCATAATGTATAAAATGAGCTTAACCCAGTAATTGGCACACAGAAAGAGTTTAGCAAACCTTAGTGACTTTTTTTTTATTATTATTATTTTCCTTTAACACATGCTGTACCTTTCAAATGGTCAAATCTGTTTTCCTATGGTTGGTACCTGTCAGGGCTTATTCTGAAGAACCTTGAGTATCAGGGACTCACTAATGTTTTATGATATTTTACCTCACTTTATGGTAGTCATTTATGACAAGACCAGGATGACATAAACTGCCATAAAGCAAAGCAGTGCAATCACACAAATGACCATAAATCAAGGGGCGCCACCGAAAAGGGTCATAAAGGGAAGGAAATTGAGGGAAACAGACGAGAGGCAGAGAGTGAAGTTAGGAGCTGGCAGCGCAAACTTTGGGAGAGTAGAATTTCAATGGAGGACAAACTCAAAAAAATAGGATGGATGTCTTCAGGGGTTGTTTAAATTTCACATACACATTTCCAGACAAATATGGTGCATTTTCCTGGTTTCAAAGAGAAATATGTTATTTCATGTCCTCCTCTGCTATGCATTTTTTATTGGAAATGCTATTTCTAATGCTATCGGTATATTTGGGAGCCATATTGAGCTTCAGAGAGGTTTAGAATGCATAAGACTAGAAAATATGTTTTGCAGTTCAGGAACTCCTAATGTCCCTGGGTTCTTTTGCAGTCTGACTGGCTTAAAGGGATTTCTTGTTAAGGACTTTTTCTTTTCTCTCCTTTCCTTTAATATTTCTTTTATAGTCTTTTTTTCAGGAGCTTATTATAGTGAATAAAGGCTCATAGGGAGAATAAAGATTCAATATACTGAGGATAAATCACTCAAGGACTCACAGGTGAGTGGGGTGATGAGAGGGAAAAATAAATAACAATGTTTTCAGGACCCTCGCTCAGGTTTTCTGAAATCACAAAATCAAACCAGGACAACTGATTGGGAGCTGTTTCTGATGGTAGTTCTTAGTTAAGATTACTCAAGTAATGAAGAGTAAAAGGATGACAAAAAGACACAAACATAAAATTTTATCCTTAATTTTTCTTAAATGCTTGTGGCTAAATATCACACCCACCATGAGTGGTACATTTTAAAGTGCACGCAATAGATACCATTTCAATAATTTTAAGGTCAGATCCTCTTTCATATATATATATATATATGTATATATATATACATATATACATATATATATATATACATATATATATATATATATGTTAAGGCTCTGCTCAGCTAAAGCAGTGTTTGTGTTTACATGCCCAAGAGGCGAACAATCCTTTCATAACATAAACATTCTCCTTCTAAACATGTATGCTTTATTCAAGTTAGAATTTATATATTTGGAGTTTTCACAAAGTAGCACCCATCTGCTTTTCCAACCACAGATGCCCCTCGACACATAATGGGATACATCCAATAAACACCCTACGAACTGAAACGGTCCTGAGTTGAAGATGCGTTTAATCCGCCTACCAAACATCACACCTAGCCTAGCTCACCTTCAGTGTGCTCAGAACGCTTATATCAGCCTGCAGCTGGGTGGTAACATATAACACAAAGTCTACTTGATAAGGAATTGATTGGATACTGGACTGCAACAAAAACAGAATGGTTGTATGGATACCCACTCCCACTGTCACAGTTGAAAAATCACAAAATTCATCTTCGTAAATTGGGGCACAACATGACCTTGGTCTTCCAGAAAGTGATCTGTGCTGCATTCCAGTGGAAACTTAACCATGCCAAGCTTCCCCTAGGAAACACCCTTCTGCCAGGGCACAGACTGGCAGCACAAAGCAATGAGGTGTAGCTGACAAGTCCAGGCGACAAGGCAGCTGCAGCAGGCACACCCTCCCCACAGAGGTCCCAGACCTGGGGCCACTCCACATCAGATCTGTACGCGGTACTCCCAGACCCCTTCACAAGAAGTCCGGGGTTTCCTTCTGTTCTGTCTTCAGCAGCATCGGGCACTGCATCTCACAGTCTTGATTCTAATTCCCTCATAGAACTTCCCAGGTATCAGAGGCTTGAGGTTTTGTTTCTTGGTTTTTTGGGTTGTTTGCTACAGCTTTCATTTGATTTTTGTATTTGTCTTGGACACTTAATTACCAAATTTGATATTTCTCCTATTTGACTGAAAATAGAACATTTTGGCCCAGTCCTGGTGGTAGGTCAACATCTGAGCAGCTATGCAAAATTGAATGGTAATTTTAAAGAAAAAGCAGAACTATCTTCAGTGTCCATTAAAATTAGCTGAATCATGTGGTTTATCTATTCAATAGAAATCCATGCTGAAATTTAAAAGGTTATGAAAGAGTGACATTTATTGATTATGTAGAAAAATATACACTTGTATACATCTATCTCAAAAATCTGGAAGGATGTAGGCCAAACTGTACTACTGGTTATCTCTGGTTGGTGGAAATTTCTGAGGAAATTTTCATTTTCTACTTTTTAATGTGTCTCTATTGGATCGTCTCATACAATGGACATACAACATACGGGTATTACGGTTTTAAAAGATACTTTTAAGAAACATGTTGAATAAGGTTCCATTTTTGTTTCCCATGTAAATGTGCTGATACGCTATGAATGGAATAAGAGGAGTCTCATTTTCGTCTTCATGACTTTTTTCTATTTTTCAAATTCCCTCCATTGAACATATATTACTTTTGTAATATTGGGAATTTAATGTGCTTTAGAAATATCCTAATATGAAGCAAAATAAAATAAGGGTGGGGAGAGGCAGGCATAGAAGGAAGGAAGGAAAGAAGGGAGGGAGGGAGGGAGGGAGGGAAGATAGAGGGAGGGAGAGGAGGAGGGAGGGAAACTCTTCTACTCATGTTTCATTCTTCCTGGAATCCACAGGGCCAGCGACACAGACTGTGTGCTTTGCACAACACATAGAACAATTTAACAACAACAATCTAACAACAATCTAACAATCTAAACTGAGTCTGTAATGCTTCCCCCGTGGCAGATGAACAGTCGCCCAGCTTACAGACACATTTAAGGGCACCTCTCGACTCCCTTTCCTGCACACATTTTCCTGCCCTAAGAGTCTGGTACAGGCACAGAGAAAAAGACCACAGACATGTCTGCGGTGTGGCCATCGCACATTGCACTAAAAAGGGATGGTTAGCCCAGGCGGTGACATCCATGGACCAAACAGTGACCAGTCTGAGTCCCCCTCAGGAATGTCCTCTATGGACTGAGCCCAAGGACTACGGATCGCGTCAAGTCAAGACTGTGGTGGCTGTTTTCTGCCAAGTATCCCCTTGATAGAAGAACCAAAAAACATGGATCTCAGAAGAAAACTCTAGAGAAAAAGAGAAGACCAAAAGCAGAGTGCACTCAGAGAAGGTAAACAGTGGTTTCAACTTCATGGAATAGTTTCTAGTTATAAATACCCTGAGGTATTGCAGTTTCCAATGATGGCTTCCTTAACTTTTCAGCAAAATACTTTTTTGAGAGTTTCTATTCATAGCTGCTCCTACTAAAGTGCCATGGAAGCCTGTCAGTCTGGGACATCATTGTGTTGTTGGTTCCTAGAACCGTTCCTGGGATATTGCCAATACTCAGTACAGAGCTCTTGATGCATCAATGAACCAAAGGATTTGATTAAAATAGTCTGATGCTCCAGAGTGGGTCAGAGCCTTGGGCAAAGAGAGACAGAGTGGATCATGTTTAAAAATCTGCCAAATCACAGGGCAAGAATGGCTGAGATCCTTCCTACTAGGTATCCAATTTAAATGGGCTTTAAAATCCTCATGACTGATGCTGACACTGTGGTGTAGTGGGTAAAGCTGTCACCTGCCATACTGGCATCCCATATGGATACTGGTTTGAGTCCCAGCTGCTCTACTTCCAATCCAGCTCCCTGCTAATGCGCCTGGGAAATCAAAGGAAGATGGTCCATGCACTTGGTATCCTGCACCTACATGTAAGACCCAGAAGAAACTCCTGGCTCCTGGCTTTGGATTGACCGAGTTCCTGCCATTCCTGCCAATTAGGAAGTGAACCAGTGAATGGAAGATCTCTTTTACTCTGTCTCTCCCTATCTCTATTTCTCATATCTTTGCCTTTAAAATAAATAAATCTTTTTTTTAAAAAAATACATAAAATAAAATCTTCATGATCAATGTCATTTATACATAATAATATCCTTAAACAAGCATCTGGGTAAGTGTAGATGAAAGAATGATTTTGTTCTGTCCAGCATAGAGAGTTAAGGACGTCCAGCACTGAACATGATACACAAATGTGTGAGCATTCCAGAAAGCCATGTACCTGCAACAAAACTTAGAGCTACTCTTTATGTTATGAAGTAGATGCCATTACCCAAGAAGCAGAAGCACAGATGATTTCTTAAAGGAGCAGAAAAATAGAATGTGCTCAAAGAGTAGAGCAATTTAACCTACTCCAACAGATAAAATATCATCTTTTAAAAAAGTGAAAATAAAAATCTGACTTATCTTTCTTCCTATTTCTCAGTAAGTATGTTTGAGATGACCCAGTTTTATGTTGAACTACCATAATTGAGAGGAAACAAAGATATGAGTCTGGGGCAGAACGAAACGGATTGGCTTAACAGGCAAAAAAAGACAGAAATAAAGGATCAATAGCAGCATGCAATATTACAGAGGCTGTTTTACATCTGCTTTGCATAATGCCCTTTCAGTCTTTTCTTCACCATCCATTTTTTTTTTTTTCTGGACTTTCAAAATAAATTCTAGAGAAGGAAGGACATATGTGAAGAACAGAAAGAAACTCCATACTCTGTTTCTTGGCTAAGCTAATAAGAATCATTTCCAAAGGTAAAAGGACATCCATTCTGCTGATGTGTCCTGGGCTACGTTGCTTGAGAAAATAAATTAACAGAGGGATGGCAAAGAGAAAGAGCGTTGATACCTGAATTTCTGATGCAGCCATTGCATTTTCATTATCACACTGTCTTTTTGGATTGCTTTTGATTTATAATGTAATTGGAAAGCTACAGAAATGTTCATGGCAGCCACACAGCTTTAAGGATGACAAAGTTGATTCCTAATTATTGTCTTTAAATTTGGTTAATTATTGAAGCATTACTGTTAGGGGTTCACTTCAGATGGGACCACCATTCAGGGGAGGCTGGGGTGACATGTATTGTCTAGTCAGAAAGGCAACTTTCCAATTTTCTTTTTTTGTATTTTCCCCTTGGTTAACCTCTTAAAGGAAGGGACAGATTATAAATTAAAATTTTCTCTACACAGAGTTCAACAGCAAACCTTAAGGTGAGTCACTCCATTTTGTTCGGTATTTAGGTGAAATTGCTGCCCATGTTTATACTTTTTTTCCAATGTGTGCTGCTCATTATTTCAAAAGAAACAACTGAAAGTCTTACGATGATTATTAGAGAGGCTGCTGACGCGACTGCTGAACCATTTGGAGCTGGCTTTTCTTTGGTGATGCATAATTATCGAGATTTATTTACACACTTTTTTTTTCTTTTTAATGATTCACATTTTTATTTTTGTTCTCTCCCTGTGGAGGGTACGATTTCTCCATTTTTAGTGTGAATTATTATTTGGAGTGCTACTTTATTCCCGGGAATACTAGAATTAAAGAAAACTTTACAAAACTAAGTAAATAAAGAGCCACGTCACCACAGTAATGTTGGTGAGATATGGATAAAGCACACTAAAAGAGCCAAGCATGGAGATATTATTCAACGAACACGTTTCCCACTTGTATGACAATCCTGGGGCATATTATGTTGTAAAATATCTTATTCCCCTTCTAACTTCTTAAATTGCTCCAGATGCTCTTTAACCATAAAGAAACATAATGATAATTTTTTTTAAAGCTGCATCATCTGTTTCTGTATCTGACTTCCCCACAATGTGCCAGTTAGTTTAAGAAGTTTGAATCAGAAACAGGTTTATGTATATGGTTCATTTGCACATAATAGGAATGAAAGACCAGAGCAGAGCCTCAGAGCAGTAGAGACTTACTAACCAGCCTCTTGTTAGCACAGAATGTGACATCATTTCTCCATCCACAAAATGGCAGAGATAATACTACCCACCCGATGAGTCTGCAAAGATTAAATTAGCTCACACGCGTCAGATACTTGCAATCCAACAGTGGGCTCATAGTAAGCATCTAATGAATGTAAACTATTCTTTTCCGAAGTTTGCTGCTCATCCTTGGATGCAGGATGGTTTTGGCTGATTCACAAAGAAATGTTTATTGGCTATTGGCACTTTAGGATGACCATGGCTATGAACAGCAGAATTTATTTGGAAAAAATAATTTTCAACCAATAAAAACTAGAAAATAAAAATTGCCTTAAAACAGAGGTTGGCAAACTAGAGCCCATGTGTCAGATCTGGCCCCTTGCTTGGTTTTGCATGGTCTGCCATTCAAGGATGTTTTTACAATTTGATGAGAGTGAGAACTACAAAGAAAAGAACCTATCTGTCTCACTGGTAGATCTGTAGCATTTAAAAATATGCTATTATCATTATATTTCAAATTTCATTAATAGAAAATTGGAAGTTCATTTTTCCCTTTGTTGCGTTCACATAAGTATGCAAATAATGTTCTTGGTTTTGCCTTTTGGCCTGCAAAGCCTGAAACAATGAGTCCCTGGTCTTTCCTGGTATCACACAGAAAGAGGTATGGAAGTAGAGCAGAGTGGATCTGTGACTCCGTGTGTCCATTCTGCCATCCTACAGTGTGAGCATCACGGGCAACCTGCGTCTTGTCATGGTGGAAAAGCGAATTTCTGCAGCCTTGGGGATGCAGAAACACCTTCTTGTGGCGTCTCTTTACGAATAAGAGACCCTTTCCTGGTAAATGCACAAACACATCTCTCCTGCTTCTCATTCGCCAGAGCTGGGTCACGTGGCCTGCCCAGAATCAATCACTGGAGAGGGGACCACATTTTTATAATGGCTTAGACTTACTAGGTTCTAGCTGTTGAGCTGGGAGTGGAATTGGCTTTCGTTGAAGCAGGTGATGGCATGCAGGCAGCCATCACCCATTTGAGGTTCTGTTAGAAAAAAAAGAAGTGGAGAAATAGACATTGAATAGACAATCGATAGCATGTTCATTTCCCTATTTGTAGATAAAATTTAACATGTTGAACCTATGCTTCATAGTATTAATTAAGATAAGGCAAAATGCTTAAGTCTATTTAAATAAATATATTAATTAAATAAGAACTAATACATTATTAAATTGCAAAATGACTAAAATTTGGGCAATTATGCATATTGGCCATTGTTGACACGGTGCTTTTTGCTCAGGAACTCCTATTCATTCTTAAAGCTCTAATCAAATGTTTTCTCACTGGTGTCTTCTCTGATCTGTTCTTATGCTTTGGTGGGGTTTTCTCCCAAGCACTTTGTCTTTCATCTGTTTGAACAAGGACCAGGTTCTGATATTTATATAACCACTCCTGACTGAGAACATCTCACTCATCATCCGGCCATTCTTTGAACACTTTTTGAGCCCCACTTACATGACTCACAGAGAATACCGTTATGCTCGTGTCTAGCCTTAGCGGCTAAGGCATGACACATACAAGGTGCTGTGGTAAGTCTGTGATACAACTGAAGGAAGAATGCATCAACCAAATAATTTCTTAAATTTGCAAAAGTGATCCATGCAAATGAAGCAAAGAGAAAAACTTCATTCTGAACACCTGGCACTTTAGAATTCCTTATTTAATCTGAAACAAAACCAGTCAGACATACAAAAATCTCTGCTTTTAGAAGTAGGCTCATTCAAAAATGCCCCTGGAGTAGGATTGGACTCGTCAGACCTTTTGTCTCCTCTCCCAACCATCAGCTCTTTATTCTTTTAGCCAACTTTAAGAATCATTTGGTTTCTTTCTTTCTTGTAAAGTAATCCAAGGAAAACTAAAGACAGACTCCTCTATTAAAAAATAATAATTTTACTCCTAATTCATTTGATTAAAAATTTAGAAATCTAAACTTGATCACTTTGCTAACCTGGGACACTTCAAGGACATCCTATTTCTCTCAGGATAGAAACAGAACCTGCCCTCCACAGACTCAGTAATTGGACCCAACGCCTTCTCTCCAATCACAGGGCTCTCACCCTCCTCACTCTGCTGCAGCCAGCTTGGATTGCTTGGTGTCCATCAAACATAAAGCTGCCCCTCCCTCAGGACCTTAGCCCACGCTTCCCTTTGCTGCAAATGCCCTCCCACTCTTCTTCATCCCACAGGTCCTGACAGAACGGTACTTCCCCAGAGAAGCCTTTCCAGCCTCCTCAGGTTAAGATTAGACCCAGTATCCCATATTCTCACGTATTCCCCAGGGCAAGGCAGAATCCCAAAGTCATTTTCTTTGAACCACACATATTCCTTTCTGCATTCATTCAATGAATATTTACTGAGCAACAGCTCTGGGCCAGAGCCATGGACTAGATGGCCACATTCCCAGCCTCATGTAGTTTACAGTCTAGTGGGGTGGCTGGAAATGACCACAGACGCCAATGAATGCATCTAAAAATGTTGGACAACAACACAAGCAACATAGAAAGCAGCCGGATTTTCTTCAAAAAATGTTTGGTGGTGGTGGTAGTGGTGGCTTTTTCCAAAGATTGACTTTCTGTGCTGTGAGAAATTACAGCCCCCATAAATTTAGCAAGTATCTGAGCTTAGCTCACCCCAGAATGACTCTTTACATCAGACACCAAGAGAAAGTCTGTTTACATGGGGATCTCTTTCCTGAGTGGAAAACAGACAACAAATAATATATTTCAGGGTTAATTTAACTTTTCAAATTACAGATTCATCTAACGCAGCATCCAGTGCCTGGCGATAACTCACGGTGCTGCCAGATTTTAAGTACTGTAGCGCTGGGCTAGTGTTAAACTCCTTACACTCACTTCGTAAAAGATGGCTACCCTGGGGTTTATATCAAGCCTACATAATCATATATTGAAGCCTGGCTTATTTATTTCCATGTATCTGAAGCACCATTAATCATTTTTCTAAGATGGCCGATGTGTTACATAATTAATAAAACACAGGCGCACAGGACGAAAGCCCAGAGAGAGAGAGATTTGGGCAGACGCCGAGAACGAGTGTCACTTCTCGGTACCAGCAGTAATCCCAGTTTTCAGAAGAGCATGTCTTAACTGGAGGAACACGAAGCAGTAATTTTTCTTTCTTTTTCCTCTCAGCCAACTCCTTCTTTTCTCAGACACTGGTCGATGCTAATGTTTTACAGAGAAAGCAAGTGTGTGTGGAAGGGAGGGTGAGAAGCAGTGAACACAAGCATTAATTCAGTTTCTCACCATTTTGCTGCTGCTGCTGCTTGCTGTCCCCAAGGGGAAAAGCTCATCTGTGGTTCCGACCCAGTTCTTAAACCTTTCTTAAGGAGCTCTACCGATGAAACTAATGGGTCATTAATTGCAAACATCTGAAATCATTAGACTCTGAGCACAGAAGCATCAAACCTTCCAAAGCTGTAACTGCCTAACCCAGCAAATGGGCTCATTGCAAAGGAATGTCGATGTTTATAGTAGATGTAACCCAAACTCGGGTGTTCATTGACACATTGCTCCATTTGTATACAGCCACCCTGGCATCTGTCTGTTGGAAAGAGCATGATTTATCCAGTGCTATATCCGGCAACTGACAGGCCAGAGATTAGAGCTACAGGCAGATGAAAGTGGAGGCTGTGCGTATTCCTAAAACAAATATTTAGCATCTGACAAACTCTGCTTAATATTAATTCATGATAGAAAGCAGTCAATTTAAGCTCAGTTCATGCCAGAATCTATTTGGGTTTTGTAAATCATTTTTCAGGATTACAGGAGACAGAGAAAACGGAGACTTCCCTAAAATTATCAAAGTGCAGATCTGTACAGGGTTTTCTGAAAACATCTAGCCCAGCGTTCTAAACAGGCAGCCCTGAGGGTTCTTGGACCAGCACAGTGTTTCAAAAGAACCACTGCTAATTACTTGGCATATCAACAGTTCTCATTTTTCTTGTAAAGACAGCAAAAGAAAGGTTCTTTGAAAAGTGTGTGGGAAATGAAAAGTTTCTTTGGGTGCAAAACAGGTCTTAAACCCATAACACACCTCTTCCATGAACTTTTCCAAGACACTTCAAACTAGGTTGATTCCAGCAAGGCTAACCGAGGAGATAGCCCTCTGGGAGAGACACGCGCTCGCCATTTGGCCACAGCCCCCACGTCTCCCTGGCATTCACACCTGCCACCTCCACCTGCCCACTGCTCATCTGATAGATGAGGAACCTGATGTCGAGGAAGAAAGGGTTAGCCAAGGACACGTATTCAGACTTGGGACGAGAATGCAAATCTCCCGATTCTGCTCTATTCATGTATTTAGCATCACTTGATGCTATTCCACATGGATATGCAGATGGTTTTAGGAGGAAAATTTGAATGCTGTGTTTAGGGAATTGTCAAAGGGTATAGAGCATGCTTGGGTTGTAGGAATTATTGTCAATCACTCTTCATTACAGCCTATGTGTCTTTTTACTTCCCTAAGATCTAAGAATCAGTTTACAAACCTACAAAATTCATTAAGACATCCCCCTCTAATGTGGGTGGGCAGTGACTTTCTACTTTAGGATACTGACATCCTTACCCACTCTGAGACTGATTCTGCAATCATAAGAACAGTTACCACCTATTGGACACCTGCTGTGTTCCAAGTTGTGTCTTTATGCTTTTCTCCTTAACACTCAGTCACCCGCAAAGATCAGCGTTTTTGTTTGTTTGGTTTTTATTTGAAAGGCAGATATTTTTCATCTGCTGGTTTGCTCTCCAAATGCCCACAATACCTGGTGCTGGGCCAGGCCATCTCCAGGAGCCCAGAACTCAATCTCTAAGACACGAGTGGCAGGGACCCAAGTACTTGATCCATTACCTGCTCTCTCCCAGGGTGTGCATTAGCAGGACACCAGAATCAAGAGTGGAGCCAGGACTCAAACTGAGGCACTTAAATGAGTTGCATATCAACAAGCAGCGGCTTAACCACTGTGCTAAACACCTACCCCTAAGGATAAGGTTTTTGTTCTCATTTTACAGAGAATGTAGCCTCAGAAAACAAAGACCAGGTCTAGAAAACTAGACCAGGGTGACACAGCAGGTGAGTGGCAGGACTCAGGTTTGAACTGGCATATGTGGGTTCAAACTCCTGGGCAAGCCAATGGATCCTTGCTGGCTGGCTGGCTGCTACCAAGTTGAGCATCTGCCCTCTGGACCTAGGTAAAAATGATGTCCATGTACCACCCATGGCTCCAAGAAAGGAGGCAAAGGCACATGAGAGGTACACGGTGTTGAATGGGTTAAGTCTTCTGATCGCCCGGGTTCAAAAACTAAGTCCTGTGCCTTTATTTCATGTGTGTGCAAGTGTATTTCCCAGCATGCAACAACAACATTTAGGCCCCTGTCATTTAGGTGGGTTTGTTTGCCTGCTCTCTTCACGAAATGCTGATGTTAATTTTTGGTTAAGTTTAATCTTACAAAGTATAAAGCAATTTGATAGAATAAGTAACCTTTCATTAAAGTTCAATACAGTACTTAAGGAAAATGGGACTGTGTGCATTAATTGATAGTTGACAGCTATTATTTCCATGAAAACCTTTTATAGTAAAATTTCTATTTGATGGATTGGAATTCATAAAATTTGCATTTCACTGAGCTGGATTCAACTGGAAGTACTGGGATATAATTCGTCTTCAAATAACATTCCATCTTTACATTTTCCCTGAAACATTTTTTAGTGGATGGAATCAAGAGTATAGCACAAATTTTATTTAATAACTTTGGTTTAGTAGTGCATGAACACAAGTATTTGCCCTATATTTGATTTTGATCAAACATGACTATTTATGAATATGTTTATTCATGGAAGCTTAATTAGTACAGTTGGGTTTGAGGAAAATTACTTAACAAAAGAATTTTTTATTTATTTTTATATTTTCAACTCACAATACATTATATAAAAATATCACTGGGAATGTTTCTTCCACTCAGTTTGGTAGAAAGGAACATTTCAGATTTCCCATATTTGACTGAAATGACAGAAATATGGAATGCAATCTGCCCCCACCCTACCTCTTTACAAATATTCTTTCACAAAGATGCTCGAGTGACCACCAAGATTCCGTCTGGCATCTTTATCCAAGATTTTAATATGAGTCGAATTAACATAAAAAGCTGTTTTTCTCCCATCACTTCTGATGAAAATATTACCAAGATTTCCCATGACTTTCTATTTCACTCATGTTGAAATTGTTCTTGCCATTTAAGAGAGGAGAGTTTTGGGTCCCAGAATGGTAAAGTTACTTGAAATTAAACTTACTGAATGGGGCTGGCACCATGGCTCACTTGGTTAATCCTCCACCTGTGTTGCCGGCATCCCATACAGGCACCAGGTTCTAGACCTGGTTGCTCCTCTTCCAGTCCAGCTCTCTGCTGAGGCCCAGGAGGGCTTTGGAGGATGGCCCAAGTCCATAGGCCCTGAACCTGCATGGGAGACAAGGAAGAAGCACCTGGCTCCTGGCTTCGGATCGGCGCAGTGCCGGCTGTAGTGGCCATTTGGGGGGTGAACCAATGGAAGGAAGACCTTTCTCTGTCTCTCCCTCTCACTGTCTGTAACTACCTCTCAAATAAATAAATAAAATCTTTAAAAAAAAAAAAAAGAAAGAAAAAAAACCTTACTGAAGGGGGCCAGCACTGTGACGCAGCAGGTTAATGCCCTGGCCTGAGGTGCTGGCATCCCATCTGGGTGCTGGTTCAGGACCTGGCTGCTCCACTTCCGATCCAGCTCTCTGCTATGGCCTGGGATAGCAGTGGAAGACGGCCCAGGTCCTTGGGCCCCTGCACTCACGTGGGAGACCTGGAGGAAGCTCCTGGCTCCTGGTTTCGGATCGGCGCAGCTCTGGCCATTGCAGCCAGTTCGGGACTGAACCATTGGATAGAAGACCTCTCTCTCTCTTTGCCTTTCCTCTCTCTGTGTAACTCTGACTTTCAAATAAATAAATAAATGTTTAAAAAAAAAAAAAAGCCGGCGCTGCGGCTCACTAGGCTAATCCTCCGCCTACAGTGCTGGCACCCTGGGTTCTAGTCCTGGTTGGGGCACTGGTTCTGTCTCGTTTGCTCCTCTTCCAGTCCAGCTCTCTGCTGTGGCCCAGGAAGGCAGTGGAAGATGGCCTAAGTCCTTGGGCCCTGCACCCCCATGGGAGACCAGGAGAAGCACCTGGCTCCTGGCTTCGGATCAGCGCAGCATGTCAGAGGCAACACGCTATCCATAGCGGCCACTTTGGGGGTGAACCAACGGAAAAAGGAAGACCTTTCTGTCTCTCTCTCTCTCACTGTCTAACTCTGCCTGTCAAAAAAAAATTAACTGAAAAACGTGTCAAGGTCAGAATCCAAGGTGGGACCACAGATTAAAATCCTTCCCTGACGGGGGCTCCCTCCAGCTGGAATGCCACCTCCCCTCCCAGGCAGACCTGGCCCATCACATCCTTCAGGGCTCAGGCAAGGTCCTCAGCTATGACACCCAGGTCACCCCATCTCCTCGACTGACCCCTCCCGTCAACCCTGCAATCTCACAAAGCACATGTACCAGGCAACGACCACACAGTTCTGAGACCTGTTCTCACCCCACATTTTAGCCTTTGGACTTTCCATCCCCATAAAGAGGGAGCCTTTGTCTAATTTGCCTGCCTCCTACCCTCTGCTGCGTATTCAGTAGGTTCTATCAATTGTTGAATGAATGAATGGAGATGCAAAACTCAGAGGTCAAAATTAATTCCTGCAACCACAAGCAAATCCACCGTGAGACCAAAGATTCCTGGTTTGTATGATAAGGCAGTTTCTTTCTGTCTCCCAAAACTTGAAAGAGAGAAATTATAGCCAGGTATCTATTTGATCCACTTTAACATCCTTATGAAATGACACAAATCAAAAACGTGGTGCCTCTTCTCAAAAGATCCATCCATTTCCCTGAGAGGAATGAATCCAAAGCCACAGGCACAATGTAGGTTGTTCTTAGCCACTTTGTAAAGAAACTATTTATAAAATTCAGCAGGAATTACAGTAGTGACCATATCTGGGAAAAATAAGTTCTAATACCCCTGGTGGATGACTGAACCCCAACTGCACAGAACCCTATATATATTAAGCTTTTTCCTATGTATACATACATACCTATGATAAAATACATGAATACATACATACATAGCTAAGATACAATTTATAAATTATACACAGTAAGAAATTAACAGAAATGGCATAATAAAATAGAGCAATTATAACAATTGTAATAATAAAGTTTACTTACACTTATGAATATTTACTTCTGGGATTTTTCCATTTAATATTTTCAGGCCCTAGCTGACTTCACATAACCAAAACCACAGAAAGAAAAATTATGAATAAGGGAGACTACCGTGCCATGAACCATAGTGGATGTCATGAAAGACAGAGGAGTATGCAGCAATTAACATTTTTATTCCGTAGGACAACTTGGTACCACATGGAAAAAATATAAGAAAATTTCATAGGAAGCTGTGATGTGTTTGGAGCTTAGGGTCAGAATAGCTGAAGGGAAACTCAGTTCTCATGAGCTAAAGTATGGCTTTTTAGGGAGTTTCTCTCTTCTACTTTCTTTGGGTAGAAAAGTTGTTGAGTGCTTTGGTGTCATTTTTAAAGTCAGAATTTTTTTCTATTTTTAATTTTTTAATTTTTATTATTTTTTTATTTAGTAAATATAAATTTCCAAAGTACAGTTTATGGATTACAATGGCTTCCCCCCCGATAAATTCCATCCCACTCACACCCACCCCTCCCATCTCCCGCTCCCTCTCCTATTCCATTCACGTCGATTCATTTTCAATTATCTTTATATACAGAAGATCGATTTAGTATATATTAAGAATTCATCAGTTTGCACCCACACAGAAACACAAAGTGTAAAATACTGTTTCAGTACTAGTTATAGCATTACTTCACATTGGACAACACATTAAGGACAGATCCCACATGAGAAGTAAGTACACAGTGACTCCTGTTGTTGACTTAACAATTTGACACTCTTGTTTATGGTGTCAGTAATCTCCCTAGGCTCTAGTCATGAGTTGCCAAGGCTATGGAAGCCTTTTGAGTTCGCCAATAAAGTCAGAATTATTAATACATAAAAAGATAGCATCTCACTGTATTAACTGGAAAAACAAGAACTTACTAAAATGAAGCAAAAATATGTACTCTGAGTTCATGTAGTTTTTACAGATGTCACCTTATCATCAGGCCAGGGGTTAGCACAGTTTTTCTGTAAAGGGCTAGATGATAAATATTTTAGGCTGTGCATGCCACACAGCACCTGCCACAATCACCCAATCCTGCCTTTGTAGCATTAAATCAGATGTTTTAAGATTTATTTTATGTATTTGAAAGGCAGAGTTACAGAGAGAGTGAGATGGAGAGAGATCTTCCATCTAGTGATTCACTTCCCAAATTCTGACAACAAGCAAATGAAAGAACATGACCATGTTCTAATAAAGTTTTATTTATAAAGGGTGCTACCCCACAGGATATAGTTTGCCAATATCTGATCTAGGCTAATGTTTTGGGTAGAACCAGACATTCTGCTGAGGAGTTAATAAACACTCACGTCTGGCAAGGCTTGGAATTCACAGAAAAGTTCTCCTCTCTATTGCTTCCTCCCACTGAAATCATACCTTAAAGATTTCAAATCTTTCCACGTAAATATATGTTAATAGATAAACATCTGTAAGAGAAAATGTGCTATGGAGTCAAATAGGTTCTGGGTGCTGGATCAACAAATTTAAGCGGATTCATTTATTGAGGAACTTTTTGGAGTTTTCAATATGCTAATATGTCTTGAAAACAGAGTGAGGTAGTTCATAAACATTTCCTAAATGAATTTGACTACAAAATCCTCCTGTGTTTTCTACCAAACATGTTGCTGAAAATGCTATTTTAAAATAAGGATGCCACAGGCAGGGACAAGACCAGTCGTTGGTGAGCACGTAGAACACTTGGGGCCTTCCTCTGTGACTGGTATACATGGGCAGTGGTACTGCCACTTTGGGAAACAGATCAGCAGTTTCTTAAAAAGTTAAAAATATATGAACTCATCATGTAATCCACTAATTCCACACTAGGTAGAAATGAAATATATGGCTCTATCATTTATAATAGCCCCAACATGAAAACAATCCTAGTATGTAGCAACTGGTGAGAGGATAATCCAGGTCTTAGTGATCTCTCCCAGTGCGAGGTACTCTTCAAGGTTATTCACCAACGGTGCCATTTTCCTGTCCCCTTCATCTTCATCCCTCCCTGCCCCCTTCAACTTCAACATGTCCTTGAGATGTGCTTTAATCAATGGAATAGGAGAAGCAGCAAAGTATGCGACTTCCATGTTAGTTCCTTGAGAAGAAACCACTCAACAGCACGTTCTTCTGTTGCTCTGCTGTTGCAACCGGCAACAGCCAGGTGCTGAAGCCCCTGTTATGCAGCTTCTCCCAATGAAGAGATCTGAAGAAGACCCCACCCCCACGGTCCCCAAATTAGCCTGGAATGGAGATGAACCATGAGCACGAAATCAACCTTTATTGTTGAGAAGCTACAAAATCCAAGGGTAGTTTCACGCTGAGCACCGCCTGGTTTATTCTCCCCGACACAAGGAGTCAATCTGTGTCGTTGGACTTAGGAAGCCCTAAGACCCAGGGATGGCTCAAATTACTAAAAAGCATTTTAAATAGCAAAGTCTTCTGAAGCAATTAGAGAGACATGTGCATTCAGGTGCCAGACTGGGACAGATGAGAACCCAAAAGCAGCAAATTCAGCCCAAAGAATCCCAGAAAGTAAGGCAAGCACCATGACAAGTAGGCGTGTCTCTCTTGGACAGTATACCTTCACTGAGTGGCGATACTTTGCAACCCGTTTGGACTGAATTCAAGCTAGGTTTGTCCTCTGGGGATTTGTTTGAAGGCAGAATAAGAGAACTAACAGCATCTTCCACCGCAAAACCACAGAAATGCTGTAAAACTGGGCAGTCCTCTCAGTGACCCTGTCCAGAAGGAAATGTATAGCTTAAAATAGGGAGGGAGTGAAGGCATTTTCTGTGTCAAGATGAGAAACACAGACCAAGCATGTACCTTCAGTTGTCCTGTGTCAGGGTTACCCAAACTCCAGTCATTTCACAATTTTTCCTGTGGCCACCTGCTCTCTCTTCTCTAGTTACCTGTTATTTTCTCTAAACTGATTTCCATTTATAGACTTAATTCAATTTATTTTCCTCAAATTTAAAAACTGATTTCAGTAGCATGCATTGGAAGCCAGTATCATTAGACATCAGTAGAAATAAACTGGGAAAACCAGTAATGGTCAAAGCATGTGAAAACAAAACAAGATGGTTCCATTTGATCTGGATATCATAACCTGAGAGAGTTTATAAGCCTGACGCATGCTTATTGATGAAAGGAGGATTATAAAATAACAGCACTAACCTAAGTTTCCTCAACCAGAACTAAAAGAGAATTATAAAGAAAATAATTTTCACGCTAAACAATCTACTGCACTACATGAAATCACCTCAAGTACTTTCTGTGCTATGTGTTTAGATACGGGAAATATGAGGGGACGACTCCTGGACAATGAAATTTTAAAAGTTTGAAATACACACCTACTTGTTTGATAACACACACTTTCCACTTATCTGTTCATTCAACTTTCCATGCACTTCTTGAAGTAGCAGCTCAGATCTCTGAAAACAGGAACCATACTGGACCAAACAACGCAGACTCTGCTCCCTGATGTCCATTGCCAATGTTCTTGAAGGGGCCACACTTCCTACTGCTGGGAGGCAGGTCCAGGCCAGCAACTGAGTGCAGTGGGCACAGAGGGAGGCCTATTTCTTGGAGACTTGGGACACCTCTGGTGAGCAACTTCGGCAAATGAACTTAGCCAACATCCTCAGAGATGGTCTGCAGTCCCAGAGACTCCCCTCCAGCCTCTCCTTTCCCTTCTCCCCTTCACAGGATGGGAACTTCACTCCACTCTGACGCTTGCCTCACATCACCCGGGGTCCCTCTCCAGGGTCCTTTGTAAGCATGTCCCCCCAGTGAGTCTCATGTCTCCAAGGCTGCCTCCATGTCTGCCTCCCAGGGAACACAGACACACATCAATATTACCTAATGCATCCTTCGGAGACAAAACCAACAGGCAGGAAAAAGTGCCACTGAACTGTTTTGTCTAAATATCAGCTATCTCAAATAAGCATTAGATGGAGCAAATCTTGGTCTCCTCTTCCCAAAAGCTTCCACACTACAGATAGTCTATATTGCTGATTAGAGTAAAAGCCACAGGAACCGTGTCCTGGGATTCGGGAAGGCAAAGCAGACGTTTCTGAGGAAGAATGTTAAGAGCTACACTATTTCCTTCCTCCACACGTGAGGCAAATGTCTGTCGTTTAAACCCAGCCCAAGCGCTACCTGCTCTGAGAAATCATCCCTGATCTGACCAGCTGGCACTGTCCTGTCCACCCTCGTGTCCCCAGAAAGCACTTCCCATGTGGCACCAGAATGTGAATGCAGTCACACCCTATGAGAGTTGGGTTGAAAAAGAGCCTGGAACAAAGATGATTTGTAGGAAAATGATCTTTCAAACTCACTTTAGAAAGCCCGGTGCTGCAGACAGACCTACCGGGCCTCCATGAGTCAGCCCAGCACAGCTAGTTCTCCTCCAGTGTTGGAAGAGGCACTGTGGCTTCAGTGAGGCACGTCAGAAGCAGCTGGCTTACATTTAGAAATCACACTGCATGAAAAACAGAACCATGTTGGATCTTTGGATGTGAGAATCACACTCAACACACAAAGATAAAAGATACGGACGGCCTGAGGCTTGCTGAGAACGCTCCAGCTCCTCGGCCCCACTTTCTGCCCCAGCTGGGGTCAGCATTTACTGCAGAGCTGGCGGCCCTGGCCAGGTAAATGCATCTTTCTCTCTCTCAAGTTTTTAAAAACCTTGTGTGTAGTTGAAGTCACAAAGTTAAACTCGGCATTCACTCTAACGTCCCTCTCTCTCTAAGTACAGTCCACTTAACTAGAAGTTTCTGGCATCTCATAACACTGTCTGGACACACACAGCTGGTATCTGAACTATGGAGAAGAACGGGTGACGCAACAAATGGACATCAAACCAGCTCATTCCTGGAAAGTGCCTTAGATTGGATTCCTCCAGCAGAAACCAAAACCTGGATTTAAAGGGGAAGTGATCCCAGAAGGCATGATGAGCAGAATGGGGAGGTGAGGTGGTGAACAGAGAGTGGCAGCCCTACCTTAACAGGCGCAAGAAGGAGCAGACAGCTGCTTTTGGCCTCCGTGCTACGGAACCCTTCTGGGAGGCAGAAAAGAGCACAACTGAAAAGCCTCCTTCACCCAGGTGGGCCTCTGGCCTTGCCACGAAGATGCCAGGCAAAATGCTTGCACCCCTTTCCCACAGCCCACATCCACATGGGAGCGCCTGGGTTCAATCCCTAGCTCAGACTGCTGAATCTTGCTCCCTGTTAATGCAGACCCTGCAAAGCAGCAGATGATGGCTCAAGTAATTGGATCCTGTCACCCTCATGGGAGGCCTGGGTTGAGTTCCCAGCCCCAGCCACTGCAGCTATTTGGGGAGTGAACCACCACATGGGAGCTCTGTGTGCCTGTCTGCTACCTCTCGCATAAATCAAAGGAAAACAAAGGTTCCCATAGAAGGGGCTATGATGCTGACATAATTGCCCACTAACTTCAGCCACAAGCAAAGGCCCAACATTCCTATGGCAAGAGAAACCCCTCCGTGAAGACCCCCAGCCCTGCAGTAAGACACTGCGGGCGTGCGAAGGGCGATGCTGAGGCACTGTGTGTGGAACAGACTTCATTGCCCCAGAGGGAATGGAAATTCTTGTTGCTTTTATTTCCGTCGCTTCCCATTTTCTTTCTCTTAAAAATAACTTAACTCTCACTTGATCTCACAATGAGAGACTCCAAACACCTTGAGATTTAGGCCGTTTTCTCTTTGCCAAATATTCTCCTGATTTCAATTTAACAAGGACTCTGAATTATGACTCCTGCGTCTCCCTCATGACCATTCTCTTTGTCATCTCCATGTGAACAAATGCATTGGTTCTAAGGCAATTTTTGGACTAAATCTATTCATAACATTCTAACTTCATTCATGCTTCAGATATACACACATGTATATACTAAATATAGAAATCCATAGTTTCCAGAAACTAGTTGTACAGTATTCTTGACTGTTAGCCTCACTTACATTTAAATGTTTATACTAAGTGGCATTTTGCATTAGTTAAAACTAACCAACAGAATGAATTTGGGGCTGGTGCTGTGGCACAGTGGGTAAAGTTGTCACCTGAAGTGTTGCATTCCATATGGGAGCCAGTTAAAGTCCTGGCTGCTCTACTTCTGATCCAGCTCTCTGCTATGGTCTGGGAAAGCAGTAGAAGATGGCCCAAGTCCTTGGGGCCCTGCACCTCTGAAGAGGACCCAGATGAATCTCCTGGCTTCTGGATCTGGATTGTTGTGGCCAACTGGGGAGTAAGCCAGTAGATGGAAGACATGTCTCTCTGCCTCTCCTTTTCCCCCTGTATAATTCTGACTTTCAAATAAATAAATAAATCTTTTAAAAAAGATTTTATATTCTTGGAAAGAGTTTTTCCTCATTACCCATGAAGTTTTCATGAGGAAATCTTTGTTAAGTTACAGGTAAAAATTAAACATCACAAGATCATGAGTCACACTGTCTTTAGGTTTTCACATACATGCCAACACTTGACTGCTATAAATAGAGGACTGCAGAAGCTGTGAGGCATGTTATGTAATTCACTGCCCTGGATTTGGTCAACCTGCTCAGCAATTGTGAAAAACAAAATGGAGATTCTTTTTTCACAGCCTGTGGAGTATGAATTTAGAGCACTTATGTTCTTGTTTTATTTGGGGGCATCAGTATTTCTAGCCCACTCATTGGCCCAAGCTCCAAATAAATGTTTTGCCTGCAAGTTATGATGTAGGTTGTACCCTGGAACACTAAGACGTTTCATGAAAATCCTAGTCTACCACAGCACCCAGTGTGTGGCAATGCTCAGAAGAGTGCGCTTCCTTCACACAGAGGCTGTGTGTCGATCTCTGATCTCCTCATTCTTGCTTCAGGGAAAGCCATGGGGAGCTCCCTCTCTCTGATCTGTGCCCCAGTCAGCAGCAACACCCAGGACTCAGCCCTCTGTCTCGGCCCTGGAGCTTCACATCCTGGACAGTCCCTCCCCATTGTTGCATGGACTGCTCCTGAAATAAACAACAATTTTTAAAATTTCCAGAAGCTTCTGTTACCTGAGGGAATCAGTGGTGCTGTTTGTGATCAGAAGAATCGTTTCTATTGGGACCACTTCACAGAAATGGGAGGGACCTGACCCAAAACTCTAATGGCAAGACTCCTGGCACCACACATGTACCAAGAGGATGTGAACAGGCTTACTGCTGTCACAGTGAGGCTTCCTGGGGGGAGCAGGGCTGACTTCCAAGCAGATCCAAGACTCATCAAGGGAGCAGGGAGAGGGGACTGTCTCGGGATTTTTATGGTGGTTAAAGGATGGGCCCACATGAAGATTCCCAGGAGTGGTTTAAACTGTCCCTAAAGTAGGGATTCCCTGGTCTTATCAGTTTGCCCAGATGTGGAGCAGACAAGGAAGAAAGACAGATGAGGCCTGAAAGCTGTCAACAGTCAAACATCAAGAGATGGCATCATATCATGTTACAGTTTCAGAATTGCAGTACAATTCCCAGATATGGGCACAGTGATAATAGACAACAAAACAGGGTTATCTGGGTTGTTACTACATACCAGACATACGCACCATTTGCAAACAATTCATTGAATACTCACAACAACCCTGCAAGTTGGCATCTGTGTCTGAGTCCTCAAGGGAGGACTTGGAGGATGTGAAAGTTACTTATCTGGGAAGTTGAGGCAGGAACACAGTAAAGGGTTGGGGAAGTGTCTGGGTGGGAAGCAAGCCAACAGAGGGTGCTGCAGTGAGCTGGTTACCTGTGGTGTCTGGAACTCACCCCAGCCGGGGAGCCTGAGACTGTGTGGAACACAGAACTGCGCTCTGGGTGCATCGCATCCGGCACCCGCAGCCCTCCCATGCCCTTGTAACTCTTAGAGCTACAGAAAGCCTTCAAGCAGAGACACTGGAGTACGAGGCCATCAGCAGGCACAGCGACTGCTCTCTGAACAGCAGGGCACTTCCAACGTGAGCTGGGGGACTCAGGCAAGATGGCTGCTGCCTCCCCGCACCCAGGAACCATATGTCAGAGAAGGTGATGTGAAAGCTCTGGGGCGTTCAGTGATGTTTTCTAAGATTATGCCTACAATAACGAAAGAGCTGGGACCAAAATCCCAAGCCACCTGATTCCAAGGCTATTCTCTTAAGTTAGCACACAGATAGAAGAGGGCTTTTCCACTATCAGAGAATGGAGCTAGAATACACAGAGGCTGGGCAGCACAGTGACCAGGCTTTGGGCTCTGAAGTCAAATTGTATCATTTCCAGTTTGAACACTACCACTTACCAGCTTGGTAACTGTGGGCAGGTCTATTAGCCTCTCCATGCCTCAGTTACACCACGTCAACAAGGGGGACGTGCATGGCACCTACAGCACCTGGGAGTATTGAAAGCCATGTTGGAGTTTATAGATGCCTTACAGCTGGCTTTTCTAAGCCACTACATAAACGTCCAGTAAATTCAGTCATCCCCCTCCCCAAGTTTGCTGAGCATCAGTTCAGGGGGTGTCTCATAATCTTGTTTTCATTCCAAACCAATCATTCTAGAAAATAATGAGTCTGACCTGGTTTACTTGTTGGAAGCCAGTTTATATGGTTACATAGTTTTTAAATTATAAATGGGCTCTCCTCCCTTCTTCACGTCACTTTCTCTGTTTTCTACACTCTACATCCCAAATAAATTATTTATTTCCAAATCCTACAAGTTCTCCTTTGGGCGGCAGACTGAAACTACTGCGAATATAAAATATAAAAATGCACTTTGACAGTGTGTAGCTACACATGTACCAAATTCAATTAAGAATACAGAAATGGGGCCGGCGCCGTGGCTCACTTGGTTAATCCTCCACCTGCAGTGCTGGCATCCCATATGGGCACCGGGGTTCTAGTCCCGATTGCTCCTCTTCTAGTCCAGCTCTCTGCTGTGGCCCGGGAGTGCAGTGGAGGATGGCCCAAGTGGTTGGGTCCCTGCACCCGTGTGGGAGACCAGGAAGAAGCACCTGGCTCCTGGCTTCAGATCGGCGTAGCTCCGGCCGTAGTGGCCATTTGGGGAGTGAACCAACGGAAGGAAGACCTTTCTCCCTGTCTCTCTCTCCCACACTGTCTATAGCTCTACCTGTCAAATAAAAATAAAAAATCTCCCTTTCCAAATATCTGTCATCCACAGTTCCCCTCCCAACTTATCACCAACTCACAGTGGCAATCACCAGATTGGCAGATTAGAATTTGGAAATAGACAGGAACTAGGGGAAATAGGATAGGGATAAGATAAATAAAATGTTAAAAAATAAAAGAATATGGAAAT
Source organism: Sylvilagus floridanus (assembly GCA_949820135.1). NCBI lineage: Eukaryota > Metazoa > Chordata > Mammalia > Lagomorpha > Leporidae > Sylvilagus > Sylvilagus floridanus. The sequence continues at coordinate 121,396,539 of OX463231.1, read as the reverse complement.
GACTCCAGTCATCTTCAACCTTGGTTTATTGCTTCACCTGGGTTCTAGTTCCTCTACACCTGGGCTTTACAATGCTTGGCTTTCGAAGTGTTGAACATGATACCACCACCAACATCCCAGCATAGTTCTCCAGACTATGACCAGGCAAATTTATTATTATTATTATTATTAAATCTACGTTCCTGTTACTCAGTGTCTGGGCACCCCCTACATGTTCAATGACTTACAATCCAAACAGAAGCCTGCAGGGGCAGTAACGTGCTGGGGGAGGGTCCAGCCTCTTATCTCTGGGCCATTCTCCATCCCTGTCCCTTCACTTTCTCTTTTTCTATGCTCAGAAATAATAAGAGTTGATACTGAGATCTAAGCTCAGGCCTGACATCTTTCTGAGCACTCTATATGAATATATATATTCATATATATATTCAAGTACTGAACCATTACAACCATTGTAGGAAGTACTGTCCACCAGTTTGGGATGCCGGAGTTGTGGCGTAGCAGGTTAAGCTGTTGCCTGCAGTCCCAGCATCCCATATGGGCAGAGGTTGGGGTCCTGGCTGCTCCACTTCCCATCCAGCTCCCTGCCAATGTGCCTGGGAAAGCAGTGCAGGATGGCACCTGGGGGCAGCTCCTGGCTCCTGGCTTCAACCTGACCCAGACCCGGCCAATGCAGCCATTTGAGGAGTGAACCAACAGAAGGATGACCTCACTCGCTCTATCTGTGTCTTCCCTCTCTCTCTGTAACTGCATTTCAAATAAATAAAATAAATCTTTAAAAAAAAATTAAAAACCAGTTGGTTGGCCATTTGTGTCAAGGGTTACCTTTGTATTGCAAACCAGAACTTCAAAGTTAGGCTTTGGGCAAATTGGCGGTGTTTCCTAAATGCTCCCCCTTTCACTCACAAAGACTCAGTGCAACCCTGATTTAGAGTCACTTACCCAAAAACCACCCCCAAAAAAGGCTCCTGAGAAGTCTCCACCAGCCTCGGGGCAGCATCACTGGAGAGGCAGAATATGAACAGAAGCACGCGCTTTGGTGAGCCAGCCGCAAAGCTCCACAAATTGCTTATCAGGTGTTTTTGTAAATCAAGAAAATCTTCAGAGATTTCAGCTTAAAAATAAAATACATCTTCTCTCATTGGTAAGCTATTTCCACCTTCTTTTAACACCAAGTAACACCCTCACCTTCTAGCTTCTAATTTTTTTTTAACAGATTCTGCAATAAGCCAGTCTAAGCCGAGTGCTAGCATACTGCCCTGGATAAGATCCTGGGAGCTGAGTCGGCGTTTGTGCTGCATCCTGAAGAACAGAGGTATGCCCCTGAGGAAGGCTCTGGATGCTATGGTTAATTAACTAATTTACTCAATCAACTTTAACAGTGGTTTTAACTTTAATGAGACCATTACATTTTAATATGGAAATAACAGCCTTGGTTCTGTAACAATCCCCACAGTCCACAAACCCACCTCCCCCTTCCGCCCGCTTTGCACGAGCATTGCTGTTGATTTGTGAACCTGAATGCCTGAGTCTAGTATCCAGTCTGGGCCTCATGTTGAGTACACCCCAGGTAAAACACTCTTCTGCATCCTGGTGGCCCCTGCTGGATGGACAGCATCTAACTAGGGGTGGAACATCTGGCCCACGGGCTGTATAAGGCCCACAAAATCCCATGGTCTGGCCCTGCCAAAGCTACAGCAGGTGAGACTGGAAATTCAATAAATCTACAGTTGATAATTTTCTAAGTTGATAATTTTGCATGGCCCGCACTATCCAAATGGCCTTGGTAGAAAAAAGGTCCCCCAGCCCTGCCAGAAATCGCACACAGAGCTTGTGGCTCATGCTAGGAGCCAAAGTCTTAATATGGGAAGAGTCCTTTCGAGACAAAAGAGGGAGAGGCACTTTCAATACTGAGAGCTGGTGTGAGGAAGGGAGGAAGGGAGACCATACTGGAGAATCCAGACAGAAACAGAGCGGAATGACCACATAGGCGACAGGAGCTTCAACAGTCCCAGGGAGACCCACCCTTCGACTACCATCCCCAGCTTCCATCGCATTTAATGGAGCTCCTCTCAAGGCCAGCAAATCATCAATAGAATGGGCTTCCAAGCCCTTACTGAGAACTTTCATTACCCTAGATAGAGTATTTCGGAGATTAACTCCGAAAAGTTTTACAAGACGGTGACGGTAATGAATCATGAATGCTGTTAGAGTAGACCCCACAGGCTGGAACCAAGCACAGCTGTCTTATATTTGCTCCGTGTGCATTTTGCTACCCGTAATTTTGTCATCAATTTTCATCTTTTGTTTAAACATATTTGTCTTTTGGACAAGATAGGTCATATTTCATGGCTTTGATGAATTTTCTCCTTGGTCCGGTTTTACAGAATTTGCACTTAATTAATTGCCCAACCTTTAATTCGACAGACTGTTTTTAATGGCTATGTCGTTTCAAAAGCGTAGACACAGTGGAATTTCGAAAAAGTAATTGTTTTTGTGCCACTTCCAAAGAAAGTCGCAATTATTAAAATGTGTAAATAATTTGTCGAATGTGCAATGGGCAATAATTAGGAAGAGATCAAATAAACCATTAACGGATATTTTTAATTTGGAGTTCAGCAGGAATATTTAAGTAATGCAGCAAAATATGTCATTTTTCTCCTCAGGACCATAGGAGGTGAAAATGCACCTTTCAATTGCACAGACTGGGTCATAATGGAGGTGACGCTCACAAAAGGTTTTCTAGCTCTTAGTCAAGCTGTAAACCAGGACCCCTCATCCAGGCTGACAAGCACAGGATCTGAAAATCTGCCTATCAAAAGTATCATTCAAGCCCCAAGTCTCTGTGAGCCTGGTAAAAGGCAGGCAGGAGAGGCGGGACAGAGGTCAGCTGTTGTCAATTCTTTCTAAATGCGATGGCGCTGGCAGTTTGCAAGGAGCTGTCATGTTTCCCTGGCAACTTTGTGTGTGTGCGGATGCGCTTAGTACATTTTTCCCCTTGTTATTTTCAGATCGTCTTTTGGTGCCATGGGCTCTTTTGAATGTATTCTCTGGGTGACACAGACCTTTTTATGAAAAGGATTAAGAGGCTGGCATTTTGGGGAAAGGAGGTTAGCCAAGTTTGGGGTGGTAAAAATCGGAGTTCAGGTTTTAGTCAGGTTGCAGGTAAAAAGCGGGAGGGAGAGGAACTGGGTTAGAGAAAATCTATCAGACCGAAAGATCACTGGCAGCATCCAGTTCCTGGAAATGAGAGTCCGAGACCCGGCAGTGACATTCCTGAGATGGCTCTCGGCCATCTCTTTGTAAGAAATGTGGAGCCAACCTTGGGAGCGGAGGCCACTCCGCCCTGTGCATTCTCCTTTTTATTGCATCATTGTTTGAGAGCTCAGAGTTCACGTTTATTTTGGTCCAGCTCTTTGTTGAATTTGGGTCACCTCCTTCTTATTTTTGGTGGCAGGGAAAGGTCTTTTGGTAAAAACTCTTACCAAGCTCTGCTCTTTGTTCATTCCTCCACATTCACTGAACACTTACCAATGACCAGGAGAGGCTAACCTTTGGTGTACAGGGCACAAGAGGAAAGACCACACAGACTCAATCTCAACCACTCAAGTCTACTACTCGATATGGGACTAAAGCAGCCACAGGAATGGTGGTCATGGTATGCTCCAGTAAAGCATTCCCTGTGGATGCCGAAATTCGAATTTCTTGTGTCACAATGTTGGATTGTTTTCTGGCATCTGAAAACCGAAGCAGCATCCTTAGTTCACAGGCCACACAGAAACAAGCAGAGGGCTACACTGGCCATGGACTGTGGTCTGTCAGTCTTGGCAGATGCCGTGGAGGGGACATAGCTGGCAGACAAGTGGGAGAACACGTAAACAAGATGACATCGAGTTGCAACATGTGACATACAGGAAATAACTTAAAATACTAGAGTGGTGGCAGCTTCAGTCAGAGCCCTCAGGAAGGCTCTCTGGGTGACAAAGGGACCATTGTTCCCCTCGGCATCTCTGAGTGTGCTGCTAATTCTGTACGTCAGATGCTCTTCGGCCTAATTATGAATTCCGGAAAACAGAGTAACGGATGCACCAAAGGCCGCTGTCGAAACTGTAGAAGATAAACACATGCCAGTAAGAACAATCACACCTATGAGCACTGACGGAGCTGCAGGTGCTGCGTGGAACAGCTAATCCCCAGCACTTGGAGATAGCAGATAAATATGCAGCACGGGCTCTCAGAGCAGGTTTTCATTTTTTAATTGGAAATAATGCCACGACCTGAGTTCATTTTTATTCTTGCTTCCATCCTCATAGAGTCTAAACAATGGTGCCTTCTCAAATTTCAGCCTTGAGTTGACTGGGCCTCTTTTATTTACCTCCCATCAAACTAGGTAATTTTATTTTTCACAGATGTTAATTTTTTTTAAAAGAAACAAAGTGATCTTGGTGAAAGTTCTCTTGGGGAAAACAGAATCATAAAGGGACTTGTTGTAAAATACGAGTTTTAGGGGACAGGCCACACATGACCAATATCTTTGCTCCTCTCAAAACCTGCTGGCTACATCCAACCTAGGGCCAAAGGAGTTGATGGCACTTATGTTTTCAAATGTTTTGTCAAACAATGGGGCTTTCAAAAGTTCTTAGAGGAAGCAGGTGCTGGGAGTCCCATTAGGAGCTGCATTTGACCTCAAGACTTAACTTGAGAGTTAGGGCTTCAAGCTTTGTTTTGCTAATTATCTATTTTGTTTTAATTTAGGGATTACTGACAGTTCTGTTAAAGGGTTTTGTGATTCTTTAGTACGCCTGACTTTCATGTCTATGACTGTGTCTTTTTCAAAATCAACACCTACATGGGAGCACACACACACATGCACAAGTAAACATGTGTACACATATAAAACAAACACACACATACATATGCACACAAATGTGCATACACATAACCACACACACCGACACGTGCACACACATACATGCAAGCATACATTTGTGCAGCCTCCAGATTCTCTCCAAAATCCATGTCCATGAGTCCTTTCCAGACATCACTCAAAATTTTCCTCCTCAAAATATTCCCACTAATTTTGGTGTAACTCCAAGAATTCTATAGAAGACCTGGACCTTTGACTTGGCATCTCATTGACAGGATAATCTTGGACAAGACACGCAAATTCTCTGCCTATAAAATATGCTGGCAACCCCCTAGCCCCTCCAACTCACACCACTGTTGTTAAAATCCACTGGAATGACACTTGTGAAAACAATGGGAAATTATGAGGTGCCTTTAGGTATTATTATCTCCTACGATGACATCACCCACACCTAGGCCTTTGATCTGACTGAGAACACACTAGTTTTTGCTTGTTGCCTATCACCAAGTTCAAATCTGACTATCCACTCCCTGAGAACACAGAATTGGGATCATCATTTCTTCAATGTGATTCACACACTGTTCTGTTCACTGTAGGCCCCAAAATGTGTTCCTTAACTGGGAAATAAATAATCACCAAAGACCTTTCTTACTGGCAAAGTTGTGATGTCTATTCCCAATATTAGCCACCTCTGAGAGGGAGTGGTGTTCTCAAACTCATACTTTGAATTAGGGTTCCCCCACATGCATTCCTCAGAATTTAAATGCCAGAGATTTTTTGCAAAATAAGAGTCTTGTGGGGGCCGTTGCTGTGGCATAGAGTGTAAGGCCGCCGGCTGCAGTGCCAGTATCCCATATGGGTGCCAGTTTGGGTCCCGGGTGCTCCATTTCTGATCCAAGTCCTTGGGCCCCTGCACCCACATGAGAGACCTGGAGGACACTGCTGGCTCCTGGCTTCAGATCGGCGCAGCTCCGGCCGTTGCAGCCACTTGGGGAGTGAACCAGTGGATGTAAGACCTCTCTCTCTGCCTCTCTTTCTCTCTCTGTGTAACTCTTTCCAATAAGTAAATAAATCTTAAAAACAAAGATTGGGCGGTGCTTGCTGGGACTGGGCGGAGCTTGCTGCACTCTTCCTAGGAAGCTGTGAGGCCTCGCAGTCCCAGTCACAGGACGTCTAGGAACAGCAGACACCACTGATTACTCTGGGGTCTCACAAACCCACTGGAGACCGATGCTTTCTCTCCAGCAGCACACTTTGCATCCCTGCTTGTCCCAGAAGAGTGCTCTGCAGCTTATGGGTCATAAAAATCAATTTGTAGCCTAGAGCAGGAATTGGCAAGCTGTGGACCACAGTCAAATCCAGCCTACTGTCTATCTTTTGTGTAGTCTGCAAGCTAAGAACAGTTTTTCCATTTTTAAGTAGTTGAACCAAAAGAAGACCTTGTGACACAAGAAAAGTATATGAAATTGAAATTTCAGGGTCCAAGGGCAGGCATTTGACACAGCTTGAAATACCCATTGTCCCACATTGAGGTGCCCGGATTCAAACCTCAGCTCTGCTTCCAGCTAATGCACACCCTGGGAGGCAGCAGGCGATGGCTCACGTCCCTGCCACCCATGTGGGAGACCCAGATGGAGTTCCAGGCTTCTGACTTTGGTCTGGCCCAGACCCAGCTCTTACAGGCATTTAGAGAGTAAACCAGTAGATGGGAGATCTCTTTTTTCTGTTTACTTCTCTTGATCTCTCTTTCAAATAAATAAATAAACAACTTTGTCTATTTTTTCTGAAACACAGCAGTGCATATCCGTTCCTGTTTCATCTACAGATGCCTTCAATTACAACACTGGAATTGGGGTTGCTACAAGCACTTGGAGCCCTCGAAGCAGAAAATATTTACAAAGTGACCTTTTACAGAAAAATCTGGTCAATCCTGGTCAAAAGAAGAACTTTTTAAAACGAAATAAAAATGAATAGAAAATGCCACATGTGGCAAGATAACTAATGTTTCATTGGACATGTGCTTAAACAAAACATAAACCCCTATGTTATATATGTATGCATATTCTGGATGACTTGGAAAATGTACTCCTTATTATGAATTGAAGGCCAAAACCAAATATGTTTAATGATTCTAGAAGCAGATGAGAGCCTGCATAGGACTGAAGTCCACAACTCAAGGAAGTCTGTAGGTGGTTGCTATGTGGTGGCAAGAGAGAGAGAATAGAAAGTGAACCAAGTAAGGAATCCAGGTACCATCAGCCATGCCCAAGTACTCCACTGTCCACATCTAGGTTGTCTTCCAGGTAATCCTCCAGGTGTCCATGTATCAGTTACTGTACCAGCCATGTCTGGATGCTCTACCAGTCATGTTCAGGTTCTCTACCAGCCAGTCTAGTACTCGATCAGCCGTATTCCAGTACACTACCAGCCATGTCCATATAAATATATCTTGAAGGTTCTTTTCCAGTGAAGCAGAGCTAATAGTTTTAAAAATAGTACCAGTGATCTGCTATACAGAATATTCTTCCCTATAGTGAGAGGATTTACCAACAATAAATCTAGGAACCAATGCTAAAAACTATTTATTCTTAAAGAGGACTCCATTCCTAAAATAACTCACATCTACTCATCTAACACACAGGCATTAAATGCGGGAAGATTTGAAGTGAAAGATCCAGGTGGCCTGAGTAAAATTATTTCAGTATTAATTATAATAATTAAATAATTATTATTATAACCAATAGTAGTCTTTATCAACACCTATCAGCAAAAATTTATTTACTAAGCCAATTCATTTTATTCAGTCCTAAAAAAAACTCTATTATGGGGGGATAATTATCCACATTTTGCAACTCAAGATACAGAGGCAAAAAATAGGCTAAACAACTTGACCAAGGTCACTCAGGGAGGGAGAGGAGCTGGGATTTGAACCCATGCAGCAGGAATTCCAAACCTGCCCTTTGACCATTTAATTATGTTTTCTCAGCACTCATTTGTCTCATCAATTCATGTCTGCTGGGGAAAAAAATTGAACCTATTCAGTGATAAAGCCGTAGAAAATAGACGACAACAATCAAAATAATAAATAACACCTAGTAACACAGGAGTTGAGTTGATATGACGAAAAATGTAATGGTACCAGAACTGCATTGTCCCCAGATCTGAATGATACAGGCACCACTCCAGTGGCCCTCTTTGCCTGGGACCCCCACGGAAAGACATTTTTTTAATAAACATTTTGTGCTGCCTTCTCTCTTTCTGCCACACACTTCTGCATGAAAACTATGGATTTCCTAACGTGATTCATCAGAAAAATCAGAGGGGAAAGCAGTCATGATGGGCTAGACAGAGCACTTTTAAATTACATGGCAGCTTCTTCCCACCTGGTGCAGGGGCAGACAGAAACGCAAGGACAAAGCGCGACTCAGCCTGTCAGGACCATGGGTCAGGGTCTGGGGTATTTCACTGAACCACGTGCCAGTGGACCGCACAGCCAGCAAGACACCGGGTAGCCAAGCCCCCCTGCCTGAGATGAAAGTCTGAATAATTCAGAGCAGGCTGCAATTCTTTACAAAAATACACTAAGAACTTACGTTGACTCCTACCTGACGTTTCCAAGGTGGTTAGGAAACCAGACCATTTGTTACACAGAATCTGGATCAATAGAATGCGGGGAGGATGATGAGCAATGCTAAAAGAAAAAAAGTTATTTAATTGAATAGGGGCTCAATAATTCCCTACCTTATATATCTCCAATTTTATGTTGAAAATTCAAGATTAAGAATAAAAACAAAAATCACAGCAATATGGCACAGTGCCAGGAGCCCATTTCTCTCCTTAGATACCATTAAAAGAAGAAAGTGTTTTTGTCTCATTAGACAAACAAAAATATCACACAGAAATGGTCAACTGCCTTTATCCTTTTTTTTTTCTTTTAGTAGCTGTCCTCAGTGTCACTCTGACAGGAGCCTGAAAAATTAGCATATCACTAGGACTTACCATGTGAGATTTAACTTTTGATAAACAACAAAGTGGGTTACTGCTGTGCTAGCTATTTTTAATCCACCTTGTGAGTGTGCTTTTTTTATTGCTTTATACAGCATATCTGATTCCCTCTAAAGCACCAACTAAAAAATCTATCCAGCTGTCATTTGCTGCCCGGTGACATCCATCATCACACAGCCTGGCAGGTCTAGTCTATGAGGCAGAGGGGAGTGGGGAAAGGAGGCAGAGTCGAGGACTGTCACATGGGATGGGAAAAAAAACTTGTCACAATTATTTATGACTCTTGCTGGGGCACATAATAGGACATATAAGCCTCTGTTTCAGTCTCAAGCCCCCTTGCCAGGCTGCTCCCTTGTCGAAGTTGGGCGCAGGCAGCTCTACTTTACACATACAATTTCCTGAACAATGCCGAGCGCTCGGGAAGTGACAGTGACAAATACGGGAGTTGGTGGCTGTAGCTCTGTGGGCTGTTCTGAGCACGCGGTGTCAGTAATCAGGAGGACTACCACGTGAAGCCCCAAGGCCTCCATTCCCCCACTCCTTTCTTCCCAGGGAAAGGGTCCCTTCCTCCTCAATGCTTCCCACTGCTGAAGACACAAGCTCAGGGAAGGAAATGGCGTGTTCCAGCCCCTGTTGCGTTATCCCATATTACCCTCCCCAGGGAGGACTGGGCTTCTGTGTTCATTTCTTCTTCCCCCTACACATCCTTTCACACATAGAGCAAGAAAACAATTCCAGGAGTTCATCTTTAAGCATCCTCTGCTTTCACACCTGCTAAATACCCGTGTTTCTGAGTGGTTGATTCAATTAATTTTATGCCTCTGGATGTATGCATAAAAGCAAGTGCTGGATTAGTTGGCAATTTTGTCCAGTTCTGTAATCTTGGTCCTGCTACAAGGCCCTTTGGCTTCAGTAGTCTCGTAACAGTCTAACCTCTGGGCCTTTGGAGGAACTGGGAGGAAACTGAATCAACCCTCTCTCTACCCTACAGACCATGGCAAACAAAGAGCTGAGCTTGCAATGTGTAAGATAATTAAACCCAAAATGGAGGTCCAGTCCAGTGAGTGACTCTTGCACACTCTGTGACTCTAACACGGCCTGACGTTAACACAGGTGTCCACGCAGGGTCCTCAGATGCCATGGCATCACCTATCCAGACTGCGCTGATGAGAAATGGCAAAGAGCTTCATTAAAGATAATATGAGCAGAATGACCTGCACATACCCGGGAAGCCAATTCAGGAATTAACAGAGGAATATCTGTGAAAAAGGCACCCGGGAACATCAGAATTATTCCGAAGATCTGTTTAGAATTGGGTAAGCTGGAAGGGAGTCACCTGTGTTTAGAAATATCACAAGAGGGTATACTAAAAAAGAAAACATTATCTTGTTTCGCTAGGTTCCCACCTCTCATTTGTAGTGCATAGAACCAAAATTTTAGGACACAACCTCTACAAAACGGTAGTATGTGTAATGGGTGGGGTTCTGCATACCACTGTCGTAGACCCGAGATAGGGTATGTGAATTCTAGGGATGGAAAAGCAGAGAGGGATCACCCTCGACTCACCACCTTGCACACAGTTCTCCTCCATCCACTGCTGTCCTCTTCTGGGGACACGCAAAGTTGAACTCCATAGGCAGCCTGGTGCCTCCCTGTATCTTGTCTACAAAGCAATTCTTTTCACTTGGTGAATTTTAATATGTTTGGGTTGACTCTGGACTCTGGATCACTGAAACCCTCATCACTCCCTTTCTTAACTCGTCACACATCAACATGACCCATTAAGCCTCTGAAGACATCTCAGTGTGCAATACTTCTTTCCCTTCCTTTATGATCATTGTACTATGGCCCTTCCTTGTATGGCATGAGGAGGTAACACATCCACATGTACACACACACAAATAAACATGCATATGTTCACACACACACATATGCTTCCCACAGTCTCAAATAGGAGAGAGTCTCTCTCTTCTCCAGAGAGAGCACAATGGCCTGAGCACTCCCAACCCTGTGCTGCCTCCCCAGTTTCTCCGCACAGGAAGCAGAACTGGTCAGGTTAAGCAGCCAGTTGTAGGCCTGGTATCTAGAAGGCCACCCTGGCCAGCATAGTCACTGCTCTGGAATTTCCACCAGCTTCCCACTAGATGGTTCACATGTCCAACTCAACTCACATGCTATAAACCCACTATGATGCAAATTTCACTCAAAATCATACAACTTCAATCCTCACAATTTTTAGAAACTCATTTGCTCAACAGATATTTATGGAGCACATATGGGCCAGAGTTGTGACAGAAAGGTGAACAAGAGCAACATAGTTTCTGCTCTTGTGGAGTTTTCTCCAGGGAAGCACTTCAGTTGTAGGAGTGGAATATGCATAAGAAAACAAATAGAGGTGGAATAGTTAGAGCTCATAGCACAAGTACCTGGCCCAGTCTGAGGCTCTCTCTTTTTTTTAAATAGAAAACTTTTATTTAATAAATATAAATTTCAAAAGTACAACTTTTGGATTATAGCGGTTCTTCTCCCCCATAACCACCCTCCCTCCCACAAACCACCCCGTCTCCTACTCCCTCTCCCATCTCACTCTTCATTAAGATTCACTTTTAATTATCTTCATATACAGAAGATCAGCTCTATACTAATATTTCAACAGTTTGCACCCACACAGACACACACAGTATAAAGTACTGTTTGAAGACTAGTTTTACCATTAATTCACATAGTACAACACGTTAAAAACAGAAACCCTACATGGGGAGTAAGTGCACAGTGACTCCTGTTGTTGATTTAACAATTGACACTCTTATTTATGATGTCAGTAATCATTCAAGGCTCTTGTAATGAGCTGCCAAGGCTTTGGAAGCCTCTTGAGTTTGCCAACTCTGATCTTATTTAAACAAGGTCATAATCAAAGTGGAAGTTCTCTCCTCCCTTCAAAGAAAGGTACCTCCTTCTTTGATGGCCTCTTCTTTCCACCGGGATCTCACTCACAGAGATCTTTCATTTAGGTTTTTTTTTTTTTTTTTTTTTTTGCCACAGTGTCTTGGGTTTCCATGCCTGAGAAACTCTCATGGGCTTTTTAGCCGGATCCAAATGCCTTAAGGCTGATTCTGAGACCAAAGTGCTGTTTAGGGCATTTGTCATTCTATGAGTCTGCTATGTATCTGAGGATCTCTTTTAGAAAGGACAACTCGGCTCTGTTCTTGAGGTTGAGTAGGAGTCACTCGGGGTGGTGACTTGAATGAGTTAATGAATTCTCTATAGTCAAAACTTAATGGGATGGGGCTAGCGCCGTGGTTCACTTGGTTAATCCTTAGCCTGCAGCGCCAGCGTCCCATATGGGCACCGGGTTCTAGTCCCTGTTGCTCCTCTTCCAGTCTAGCTCTCTGCCGTGGCCTGGAAAGGCAGTGGAGGATGGCCCAAGTGTTTGGGTCCCTGCACCCACATGGGAGACCAGGAAAAGCACCTGGTTCCTGGCTTCAGATCGGTGTAGCTCTAGCCATAGCAGCTATTTGGGGGGTGAACCAACGGAAGGAAGACCTTTCTCTCTGTTTCTCTCGCTCATTGTCTAACTCTATCTGTCAAATAAAAATTTAAAAAAAAAAACTTAATGGGCTGACATAGATGGAAAATCACGATGTAAACCAAAAAAATTCTAGCTGGTAATAACACAAAAAGGGAGGGTGACAATATACTCTAAGTGTCACCAGAAGCACAGATCAAAGGCTATGGGCTCAGCCAGAGGTGGGTTCAAATTCTACCTCTGCCACTTACTCCCAGTGGGTGTTAGGCTGTAACCTAACCTTCCTCAGTCTCAGTTTCTTCACCATTAAAATCAAGGTAATAATACCTGATTGATTAAATGTAATGACATAGGTGAAACTCTTGGTACTGCTGTTCCTGGTACATAGGTAGAAGTGCTCAGTAAATGTAGAGCTTGCTTATGATTGTTATGTGTCTGGTATCCAGAAAAGCAGAAGGTGAGAATAAAAATACGATTAAGACTCACTGGCGGACAAAATTCCACACTTTCAACAAAAAGGGGATAAAGACATCGTGCATCTGAGCAGCACCATATGGCCCAGTGAGCGCTTCCACATCCACGGTCCCACTCGGTCCTGCCGTGGCCCAGGTATGCCAGAGGAGGAGATGCCTCTATCTTCCTCTATGAGGAGCTATGAACCCAACAAGAAGTGGCCTGTTGAGGATTTTCCAGATGTTAAAGTCAGAGATCCTTCTTCCTGTGCAGGGAAGCCCAGGTGCTCTGAGTCCTAACACATCACTACTCAGCCACAACACATGTAAGCCTTCAGGGTGCTAATGATCCCAGGGTTTGCAAAATCTCTTTGGGTAGGAGCTGGATTACCTTATCTACAGCCAGAGTCAGGAAACACTAGTCAAAATCCAAATCCAGCGTGTTGTAATAAAGTTTTATTGACACAGAGCTCCACCTGTTGTATGTATTGTCTATATGTATGCGTGCTTCTGAGCCACAGCATCAGGGTTAAGTAGCCATGAGAGAGACCTAATGATGGGCAAGAATCCTGAACAGGCTTATTGTCTGGCCACTCACAGGGAGGTTTATGCATCTTGACCTGCCATTTGTCACATGACAGACCAGAACCTGTGTGCCAAACCCCGAGCAGAAGGAGGTGCTCAGTAGAAAGCGCCAAGGCAGTACCTCACTGAAGCAGGAGAGGTCCGCGAATAACTTTAAAGACCCCTGCCATTGAAAAGGAGTTTATAACTGGTTCTTGATTACATTAAGAAATTTTTTTAAATTTGTGGTTACATTTTTTAAACTCTTACTCAGTAAACACAGAATTGAATAATTTACAGTGAAAATATACAGCACCTGGGAGTTCCTTTAAACTATAAGGGGACTTCAAACAGAATTTAAAAAAAATAAGTTTTATTTGGTACAAAAACATTTTGAAACCCATGCATCTTTTTACATACTACACATTTCCATGAACTTTTTCAAGACTCCCACATATACCAGAGAAAAATAGAGGACTGTGGCTGAGGTGTATTAGTGAAGCAAGGAGGGGAAAAAAATGTGGCAAAATTTCATTAACTGTTGAAGCTGGATGATGAGTCTGAGGAGGATCATCAGACCTTTCTCTTTAGCATGTGACTGATATTTCATTAACTTTAAAAAAAATCTTGGGGCCGGCACTGTGATGCAGTAGGTTAATCCTCTGCCTGCAGTGCCAGCATCCCATATGGGCACCAGTTCCAGTGGCAGCTGCTCCTCTTCCAATACAGCTCTCTGCTAAGGCCTGGGAACGCAGTAAAAGATGGCCCAAGTCCTTGGGCCCCTGCACCCACGTAGGAGACCCAGAAGAAGCTCCTTGCTCCTGGCTTTGGATCGGCACAGCTCTGGCAATTATGGCCCTCTGGGGAGTGAACCAGCAGATAGAAGACCTTTGTCTCTCCCTCTCACTGTCTGTAACTCTACCTCTCAAATAAATAAAATCCTTTTAAAAAAAACTCATCTGATTATAATAATGCAAATTTTTATGTTGAAAAATATTTACTATCTGAAAATATGCAAAGAATTAGCCATAACATTTGTTTTCTGAGGAAAGAAAAGATTTCTTGCATCTTTCTACCAAGAGTTCTGCATTAGGCTGGAGCCGCAGCTCACCAGGCTAATCCTCTGCCTGCGGCGCTGGCCCACCAGGTTCTAGTCCCAGTTGGGCCACGGGATTCTGTCCCGGTTGCTCCTCTTCCAGTCCAGCTCTCTGCTGTTGCCCGGGAGTGCAGTGGAGGATGGCCCAAGTGCTTGGGCCTTGCACCCGCATGGGAGACCAGGAGAAGCACCTGGCTCCTGGCTTCAGATCAGCCATTGGGGGTTGAACCAACGACAAAGGAAGACCTTTCTGTCTCTCTCTCACTATCCACTCTGCCTGTCAAAAATTAAAAAAAAAAAAAAAGAGTCCTGCATTAATCCTTGACCTAGAATGTTCTGTCCTCACAGTGGCCCCTTGCTTTCTGCTGTCATGTGTATACATTTTCAACATATCACATCCCTAAGGAACCACGTAGGGAAATAAAGTTCACTTTGGATTTACTGTCTTATAACAAAATTATGTTCTAACTGATCTTTGTCATCAATGGAGACAAAGTGCTTTGAGATATACTCATCTGTTTAAGGTTTAAGCTATCAGTCAGTAATTTCAGGTTAGAGTGTATCAGGCTTGTGAGATCTTAAGTAAGATGAACTGCAGGTTTCTAAGTACTAGGTATTATAGTCTTATACTATTTTAATTTAGATTGATAAAAAGAATATTATCTTCTGATTGACATCTTCACCCTCTTAGTATGAAAAACCATACAATAATAATCTAAGGAAGCTGAGTAAGTTTAAAATCTGCAAGTCCACAGCACCGCTTCATTCTCTTCCTCATTGCTAGTCAAGTGCATCACCTCCACATCATCTCCTGTATCATTTACACAGAATTAGCGACTTTCCAGTCATACACAGTTTCATTTCTTCTTCACAACTTTCCCAGGAGGCACATATCTGGAGTTGTGCCACATGTGAATTCAACCATGGAATTGGGGCAAAGAAAGAAACAAAAAGAGCAATCTAAAGGCCTATCCAATATAGTATAAGATTATATTTTGTGTGCACACTCTTTATTTTATAAATTGTACATTGTCTGTATTATACATGAATAAACACCCAGACTGTATAATTATATACCATGATTGTGTGGTGGTATACGGGTTCTCCAATGGTATTGATAACTATGTCCAATTTATGTCTTAAGAGATCATCTAAAATCTGATCTCTGTGACTCCATTATTTATTCCACAGTAAGAGGAAGTAGGAATTACAGAACCAAATATTTCATATGAATATTTAGAAACATAACAAAGAATGAGGTGGTCCCAGCCCTGTTTAAAGATTACTACACTGTTCTGTCTTCCATAAAGATACCCCAAGTAGCATAAACCTAAAGGAAATATTTGCTAAATCACCATTTTCAGAATTGAGGAAAATGGGAAAATGAAAACTCTGCAAGAGAAGAAGTTGCAGATTTGGCAATAAATAAGCCGAGATCCTTGAGGAGAGCCTGAACAGTCCCTGTGTTTTTAAAAACAGGTCACAGCTGCTCCTCCTCAAAGCTCCAGTGAAATACTGAGTCCACGATTTCTTCCCTGAGGTCGTGTACCAGCGATATAGGTGTGGTTGAATTTTTAACTCTGGTTCTAGGACCAATGCCATGGTGGGGGGAGTTCAAGTAAAATGGTAAGGAACATTGTGGAGAGAGCAATGAGGTTTGTCCTTAAGGAAATGAAAGGACAGCGAGGTTGTGAGAACCCTTCCCCTCCTTGGGAAGGAGGTTTGAGTCTCAAGGACACACAACCCTGTCACGATCATTTATACACTCACCCTCAGCGAGAAGATCTCTGCTGAGACTCTGGATATGCACTCAAATAGCTTCCACAAGGCTTTTAACTTCCTGAAATTCATCTACACATGTTCAGAACAAAAGACAGAGTGTGAGAGTGGGAACAATTTAAATAGTGTGGAATGTTCCACCGATATGTTACCAAAGGAACACATGGCCAGAAATGAGAGAGGGCAGGCAGGAGTCTGTTGTTGCTTTGGGGGAGGGGAGGACTCCTTTTCTCCTCAGCGTGAGCAACCCCGCACTCCCTTGATTAAAGATGCATGTCTACAGTTCAGAGAGTGACACGGCAACGGGCAACGCCGTCAGTGCTGGAGGTAAACCCGGCTCACGTGGGCTGATAAAGCTCTGAAATCTACCGGAGTTCTGAGGAATTCTCAAGTGTCACTGAGCACACGTAACTTCCGCCTCACAAGTTCACTTTTGTCACATCTACCTAAGACGTGTTTTAGTATACAGGGATGGATTCCCTACCTCATAAAATTCAAAGCTTAATGGAGAAAACAATCAATAACAACAACAACAAAAACCAGGTAAATCTATATACAGTTTGGCTGAGGATTGTGAAGCAAAGAAAAGAGTACTCTGCTGGTATTTACTAACTCTGCCCATTGGGAGAACCAAGAAGCAAAGTGGCCTCCGTGCAATGAGCACACTTAGTGGTCAAATCTTGGCTTTTAAGTACCATTCTCCAAAAAAAGAAACCAGGAGTCCTTGGGAGAATGACTGATTCTTGCACTGGGATAGGAAAACTGAAAGAGGAGGTGGACCATTCCTCATGGTACCAAAAGAACAGAGGGGTTTGTCAAAGGGACACAGGAGCCCTCTCTAAATGACTCTCAGGCATCCAATCTGGAACAACTTGAGCATAAAAATTAATAATGCTATCATGAGGCAGGCATTTGGCCTAGTGATGAAACCACCAGTTAGGATGCCCATGTACCCCATCAGAGTGCCTGGCTTGATACCCGGATCTGGCTCCTGATTCCAGCTTCCTGCTAATGTGCACCTGGTAGGCAGTAGGTAATGGCTCAAGTATTTGGGTTCTTCCCATCTGGTGAGAGACCTGGATTAAGTTCCAGGCCCATCCCATTCCCACCTCTTGCAGGCATTTGGAGAGTGAACTAGCAGATGGGATTTTTGTCTCTATTTGTCCAATTCTAAAATAAATGATTTTTTTAAAAAATAGATATTAGTAAAAAATAAGAATGGGAATAGGAGAGGGAGGAGGAAAAAGGGTAGGAGTGCAGGTGGGAGGGAGGGTAGGGTGGGAAGAATCGCTATGTTCCTAAATTTGTATTTATGAAATACATGCATTTTACATACCTTAAATAAAAGATTTCTAGGTAGAAACAAAAATAAATTAATAATTAATTATAAATTAAAAAATAAAATAAAATCAATCTTAGTAGCTTATATCACTTTCCTGCTCAAAGCACAGTCCAGTCTCGACCTTCTGCTCTGGCTCTTCCTATTGGATCATATGTTTCATTTCCTTCCTGGCATTTTCCACTGTTGAAATTATTTCATGTATGTATTTATCTCCTTTCTGAATTTGATACTCAACAGACCTGAGAGAACTTCATAAAGTTTGTGGAAAACTGGAATGAAAAGATAAGCTTATTTTGGTGCAAAAAAAAATGGAAATCCATGCACAGTTTTTTTCATAGCACACATTTTCTGTGAACTTTTTGAAGATGCCTCATTTGCATGGATTTCACATTTTGCACCAAAATACTTATCTCCTCATTCCATTTTCCATGAATTTTTTTGAGGTTTGCTTATATGCATTCCAAGGAAGAAAATAAGGGAGAAAGGAAGGGAGGAACAAAGGGAGGTAGGAAATTGCAAAGTGTGTGTAGGTTCTGGTTAGGAGCTGATCTGACCAAATGTAACCTTCTATCAAATAAAAGTAGAGGGGCCAGCACTGTGCTGTAGTAGGTTAAGCCTCTGCCTGCAGCGCCAGCATCCCGAATGGGCACAGGTTCGAGTTCCAGCTGCTCCTCTTCCAATCCAGCTCCCTGCTAATGGCCTGGAAGGGGTAGAACACGCCTAGTGCTTGGGACCCTACACCCAGAAGCTCCTGGCTCCAGTGCAGCCGTTTGGGGGGTGAACCAGCGGATAAAAGATCTCTCTCTCTCTCTCTCTCTCTCTCTCTCTCTGCCCTTGCCTCTTTATAACTCTGCCTTTCAAATGAATAAATAAATCTTAAAAAAAAAAAAAGGGACCAACAGAGAGCCACACCATCAAGGCAACCTCTGAACAAAAGCCATAGAGAGGCAAAGGAGCAGCAAGGAGCATTAAAAAGAAAACAAAAAGCAATAGTCCTTCCAGCTGGGAACCTTTAAGAGCTATTCCAATAGATTTTCAACTTTTTTAGCCATAGATTCCAGTCTTCACACAAAGCCTTGAACAAGAGTATAGTAACCAGAGCTGATTCCCTGGAGAAGTTCTGGGTGGAGACTGGGAAGCAGGGCTGATAAGCATGGCTGGCCTGGACCCCAGACTTCCAACCACTCAGCAACCCTGCCATTCTGAATCCCTGCAGTGCCCTAGGCTGCCACTTGCATCCTTGAGGATAACTTGGAAAACATCAAGATACTGAAA
This sequence comes from Sylvilagus floridanus, assembly GCA_949820135.1. Lineage (NCBI taxonomy): Eukaryota > Metazoa > Chordata > Mammalia > Lagomorpha > Leporidae > Sylvilagus > Sylvilagus floridanus. The sequence goes on along the minus strand of OX463231.1, from coordinate 121,377,636 downwards.
TTGAGAACTTTAAGCTCAAAATACAAAAGAGTTTTAATTAAAATTGCTGTATCAGCAGCTTCACATTAAGCTTCCATTTTATTTCAAATGGTTATGATTTGATTCTGAGTCTATTCATTCGAGTGTCTTTGCTGTTTCTGTATAATTAGACGACAGAGGTCTGCACACCAAAGCATTCATCTCAGCCATGGTTTTGTGCAGTCTCTCGAGGCAGCACCCTAGGTCTACAGAAGTGTTGACTTCTTTTTAACTTTTATGCAAATTGCATGTATAATAATCCATGATGGACTTTAGCATATTTTGTTCTTCAATTTGAGGAAATGCTGATTTAAAATATAATTTAACAGATTATCCAGTCAAGCATAATAAGGACAAAATTCTTCCTCCCATAAAATTTTCAGAGACAACAACAGTTCAGGGAAATTTGCTGAAAAATCTCTAGCTCCCATAATTTTTTTTTTCTTCACAAAATATACTATTAAAAAGTTTAAATGCACAAGCACATAGCCTGTCCATTAAAAAGAGTCCATCTAATACAATCTTCAACAAACTTTTCTGGAGCTACAATATTTCCTCTGAACCCACATCATGAATTTTTTAAAGCAAATTTGATGCTGTTACAAAGTGATGGAGTGACAGGCCTGGAGACTGAAGTCTTGCATCTAACCACAACCCGGGTGTTGCACAGACAGAGGCAGCGACGATCTCCCCTCCCTTCCCAGCATGCCTGCTCAGAGAGACACTTTTGGGGAAGAAGGGGGCTCTGTGGTGTGGGCTTGTGATTCATCCACAGACTAGTTTTGTGGGATGTAAGTTTGTTTCTGTGTGAAAAAAGACCACTCATGTCTCTCTCCTGGGACACAGAATGGTTTTCTACCACTGAGACCCTTCCACTGACCATGTGTCTGAACCAGTCACCCAGAGATCCTTGCCGATTCACTGATCTCCCACAAAATATAAATATTTACATAGATAGACAGGTGAGAGAGAGAAAGAGATCAATGAGGAGCACACAATGAATTCACAGCACAGGCATCATCTCCTGAGAAAGACAATGCTGAAACTAAACCTCCCCATGGGGGCAGAGCTGTGGTACAGTGGGTTAAAGCCCCAGCCTGAAGTGCCCGCATCCCATTTGGCCACTGGTTCAAGTCCTGGCTGCTCCACTTCCAATCCAGCTCCCTGCTAATGTGCTTGGGAAAGCAGTGGAGGATGGCCCAAGTCCTCAGGCCTCTGCATCCCCATGGGAGGCCCAGAAGAAGCTCCTGGCTCCTGACTTTGGATCGGCTAAGTTTAGGTCTTTAGAGCCATTTTGGGGAGTCAATCAGAGGATGGAAGACCTCTCTCTGTCTCTACCTCTCTCTGAAACTCTGTCTTTTAAATAAAAATAAAATAAGATAAATCTTTAAAAAACATAAAGAAACTAAACCTTCCCAATGGAGCCAGAGCTAGTGGGTATTATAGTAGAAACACCAGCTTATCACTCCAAAGCCTGGGGATGCCTAATCACGTGAATAACATGTCAAACCCACCAACAGTGAGAGTTGAACGCTACACAAGGGTTTCTCAGCCCTAGCAGGGGTTGTCCTGTGCAATGTAGGCTGTTTGACTGTGTCCCCAGTCTGCCGATTAGATGCCACTAGCACTCCCCAGTGTGACCACTGAAAACCACCTTCAGATGCTGTCCTGGAGGCCAAAATCACCCCTAGCAGAACTGCTGCTCTCCACACTCTGGTCCCAGTTCTGGCTTGCAGACCCCGAAATAAGCACAGTTCTGTGAATTCCCTATTTTCCTTTATATTCTTCTCTCCTTTTACACCAGCCCTAGATGGATACATGCAAAGACACCACTTTATAGACACGGCATTATAACCCCAACTGGGCTGGGCACAGGGTGGGGAGGAGTGTGCCCCTTTATCAGGAGAATCTCCCTGCCTTGAAGGGGGTTGACTGAGGCACCAGCTGGCGGCAGAGCCTGGCTGGAGGAGATCTGATGAGAACCACATTGCTCGGTTCATGGAATGTGATTTACATCCCCCAGATACTGGGTTTTAATTTGTTATATGTGTCTGCTAAACTCTCCCTTCCTCCTCCCCTTTCTTAGAATGAAAAGCAGATTATTTAGTGCACAATCTAAAAATCTGCTGGTTATTAAATTTTCCTTTTCGTTTAGTTTTGAAGCTTTTATGCCTCTGAAACTTATTTACATGCTGTAGATATTAAATAAAGTGCCATGCATAGTACTCACAGGATTCAAGAAAATGATGAGATGCTCTCCCCTTGTCTCAGAGCAGACTCTGATTCCTCACAGAGAGGCACTGACAGCACTGGGGGCTACAACTGAAGCAAATACCCCCAGCAAAGCAGCCATGACCCTGGGAAGTGCAACAGAGAGAAGCACCTCGCCACGTTCTGGTCATCCGTTGTCCTGTGGATGTCTAATGCAATAAAACACAGTCCTAGGAGGGACTAATAGGAAAAATAAAGCATTTGAATGTTATTGCATAGATTTCATATTTTGTTTCACTTGGAATATACTAAAAAATGACAAAAAGCAACAATATTGTATTTCAGTCATTTTCTTTAAGATTTACTTACGTATTTATTTGAAAGGCAGACTGAGAGAGAGAGAGAGAGAGAGAGAGAGAGAAAGAGAGAGAGAGAAAACTTCGATATGCTAGTTTACTCTCTAAATCCCACAACAGCCAAGGCTGGGCCAAGTCAAAGCCAGGAGCCCAGAACTCCATCTGAGTCCCCCACACGGGTAGCAGGGACCCAGGTATTTAGGGCCATCAGCTGCCTTCCCAGCTGCATTATCAGGAAGTTGTAAGCCTGGGACTTGAACCAACCCTCCAATATAGGATGTGGCCTAACCCACTGGACTACAACGCCTGCCTCCTCATAGTTTCTTGTGAAAGCAAGTTAACCTTTAATATTCATTAAAAACGAGGTACATTAATTTAGGCTGGCGCCGTGGCTCAATAGGCTAATCCTCCACCTTGCGGCACCGGCACACCGGGTTCTAGTCCCGGTCGGGGCGCCAGATTCTGTCCCGGTTGCCCCTCTTCCAGGCCAGCTCTCTGCTGTGGCCCAGGAGTGCAGTGGAGGATAGCCCAGGTGCTTGGGCCCTGCACCCCTTGGGAGACCAGGAGAAGCACCTGGCTCCTGCCTTCAGATCAGCATGGTGCGCAGGCCGCAGCGTGCCAGCCGTGGTGGCCATTGGAGGGTGAACCAACGGCAAAAGGAAGACCTTTCTCCCTGTCTCTCTCACTGTCTACTCTGCCTGTCAAAAAAAAATGAGGTACATTAATTTGCATGATCATTGACAATGCATAATTAATAAATATGCCTTCTATATATTCAATTCCTACTACTATATGCAGTATTTGGTATACATTTAATTTTTTTTATTCAATGTTCACAACAGCTTGAAATAATCAGTATATTTCATACCATTTTTCAGATGACAGGAAAAGGTTCAAAGAAGTTAAGAAATTTTTCTGAGGTCATAGGGAGGACAAGCAAGCAGCAGAGCCAGAACCTGACCCCATCGGGACGACACTGTGGTCATGCGCCAGAGCTTCCTTATTGTTTTAACTTCTTCTCTGGTCAGTTCTCCAAGGCTTCACACAGCTTGAAATCAAACCAGTGTCTTGGGGGAAGACTGGGTGAAGCTACAATCTTTGAAGATTGTTAAAGTTCTATCTAAGCAAATCCTTGAGCGTTTCTATTTTTGTTTTAGTCAGTTTGTAAAACTTCACACTCTCAGTCTCTTGAAGATTAATAGCTGAACACTATTTTGCAAAACAAATGCTTCTTTGCAAAAGAGTGACTGGAAAATACCATGTGCAATGTCCTCTCCCTGCTTTCTGGTGCCTCACTGACCTGGGGGTCTTTCCGACCCTCTATTTGAGTGCACGGTCATTTCTGCTCCACTCTCATCTCTCACTGTCCTGACCTCCAACTCCAGCTCTGGCTTCTAGTTACTGGCAGTCCTCAGAGCACCCTAGGCCTCTTTCCACACCCACTGTGCTCAGGCCTTCATTGTTCAGTGTGTTTTCAAGTCACTGTCCTACGCTGCAAGACAGTAGCAAGGAGCACAAAGCCACTGTCACCATGAACCCTAGGGTTTAATTTGGGAAAGACAGACAATGAATGAAAAATTGAATATTTGGTATGTTGGATTGGGATAAGGAATCTGATAGAAAAATAAAGCTGGGAAAGGGCTTAGTGAGTGCTAGAACGGAGGAATATCCTGTAAGTTTTAAAAGGAAACCAACAGGGGCCAGCGTTGTGGTATAGCAGGTAAAGCTACTGCCTGCAGTGTCGGCATCCCATATGGGCGCCAGTTCGAGTCCCGGCTGCTCCACTTCTGATCCGGCTCTCTGCTATGGCCTGGGAAAGCTGTGGAAGATGGCCCAAGTCCTTGGGCCCCTGCACCTGCATGGGAGACCTGGAAGAAGCTCCTGGCTCCTGGCCTCGGATCAGCTCAGCTCCAGCTGTTGCGCGGTCATCTGGGGAGTGAACCAGTGGATGGAAGACCTCTCTCTCTCTCTCTCTCTCTCTCTCCATCTGCCTCTCTATAACTGTGCCTTACTAATAATCTTTTTTTTTAAAAAAAAGGTACCAACAGAGAGCCACACCATCATGGCAGCCTCTGAACAAAAGCCATAAAGAGGCCAAAGAGCAGCATGAATGCTGTGGCCAGGAGGTCCACATGGCTGACATCAAGTGAACAGGACAGAGAGCTGGGCATGCTGAGGTGAAGGGTCAGAGAAGGGAGATATCATTAGGAGCTTCTAATTATTACTGAAACCTTGTTGAGAACTTCGCCGACTTCCCTGATAGGCTAAAATACTCTGTTATTTTGGTAACCTGGAGGCTATGGTAGTCAGTTGCTGCAGCTACACACAGAATACCTGATACTGGATATAAACAGCTTTGTTCCTCCCAGGTCTGGAAGCTGGAATGTCCAAGATGGAGGTGTGGGCAAGTTCACTGGGAGAGCCCAGTCTCTGCTTCCACGTTGGCCCCTTGACCACTGAGTCCTCCAGAGTGGATGAATGCTGCATCCTTATATGGGAAAAGGAACCCACGTATGAGGTCCCTAACTGCACCATGAGAGTCCCCTCCTCACGACTTCCTCACTTTTAAAGGCCCCACCTGTAGACACCATAACACAGGTGATTACATTTGAACACATGCATCTAGGCGACACACTGGGGACAGCATATAGTATCCGAGCTGTAGGATGTGCTCCCGCCTTTGATGCAGATTGAAAACTCCAACTGTAGAGCCAGGAAGTGCCAGGAAGTATGAACGGGAGCTGGAGAAAGGAGCAACTTCAGCCAGGTGAGATGTGGTCCCTGGGCCCAAACATTGCACATTTCTGGGTCAGCTGGGTGTTGTTGTCCACCAGTGCACGCCCCTTGTCACTGTGTCTGCTTCTTAAATGAATCAAGAAGACTGCAGTGTAGCACTGCTGAGAAATATTATGAACAGGAAGAGGGTTCTAAACAGCAGCAGGGACTGAAGAACCAACCATCACCTAGCTTTCATCTCACTTACGGACCAAAAGTTTGAGTGAATTCTCTCTTGGGTACTATCAAGCTCCTTGTGTTTTGAAAAATGATGCTTCCAAAATTCTGTTTCCCAGAGATGACTGTAGCCTCCCTCAGGTTAATGAGACACTGCTTGCCTCTGTGACTCTTTCCAAGCTTCTGCAAGAGCTGGTAATTTAGTCGAGCAGGAGCAAACCTATACATTAAATTTCCTTAATTGTCACTAGAAAGGATTGCTATCTTTAAATGCAGATGTAAATGGGAAAAAAGGAACTTTTTAAAAAGTGAGCCAGGTTAAGCGCAAAAGTGGGGAGGATTTCTGTTGACTTTAAATGGGGAAATGCTGAATATGCAGTGATTTCTCTTTTACATTAATAATAATAGGACACGGTAGATAGTGGCACCTCAGCACAATTCTAATTTAATGAGAAACAATAAAATAGTTTTCCAAAGGGGCCTATTTAGGTCCAAGAAAGGGGGATATTAAAGTTTCAAGATTTATTCTACTTTCGGTAAGGTATGCTGATACACATTTTCTAAGGCTATATTCTACTCACTGATTAGATCTCTCTCTTTATAATTTTCTTAGTTGAAAGGGAATTAGATTGGTATTTTCCAGACCAAATAACTTTTAGACAAAGTATTTAAACTGAATCAATTCATTGCCAGAACAAGTAAGGTTGATCAAAATCCTAAATCACTCAGGCCTATGAGGCAAATTTTTAATATATTTAGCTATCATTAAGTGTAAAACCTTGAGAATTAACTATTAAGAAATAATTTCATAAAAGAGCTGTCTATGCATTCAACTTCTGGCAAAATACTCTATTTGAGATAAGGTCTCCTTTTTTGTAGTTTCCCAAATTAACTGTGTTAGTTAACCGATATGTGTTATTCACTGCAATGTTCAAGCAGAATTATGGATGAGATTAGATGTAATGATGATGATGATAATGATGGAGACAACAAACCAGTGGTGATAGCTGACCTTCATGGAGCCCTTTCTACATACTAGATACTGTGCTAAGCATACCATATTCCATGCTTTATTTATCTACTTATTTATTTAGATTTATTTATTTGAAAGTCAGAGTTACAGAGATGGGGAGAGACAGAGACAGAGATCTTCCATCTGATGGTTCATTCCCCAATTAGCCACAAAGGCCAAGACTGAGCAAGGTAAAAGCCAGGAGATTCATCTGGGTCTCCCACATGGCAAGGGCACAAGCACTTGAGCCACCTTCCTCTGCTTTTCTTAGACTGTTAGCAAGGAGCTGGACTGGATTTGGAGCAGCCAGAACAGGAACTGGTATCTGTATGGGATGCCAGCATTGCAGGCAGCAGCTTAACCCACCATACAACTCCAGCCCCTCCTTGCTGAATTTAATCCTAAAACTTATTATGTGCCAAAATCTGTGTTACGTGTGCAAAGGATCTTCCCAACACATTACAGGTTACCTTATATTCCATTTACAGGTGAAGAAACTGGGCACTGAGAAGCTGAGTAACACCCCCCCCCCCCCCCCCCCCCCCGTCCTTAGAGAGAAGGGCTCAAAATCCGTCAGCAATGCGGGGAAATTGCAGTCTCTGTCCAGGTACTATTTCCTAATCCCACATATCTAGTGAGGGTAAGATCCTCAAATGAGAAAAAAAAAACTTCCCTAACATTTATTAAGCACTTACTATCTGTGAGGCATTGTTCTAAATCCTTTATGTCTATTTTTAATCCTCACGAAACATGCATTGCTATCCAGCATTTACAGAGGTAGATATCAATCAGCAAGACAGGCACAAGCAGTCATTCGTCCCATGATTAATGACTGCGAATGGCTGAGCACCTTCTAAAGGCTGCAGGAAGCCAGCAGGCCCTTTTTACCCTTCCGCCTTCTGCCATGTGAGCACAAAGTGGCTTTCACCTCTGGCAGATGCAAGTATGCAAGGCGCCATCTTGGAAACTGAGATTGGGGCCTCTCTAGACATCAAACCTGCCAGCACCACGATCTTGGAATTCTCAACCTCCAGAACTAGGAGAAAATAAAATTCTTCTTCTTTATAAATTGCCTAGTCTCCGGGATTTTGTTATAGCAGCACAAATGAAATAAGATGCAAAGCGACACACGGGGCCATGACTAAATATACGCAGTATTCAGCACACTGTACATGTAGGTAGTAGGCACTGCACAAATTCTACCTACTAAAACCATCAATGTTCTGTTTCTGTCAGTACAAATAATCCTACACTATTTGTGCTACATTCCCTTTAAAAGTACTCCCATTCGCCAGTTAACAAAGGGAGGAGGAGGACAAACCAGTAACAGCAGCAGGGAAAGACCCATGAGGAATTGTCCTTTCATACCCTTGCACTTAAAATGTCCTGGGTGAAGGTGCCAGACGGTGGTCTGCTTTGGTGGCTGAGTGTGAGTCCCTGAGCAGAGACAATGAATAAATACCCTGTAATTTAGGGACTTATACATGGTTTATAATCTGGCCAAGTCTCACCCCCGAGAGATGTCAACCTGATATCTGTACAACCTGAATTCAATCTCAAAAGCTGGGCAGAAGGACTGGTTTTAACCACACCTTCTGCAACGTTTGAGCTCCACAAACTGCAACCCTGCTCCGTGGTGTCCTTGCTCTGTGACTCAGACATCACTGGCTTTCCTTGAGACTCATATACAAATTAATCTGGTGCAGTATCAACAATAATTACCATCTAACTAGTACTTAATGTATGCCAGGCATCTTGCTAATTGGTTCACATACAGCTTTAAGAAGATGGAAGTTAAGTCAAAAACTAGACTGAAAAACCAAGAGTTGGCTGTTTCTCTTTCTCCATCATTTCCTGCTTTGAGACAACCATACACTGACCTCCTCCCATGAAAACTTAAATACGATCTGTTGCCAGACAGATATTGCGAATCACCTGTATAAACTTCATACAACTTTAAATCACAATTACAATGGCATTTAAATGTCTAAAAGGGGCCTTGGGAGCCCTACAAGACTTACTCCCGTCTACCACTCCATTTTCAGTTTCTAGACTTCAACCCCCCACCATCTTCTTTTCCCCTGAAATAAACCTTCCATTTTAAGGCATGGGCACTTGCAACATGTGACCAGGGCCTGGGAAAGCTCATCATTCACACGACAGCCCAAGCACCACTTTCCAAGAGACCTTGCCCGACGGTCCTTTCTGAAATAGAATAACACCCTCCCCAAAGTGTGCTGGGGCTGTCCTCTACTGTGTGACCTCCCCACAACTCCTCGTCACACTGACAGCATGAAGCCTGCCATGGTGGGAGTAGTGATACCAAAAACATTAGCGTGCTCTACAAATCAGGATACTTCCTCTGCAAGACCAGTTGTGGAGAGTTTACCAAGCACCTCACCCACTTCTACTCCCCACCTGCCAATGTGTAACATGTGGCTTTCTTTCCACTTCCTTCATAGCATCCATCTTTCTACCTTTGCCTTTTCTATGTGCTAGTTACTTTTTTTATTATTACTATTAAATCTCTCTTTCCATTAGGATGGAATCCAAAGATACCAAAGACATAAACCAATGTGTCTGTTGCTACATCCCTAACACTTAGAACAAGCATGTATAGAACCTTAAAATTCTTACTGAATTATCCCCAGTTCTATGAATTGGCCCCATTCTATTTAAGATTCTGAATTTCCTAGTGGAGATCTTTTGTGATTACATTATTTTCATCCTAGAATTTTCCAGTAGCTACAGCTTCAATAATTATCAAAACTGATAGCATATGTATGCTTTACCAGTCACCAATTAAGAACTGGAGTGACTGTTTAAAACACCATTTATTAGTTTCCCCACTCTATAATATCTGTTTGGAAACCACGAAGAGCTCATCCTTGCCTTGTTTCATTCTGGAGCTCTATGTAGAAAGATGTGTCCCTTCTGAAGGACACCTACCATCAAATCCCTTTGTTAGGATAACAGGACCATCTGGCCCCAGCCTTCGTGCTGCAATTTGATCCCGGGTTAATTGCACCTTGTCACTAGCCATGATTGACACTGTATGTTTTCTCTCTTCACTAAGACAGTTCATTATGGAGCCAGCTTTTGGAAGACTCAAATTCTTGAAGACTTCTTCACAGCTGCTTGAATAGGACCAAGGATGTTTTGTGTGAGTGTTTTCCTGGTGGCCCACAGGATCAGAACATCACCAAAAGTGAAATGTGAGTTGGCCACAACAGGAAAGAAGAGATCAATCCTTTGGAAGGTTGACAAGAAGCACCTAATGGGCAAAGAGACAGAGGAGCCAGTAAACAATCTCTCTGATTGATTATGCAAGCATGCTGGAGAGTGCTGATGGAAAACACCACTCACCAAAAGAATGGCTAGCCTGAAGTGTGCACAGCCCCCCACCCCCACCCCCACTCAAATGCCTGCAGTAACTATGCAGGGAACCTAATAGTGAGGCCAACAGAGCACATGATAAAATCAATGGGAGGGGCACCACGGCAAAATGAAGACCTAATCCTCCCTTTACAGGGACAAGATGGACCCAGCTCCACACACTTCTTGGTGAGAGAACTATGGAGCCAGAAGGGCCTGGGTACCGTGGATTGCCTCCCAGGATCTTCCCCAGTCTCCTCTCCACAGAACCTGTTTCCTGTACACGACTCAAGGAAAGTCGGTCCTATTTCCGCTCTATTCACCATATTGATCAAAGTCAATCAAGAGAATCCCTGATTAGTAGAATGCTGGGCACGTGACTTATTTCTAGCCCAGGACATGTGAAGGAAGGCCAGCTCAATGACTGGACTTCCAAAGAAAGACGCAGGAAGGGACAGTTCTCGTCTGCAGAGGTTGTGTCTTCTTGTGATGCTGGGAACTGCTGGCTCCACCCTGCCTGAGACAGAGAGAAAGGAGGAGCCCAGGGCATCTGACAGAGGAGCCACCGACCCCTGTGCTAGCCACCGACTTCCTGTGGTAGGAAACAACAAAAGTTCTTATTATTTGAGAAGGTCTGAGTAAGGCTTTATTGGTTACTCACAGACAAAAGTGCCTTGGATGATCTACCAATCTTCCAACTTTTCAAGAGAAGTAGAAAATTCTATTTTTAAAAATTGCAGCCACTAATTCTTAACATTTAATGCAAGGGTGCCTTTCATTATAATAAACTTCAGTGGAACTGGGATAGGGGAGTACACTTTTTTCAACTCACAGCCTAGATTGCCCCCTTAACTCTCCGTTCACAACAGAAGCTGTGGGAATCTACCCTAAATTTCCTATCCCTGGGAGGTACTGATTTGCTGGAACTAAATGGCCTCACCATTAATCAAGAGAACCCTCGCTCCTGCCTTTGAGGGCTTCACATTCTGCATGGTTTAGATTATCTAAATCTGAATACACCGCAGTATACCGCTCAGCAGAGACATGGGGCCAGAGAGAAGACCTTCAAGAAATGGAAAGATTTGTTAATTAAGCTTCTTTGCCAGAAAAAAGGTCATGAAAATGAGAGAATACTTACCTTATTAAAGTCCAGTAAAACCAATAAATTTGAATGACTATGTATATTAATGTGGTTATTTCTGCAAATATGAACCATTCGTGTCTTCCCGCTTTAGCTCATAACGTACTGCCTCCAACAAAATGTCCTCTCTTATCCTCTTCGCCCATGTCTATTTTCCCTAGATTTTGTTTAGGGCTCACTTCAAAGCCCAGCTCTCCCAAGAAGCTGCTCCTAACAGGAATTCTCAGACTGCTTCTTGTCATGTGGTTGACTAATCCCTGTTCAGAGCATCTGCAGCCGTCTGTATACTGAAGAGGAGAGCTCTGATGCCAGGACCAGAATTTCTGCGAATGGGCTGGGGGTCTTCAGGTCAGCTGCTTCCCCAGAGAGTCTTTTCACATCACATTTGGAAGAACTGCACCCAGTGCACTCACTATTAAATGGTCACAATGGAACTTTCATTTTCACAGACATTTTTCCAAGAGGGTCCTGTTGTCTCAGAATGTAACAAGTAAGGACCTTCCCTGGTCCTGGCTGTGCTCTCTGAGCTGCACTGTCCTCGTCCCCCAAAGGGCAAGTCCACAGTTCATGCTCAAGGGGTTGATTTCAGGAGTAAGCAAATTTAGAAGTTCAAATATATTGAATTTTTTTTTTACAGGCAGAGTGGACAGCAGGAGCCAGGTGCTTCTTCCTGGTCTCCCATGGGGTGCAGGACCCAAGCACTTGGGCCATCCTCCACTGCACTCCCAGGCCATAGCAGAGAGCTGGACTGGAAGAGGGGCAACCAGGACAGAATCCGATGCCCTGACCAGGACTAGAACCCGGTGTGCTGGTGCCGCTAGACGGAGGATTAGCCTATTGAGCCGCGGCGCCGGCCCAAATATATTGAATCTTAACATGTTCCTACACATGGTGCTGTTTTAGACATCTTATTTCATTTAATCTGCTAAGCAACCCCATGAGGAAAGTAGGCTCATCCCCTTCATGGCAAGGAGAAATTAGGGACTTGAAAAGTTCACATAGCTAGGGTAGAGCCAGATATTTTATATTTTTCGATATTTTATAACTGTGTATTTTTTTATTCATTTAAAAGGGAAAGAGGCAGATACAGACAGATAGAAATCTCTCATCTGCTGGTTCATTCCTCAAATGCCCACCACAATCAGGCTGAAACCAGGAGCCCGAACTCAATCTGTGTCTCACACAAGGGTGGCAGGGACCCAAATGCCTCCCAGGGTTTACACTGGTAGAAAACTGGACCTGGAAGCAAAGCCAGGACTCCAACCAGACGCTTCCATTTGGGACACAGGCGTCACGAAGGACACCTGAACTCCTGCACAAGTTACACCATAACTCCTGCACGAAGGACACCTTAACTCCTGCACAAATTACACCTTAACTCCTGCACAAAGGACACCTTAACTCCTGCACAAATTACACCTTAACTCCTGCACGAAGGACACCTTAACTCCTGCACAAATGACACCATAACTCCTGCACGAATGACACCTGAACTCCTGCACGAATGACACCTTAACTCCTGCACAAATTACACCTTAACTCCTGTACAAATTACACCTTAACTCCTGCACGAAGGACACCTGAACTCCTGCACTAATGACACCTTAACTCCTGCATGAAGGACACCATAACTCCTGCACGAATGACACCTGAACTCCTGCACGAAGGATACCTTAACTCCTGCATGAAGGACACCATAACTCCTGCACTAATGACACCATAACTCCTGCACGAATGACACCTGAACTCCTGCACAAATAACACCTTAACTCCTGCACAAATGACACTTTAACTCCTGCACTAATGACACCTGAACTCCTGCACAAATGACACCTGAACTCCTGCACGAATGACACCTGAACTCCTGCACAAATGACACCTGAACTCCTGCACGAATGACACCTGAACTCCTGCACGAATGACACCTGAACTCCTGCACGAAGGATACCTTAACTCCTGCACGAATAACACCATAACTCCTGCACTAATGACACCTGAACTCCTGCACGAATGACACCTGAACTCCTGCACGAAGGACACCGTAACTCCTGCATGAATGACACCTGAACTCCTGCATGAATGACACCTGAACTCCTGCACGAATGACACCTGAACTCCTGCATGAATGACACCTGAACTCCTGCACGGGGCACCTGCCCTGGAACTGGATGTTGAAGCCACTTTCCACTCAGTCCCAAGTCCAGCTTCCACCCCTACCCCAATGTCCACACAAACATAAACTACTAGTAAATCAGGGGCCGGCGCCGTGGCTCACTTGGTTAATCCTCCACCTGTGGTGCTGGCATCCCATATGGGCGCCAGGTTCTAGTCCCAGTTGCTCCTCTTCCAGTCCAGCTCTCTGCTGTGACCCAGGAGAGCAGTGGAGGATGGCCCAAGTACTTGGGCCCCTGCACCCACATGGGAGACCAGGAGGAAGCACCTGGATCCTAGCTTCGGATCGGCGCCGTGCTGGCCATAGCGGCCATTTGCAGAGTGAACCAATGGAAGGAAGACCTTCCTCTCTATGTGTCTCTCTCTCTGTCTATAACTCTACCTGTCAAAAAAATAAATAAAACCTACTAGTAAACCACATGTCTGGGATAATTCCCAAAGACCCAAAAATGCTTTCGTGCCCAGATGAAAGGCATATTAAGATATCCAACCTAGACTTTGGGGCTGGGGAAAAATTGTTTCACACTTTCTATAACAAGAATAATCCATCTCATGTTGGAAACAGACCTTACCCTGGGAGTACAGACCCAAGTCCCAGCACAGAGAACACAGGGCCCCTCACAGAACAAAATCAAGGATACAGCAGCTTGGGCTGAGAAACCATCATAATGGAATCAACTGATGGAGGCAGAATGACAGCCAGGGCAGGAGACAACTGGCATGTTACTCATTCACCCACCCACAGCCATGTTCTCAATCCTGCCTACACATTAGAATAAACTGGGAGTTGTTTTTAACTAAATCCCTGAACCTCAGTCCCAGAGATTTTGATTTCACTATTCTGGACAGGCATAGGAAAGTTTTAGAGGCTGCCTGGGTTATTCCAATCTACATCCAGGCTGAGAAACCCAACCAAGCCACAGGCTTGGCCTCCGGGCTCTGACCCCTTTGTAGCCTGCCCTGTGGACTTTCTGCACATCTATTTTCTCATCAGCAGTAGGCCTGTAGCTCAGTGCCCTGGCACATGGTAGGCTGTGCAGAAACAGTTATTTAAAAAGTTACAAGCAAGAGAATGTTAAAACTGGCAGTCTTGACTTAGCAATTTCCTACCCCCTGATCATTTTCTCACTCATCTTTGATGATCAATAGTCCTCTTGCCTCATTCCTGAACTCTAAACAGTCAGGAAAACTGGAACCCCAATATCTAACCTGGAACTCCAATATCTAACCTGGCCCACTGGTAAAGATGCTGCATAGAGCTAAGAGCTGAGCTCAGTGGGAGGCCGCTCCCCATGGCGCTCAGAGCGTCCCATAAGCAGAGGCCCTGGCAGTCTGTGTCCTGGAACAGCTTTCCTAACTTCATATAGCCCACGGCCTTGGAAGACAGAGAGGGTGCCGCACTCTGGGGCAGGAGACAGTGTGCTTCCTGACTAGGACAAAGTGGCACAGGTTTCCTCCAGGCCCTTGAAGATGGGATCTCTGAAACTCGGGATTCCCCACCTGTGCCACAAGCCCACTGCACAGCATCTACCTGGACATCTCCACTTCACCACCCAGGTCTTGAGGGACAAATGCAGAGCTCATGCTGCACGCTATGATGTGAGTAATAAAGTCTTTTGTCTCTAACCCAGTAATCTTACATCTTCTATCAGCACCCGGAAAACTGCCAGGCTAACCTGGTAGCTAGTATAGATAGCAAACTATACATACAATTGGCATCTGAAAGTGGGCAGCTCAGTCTTGGGGATGGAGCTCTTAACCTGTGAGACTTGACACTAGCACCAGATAGATAATTTCAGGATTGAATTGAATCACAGGATATCCCTGGAGAACTGCTTGCAGGTCAGTGCATTCTTGCTATTCTAAAAAATATTTTATTTATGGATTTGAGAGGTAGACAAACAGAAACAGTTCTGTCCACTGTTTCACTCCCCAAAATGCCTGAAATACTGGGGCTGAGTCTGGGCCAAAGCCAGGAGTCAGGAACTCAATCCAAGTCTCCCACATAAGTAGCAGGGACCCGACTACTTGAGCCATCACCACTCCCAGGGTTTGCATTAGCAGGAATCTTCAATCAGGAGCTGGAACCAAGTATCAAACCCGGGTACTCCAGCATGGGACACAGGTACCCTAACCAGCATTTCAACAGCGAGGCTAAGTGCCCGCCCTGCTGTCTTTTGGTTTTGCTTTTGTAAGACATCTTACTATTTTATGTTGCCCCAGCATCCACTTGTAATGACATGTTTAATTCTCTGCCACCAGAAGCAGGACCGTCTCCAGGCCTGCACCACACCCCCCTACCGGCTCCTGCTGGTGACCCCAGAGGCCTCAGAGGCATCTCCCATCTCCTTATGTTCCATCTGCTTCCTTTACACAGGGCACAGAGGTGTTTGACCATGAACTTAAAGTGTCCCCACCCTATTCCCTTATCTGAGGAATCTTCAAAAAGTTCATAGAAAATGTGTATGATGAAAAACCTATGCATGGATTTCAAAGATCTTACACCAAAACAAACGATTTTAAAACTATTTGAAGTCCCTCATACACATGTACTGCTAGTTGCTCATCTCCTCCCCCCAGGGCTACCCTTCCAACCCATTGCACTCTCCCTGCCCAGGATCTAAGTAAAGATCTCTGCACATGTTTTCTGTCATGGCAGTCGACTGAATTAACATCTTCCATTGAAAGAACCTGGGCTACCGCAGGCCAGACTTTCCCCAGGATGCTGTGGGGTGGTGGGGGGACACAGGTCAGGCTCTCAGAGCCAGAGCCACAGTTATAGGCATGAACGGCACACGGGCCAGGCAGGAGCCACAGCAGCTCTACTGGTACAAACAAGTCTCCTTGGTGATGGACCCCTTGGTCATGAGCAGGACAACTAGGCGTTAGGCTGGCTGCCATTGCAAACACCCACACCCAGCTGCCTCCATTAACCACTGAAACAGGGTTGCCAGCCACACTGGTGCTGGAATCCCAGTTTAGCAGGGGACTCTCAAAATGAGGAGTGGTTGGGGGAACTATGCATCTGGTATCAGAAGTGTCGAGTAGCATGTGAAATGCTGAAATGCTGAAATGCTGAAAATCTTTAGTTTTTCATCTCTTGTCACTTCTCACAATAATTTAAATGCCACAGAGGACGTTGTTGCTACCCCCAGGGCTAAGCAGAGTTCTAACACAACATAGCTGCTCAATAAGTATTTACTGAATGGGCTAATGCATTAAAGAATAAAAGCACCTAGCAGGGGGCTTTCCTTTTAGTAGGTGGTCTGTAAAAGTAGCTGCCAGAAATGTAAACATAGTGAAAACGTAAATTTTAGTCAGCAACATCCAGTACATAAAATGTGACATTTCTTTAGTTCTCCAGATTAAGTGTAATCTGTTCTGAGCCCCCTTGGTTGGGCTGCTGAGAAACTCAATCTCAGTCATTGGGAGGGAACTCTGCCTACTTGAGTATTGCACGAACCCCAGGAAGTAGATGCAGCTCAGAACACACAGGGGAAAAAAGATCTGGTCAGCAATAGCCTCTGCTCTCCCAAACATACACACCACAATCCCCCTCAAAAATGGTGTCCACGGATGGAGTTCCCTGCAGGCAGCTCCTGTAAGATTCAGCTGCTTCCAGGGTACCACACAAGAGGGAAAGAGCCATCCAACCAGCCAAAATGCAAACCCAAGCCCCTTTCAGGCCTTGAAGATGCTCTCCAGACACCCTGGGTCAATCTGCTCAAACTAGCACCTCCCACAAGTACTCCTCTGCACCCCTTCCAGCACAGTGCCCTTCAAACGACTTTAGATTTTTCAGATTTTAAGCTTGGAAAATTGTGCCTTTGGCCCTACTACACACAAGCTGCTGTAAAATGCTAAATGAGGCATTTAAACAGACTTGTTGAAATTCAACCAGGCAAATTCAAAGCCTCAGCTCCCTTCTTTCCATGGCAGGGGAAATACATCAGGAAGAACAAAACACACGGCGATACCCAATAAATTACCTGCCACATTAGAACAGGGGTGTGTGTGTGTGTGCGTGAATGCCACAGCATTCAGCACAGTGCCAGTGCCACTGGTGTTGAACAAATGCTTCTAGAATTTGTGACTCAGTGAGTCACCTAAAGGAGCCGCCAGGCTGGATGTGGCCCCAGAAGGTTTGTACCCGCAGACACTCTCTCTGTTCCTCTGCACTCTCCTTGGGGCTCCAGGAAGCTGCACGTCTGCATTCTGATGGTTTGCTTTGTGGGGTGCACTAGCAGGATGCAGAGGGAAGAGCATCAGGTCCCACTGGTCACCCACTACTGCCTTTACCCTCACTTCTGTGAGTGTTCTGAAGAGTAGACACCCAGCCTTGGTGCAGGGGAACAAGTGGAACGTGGATTGCTGAGTTTGTTTATGGCTTCTCCCTGCTGAAGACATATTTGCTCAAAGACAAGCATGCTGGGCACACAGAGGTGGACAAAGGACTTGAACTCCCTGCTGTAATGGAGCTCATAGTCTAGTAGTGGAGATCTGTATGAATCACGCATGCTTCCTACAGCCTAATGGAGTAGACATATCAATGTGTGATGTTCATTAAGTCTCTAGAACCTCGTGGAGAAATGTTAGTGGTGACTTGTTACAACACAGTTATTAGGGCAGGTGTTGTGGCACAACAGGTTAAGCTACCACTTGAGACACCGACATCCGATATCAGAGTATTTGGGATCAAATCCCACCTCTGCTTCTGACCCAGCTTCCTGCTGATACACCTGGGAGGCAGCAGATGACCCCAGTGTTTGGGCCACTGCCACCATTTAAGAGATCCAGATGGCATTCCTAGCTCCTGGCTTCAGCCTAGCCCTGCCCCAGATGTTGCAGGTATTTGGGGAGTGAGTCAGTGAATGGAAGAGGGTTCATTCTCTCTCTCTCTCTCTCTCTCTCTCTCTCTCTTTCTCTCTGTAACTCCCTCTTTTTCTCTGTCACTCTGCCTTTCAAATAAAATTTTTAAAACCTAGTTATTATGAAATAACTATCTCCAAAGATACAGCTTACTTCACCTCTTTTTAAAGAATATACCCTAAAAGAAAAGGAAATGGGACTTGTAATGAACCAGACCATGTGGCTGTCTCTACACCAGGATCTTTCCAGATCTCATTTAATGCTCACAAAAAGCTACAAGATGAGTGAGTAAAAAGTATTACTCCCTAACTAAGTAAGTGGGGAAACCAAGGCTGGGGAGAGGTGAGGTGACCAGACAAAGTCACACAACTAATAAGGAAACCAGATGGGATTTTTATTTTTGGTCTTGGCTGTAAGTGTAGGAAGACTTGTGTCAAACAAATGCTGTATTTTTTCAGATTACAAAAACCTGGGGCCAGCACTGTGGCATAGTGGGCTAAGCCTCCACCTGCAGTGCCAGGATCCCGAGTGGGTGCCTGTTCGTGTCCTGGCTGCTCCTCTTTCAATCCAGCTCCCTGCTGATGGCCTGGAAAAGCAGTGGAGGAAAGTGGCTGGGCTCCTGCACCCACATGGGAGACCCAGAAGAATCTCCAGGCTCCTGGCCTCAGGTCAGCTCAGCTCCGACCACTGCAGCCATCTGGGGAGTGAACAGATGCAAGACCTCTCTCTCTCTCCCCCTCTCTCAGTACCTCCACCTCTCAAATAAATAAAATTTTTTAAAAATATTATAAAAAATCCAATAAGGTAGGTTATATTACTTTCCCTCCTTTATTGCAAGAGAGAGTGTCAGTGTAGAGCAGACACCAAAATATTAGGCAAAGGAATTGGGAAGTGAAGGCAGCCCGGGCTAATCCCAGTGCTCACCTTCTTCCCACGCCGCTACAGAACCCATAAAACACAATTGGCATGGCATGTGTTAAGGCTGTGTTTCAATTCTGAATATCTTTCTCCATAAATACACAGCGAGATCTACATATCTATAGAGATACAGCCCCACATATCCATTCTGTTCTGTTCAACACATAATACAGACATTCCATCTAATGCTTCAAGCTGTTCTACTTCCAGCCTTGAATTATTTGCCTCTCCCAACCTCCATTAACCAAGTTTGGGGAGAAAAGCTGGCTGCCACATAAGTCTTGATGAGAATAAAGTCTCTTTATTACTATTATTATTCCCCTAATGGTCTGTGCAGTATCGTACATAACTTTTTAGTCCTTCATAAAATTCCGTTGATAAACATTTGACAACTTGTTACAATTTTAAAACTTTCATTGCCGGATCCGTGCTGGCACCACTGGAATCTAACAATGTGATTTGAAGGCAGCTCCGGTAGCTTTCTGTGATGCCATAAAGAATTTTGCAGCCTCTCTCAGCACCTAATTTATGACATGCGTGCTGATGAACGATCAAGATTCACTATCTGCCATTATAAGAAACAGGCCAACCAATTCGTAATTTTCAGGAAAGCTGGCTTTAACAGCCCTATTAGTTTTACAATTCCGACTTTTGTAAGCTTCAATTTGTTATGTTTAAGTTATTTGCTACAAGGAGTTTGAGTGCTCTTACTGGGGTCTTAAGGTCTATTTTTCCAAACAGAGTTTGCAGAAAAAGACGAAGGCGGTGCTGCGAATTCAATTAAGATAAACTCTGAAAGTCAAAGAGAGAGCTGGGATGTCCACTCCAGCTGAGAATGCACAGAACCTTCCCACCCCTCCTCTGTGCATTAAAAATGGGTAAATAATGGGTAAATAGACCAGAGAGGATCTGCGGGGTGTTCTACAGGCTAAACCACAGTTTTCAGACTCTGGCTAACCCAGAGCCTGTTTTACCACTTTGCAACATTAATCCCTTTGTATATTGAAAGGTAGTTAGAATGAGTAAGACATGCATAGTCAAAAGGCACATTTGATTCTGAACTTTACGTGTCCAAAAGCCTGGGCTTAAACATGGGTTTTGATACGTGCCTGGTATATTTACTATCATGTATATTTCGCTTACCTAGTCATTCATTCATAAAGCAAACAATTTGCAAGTACCTGGCACAGGAGTTAGAGAACCACAGCCTGCAGATCAAATCCAGCCCTCAACCTCTTTGTGTATGACCCAGAAGCTAAAAATAGTCCTTACATTTTTTAAGACAAAGGAACAACAAAATTTTCTGGACATGTAAAGATCATATGAAATTCAAATGTACTATGTCCATCAATAAAATTTTATTGGTGCATGGTCACACTCATTTATTTGTATGCTTCCCATCGCTACTTTCATGCTAACGTGTCAGAGTTCAGTAAGGTCTACAGAGTTGTGTGGCCCAGAGTCTAAACTATTTACTGTCTAGCCTGATTGAATATGCCAGGTACTAGAGCTGAGAAACAAAACAGAATAAGCCCTGTACTTATTAAGGGCAGCAGTAAATAAAAGCTATGGAGAAAAGTAAATCAGAGGAAAGAAAGGGAGTACTGTTTTACAGAGAGTGGCTGAGAAGTCCTCCTTGACCCACGTGCAGAGGACAGTGGCCATCGGAGCGCGGTGGTAGCTGGGAGCAGGGCAGAAGAAAGCAAACGCCAAGACTCTGGGGAGATACGTGTGGCTTAGCAGGAGTGAGAAGCAGTAGGGGGAGATGTCGTTGGAGGACAGCTAGTGGCAACAGCACAGGGCCGGGGTATGTTTGGGTGTTACTCTAGGGGAGGCAGAAGCATTCAAGTGTTTGAGAAGAGGAGGGACATGGGTTGAAAATAACTGTGGCAGGGCAAGGGCCAAGGCAGGAGATTGCTCTGAGGCCACTGCATGACTTTAGGTGACCTGGACAAGGGAGGTAGCAGTGCCAGACTACAAAAAAGCAAAATTGGTAGCTGGAGAAACAGATACAGTTTTGGCCCTGAAGGAATGACAAACACCTCTGTAAACACACTGCCTGTTCAACTAAGCGAATATACTTTTCATGGAGTAGGACTGGCCAGAGTTCAAGAAGGCTGGTTTGATAGTAGTATCAAAGTCCTTTAAAGGAAGTAACAAATTCCTCCTCCAGGTTACCATTAAATATGAATGTACTACGATTCACCATACTGCGTACAAAATCACAGACCAGAAAAGGACATAAGTGTCCAAACAGAGGGGATGTGTCCCTGGCGTACTATGCAACCATCAATAAGGAGACAGGAAGGAGGAAAAGGGGAGGTCTAGATTATGGAAAATTTCTGTGAGACAGAGGCCAGGTGTAAGAAGTGTAAGAGAAGGAAAGTATTGAAAAGATCCATGGCTGCCTTCAAATATGCGTCTGAGATTTCAGGAGAGGGCATCATCTGGATGTTGAGTTTGTTCAAAGCAAATCCTTGGGAATAAAATGAAGCAGAAGCGGTCACCACTAGAAACCAGGAAATCAGAACTGCTCCAGGGGATTTCAACAGATCTTCTCAACGATATCCAACCCAAAACAGCCTTTTGCTAGCCTGAGATGAAATAAATAAACTTCATACTTGCATGATTAAAAAAACTCATCATAAAGCCCCAACATTATTATAAATAGGACAATAAAAGATGTAACTTAATAATTAACATATTTTCGTATAACTGAGGCACAACTGTGTTAGAAGACCTAATCTAACGTCCATACTAACATGTAGAATCTCCTGAATGCAATTGTTCCAAATACAGTCTGATAAGGTGGCTGAATAGGTAATTCAAATGCCAGGGCAGCCCTGCCATCTGGGACATGATTTTTTAAATGATGAATGACTTTTGGTGAATGTCCAAATAAAACAGAGTATGATTCTATCCTTCAATTTGTGCACAATGTGTCAAAATGGTACAAAGAATACTTTGTGCTATATTTAAAATGGAATTTGGTCCTACGTCCAGATCATTATCATCAGGCTTTTCAATCACCTGACTCTCACAGGATGCAAGGAAACTGTGCAGGATGCGGAGCAATCTTTCCTTGTGCTGCGCAACCCCTCACATGGCAGGATATTGAGTAACCCTGGCCCTGGCCCACTAATCACCCACTAATTCAACAGAGATAGGAGAATCTCTGAGGGTGTTGACAGACTGGAAGGAAAAAGTGTTGTGATCCAGAAACCAAAGTATTTAATAAATGAGGAGGGTGACCCAAGGGAGGGAGATAACCACAGAGGAAGGAGCAGCACTCTGCTAGAAAGTGTTCAATAATTGGCTTTGATGGACAGCATTGGCCAATTTCCATGGTGTAAATACTCCCTCGATAGCCAACGTTGATATCTCCGAATGCAGAAAGGAGAAAGACATGTATGCAAACTGCTCTCCAGAACCAGTACAAGCCAGCTCCAGCAAACCAATGGGATGAGTAGAGATTGGTCCAGGCAAATGGCATGACCTTGAACTCAACAGCAATTTTTTACAATCATCTGAAACATGCACTGGTGAGTTGAGATGTCACAAACCCAGCTTCCCCAGAAGGACATGAAGGGTGCAGGGATAAACAACTTCCCTGGATGAAGTGGTAACCTCAAGGATTTCCTAACCTCAAGGTAGGAAAACAAGAAAGTTCTTTAAAGAGGAAAGGCCTTTGTAGTTTGTTTTCTAGGAAACAAAACTCTAAAGGGGGAAAAAATGGGGATATTCTAGAGCAAAGCTAGCAGACAGAAGCAGGGTAACGAAATCTCTGGCTCAGAACACATTCTGGGTATGACCAAGGGTGACAGAGAGCATTTTCCCATTCCAAAGCAAATGTGACAGGCATTGGGAAGGCAGTATTTCAGCAAATTCATCTTGCACACAGTCATCAAATTATTATAATTTAGCTTCAGCAACTACAGTAGCTGGTCAAAAACACATTACTACAGTAGAGCAATGCGAAATATTTTGCACATACAGCAAATGTGGCAAATTTTACCACTTCATTGACTTTGTAAAACTGAAAGATCTCCCCTTTTGTCTTGTATAGTTTCACTAATTGCATCATTAGCAGAAGGCCATTTGACCAACATGGAGGAGATAAAAACTACTTTCTCTACATTTTAAGAGGACATCTAAGTTAAAATAGAAAAATGTTCGTGTGAATGTGGTGCAGGAGCCACAGGAGATAAGCCAGTCAAGTGATTACAGAGCCATATCTATAAAAATCTAAGGAACTGACTTCTTTCAAGTACAGTTGGCGTGATGGCATGGCCCATCTCAGCCTCTCAGTCCTCATAATACACACACTCTTCGATGAAGACAGACGGGCACAGTGAACACAAAAGCCTCACAAGAACAAGTGGTCTGAAGGGAGCGAGTATGGATCCGAGAGGTCAAACAAAGGCAGATTCCATGAGCTGTGCTGAAAGGGAAGACCCATGAACTCTTGCCACGGTCTCCTGAGGCAGGATCCACTGACAGTCAATGGCAGTGGGCAGGGTGGTGGGCCGGAGCATAGACACAAATGTTAATGACCTTGGAAGGAATACACGCAAGTAACTACTGCATACATATCCCATATGATGGTCTGAATGAGGAGTAAATAAAATATGCTACACAAAGGATATCCTGTCTGGAAAACTTTAGGCCTATAGTTATGACTAAAAATACTTATGAGTTGGCTGAATTCTATTTCATTTAGGGACATTTGTGTCACTTTGGATTTGGAAACGTGACTCAGTCAAAGTTAGTCAAGTCAAGGATCAAGTTACAAATGAGCACTCAGCTGTGGACAGCTATGGTGGGCCACAAAGCAAAAAGGCACCTGAAGTAGAACTTTAACAGCTGTATGTTAAGAATAAAGACTTTTAGGAACTGGATTTGAATTCTGGCACCTCAAGCCACCCCACAGAGTGATACTAGACAAGTCAGTTAAGTTGAGTTTCAAGTTCCTCATCTGTTAAATGGAGATTAAGTAATATCTTCATCCTAGGGTTGATATAAGGAAAATAGTGCACAACACATTTTAGTGGTTAGCTCAATGACTACTATTTACTAAGTCTTCAATAAATGTTGGCTTCTCTCAATAATTACAATATAAGCCATATTGTCACAAATGATAGCATGGATAGGGCAAACGTAAAGCAACGGTTCTGAAGAACAGGAAATGAGTGAACAAACTCAAAGCCTGTTGTCTATGCTAATCACTTCACTGGTTCAGGTAAACTTTATGTGTACCTAACATAAATCCATTCAAAAACTATAAAGTGGGGGTGGGGGTGGCACTATGGTGTAGCAGATAAAGCCACTGCTTGCAGGGCTGACATTCCATGTGGGTGCCAGTTCAAGTCCTAGCTACTCCACTTCCAATCCAGCTCTCTGCTATGGCCTGGGAAAGCATTAGAAAATGGCCCAAGTGCTTGGGCCCCTGAACCCACATGGGAGACTGGATGAAGCTCCTGGCTCATGGCTTCAGATTGGCCCAGCTCCAGCCATTGTGGCCATTTGGGTAGTGAACCAGCAGACAGAAGACCTCTCTCTCTCTCTCTCTCTCTCTCTCTCTCTCTCTGCCTCTGCCTCTTTGTAACTCTGCCTTTCAAATAAATAAATAAATCTTTAAAAAAAAAAAACTTATAAAGTGACTCCTTACTCTGTGTCAGGCAGTGACCTCAGACAGCAGAGTAAAGAGACAAAAATCCTTGTCGTCATGGAGCTTACAGTCCAGCGGGAGACAGACTAACTGTAAATAAAAATAAATGCTTTAATTAAGAGCAGTGGTTCTCAAAATGTGGCTCCTGAGTCAGCAACATTTGCGTCACCTGGTGTGATGGTTTACTGTGTGACAACAAGACTAGGTTAAGGAATATCAGATAGCTGGTAATAAACAGTATCTGGAGCACTTGTGAGGGTCTTTCCAGAAGAGATTAACACCTGAGGGGCCGGCGCTGTGGTGTAGTTGTAAGGCTGCCACCTGCAGTGCCGGCATTCCATATGGGCACCGGTTCATATCCTGGCTGCTCCATTTCTGATCCAGCTCTCTGCTATGGCCTGGGAAAGCAATAAATGATGGCCCAAGTCCTTGGGCCCCTGTACCTGTATGGGAGACCCAGAAGAAGCTCCTGGACCCTGGTTTTGGATCAGCTCTGGCCATTGCAGCCAACTGGGGAGTGAACTAGAGGACGGAAGACCTCTGTCTCTCTCTCTCCCTCTCTCTCTCTCTCTCTGCCTCTCCTTCTGTGTGTAATTCTGACTTTAAAGTAAAATAAATGAATCTTTAAAAAAAAAAAACCTGAATCAGAAAACTGCATAAAGAATCATCCTCACCAGTGTGGGTAGACATCATCCAATCTTTGAGGGCCCAATGGAACAAGGAGGTGGAGGAAGCCTGAATTCTCTCTTCTCCTCAACCTGGGACACTGACCTTCTCTTGACTTTAGAGACCCTGATTTTTGAGATGGTTGAATTGAAGTCAGGTTCTTGGACTTACATCAGTGGCCCCAGCCCCAGTTCTCAGCCCTTCAGCCTCAGACTGGAAGTGACACCATCTGCTCCACTGGTTGTCAGGCCTTTGGACTTAGAATGAATGGTGCCACCAGCTATTGTGAGACAGGAAAGAAACAGAACTCAGAAAATCAAGCCACTCCCAACCCAACCCATATCCATCTCTGATCACAGTTCACTCCACTCAACTTCAAACCGATCAGCAGCAAGGAGCATCCAGACCCTCACTGTAAAAACCTCCTTACTGCCCTGTTAGGGACTTCCCCAACCCATGTGTGTGCCCAGAAAACCCCTACACAACCTCTGACTTCCAGGGGAGGCGGTAGTGAGCAACATTGCTGTTTTGAGAGAGACACGTGCAAAAGAAGCAACTGCACCTGTCAAAACATCAAGCAGGGTGTCCATCAAAGTGCCGCGTGCTGAGGGCCATGATGGAGAGAACACAGCCACATCTCTGCAACCCGGAAAAAAAAAAAACCCTGCTCAGCCCCAGTTGGAGAGCCAGTAGGCGGAACCTCTCCACAAGCTGACAGCTTCCTTGTGTTGGAGCTGAAGCCCCCAATAAACCTTGCCCAAATTGAATTTTGGTCTCTTGTCAATTTCTATTTGCAAGTAAGTCAAATAACTCCAGGTCGGTGTCGCTTATAGACAGCCAATCGTGGACCATCTTGGCATCTGCAGTTGAGTGGGCCGATTCCCATCATAAATTCTCTTCTGCACGCAGGGTCTATTGGCTCTAAAGTTTCTCTGAAGAACCCTGAGTAACAAACCTTGGAACTTCTCTGAAACACCAACTTCTATGTTTCACTCAGTCCTAATAAATCAGAAACCCAGGAGATGGAGCCCAGCAGTCTCGTCTAACACGTCCCCACCCTCAGGTGACACCCACAAGTCAAAGTCAGAGATCCCTGAGAAGGTGCATCTCCAACAAACTCCTGGGTGATGCTGGTAACACTGGCAGGCAGACCAGGCATTAGAACCACGGATGCATGGTACACAGACTATAAACGCTGGCAGGGGCAGGAGAAAAGAAGGACAAGGGGTGTCTTAACAAGTTCTCCCAACAGAAGCTGAGAGGAAAAGTGTAGGTGCGAGTGCTGAGTTTGGGATGTGATCCCAGGAAGCACAGTGAATGGAGTGAGGAAAGTGAGGCAGGCAAGGGAAGGCAGCCAGTGTGAGCTGAATTCGCAGCAGGTTACTGTATGGCAGATGAGACCCGTGACCTGCTGTGACCTCTGGGAGACAGCAGTGCTCCACTGATCCCATCCAGGAGCAAAACACCAAGGTATCTACCACCAACTTCCATCAACCAGTGGCCAAAGGTTGCTCACAGAGGTGTTCACTGCCCCAGAGTTCTCCCCAACCCACCAGAGAGGGGGCAAGCCCTGCCCATACACTTGGGAAATTTCTTTCCAGGCAAAAGGGCAAGAACAAATGTCTTGAGGTAGGAATAGTAATGAGGACAGTAGATGTGTCTGAGCAGGAGGGGGGATGAGATGGCCATGATGTGTGCAATGAATACATTAATTTTTGATCCAGGTTCTTGCCTCCTGCAGAAACTGAAATACTAAGTGGAGACCATGTGCAAAAAGAAACAGAATTTATTTGGCATTGAGGGAATAAACTTACATTCACACACAAGTGTGGGCCACCGCACTCTGAGAAATACCCATCATGAGTAACCAAAGCATTGCCCACACACTAGAGAAAAAGACTGAAAATGGTACCTATAATTGGGAAGGCCCGTACAAGAGGCAGAGAGCAGGACAGTGAGAAAGGTCCATCTGAGCCCCGCAGTGGAAGAGTGCCTAGGAGAGTGATGCATCCAGGAAGGTTCCAGAGTGGAAGGAGAAAGACAGGAGCAGCACCTGTAAGCCACATCCATGGCAGGAACAGAGCTGTAACCCACCTTAAACCTCCCTTTATAGAAAAGGAGGTGGTACCCCAATTGGGTGAGCAAATGGGGAGGGGTCTGAGCATGTGTCCTGGTCCCGGAAGCAACAGGTGCATCTTGGGAAGGTGGGTGTATCAAATAGACAGTTAAGGAGACAGCATTATTTTCCAGGGATACAAAAGTTTCAGCTTACCTAAACTTCAACTAACTAGTTAAAAATATAAAAATATCAAAAATATAAAAATATCAACAGCAGCAAGGGAAAGCCAGATATAAGAGGGCCTGCGATGAGATGGAAAGGCACTGGAGGTGTCCAGCCAAAGATGGTGTGGTCCGATGTAAACCCACAAGGGCCCTCAGCTGTTGTGCGGATATGTTATACATTTTGTATTCACATACATACATGCATTTTTTATAGTTTATTTACTTATTTTATTTATTTGAAAGGCAGAGTGACAGATCTTCCATCTGCTGGCTCATTCCCCAAATCCCTCCAACAGCCAGGGATTGGGTCAGGCTGAAGCCAGGAACCAGGATGCCCAAGTGGGCAGGAGAAACCCCAGTCCTTGAGGCATCACCTGCTGCCTTTCCAGGGTGCACAGTAGCAAAAAGCTGGACTGCAAGTGGAGGCAGGACACAAACCTAGACACTGTGAGATGAGAAGCAGATGCCCCAAGTGGCAGCTTGATCTGCTGTGCCATGGGGTCTGCCACATATAAAAATATATTTATAGGCTGGTGCCGTGGCTCACTTGGTTAATCCTCTGCCTGTGGCACTGGCATCCCATATGGGTACCAGGTTCTGGTCCTGGTTGCTCCTTTTCCAGTCCAGCTCTCTGCTGTGACCTGGGAGGGCAATGGAGGATGGCCCAAGTGCTTGGGCCCCTGTACCTGTATGGGAGACCAGGAAGAGGCACCTGGCTCCTGGCTTCAGATCGGTGTAGCTCCGGCCATTGCGGCCACTTGGGGGGTAAACCATCGGATGAAAGATCTTTCTCTCTGTCTCTGTCTCTCTCTCTCTCTCACTATCTATAACTCTACTTGTCTATATATATATATATGTGTGTGTGTGTGTATATATATACACAAAAATATATATATATACACATATATACACAAAAATATATACACAAAAAAAATATATATATACACATATATACACAAAAAAATATATATATACACATATATACACAAAAAATATACAAGGGTACACCAAAAAGTTTGTGTAAAATGGAATTAAAAGATAAATATGGGGGCTGGTGCTGTGGCATAGCAGGTAAAGCTGCTGCCTACAGTGCTGGCATCCCATATGGGCGCCACTTTGGGTCCTGGCTGCTCCACTTCCAATCCAGCTCTCTGCTAAAGCCTGGGAAGGCAGTGGAAAATGGCCCAAGTCCTTGGGCCCCTACATGCACATGGGAGACCTGGAAAAAGCTCCTGGCTCCTGGCTTCGGATCAGCACAGCTCCAGCCATTGTGGCCAGTTGGGGAGTGAATCAGCAGATCGAAGACCTCTTTCTCTCTCTGCTTCTCCTTCTCTGTGTAACTCTGACTTTCAAATAAATAAATAAATCTTTAAACAAAAAGGATAAATATGTTTTGGTGCAAAACTATTTTGAAATTGACTCAAAATTTTTCATAATTATATATTTTCCATGAATTTTTAAAATATCCACTCATATATCCATCTACATGTTATATATAATAGATGCACATGCAATTATATTTCATATTTCATATATAATTATATATGTACATTTACTTCTGTGACATTGAAATTAAATGCTCTTGCTTTTTTTTTTTAAATTTTTTTGACAGGCAGAATGGATAGTGAGAGAGAGAGACAGAGAGAAAGGTCTTCCTTTTCCATTGGTTCACCCCCCAATGGCCGCTGTGACCGGTGCAGAGTGCTGATCCAAAGCCAGGAGCCAGGTGCTTCTCCTGGTCTCCCATGCGGGTGCAGGGCCCAAAGACCTGGGCCATCCTCCACTGCACTCCCTGGCCACAGCAGAGAGCTGGACTGGAAGAGGAGCGACCGGGACAGAATCCGGCGCCCGGACCGGGACTAGAACCCAGTGTGCCGGCGACGCAGGTGGAGGATTAGCCTATTGAGCTGTGGCGCCAGCCAAATGCTCTTGCTTTTAAAGCCACCACATTTGAGTGTCTATGTAAAACAGACTCTTATCCTAATATACACGGAGTTTGAGTTCTATTAGCTCAGGGGGAATGGAGGCTGTCACAAAGAACCAGGGGTAGTCATAGCCTACACTGCACCTTTAACTTAGGAACTTTAGCAGTCACTGGCATGGGGGTTTTCACGAAAGCTCCAAGTTCTGCTAGAGTTCTACTCTTCCTAAGATCTATTGCGTCGATTTGGTCAAACAAAGCTTTGAGTATTTTTCATTTACAAATGTAACCAACCTTGCTTAATCCTGGCATTATATCTTCACTACTGCACTCATCGGTGGCATTCCTGCAGCCCTTCTGAAACCCAAAAGTAGTCAGCAGATCGTTGAGTTACACAGAGCAGGCACAGTTGACGAGAAGGCCAAGATCTCTTAAGAGGACAAATTACAAATCTGATCACCATATTGTCTCCCAAAAGATGTCCTTTAAAGGCAAGAGTCAAGGTTCTTGCGGCTCTGACGAAAGAAAAATTGCACATAGGCTGCAAATGTCTTTCATCTAGCGTATGAGGAGACAAAAATGGTCCTCAAGCCCATAGGAGGAATATATATTAAATTCCATGTGGATAAAACTGTCCTCCCTCTCAATGACACTATATCTTCCCAGTGTGTTCTTGTATAGGCAAAAGAAGACTCCCTTTTATTCTTATATTATTTAATGTCTTAACTTCAAATTGTATATGATATAAGGTATTATTATAATATGGATGATAATAACTAACCTGAGTTAAAAGCCCACTAGAAAGAGCCAGAATTGTAGTGTGACAGGTTAAGCCATCACTTGGGATGCCAGCATCCCATACAGGAGCCCCAGTTTGAGTCCCAGCTGCTCTGCTTCCAATCCAGCTTCCTGCTAATATGCCTGGGAAGGCAGTGGAAGATGGCCCAAGTGCTTGGGCTCCTGCCACCCTCATGGAAGATTTGGGTGAAGTTCTTGGCTCCTGGTTTTGACCTGGCCAAGATCTGTTGCAGCCACTGAGAGTAAACCAGTGGATGGAAAAATCTCTGTGTGTCTCAGTCTCTCTTTCTCTATTTCAAATAAACAAATCTTTTTTTTTTTGAAAAGAGCCCATATGTACCTTAAATCCATTTTTCTCATTGCATTCCTCAACTACGTTGTCAGCTCAATATAATTAATATTGCATTATGATAAGAACATTGACCCACGAAGAACATGAATAACTCATCCAAGGAGTAACTAACTAGTCCAGATTTCAGAGTTAGACAAATTCTAGAACCTATTTCCCTGAACCTACTTTCCTTTTCTATTATTTTTGGGTATCTATTTTTATTTATCCAGGGGGCAGAAAATCAGAGAAAGACAGATCTTCCATCCACTCCCCTAAATGTTTGCATGCAACAGCATGGCTGGGCCAGGCCAAAGCCAGAAGCTGGGAACTCAATCCAGGCCTCCCACGTGGAAGGCAGGAACCCAAGTACTTCCTGCCTCCCAAGGCGTACATCAGCAGGAAGCCAGAATCAGAAGTGGATCCAGGACTTGAACCCAGGCACTCTGATATGGGATGTGGGTTTCAAAACAGCATCATAACCACTGTGCTAAATGTCCATCCTTCTACTTGTCTCTTGTTCACTTAAGGCAGACACAGAGATGGACAACTCAGATTTACCTTCAAACAAGGACTTGTAGCCCAGCTCTGAGAGTGTGGTCAGCAGACTACCACCTATCTGCTTCTTCTAGCACTGCATGTGCACAAAGCACCCCTCCCCAAGGTCACGCCCTTCATATGGCAGCCCAGTGACCAAGCAGTGTGGGTGGAAAGTCCTGCAACTGTGGCCCCACCCAGGACATCTCAGGAGCAATACCCACTCCAGAGCTCCCCACCAGGAGGCCAAGGCATTGCAGGTCTGCATCCTAGTTCAACTTCGGCTTCTGTCCAACCTGTTTCTTCACTCTGGGTGTGGCAGGTGCTGACTCCAAATGAACATGCCACACCCGAAACTCCATCTCAGTGCCTTCTTTACCAAGAGAAATATCCACTGAGTGAACAAATGAGGACATGGAAACACAGTGAACACATAAGTTAAACCTTGGTTTTTGGAGACTAAACCATTCAACAAATAAATAATTTCCCACTGTATGCTAAGCACCTTCCTAAGGAAGAACAAAGTAGAGAAGGCCCCGCCCTCAAAGGACTAATGGCATTTACTGGGCTAAAGTCGGTTCTCCATCATGCTTGCTCATTAGAATCCTCAGTTTTGTGATTTTGTCTGTTTTAACCATACTCTGGTCCCTCTAGGATTCAAACAAGAATAATATGAAGCCAGAGAAACATAAGGCTAGGTGACTTAGACCAGGACAGCTCAAACTTTTGTCTTCAGGTGAGCTGCTTGGGGCTCTGGCTAAAATGCAGATTCTGATTCTGCGGGTCTTAGGAGGCTACGGTGTCACCTGGTGCCAGATCACAGTGCATTTAGAAGCCGCAAGGAAGCACAAGATAAACCTTAGCAGGGAAGTGCAGAGCCCCCTCCCTGCTCTACATCAGACTTGGAATTCTTTGTGGTTCTGAATATGGGGAAATTGTTAGTTTTAAAGAAACAATGCTCCTCGACCATCATTGTTCCTTAAAGGATAAGACACGAATCAATAAACAATATAGAATTAAATAATATAGAACTAAACAATATAGAATTCCAAACCATTTCTCCTTATACCATTTAAATATTCAAAAAGCTTTGCAATTTGTGTGTTTGTATGCTAATAATAAAGACCCCATGTGACAGAGTGTGTGAGAGTGTGAGTGTGTGTGTGTCTGTGTGTGCGTGTGTGTGGCCATTCTGATATACCAAGACTTTTCTTCTTTTCTAAACACAGTCATCTTCACAAGCAACTTTGACAATACACTTTCATTTTGTCAGGGTTGCTTGAGATGAAATTCACTCAGCCATTAAAAGGTGGGAAAGTGTCCTGCTGCTGTGTATATGAGAGAAGGCCACTGTTTTGTCATATGTCAGCCACCCATCAGTGGAGGCAGAGAAAGCGACTGGTACATGATGGGGTCGGCAAGAAGCCCTCCAAACCTTAATTATCAGAGTGACCCCCGGTTTCACCAGGCTTGACACTGACTCCTGACAAGCTCAGAGACAGACGAAAAGACAAACAGCACATCACCAGCTAGTTAATTAGCACGAGCACAGAGCAACCCAAATTACAAGCCCAAGGAAATATGCCACAGAGTTGCTTTTCCTATGTGGGATCTGAGCATATATGCAAGGGGGAATGGTGATTGTTTCCTGTTCCAATGTGTATCTCTCTTTTTTTTTTTTGACAGTCAGAGTTAGACAGTGAAAGAGAGAGACAGAGAGAAAGGTCTTCCTTCTGTTGGTTCACCCCCCAAATGGCCATTACGGCCAGCGCGCTGTGCCAATCTGAAGCCAGGAGCCAGGTGCTTCTCCTGGTCTCCCATGTGGGTGCAGGGTCCAAGCACTTGGGCCATCCTCCACTGCACTCCCGGGCCACAGCAGAGAGCTGGACTGGAAGAGGAGCAACCGGAATAGAATCTGGCACCCCTACCGGGACTAGAACTCAGGGTGCCGGCACCACAGGCAGAGGATTAGCCTAGTGAGCTGCGGCGCTGGCCCCAATATGTTTCTTAATGGCCCTCCTGTGTCTGTGTCAGAAATCAGGGACAAAGTGTACCTGAGGACCTACTATGGGCCTAGTCCCAAAACTAGAAAGAGGAATATGATAGATGACTCTTCCTCCCGCTACTACTTCCTCTTCCTACTACTTCCTACTACACTCTACTACTCCTACTACACTCAAGCACAGAATTAAGTCCTGGGTATCAACACAAAGTGACCTTCTGACACATGCTAAACACAGAAGGACCTGGAAGACTGAGGCTAAATGAAATGAGCCAGTTACAAAAGGACAAAAACCACAGGATTCCACTTACATGAGTTTCCTGCAGTGGTCAATATCTCAGACAGAATGGAACTGGGTTGTTAGAAGCTGGGGGAGAGGTAACAGACAATTGCTGTTTGATGGGCACAGAGTTCCAGTTAGGGAAGATGAATAGTGCTGGTGACCGATGGTGGTGACGATGGCACAGCAGTGTGAAGGTGCTTCATGCCACTGAGCTACACACTCTGAAGTGACAAACATGGTACATCTGAGGTTTTGTATATTTTACTATGCTTTGAATAACTTTTAAAGAGAAACAAAACACCAAAGGTGGGATTTCTGCCCTCATAGAAACAACAATCTAGTGGGAGGACAGATGTGAAATAAACTGAGAAATTAATATATAACCACACATAGTACAATTGCTCTGTGACTCATTTCCCTAAATGCAGAAACCATCACCATATTATTTGCTTTATAGAGAATTCTTCACTTTACACAGGTATCCCTCTGCATATTGAACTCCTGGGTGTTGAAAGTTTATAGATAAATCATTCACGACATAACAAAGAGGCTAACAGGCAGAGAATTTGCAACATGAAGTGTTACAAGGCAGTGCCAATTGAAGATCAATCAGAAATTACAATAAGCATCTTGGTAATCACAATGAAAACTAATGGAAAAATGATTTAACTCCAAAAGTTTACTATATACCCAGGCTCACATACACACAAACCTACAAAATGACATAGTAGGAGGAGAGAATCCATATGATACTGCATGGCTTGTAACTCTAATAGACATAGTTATTACTTGTGAGAATAATACTCCATATTTACTTGTCCAATATTCTTGCTCCTGCTAATTATTTGAACATTGGTGTATTTCAAAAAATTAGAAAACAGCACATCACTTCAGTACTCACTGCTATTGTGCAAAGGGTTTAAACTTTTATGCCTTTGTTTAAAAAAATCCTTAGCAAAATCTTCTCATTAAAATGTAGAGAAGATAAAGCATCCAAAAATTTAACTTGGAACTTGCACTGGAAAAAAAAACTACACAAAGCCTTTGGATTGAACACTGTGCTTTTATCCTCTAACAACATGGCAAACCTTCAGCATTTCCTGGAATATTTTCCAGCTCCCAAACACCTGAAGGGTTTCTTGCTTGTTGGATTGGTTGGCAAGGAGGATATAAGTGAAGAGAAAATACCAAAGAAGGAAACAGGGAGAAAGGGTATCTTTTAGATTAACCCACAAAATAATCACATCCTTTAACAGTGACTTTATCAGGTCTAAAGCAGAGAAAACACTGCCAGGATAATTAACAATTCTAGTTTTAAAAAGCCAAAGTTGATTATCTAAAGGGCAGGTTGCTCTTTAAATTAAAGATGATATCTAAAGCATTATAGCAGTGTATTTGATGGCCATGGACATTATACATAAATATATAGACAAGGAGTCCACTCTCAGTTGTCTCAAAGAGCCAGCCAGGTGAGATAATTGATTGTGCTGGGCTGGACAGGGACAGAGGTGAGCTAGAGCACGTTTCCAATAAAATGGGCAGGTCAGGCTTCCTAGCAGCTAAGACAAACATGTCCCACATCGAAGTACTTGGGTTCAACATCCAGCTTCAGCTCCTGACTCCAGCTTCCTGCTGGTACATACCCCTGGAGTCGAGATACTGCCACCTACGTGGGAAACCCAAGACTCAGTTCCCAGCTCCTGGCTCTTGCCCAGCCCAGCATCAGTCATTGAAGGCATCTGAGGAGTAAACCAGAAGATGAGAGATTGCTCATGCTCACGCTCGCTTGCTCTTGTGCGCTCTCTCTCGCTCTCGCTCTCACTCTCTCCCTCACTCAAATAAGTAAAGTGAGCAGATAGATGTTTCATAGCTGCTTGTGGTAGGGCAGATGTGGCCCACACTGGCAGGATTTCCACACTTCAGAAGAAGCCAGACATTCTGATTTTCATGTAAAAGCTCCTGAATCTTCCATAGTGGCACATACGGAATTAATTGTCAATATACTTGTAAGTAGAATTTTAGAATTGCTGTTCTGACCCAAGAGAACAGTACCTTCATGCTGGACTTACTGGGGCCCACTCTTTTGAACCTATCTCCTGGCAGATCCCAGTCTCAACGCTGGTAGAACACCCAGAATCCTCTACAGGGTGGAGTATTTAATAACCCAGGCCTTGGATGCCCTCCGTGAGCCCAAGACCCACCCCCTGGCAGAAGTGTGGGCTTGATTTGGGTTTGTAAGCAGACAGAATCCCCTGGGAGTTTGCATAAATGTCTCTTCCCTGTATTCCCACCTTGACCCAAACAGCATGCAAGTGGTTCTCAGTTTGTGGGTTTCCTGTATGAAGACTTGGCTTCATGAAGACACAAGAGGATTAAAAACAAAATTTCAGGAGTTATCTTTGGCAAAAGAAATAAAGGTGTTCTCCGTGTCTCGCTTGTGTCTCAGTTTCAAATAGACAAAGTCTTTTTTTCCACTAGCTAGTGCACGTAGATAGGAAAGGGATACTTACCACATTCTAGGTGGGTTCTTTCCTTCTGAGACTTGATCATTGTTTATAGCCCTTATCTACACTGCTGGGGAACAATGGCTTTCCTGCTTAGTACTCGTTGACTTTTTTATTGAGTAGAAGGTTAAATTTATGATTATACAGAAAATTGAAATTATGTCACTGTAGAAATTAAAAGGAAAATTAGAAAAGAATGAAGAAAGGTGGGAGAGAGGAAGGGAGGGTAGAGTGGGAAGTATCATTATGCTCTTAAAATTGTGTGTGTGTAAATGAAATACATGAAATCTTCATTTTTATAAATAAAAAACACTTAAAAACCCATGTGTCTCAACTCCACAGCAGCAAGTACACATGTAGTCTCCCTCGTTTCTATAGGCACCTTGGGACTTTATTTATTTTCTCCATTCCTCTATTGACTGTTCTCAAAAGAAACTGTCTTACAAGCATCTCAACCAATCACCCAGAAATGGGTCTAGTGAACAGGACTGCACCAGGTCCTGACAATAAAAGATTGGGTAAATGTGGGCCAGCTCAAGGAGTTCACAGTCATAATGGGAGAAATAAACTGGCAAAGTGAAAGCTGCTCCTAAGAACTACTTGGGTACTAGGAACTCAGGCAAGGACTACTCCTCCCTGAGTTGCAAGGACTCTGGGCTCTCGTCCTCTTTGGATGCTGTTGCGTGTTACTTTGGATCTAGCTTATTTGTTCTGAGCTGGTCAGGATGACAACTAATGCATAGCCATGTCACTTGTGGGAGCAGTGCCATTCCTACTTCTTCAATGGCCATGTGCTCTGGATGACAGAACACAAGCAGCTATGTGTAGGTAGAAGTTCAAGAACAAAGAGATAGATGGAGGAGAGTTGACCTGAACCTCAATAACCAGGATTTTGGTTTAATGAAAATGAATGTTTGTTACTGGAAGCCTCTGAAATTTACAGAATGTTTGTTAGGGAGCAAAGCTAATAAACACATTAGCACACATACTGACAAGTTTTTTAAAAAGAAATGTTGACATTCCTTGGGTCAAATAATGTCTGCACATCAACTGACACACTTAACATAAAGAAAAGGCAGCCATGACAGTATAAACAGAGAAATGGGATAAAACATGAGGGCAAACTATGGAAGTCAGTTTGGAGATTCCTCAGAAACCTGAATATAACCCTGCCATACAACCCAGCCATCACACTCCTTGGAATTTATCCAAAGGAAATTAAATTGGCAAATAAAAGAGCTATCTGCACCTCAATGTTTATTGCAGCTCAAGTCACAATAGCTAAGACATGGAATCAACCTAAAAGCCCATCAACAGAAGACTGGATAAAGAAATTATAGGATATGTACTCTATAGAATACTGTAATACTATACAGCAGTAAAAAAAAAAAAATGAAATCCAGTCATTTGCAACAAAATGGAGGAATATGGAAAACATCACGCTGAGTAAAATAAGCCAGTCCCAAAGGGACAAATATCATATGTTCTCCCTGATCACTGACAACTAACTATGCACCTAAAAGGAAACCTGTAGAAGTGAAATGGACACCATGAGAAACAGTGACTTGATCAACCTTGTCCTGACTGTCGAGGAACAATTTTCTAATTTATTCCTCTTAGTATCTTTTTGTTCTACTTAGTACCGTTGGTTGCATTCTGTAATTAACACACAATTATTCTTAGGTGTTTAAATTTAACTGAAAAGTGATCCCTGTTAAATATAAGAGTGGGAATAAGAGAGGGAGGAGATGCACAGTTCAGCACATGCTCAATCAGACTTACCCCTAATGGGAGAGTTAGAAACGTGCCTGGGGATTCCAATTCAATCCCATCAAGGTGGCATGTACCAATGCCATCTCACTAGTCAAAATGATCAGTTTCAGTTCATAATTGATCATAATGATACGATTGAGTGTCAAAGGAATCACATAAACAAGACTAGTGTCTGCTAATACTAACTGATAGAATTAAAAAGGGAGAGAATGATCCAACATGGGAAGTGTGACACACAGCAGACTCATAGAATGGCAGAGGCCCTAAACAGCACTCTGGACTCAGAATCAGCCCTTAAGGCATTTGGATCCAGCTAAAAAGCCCATGAGAGTTTCTCAGGCATGGAAAGCCAAGACACTCTGGCAAAAAAAAAAAAAAATACTTAAATGAAAAATTTCTGTGGGTGAGATTCCAGCGGAAAGAACAAGCCATCAAAGAAGGAGGTACCTTTCTCTGAAGAGAGGAGAGAACTTCCACTTTGACTATTTGACTATGGCCTTGTCTAAATAAAATTAGGGTTGGCAAACTCAAGAGGCTTCCATAGCCTTGGCAGCTCATGACAAGAGCCTTGGGTGATTACTGACGTCATAAATAAGAGTGTCAATTATTAAATCAACAAAAGGAGTCATTGTGTACTTACTCCCCATGTAGGATCTTTGTCCTTAATGTGTTGTACTATAAGAATTAATGGTGGCCGGCGCCATGGCTCAACAGGCTAATCCTCCGCCTTGCAGCGCCAGCATATCGGGTTCTAGTCCCAGTTGGGGCGCCAGATTCTGTCCCGGTTGCCCCTCTTCCAGGCCAGCTCTCTGCTGTGGCCCAGGAGTGCAGTGGAGGATGGCCCAAGTGCTTGGGCCCTGCACCCCATGGGAGACCAAGAGAAGCACCTGGCTCCTGCCATCGGATCAGCGCAGTGCGCCGGCCGCGGTGGCCTTTGGAGGATGAACCAACAGCAAAGGAAGACCTTTCTCTCTGTCTCTCTCTCTCACTGTCCACTCTGCCTGTCAAAAAAAAAAAAAAAAAGAATTAATGGTGTAACTAGTACTCAAACAGTACTTTATACTTTTTATACTTTTATGTTTCTGTGTGGGTGCCAACTGTTGAAATCTTCACTTAGTATATACTAAATTGATCTTCTGTATTAAAGATAATTAAGAATGAATCTTGATGAAGAATGAGATGGGAGAGGGAGTAATAGATGGGATGGTTACAGGTGGGAGGGCGGTTATGGGGGGGGGAATCCACTTTAATTAGAAAGTTATATTTATTAAATAAAAGTTTAAAAAAAGAAAAATGTGAAGGCAATACAGAGTTCCTTATTTCTCCTCCAAAATATGCTCACACTCATTGGTTTTGTCCATTTCAATAAACCATAACTCCATCCTCCACATAATTCAGGCTGTAAATGGTGTCATCATTCTAGACTTGTCTTTCACATCTCACAGCCAAATGAACATCAAAATCTGCTGGCTGTACTGTTCAAATACATCTTAAATATGGCCCCTTCTCTCAATATCCATGGTTATAACCCTGATCTCAGCCATTGTGATACCATGCTGAATTAGCACATTACCTCATTTGCTGCCTCTTCCCTCCACCTCCACAGCCTTTTTATTTTTAAAACCTGGTGTCATAAATAGGACCAGTGTCTGCTAATAATATATGATAGAATTAAAAAGGAGAGAATGATCCAACATGGGAAGCAGGTTACACAGCAGACTCATAGAATGGTAAATGCCCTAAACAGCACTCTGGACTCAGAATCAGCCCTTAAGGCATTTGGATCCAGCTAAAAAGCCCATGAGAGTTTCTCAGGCATGGAAACCCAAGACACTCTGGCAAAAAAAAAATGACCTAAATGAAAGATCTCTGTGAGTGAGATCCCGGTAGAAAGAAGGGGCCATCAAAGAAGGAGGTACCTTTCTCTGAAGGGAGGAGAGAACTTCCAATTTGACTATGGCCTTGTCTAAATAAGATCAGAGTTGGCAAACTCAAGAGGCTTCCATAGCCTTGGCAGCTCATGACAAGAGCCTCAGGTGATCACTGACATCATAAAGAGTTTCAATTGTTAAATCAACAATAGGAGTCATTGTGCACTTACTCCCCATGTAGGGTCTCTGTCCTTAATGTGTTGTACTATGAAAATTAATGGCAATAGCCTTCAAACAGTACTTTATACTTTGTGTATTTGTGTGGGTGCAAACTGTTGAAATCTTTGCTTAGTATATACTAAATTGATCTTCTGTATATAAAGATAATTGAAAATGAATCTTGATGAAGAATGGGATGGGAGAGGGTGTAGGAGATGGGATGGTTTGCGGGTGGGAGGGTGGTTACGGGGGGAAAAACCGCTAAAATCCAAAAGTTGTACTTTGGAAATTCATATTTATTAAATAAAAGTTTTCTAAAAAAAATGGTGTCAAGATTAATTACATTCAAACCAAACTTTTCTTATCTCTATATTTCTTAGCACTTTTAAATGATTCTTATTTCACACCAAGTAAAAGCCAGCATTCATACGTTGCCCACCAACTCTCACATCCACTTGGATCCAGCCACACTCATATTCCTGCTGCTCTTCCAACAGACACACACATGCCCCCTCCAGAATCTCTCCATTTGCTACTTGTTCTGCCTGCACTGTCTTTCAAGAAGAACTTGTTGGCCTGCCTGTATTTCTCAGTTCTTGTTCAGAGCTCTTCTCACTGATGAGAACTTTTCTGAAACTCCTGTGTAACAGAGCACCCTCATTCCCATCACCTCCCCTC
The DNA here is from genome assembly GCA_949820135.1 of Sylvilagus floridanus. Taxonomy (NCBI): domain Eukaryota; kingdom Metazoa; phylum Chordata; class Mammalia; order Lagomorpha; family Leporidae; genus Sylvilagus; species Sylvilagus floridanus. Next base: position 121,337,081 of record OX463231.1, on the reverse strand, counting down.
CCACCCTTTCTTCCCTGGTTCATCTTTCTTCTTGGGTCTTCCCTGACACCCTAAATTCTGAGTTCTTTCTGACCCCTCTGCTGGAGGTCAGCCCCACAAAAAAAAAGAATTTTATTTTGTCCATTACTGAATCCGCAGCTCCTACAAGGTACAAGGCACATAGCAGGTACTCAAATAATATTTGTTGAACAAATAAATGTTGGAACTAGACAAACCTACACTTGAATTCCAGCTCTGACAATTCCTAGCTGCACGATCTTAGACAAGTCACATTCTATCTCTGAGGTTCTGTTTAATCACCTACTAAATATGGAACAACCATCTCCCCCCATGGCTTTTTGCAAGATTTGGAAGTAATGCATTTTGAATGCTCACATCAATAAATGGTAGCTGGTTTATCACAGACATTACCTATTTCCCACCCCTAATATATTCTGTTTACCCTGATCCAGCACCTGGCCTTTGCACCTGCTATTCCGTTTGCCTGGAACACTGGATTGCCAGGTCTAGAAATCATGAGCTTCTTCTCATCTGTGAAGCTCCAGCCATGATGGGACTTCCTTACAGGCGACATCCCAGCCACCCTACGTCAACTACCTCCATCAGCCAGTCACATTCAATCACATCTCAGTTCACTTCCTCCACGGACTTAGCAGTTTGTCATTCATTTGTTTGCTTGCCCTTTGTTTGGCTGACCTAACTAAGCAGATGACAAACTACAAAAGGAGAGAGCTCATGTTTCGTGTTCACCAGCACTACTGGTATATCAAGCATGTAATACACACTTAGTAAATATCTCTTGAATAGATCAACCAAAGACTTCATGGAGGAACTGTGCATGGCAAATAATGTCTGTGCACAGTAATCTGCTCTGTGACTGTCATAGTAGAATCCTGGTTGAGAATCAGGTGAGGTTGTGAGAAGAGGGAAAAGCAGAATGACAAGCAGCTGTTGAAGGATTATGTATCCAAAGGACCTGGGAAATGTTTTATTTTTAGAAGATAGAAAGTGGGAGTGTGGTTAAACCTATGCACTGACATGAACATCCTCAGTCCTACCTAGATGACACCAAAGACCTAGGAGAACAGGGGATCTTTGACCAGAGTCACAAGTCTAGAATTTATAAACAAGAAATGGCTCTGCAAAGAGGGAGCAGCACAGTTAAATAAGGACAGCTGGGGAAGCACGATGGCTGAGAAGGAAGGGCCAGTGCCTCTCCATTCCAGTCCTGGATAAAGATGGCTTTGCCCTTTGGGCATGGAGACAGAGATGGCTCCTCCGCTTTGGGATTCAAAACAAAAATGAAAAACATCACTCTAAAAAAGGTCAAGATTCAGGTTTGGGAGATTTGCCAGAGAAACCAGGAACCAGACATCGAAAAACAAAAGTACTGCTGCAATTTCTGTAGCTGCTTGATAAGCCTGTAAGTGTTGAAATGTAGTCGGGGGCCCTGGGAGATCATACCCATCCTGGAAGAGGACACGGCCAAACTCCAGCTCCTAGGACTCAAGGAAACTGCTTTGATTTCTGAAGTTATCTCAGAGATCTTATGTATCAGCCCTCGGAAGAATGCACGTGGATGCATGACGTGCTGTTGTGGGTCAGTTACATGATCTTACAGAGAGGCACTAATCAAACTGGCAGGTGTCTTGTCTTTACACTTGTTCAAATTAAAGACGTACCCAGGGTGAGTTCCCATCCAGAACAATCAGTGAAAATTCAATTCTCTCCAATCCTTTAGTGTTTCTGATAATTCACTCTGATTGCAGGGTATAGGCAGCAAAGAACGCCTGTTAAAAAGGGCTTTTAAACTTAGTTGTTTGCAGAATATTAGTAACACTATAAAAAGTTTATGTTAATTAATGCTGCATTTTAATAGATTTCCTGGAAGTTTGTAACTGCGTACTATAAAGGCTTTCAAGATAATGTATTATACAGTGGTTATCATAAACTCCAAAGCAGTTCAAATATTCCTTTTATGTCTCAATAACTTTCCTCCAAAAGTTACAGTATTTAAAAGATTCAAATGCAGAAATAAAAAGAAAAAATTTTCCCCACTGGGGGATATTTTAAATTTTTATATCTCTCATCACAATCAATCTAATTTCTTGGCAACACTGTACGTAAGTTTGCTTGTAAGCAAAACGACATCTGCACATCTCATGGGTTATATTGGGATAGACTGTCTTCTATAAAGTACACGGTGGGTTTTACAGAAGTAGGTGGTTCTAAAAACTAACAAGTGGCATGTTCCTCTGGACCAGGCTCTCTCTATATTAACATACCTTATCACTGTCACTCTACATTCAAGCCAAAGAAACCATTTGTGGTTCAGACAGCCTGGCTTTACATGCTTACCAGGCAGATTGAAAAGAGAGTTTGGTTATAAGCGGTACAAGAGAGATCAAACCCAAATTAAATTTCAACACTTGAGTTTAGGATGTTAAGCATAGACCCCAAAATACAAAATCTCTGTGGATTTTTCAGACAAAAAAACAAACAAACAAACAAAAAACATGGGTTTCTATTCTGTCCTGAAGATTCCGAGCAGTCCAGTCCAATACAGGTACCATTTTTTTAACAAGGTAAACGAAGACATTCTTGCAACTTTAGAGGAGGAAAACAGTGTAACAAACAGAGTATCTTAAACATAAGTGACTCTCACAGTGACTGCCCGTGGGAAGGCTTTAAGAACAGGAAGTGCAATGAACGACACAGGTGAGGTTCCACTCCGGTCTTTAGATCTGGCCAGTGAGTCATGGGTGCATCTAGATTACCTCTGGAAAACAGACAACACCAATACACACACAAATGTCTCACCTTTCTCCTGCCAAATGACACATGTAGTATTACGAGTGCTCTGTGGCTCTCAGCTCAGGCTTTGGAAGCTATGTATCTCTTCCCCATTCCCTAAGTCCCAGTTATAAAACATTTGTCATCTGAGCTCTGTATCTGACAGCATCTGCATTGTATTATGCTTAATCTGAACTCCAGGAGAGGGGTACATTTTCAGACCTCCAGAGACTATGATGATCTTTCCTTCAAAGCTCCAAGCCCTCATGGTAACCTCAATCAAAGACTCATTGTAGAATCTCAAAATTATTGGAATCACACATGTGTGAATGTACATGTGTGAATGCACACGTGTGTGTGTGTGTATACTGATTTTGCTAGTTAACAGACTCCCAAAGTGACAATTCAAGGTTGTAAATTCTACAGCATTAACTGCAAAAAAACCAAATGACTTAACCTGCGAATTACGATAATCACTTGTAGGGTGACTATCCCAACTTTCCCAGGACCAGAGAATTCCTGGGCTTAGAGCTGCTCAGTGCTACAACCAGCACAGTCTTGGGCACTCTGGGATGGCTGCTCACGCTAAAAGCTACACTGTGAAATTATCAATAGAGACATTTAAAGAAGAGAGAACTCCAAGTTGTCTTAGAAACCACAATCCCACAGTGGAGAAAAAATGTTTACTTTGCTATGATTAGTTCTTAATTGTTATGCACCCTGGAATGCATATTATCCTCACAACTCAGTAGGGTTCTTAAGTTCCCTCCTTCTCTCTCTGTCTCCCCACCCCCCTTTCCCTGCCCAACCCTTCCTGTCCCTCTCATCTTCTCCCTCTTTCCCACTCTTCTCCCCTCTCTCCCCTTCCCTTTCTTGCCCTCTCTGCCTCTCCCTTGCCCTCTCTGCTTCTCCCTTGCCCTCTCTGCCTCTCTCTTTCCCTCTCCTTCCCTCTCATCCTCCCTAACTCTTCCTTTCCTCTCACCCTTCTCTCCCCCCTCTCCCTCTGCATTTCTTTCACACTGTCCAATTTTACAGAAATCACTTTGAATCCACACCTTAGGGACTTGATACAAATGTCTGCCAAAAAGTACCTTGGATCCTCATCCCCCAATCCCAGACCCATCCCCCAATAATGTAAATACAATTAGTTGATGGAAAGCACATTTCATGTTTTGCTTCTCCCCTAAGTGTCTTGGTTATGGGGTCCACACTGTGTGAGTCATTCATGCATGGTCCTCAAGGAAGAGCCAAAAGATGGAAGGGAAACACAGCCCGAGGAAAAAGTCTATAAAGATTTCTCGCTTTCCTAATCCCTTCTCTCTAATGTTTCTTTGTAAATTTGTCAGATGGGAATGAAATTGCCTCATAACTCTCCAGACGTGAAGAGCATCTCTGAAGAAAATTACGTACTTGTCAAAGCAAGGGGGAATTTATGTTGGTGTTCCTGAGATGTGATTTTATTCCGTCTATTTCCTTTGTGCACATCAGAGCAACTGAGAGACAAAAAACAACGAGTTTATGGATATTTTTTTCACTCCGGTGCCTTTTTTGCTTCTATTTTTCCCTTTTGTTTTCTTATTCCCCCCTCCTTTCATCTGTGTTTATTGCCAGTGACAGTAAACTTCCACACAACACGGCTGCAACAGCAGTAGTGATTTCTCCCAGTCCACGGCAGCTCGCACACAGGCACAAAGATGATTTCCCCGTGGACAGTTCCGGAAGGTGTGGGTTACAGTGCTGAGGCCTACCTGATACTGGCCAGGGACGATCTGGGTACAAAAGTCTTGTTAATGTTCCTTGCAGGCACTGTGCACTTCCTGAAATTAAATTCTTTTTCCCGGATTGCACATTGCGGCTTGCACTTCCTGTGCTGTCTTCCGAAATTTAGAAGCTGCGGGACCCTGGCTAGTTGGCAGGTCCTCTGTAAAAGGACACAATGGAACTGACAGAGCATATGGAGGGGTGACCTCACGCTTAAAGTCCAGTTCTTCAACTCACTGGCTGGACAACTCGTTCAACATTCCTGAGTTTCACTGTTACTTGTAAGAACATGCACTTCCTGGGACTATCATTAGAACGGAACAAAGAAGCCTCCAGACTCAGCAGCATAGCGGGAGTCAGACAGCCTGTCTCCCCACACCAGCCAGATGACCTTGGCACATTAATCAATCCCTCTGCTGCCTCAGTTTGTTCATCTGTAAAGTGGGGATGGTAAGGACACAACTTTGAGGCTCTCACAAGTCATTTTAGCTCTTGGGAGCTGACTTAGCATTTTGGAGCTGCTTTCTGCATTGCTGTAACATATGCCAAACATCTGGCACTAAGTATCTGCTCAATAAATATCTTCTTTGTCCTCCTTCCCATAAGCTTCTCTCTTGCAAGCCCATTTCCTTCGTGGTGTTTCTCTGGCATGCTACACAAGGCCCGCACCACCACAGGTGCTCCAGGATGAAGCATGAATGAATTTACAGATACCTGTTTATTGATGAATTTTTAAATTGTGGGCTCATTTCCCTATTGATTCCCAGTACTTTTTAAATATTGAGGAGAATGAGGGAAATCTTCTTTTAATACTCAAGTTCACCAAAAATGGCTCATTGAAAATGTAAATAAAATGCATTAGGGAAAGAAGAGCACCGGAAAGCAGAGCAAAGCATTTCAGACAATCCAAGGTTCTAAAGGCCACCCTGAGTGGTATTTTGAATCTTTACAGAAAATGGTTCTCAGCAAATGCAAAAGTAAGACAAAAACCACATGCCTGGGTCTAGGTGGACTGGCAAGATTCTTCCTTGAGCAGAAATTGGGGCAAACATGCTAACTTCAACTATACAAGGGGTAGCCAAGGCTACCCAGAACAGGAGCAGCTTGCTGATAGAACTTTTCCGGAAAAATCATCTGATTAGAAGGGAGCAAAGGTCCAGTTGTCTGCCCTTTGCCTTGAGTTTCAGCTAACTGAGGTCAACCACAGTTCAAAAATATGAAATGGACAATTCCAGAAATAAGCAAGTCCTAAGTTTTAAACTGTGTGCCACTCTCAGTCACGTGAAGAAATCATGTGCCAGCCAGCACAAGGCATGAATCACCCCTTCGTCCAGTGCATCCTCGCTGTATAAGTATCTGCCCATCAGTCACTCGGTAGCCACTCAGTTATCAGGTGGACCGTCACCACACGACAGTGGCAGTACTGGTGCTCAAGTAACCCTTACACAGTCACCACTGTGCCTGCATCCTTCACCTCACTTCATCTCATCACATCGGAACTGTATCATCTCACACCACCATCATCCAAAGAAAGATGAGAACAGCACGATATTATGAGAGAGGGGAAGCATAGAGGAATCAGGCATACGCTGGGGATCCTGGATCAGGATGGCCTGAAGTGAGCGGGGATGACTAGATATCTCCTCCTCCAGCTCAGGTGGAGCTTGGAGACAACACCAGAGAACGTTCTGCCTCCCAGACCCTACGGCTGGGGATATGCACAGACGAGCGCTTATTATTCCACGTGCTTTAATGAAGCAGACAGAAACAAACCTCAGTGGCTTCAGGATACCGGGAGCACGGTCAGGTGTTTTCAGGATCAGTTCAATGTCTTCTGAATGCCAACAGAAAGCGAGAGTGAGGCTCTGGACGACGGGGACACAAATGCAATTTTGTTTTCCTTTGGTTAGGTAATGTTCGGCCATTAAAGTAATTATAAGGCTCAGAGAAGATGTCCCTTACCCGAGTCTACTTCCTCTGCCGTTGTGATCAGAACATATACTGTTTACTGCCCTCTCGTTTACCAGCCCCCAAATATCATTACAACGTCTCTGCCGTGATATATGTACGGTTGTTACCCTTTTAATGGATAAAAAAAGATTTAAGTACTTCATTCTGTTGCATTTTGACAGCTGTTAGCCATCATTTTTCCATTCACCTGCATTTAGCAATCCCATAAAGGAAGGCAATCTCAGAGGGAACACGAGCCGGGCACTGCAAGGTGATAATTCTGTACCGCGCAGGCCTATAAATACCTGACACGCTTTGTGCTGAGTCAGCAGTCTGTGACGGAGTGGCAGCCATGCCCTTTTATCTGTGTGAGTGTCTCACAGCAATTGGACCACCAGCCCCTGCAGTGAAAATCCATAGTATCGATCGGGCCATTTCTCCACTGTAATTCTTTTGTAGGAAATCCCTGATGACAAATTTTATCTGCTCCACTTTTTGATCGCTGGTTTGATGTAAAGGATCTCCAAGGGCAGAGTTAAGCGCTGGGCCGTTCCACGTTATCAAGCAGCCGTTTTATTTACTGAAACTACAATTGTGGGCACACGCATGCACACACGCACAAAGGAAGAGAGACGGGGAGAACTGGGAGAAAACATGGGACCAAATATATTTCAAAGAGAACAGAAGCAAGAGGAGGAGGGAGGGGAGGTTTCATTGGTGACTGACTCAGACACAGGTGATGAAAGGAGGCTCACAGCTATAAGCACACAAATACCAGAAACAGTGTTTCGATAACAATGCTTAGATGACGTAGGGTTGGAGTTGGCCTGTTTTTCTCCCTGTGCCGCCCCTAGCTTTTACCTCTCCCCAGACTTAGTTTCCTTAGTCCATGTCCACAATGTGTTAAAAGAATCTCTTTATCTGATGGCGTTCATCAGAGATGAGGATCAGGTGCAAACTGGACACCCAGGTAGACTTCTGCAAAATACCCAGACCCCCAGGGCAAGAAGAGAAAGGCTCCCGAGAACCTGCACCTCACAGAACTGCTGGTCTTGCTATTTCTGAGCACAAGCGCAAAATAGAAAGAAAAGTTCAGACAAGCCAATCTCCCTCTGTAGAGCCCACAGGCAGATACTTGCCCAGTTACGGATCCAGGATAAGTGCTATTAACCCCTCAGTGTTCAGAGTATAGGGCAGGTTCTCCCCTGGATTGCTCAGGAAGTGGTGAGCCATGGAGTCCCACCTGCTGCAGTCAGGTTTCTCTGACTCAGCACTACGAGTAATGCAGCTGGAAAATCCTTTGTTGCCAGGGACGGTCTTGTGCTTTAGGGGATGTTTTGCTGCACTCCTGGACTCTACCACTAGATGCCAGTAGCACTTCCATCCCCAAGGTTGTGACAGCCAAAAATGTCCCCAGATATTGCCATGTGACCCCTAAAGAGGGGGCACAATCATCCCTGCCAAGCACTGGTCTATGAAGTGCTTGTCTGGGATACAGAGTGGAACTGCGTAGAGAATTCAAAAAGTGTGCGAAGACTTGACCTTTCCAATTTGGGCACAAGGAACAAGTTCAACCATTAGTAGCAAGAAAATAATGACTAAGCTAATTTTTCCATTTGAACAGAGGCAAGCTGGGTTTCCTTAGCCCAAATCCTGCCTGAGAAGAGTTTTATTTGGTCAGCAACTTCGTTCATGGAATTTGAGCACTTTAGATGGGCCCCTCACTCTAAAGTTCCAGCCACCACTACCAACACTGCCACCAATTTTCTAAAACCTGATTCAAATAGTTAAGCTGCCACGCGGCCCGTAAGGTACCTGTGGCCTAATTCATCCTTGTGGAGATCTTTGTAGTACAGTGTTTCTCAACTGAGAGTGAGTCTGCCTCCCAAAACAACATTGAGCAATGCGTGGCGATGCTCTCGACTGACCTAACAGTGATGAGCAGGCAGGGGCAGGAGGGCTGAGCTGTTGGCATCCAGCAGGTAGAGGCCCGAGACGCTACTCAACATTCTACAAAGCACGGGACGACCCCCACTACCAAAGGACCCAACAAGCATGTCAGTGGTGCTGAGGCTGGAAGTCCACGCTGGAGCTGACGGCAGCCCTCTCCTGCCAAGGCTTACACAGTGCCACCCGGTAAACACCAGGAGGGGAAGCGTCCATCTGTGCACACAGCAAGCTGGCTCTGGCAGCTGTCTTCCCCCAAGCAGCAACACGAGCCGTTCTTTGTGCAAAGCTCCCACTCTCCAGGGCAAGGTCTCCCAGCCTGAGGGAGGAAACCATCACCGTCCTCCATGGCCTGGCCTTGAGAGATGCTACTTCTTATCTATGGGATGGTCTCGGGCCTGATTATCTAAACACATTCCAGCAGTGGTGATGGAATGCAAGAAGCTCACGCGGTGCTCTGGGCTCATTTAGTTCTCTTCTGATTGTGAGCACTTGTTCAGGAATTCACTCAGTGGGGCAAAGAGTTTTGGAGGATTTTATTCCTTCCCACGGTTTTATTGTGTGAAGGACTCAAACCTAGAGGAGTTCATGAAATAGCTTAAAACAACATGGATCAGTGCCTACACACAGGTCTGTTTCTTCTGCTTGGAATCCCCCATCCTGGCGTCCCTGACACCAATGCCTACAGAGGTCACAAAGGAGGCACAAACCTATGAAGCTTTATGGTGCAATGAGAAAAAGAGAAAACCAATGCCCAGCTAAAACTGAATTTCATAAAAACATGTAACTCTTAGTGTAGGTCTCATAATTCCAGGAAAATAGCAAATATTTTTAAGTATGTCCCAAATATTGTATGACACATCCATACCCTAAAATTTTATTCAATTATGCGAAGCTCAATTTTAAACTACTGTCAATATTTTTAATACTGTTTTCTTCTGTTTTTAAAATTTTATTTATTTTGGAGGCAGAAAGGCAGAGGTAGAGAAAAACAGAGACAGAGAGAGCTTCCATTTGATGGTTCACTCCCCAGAGGAGTGCAATGGCTGGGGCTGGACTAGGCTGAAGCTAGGAACCTAGAACTCCATCCAGGCGTCCTGTGCAGGTGGCAGGGGCCCAAGCACTTTGGCCATCTTCTGCTACTTTCCCAGGTGCATGAGCTGACAGCTGGAAGTTGAGCAGCCAGGACTCAAACCAGTGCTCATATGGGATCACAGCATCTCAGATGGAAGCTAAAGCTGTACACCACACCATCAGGCCCGTTGGCAACCGTTTTTTAAAGACTTAACAGCACCCACAGAAGGAGCGCGCACACCTGCGGCTGCTGTCAGCTGGCAGGTCCAAGCTCCAAGCGCACAGTGCAGCCGTGGAACTGCAACGCTGGCTGAGGCTTCCTCTCGAGCCAGACACCGGTCTAAAGGACTCAGTATACTCTCCTAACAAAGAGGAGACAAGAACAATGAATCATCGTTTCTGAAGAGGACAGCGGGAAAGTGAGGTCTGAGAGCTTACGTATCTTGGCTAAGATCTCACAGCCAGTGCAACCATTGGGCTAGTTCAAAACCAAGCAGTCTTCCTCAAGCATCCATTTTTGTGTCCAACACACTCACCACGGTTCAGAGGAAAACACATCACAGATAGCATCCTATGAGCACCACCATCTTCATTAAAAAAAAAAAAAAAAAAGTGTTTCTGAATTCTCCTTCCAGACAGGAATTGCATCCTCCCTAGAGCAGGACGAGATCAGTGACAGCCCCATGGCGAGCCATGTTGGAGCCTAAGGCTAACAGGAAATCAGTACAACAGACCCTGCTTCTGTTTAAAAGATTGATATTTGGCACATTGTGCTGTCAGATTTTTTCTTTTGCATTAGTTTTTTTTTTTCCCTAAATGTTCCACTTTATCTCCATAAGACTTTCTGGTGCCTCTTTAAATCCCTCGCCCCTCTTACATAATTGCAGTTCCATGTTCCTTGATAGCTTTTCAGATTTTTGGAGTTCTATGGGGGTAGTTTTTTTTTTTATTAAAAGGTGTATGTTACCCCCTTTATTCAAAACAATAAAAAACTAGCAACAACTAAAACTTTCGACAGAAGAGAACTGGTTAAATAAATCATCTACCTAGGTGAAGAGATGGTATACAGCGAAAAACCAATTCCAAGATGCTGGGATAGGGAGGGAGCTTACTGCTATAGTTTAGGGGAACATAGCTAAAAAAAAAAAAGTGGAGAGAGTACAATGTCAGATAACAGTTAGGGAGAACAGGGCAGAGAAAACGCCACACAAATTAGAGGGACACTGTGGATCTATGTGGAGGGTATGGATGTACATAACTCAGGACCCCAGCAGCCGAGAGCCTCATCACCAGCTTTAGAGAGTGAGGTGAAACCAGACTGCAACAGTCCAAGTCACTGGTGATAAAGCTGCAGGATGAGCTTGGAGTGAGTCAGGCTTAGAGCCCAGTGGGGGATAGTGTACTTCCAACCTAGAGGGAAAAAAAAGGTGGAGGGGGACACATTTCTCTCTGCCAACCACCAACATTGGTGACATATATCTAGCTGAGACCATTTTGGACATACGTAACAGGTGCACCAGCTTGTGTCTGTGTGCCCAGCAACCAGCTATAGCAAATGCCTGAGTCAGGCTTGAAGAACTGACAGGGAGCTGGACGCACATCACTGTGGGTGCCTTCTGTGTTGAGATGGACTGTGAAAACACTGGCTGTATGGGAGGGTACAGCGTGCGGCTGGGTCTCTGAGCAGTCACTGTGGGTGCTCTCTGATTGCCTGGTGAGAGTCATTGCTGTGGGATCCGTGCTCATACAGAGGACTGCACAGATCCTTTGTGTGGTTCTTGTGGCAGCATGGAAGAATATTGCACCCACTGGGGCTAGACCCTGGGCATTGGCCTTCTTGGAGAAGAGGTAAGCATGAGACTATACCAACAGAGCTGGTTAAGTCCTCCCCTCTGATAACAAAAAGAGAAGGTTTACTACTCCCAAATTGGGTGTCACCTTGGACACTCCCCTCACCCTGGAGCACTGAACAAAGCTCCCTGGCAACACCCAGCACATGGCTCTGGGCATTCACTGAAAGAGCAGACTCACCACTAAGCCACAGAGGCATAGTCCAAAGATAAAAGCCATAAAAGCCATAACAGGGGGAAAAGACCAGCAAGTATCTCCACAAATGCCTAAAAATAAACACGGAAACACAAGAAATAAGAATAAGGAAGATAATATGGTGCTCCGCAATGAACACAGCAGCACTTCAAAACCAGAATGTGAAGATGAAGAGACAGAAAAAAATACTGGAAATGGAATTCTAGAAATTGATTGTAGGGTTACTTAGAAGTAATCAGACTCATATTCATGAACTAAAGAAATCCATATATGAATGAAAAATTTTCCCCTTGAAATAGAGATTTTAAAGAGAAAACAAAATGAAATAATGGAAATGAAGAATTTAATAGATCAAATAAAAAAGGTGGTGGAAAGACTTAACAACAGACTTGGTTAGGCAGAAGAAAGAATATCCAAGATAGAAGACAAATCTCTGGAAACTGTAGTCAGGCCAAAAACAAGGAGAAATTATAACACTAAAAAACATTGTTGGAGATCTATGGTATACTGCCAAAAGACCCAACATATGGGTCTTGGGAGTTCTTCAGGCATGGAAAGAGATAATGGATTAGAAATCCTTTTTAGTGAAATAACTACAGGAAACTCCCCTAATTTGGAGAAAGAAAGGGAGGTACAAGTACAGGAAGCACATAGAACTTCTTCTTCTTTTTTTTTTTCGATAGGCAGAGTGAGACAGAGAGACAGAGAGAAAGGTCTTCCTTTTCCATTGGTTCACCCCGCAACAGCCACTGCAGCCAGCGCACTGCAGCCAGCACACTGTGCTGATCCGAAGCTAGGAGCAGGTGCTTCTCCTGGTCTCCCATGGGGTGCAGGACCCAAGGATTGGGGCATCCTCCACTGCACTCCCGGGCCACAGCAGAAAGCTGGACTGGAAGAGGGGCAACCAGGACAGAATCTGGTGCCCCAACCAGGACTAGAACCCAGTGTGCTGGTGCTAAGGCAGAGTTTTAGCCTATTGAGCTGCGGTGCCAGCCACATACAACTTCTAATGCACATGACTAGAAAAGATCTTCACCATGACACAGTGTAGTCAAACTGTCCACAGTAAAACATTTAAGATTCTCAAATGTACATGTGAGAAATGCCACATTACTTTCAGAGGATCTCCAATTAGACTCACAGCTGACTTCCCATCAGAAACCCTACAAGCTAGGAGAGAATGGTGTGATATATTCCAAGACTTAAAAGAAACTGTCAACCTAAAATACTATACCCTGAAAATCTCTTATTTATGAATAAAGGTGAAATAAAGACCTTCCATAACAAACAGAAATTGAAAGAATTTGTCACCACCTGTCCAGCATTAGAAAATTAAGGATGTGCTACACAGACACAGAAACATGGTCATCACTGTGAAAGAAGGTGAAAGCAGAAAATCTCCCAGTAAAAAAACAAAGGAATCCAAAATAAACAATAGGAATATTTATGGGAAAATGGCAAGGGAAAGTCGTTATTTATCAATAGTCACCTTGAATGTAAATGGCCTCAACTCTCCAGTTAAAAGATACAGACTAGCTGAATGGATTAAAAAACACCCATCTATTTACTAACTAAAAGAAACACATCTCACCAACAAAAATATATGCAGACTAAATTTGAAAGGACGGAAAAAGATTTTTTATGCTAAAAGAAACCAAAAAAGAGCTAGTATAGCCATCCTAATATCAGACAAAATAGACTTTGACACAAAAATTGTCAAAACAACAAAGAATGGCACTATGTAATGATTAAGGGATCAATTCAACAGGAAGATGTGACTATCAGAATTTATATGCACCTAATTACAGGACACCTCTCTATTTAAAAGAAATGTTAAGGGATCTAAAGGGAGACATAGACTCCAATACAGTAGTAATGGGGGACTTCAATACCCTACTTTCAGCAATGGACAGATCAACCAGACAGAAAATCAGCAAGGAAACAAATGAGTTAACGAACACTGTAGACTAAATGAGCCTAATGGATATCTACAGAACTTTTCATCCCACAGTTGCAGAGTACACCTTCTTCTCACCAGTGTGTGGAACTTTCTCTGGGATAGACCACATGCTAAACTATAAAGCAAGTCTCCATGAATTAAAAAAAATTGAAATGATACCAGGCATCTTTCCTGACCACAATGGAATAAAGCTGGAAATCAACAACTCAAGAATATTTAGAATATATGCAAACATATGGAGACTGAACAACATGCTCCTGAGTGAACAGTGGGTCATAGAAGAAATCAAAATAGAAATTGAAAAATTCCTGGAAACAAATGAAATCAGTAATACAACATATAAAAACTTATAGGATACAGCAAAAGCAATGTTAAGAGAAAAGTTTATAGCAATTGGTGCCTACATCAAAGAAATGGAAAAGCACCAACTAAATGAGCTAGCATTGCATCTCAAGGACCTAGAAAAACAACAACAAACCAAATCCAAAATTAGTATAAGAAATGAAAGAATTAAAATTATAGAAGAAACAAAATTGAAACAAAAAATCAGCAAACCAAAGAGCTGCTTTTTTTTGAAAAAATAAATAAGATTGACACAGTATTGGTCCAACTAACCAAAAAAAAGGGAGAAGACCCAAATCAATAAAATTAGAGATGGAAAAAGGAAATGTAACAACAAATACCACAGAAATAAAAAAGAATCATCAGAAATTACTACAAAGAGCTGTATGCCAACAAATCAGGAAACCTAGAAGAAATGGATAGATTCCTGGACACAAACAACCTACATAAATTGAGCCATGGAGACATAAAAAACCTAAACAGATCAATAATCAAGATGGAAATTGAATCAGTAATAAAGACCCTCCCAACAAAGAAAAGCCCAGGACTAGATGGCTTCACTGCTGAATTCCATCAGACATCTAAAGAAGTGCTAACTCCAATTCTTCTCAAGCTATTCAAAACAATTGAAATGGATGGAAGCCTCCCAAACTCCTTCTATGAAGCCAGCATCACCTTAACTCCTAACCCCAAAATAGATCCAATAGAGAAAAAGAACTACAGACCAATTTCCCTGATGAACATAGATACAAAAATCCTCCACAGAATACCAGCCAATTGAATTCAACAACACATCAAAAAGATCAGTCTCCTGGACCAAGTAGGATTTATCCCTGGGATGCAGGGATGGTTCAATATTCAAAAATTAATGTGTTTATGTGACAGATCACATAAACAAACTGAAGAACAAAAACTATATGATTATCTCAATAGATGTAGAGAAAGCACTTGATAAAATACAACGTTATTTCGTGATTAAAACTTTAAGAAAATTGGGTATAGAAGGAACATTCCTCAACACAATTAAGGCAATTTATAATAAACCCACAGCCAGCATCCTATGGAATGGGGAAAAGCTGGAAGCATTCCCATTGAGATCCAGAACCAGACAAGGATGCCCACTCTCATCACTGCTATTCAATATAGTCCTGCAAGTTTTAGCCAGAGCCAACTGGCAAGAAAAAGAAATCAAGGGGATACAAACTGGGTAGAAGGAAATAAAACTATCCCTATTTATAGATGACATGATCCTATATATAAGAGATCCAAAAGACTCCACTAAGAGACTACTGGAACTCATTAAACAGTCTGGTAAAGTGGCAGGATATAAAATCAACAAACAGAAATCAATAGCCTTTGTATACACAGACAACACAAGGGCTGAGAAAGAACTTAAAATATCAACCCCACTCACAATAGCTGTAAAAAAATTAAATACCTTGGAATAAATTTAACTAAGGTTGTCAAAGATCTCTTAGATGAGTATTACAAAACATTAAAATTAATAGAAGAAGACACAAAATATAGAAAAATCTTCCTGTTCAAGGATTGGAAGAATTAATATCACCAAAATGTCCAACTACCAAAAGCAATTTACAGATTCAATGTGATACCAACCAAAATGCCAATGACATTCTTCTCAGATATAGAAAAAATGATGCTGAAATTCATATGGAAACATAGGAGACCCTGAATAACTAAAGCAATCTTATACAACAAAAACAGATTTCAAGACATACTACAGGGCAATTAAAATCAAAATAGCCTGGTACCAGGACAAAAACAGATGGATAGACCAATGGAACAGAATAGAATCTGCAGAAATTGATCTATGCATTTACAACCAATTTACAAACAAAGGAGTTAAAATCAATCCGTGGAGCAAGGACAAGTGCTGGGAAAACTAGATCTACACAAGCAAAAGTATGAAGCAAGACTCCTATCTTAGACCTCACACCTTACACAAAAATATATTGAACATGGATCAATGACATAAATCTATGACCTGATACCATCAAATTACTAGAGAACATTCAGGAAACCCTTCTGGACATTGGAACTGGCAAAGAGTTCTTGGAAAAGACTCCAGAGGCACTGGAAGTCAAAGCCAAAATTGACAAGTGGGATTATATCAAATTGAGAAGCTTCTGCACTGCAAAAGAAACAATCAGCAAAGTGAAGAGGCAACCAACAGAATGGGAGAAATTATTTGCAAACTATGCAACTGATAAAGGATTAATATCCAGATTATATAAAGAGACCATGAAACTCAAAAACAGCCAAACAAACAACCCAGTTAAGAAATGGGCAAAGGACTTAAACAGGCATTTTTCTTTTTTTTTTTATTATTTTTTTTTTATTTTTACTTTTTTATTTTTGACAGGCAGAGTGGACAGTGAGAGAGAGAGACAGAGAGAAAGGTCTTCCTTTGCTGTTGGTTCACCCTCCAATGGCTGCCGCGGACAGCGCGCTGCGGCCGGCGCACCGCGCTCATCCGATGGCAGGAGCCAGGTGCTAGGTGCTTATCCTGGTCTCCCATGGGGTGCAGGGCCCAAGCACTTGGGCCATCCTCCACTGCACTCCTGGGCCACAGCAGAGGGCTGGCCTGGAAGAGGGGCAACCGGGACAGAATCCGGGGCCCCGCCCAGGACTAGAACCCGGTGTGCCGGCGACGCAAGGCGGAGGATTAGCCTGTTGAGCCACGGCGCCGGCCTAAACAGGCATTTTTCAAAAGAGGAAATCCAACTGGCCAGCGGACACATGAAAAAATGCTCAGGATCACTAGCCATCAGGCAAATACAAAACAAAACCACAATGATGTTTCTCTTCACCCCGAATAGAATGGCTTTCATACAGAAATCAACAAACAACAAATGCTGGCAAGAATGTGGGGGAAAAGGTACCTTAATCCACTGTTGGTAGGAATGTAAACTGGTACAGCCATTGTGGAGGACAGTATGAAGATACCTCAGAAATTTGAATATAGACCTACCATATGACCCAGCCATCCCACTCCTGGGAATCTGCCCAAGGGAAAAGAAATCAGCACAGAAATAAGAGATGTGAGCTTTGTGTTGTATAACCAGAAATGGCAGACAGTGACATACTTCAGAGCATGTGGCTTCTACTCAGCCATGGTGGCTAGTGCCAGCCCCTTTCCCTGACTTAAAAAAACAAAAAGTTTATTTCTGTCTGGTATGAAAAATGCTGCCATACATTCAAATTTGGGGAATATCAAAACAAACACAGCTTCTCAACCTTGGGAATGTGAACATTTGGGGATGGATGACTCATTCTCATGGGCAGCTGACACCCCCACCACTCGCACTGGCTGTGAGGGCCCAAAGCATTTCCATACATTTCCACACATCCCTTAGGAGGCAAAGTCACCGCTGTGGGAAACCACTGACAGAGCTCAGTCTCCCCCTGGGCCACCTGATGCGAGCTTTGAAAATGATCAGGCTCTGCTTGTCCTACATCTGTAGATATTTGCCTGCATGGTATCCTTTTTTAGTATATGTGCTGCTGAAGCAAGTACCTGCATGGTATCCTTTGTTGTTAAAATACATTTTATATATATGATTCTTTTAGTTCCTCTCTGAAGAGGAAGAAAATAGGAACAGAATATAAGAAAATAATAATAAGAAAAAAAAACAAGATTGGGCAACACTAAGAAGATAGGATAGATGCTAGGTAAAGGCTAAGTGACAGTGGAAAATGAAGATTCATGAGGAACAATGAGAAACCATATGTTTTGCACCTTAATTTCAACATATAAGGCCCAACTGATCATAAGAAGAAAACCATCCTAGAGAATTCATCTTTTTTTTAAAGATATAATAATCCATAGGCTTCATATGTAACTCAGACACACATTCTTTCTACAGTGATTCACAACTAACAAAACTAAAGAAATCCAGAATTTAGATACCACTTTTGTTGGGTTTCAGATAATATTACAGATCTTTCTTCATTCATCCCCCTTTTTATCAATCACAAATTCATTTCTGCACTCAAAATGTTCTTACTTTGCTTGGGAGAATTCATAATGTTTGTGTGGTATCAGTGTAGCTCTTATATTGAAATACTCCATTTTTAGCACCATATTTCAGACACTGCATCCAAAAGAACTACTTTTGTTTTCACAATGGTCAGCTAAACTCAAATAGCTCCTTCCCCCCTTTCTGCATTCTGAATTTGCCTTATAAACTAAAGCTACTGGGTTCTCACTATGAAAGCTCAATTCTTTCAAGGGATATAGTCTTATTTGTTGGTAGAAGGAATCCTATTAAGCAAAAGTATGCATGCTCATGTAGGAGGTAAGTATTTTGATATGTTAAGTGAGGTGTGTTTAATTCCTGGTAATTTTTCCCACATCATGGCTCTTCTTGATTGGAAGTGGAGGTTGCTATAACTTGCCCCCATCTGGGTTTACTGCAAAACGTCTAAAGGATGAAAGTGTCAAAGTTTCACCTTTTGAGCTTCAAAGCTAAGACCCAGGAATATAGCAATTTTTTAAAAAATTAAAAAGAACAGGTGATTAGGTAAAGCATGTTTTTCCATTTGTTAAGAGACTCAGGGAGAAAGAGGCAAAGCAAATAGATTTATTTGCTGGGGGAACTGTGGGTTCCTGGGAAGGGTCTGCAAGCAGTAAACTCACATGCATAGCCCCAGAGGGAGAGAAATGAAAGAACACTCAGAGAACGTGAAGGAATCCCAAAGACAAGGGGCTGGGAACTTGCTCCCTGGACAGAACTCAAAGAGATGGCAAACTCTTTGGAGATGTTCTCAGCTTCCTATGAGAACCGGTCAGGGGATGTCCCTGATACATGTGCTTGCTATGCCCATCAATCTATTTTTCATCCCACCCCCCGCCCCACCCCGTCTTCCATCCTCTCTGTCCCTCTCTCCTGCTCAAGGAATAGTGCAAATGTGACCAAGAGAGTGGCTGAACTGGCCATGTGGATGGGGAAGCAGATGCAGGAACGACACACATAGACTGGACAACCAGAAGCCTGGTGGCCTAGTGACATTAGGTAATCTGCCGGCAATCTTTACACAGGACAGAAGTTAAAGTCGATGTGCTCTTCCATCTCACCCACTGACCCCAACATCTGTTTGTTGAAGCCCTAGACCCTACAGTACCAGAGTGTGACTATATTAAGAGATGGGGACTTTAAACTGATTAAGTTAAACCAAGGCCCTTAAGGCAGGTCTTAATCCAGTCAGGTGGTTACTCTCTCTCTCTTTTTTTTTTTTTTTTTTTTTTGACAGACAGAGTTAGAAAGTGAGGGAGAGAGAGAGAGACAGAAAGGTCTTCCTTTCCATTGGTTCACCCCACAAATGGCTGCTACGGCTGGCGCGCTGCGGCCAGCATGCTGAGCTGCTTCCTCCTGGTCTCCCATGCGGGTGCAGGACCCAAGCACTTGGGCCATCCTCCACTGCCTTCCCAGGCCACAGCAGAGAGCTGGACTGGAAGAGGAGCAACCGGGACAGAATCCAGCTCCCCAACTGGGACTAGAACCTGGGGTGCCGGCACCACAGGTAGAGGATTAGGCAAGTGAGCCACAGTGCCAGCCAGTGGGTACTCATAAGAAAAAAAACTTGGAGACAAAGAAAGAAACCAGGGACACTTGAGCCATCACCACTTCTTCCCAGGGTCTGCATTACCACAGCTGGGCACCAAAGCCAGGTAGTTTGACGTGGCATATGGGTATCCTAACGAGCATCTTAACTGCTACACTGAATTCCCACTCTATATCAAACTAGCACATGCATGGAAGACAATTTAGTGCACAGGCCCAGTGTTGTTACACATCAGCATGTACCACAATCACCAGGAGCACTCGCTAGAAACAGACCTGGGGCTTGCACAGTGTTCAGGATCAGCAGCTTCAGGGAGGGGCTTCCTGGAATAGGATTGCATTGCTAATTAGTTCTCTATTGATGCTGCTACTGATCCTACCTGCCAGGAGACGACAGTTTGAGATCTACCACAAGACCTCACTTGCCAATGGGGAAAACCAAGAACACAAAAGAAGTGCCTATTACATTTGAGCCAAAGCCAGAAACAGAACCCCACATCTCCAACCTGGGCTGGCTTTCTATGACACCTCATTCAACTCTACAGGTCATCCCTGTCTTTGATTGCCTCTGCCTTGAATATTGTCATTATTTTAATTATCATCATTAATAATGATTAAGAAAACAGAGGCCTGACAAGGTGTTTAACATTCCTTCCGAAGCACAGTAGAAGCTCCGGGCCCTACCCCAGAAGCATGTCACTCACAGCCAGCCGTGCAATCCTCTGCCTGGGAGACCCTCATCATATCATGCCTAAATTAAGCAGTCGCCATCAGCTAAGCCACTGATCTACCCAGAAGGTTAGATGTGTCCCTGTGAATTGCACGTGAGCTCAGTGCTCCCAGGGGAGACCTCAGCAAGCCTGCACTTTCCACAATCCAGATAAATGGTTTTCATTATGTCTTTTGATGGCCACCACAAGGGACAATCTCCATAGAAGTGACATGACATGTCCCTATGTAGCTGTGCCACAGAGCAGATTCTCCTAATAGTCTTTCTATGGGTGTGCCTTGTCCTTAAACACAGTTACTTAAAGGAGTCCCCCTTACTGGGCTGTTTTAACGGTGCCCTTTGCATTTGTTACGCTATGAGACATAATCCATGATAATCACCATCCTGTACATTCTGAACTCATCTCTCCCTACATGGCCCTACATGAGGCTCCCTTCCAAATTCAGGAGTGTGAAATGCATTTCCTATCAACGACTTATAATGCTTTGGATTCTCTTGGTTAATGAAAATTATGACACCAGTTGTGTCACCTACCTCCTTTTCTCTTTGGCTACCAGGAATCTTGGAGCCAAACCTGAAGCTCAGCTATGGATGAGCTCAATGCTATGATTACTAAAATCTTGTTTTATATACTCTTGATTTTATATTTTAATTTTGGTTTTCCCTGATCTTAATTTTAATTTTAATTTTAATTTTTTATGTATTTATTATTACTTCATTATGTTTGCTACCCTTAGGTGTGTACCACCTCATATTCCTTTTAGGATAAAGTGGGTTTTAGGTAATATAAACTCATTTTCCCTATTCCAAGTCAAAGAAAACACTGACTAGCTACTAACAGAAAAGTTAGACTTTCAATAAAATCTGTGGGTGTGTGAGGAAAGGGTGGGGGGCAGAGGAGGAAGTCAGAGACACCTCTGTTTTGGGGAAAGAACTGGATCTCCAAAAATCTGCAGGAATGAGGAAATTTGGAAAATAAGTCAAAATTGAAAGTAAGTCATGTGGCTTTGCAACCCTTTCCCCTCCGGCCAGGGCTCAGGGTACGGGGCCTCCTCCCATTCTCAGCACCGCCACTATGGGACTCGGTGCCACATCCCTTGGAAAACAAAATGTTCTGGTTGGAAAGCACAGTGCACGATTACGTTACGCAGATGCAAGATTTATGAAGTGCTTATGAGTTTAAGCGGGACCAGACCCAAAGGCAACAAATAAAGAACAAACAAACACCTTTTTTCTTGCTTTAACAAAATCCAGATAAGAGGGAAGGGTTCTTCTTCTTATTATTATTTTTATTTTTATTATTATTATTATTATTATTATTTCCAGTTGAAAAGGTGCTTTAGATAATCTCACATGAAGCAGTGGATACTTTAAGTCCTGGATACTCTTTTCATGGGTCCCTCTTAGAGGAAAATGGTGACCACACATCCAGAAGTCAAACAGCCATGATTTGGGATCTAAAAATGCTTAGATGCTCCTCACAGCACTTCACGTGCAGCCCTTTGGGACACATTGCCTCCTGACCCTCACTCTGCCACTTCCCCAAGATGGGCAGATGATGGCAGCCATGCAACAACACAGCCAGCAATGGGCATCTCCAGGGTGGTGGACGGAGAGCCAGTGCTGTGAGCCTGGGCACAGGGAGAGAGGAAGGGGACGAGCGTGCCAGAGTGGTCGCTGACCCTCATCTTCCTCACCGCACAGTCCCTGTCGGCTCATCTGGCTTGGGGGATGCAGAGCCCCAGGGGGACACGAAGGGAGAAGATTCCCTTTCTGACTTAAAAGTCACATCTGAAGCATTTCGCTAACAAAGTGTAGAGAAAAACTCATCTCTCATTAAACGTGATAGGAAGGGTTTAAGACGCTCTTTTTCACGCGCCTTCTCATTACAGGAAATGCTGCAGCCGGTGTCACTCAGGTATAAACTAAAAGGTCAGTTCTTCAGCAAGGAGGCCTTGTAACAGGCTTGACAGCACCGGGGCGGGGGGGGGGTCACCCCAGTGCTGAATATGGTGTGTTGCTTCACAGGCCCCCGCTTCCCTCTCCCTGCTCCATCCAAGGAGGTCACATTTGGGGAGACACATGTTTCTGTGTTTTCTCATTGTGTAAACTCTCCTATGCTGAACATCAAATTTTGGCCTTACCTCACCCCTAATCCAAGAGATTTTTGCCCAAGCTCCACACTACAGGTTGTCCAATTCCTACCCTGGTTCTCCAAGCACATCACCTCTGGGGAACTTTGTCAAACGCCTCCTTGACCTCTCCTCACCAAGACCTACCACTCCTGCCTCTGCAGTTCTAAACCACCCTGTAGGTGGGTGCAGGTGGGGATACAGGTGAACCCAGATAGGCTCAGGTGGTATATATGGGCATTGCCTCAGAATAATCATTCATTCAATAAATGGATGTTGGCTGAGTGCTCTTTTCTAGAACTTTCCTAATCGTGGAGGACATGGCTAAATAAGCCATCCTGGAAGTCTGCTCTTGGGAAGCTTACAGTCAGAGGAAAAGGTATTAAATCAAGTGTTCAACTTGGTAGTTATTTGCAGTGGTAAAGAAGTGCTTCAAGGAAGAAAAATGAAATCCTAAGGCTGCTCTGCAACAGAAGCTGACCTGTTTTCAGATAAGCTAAAGGAAGGCTCCCCTGGGAAGGAATCAGTCAAGCAAGTGTTGACTGGTCAAAGGATCAAAAGATAGAAGGAGATATTACTGCTAACAGCACATACAAAGGCCCTGAGGCAACATGCAGGAGGCATTTTTAAATTTCTCAAAAATCAGCATTACTGAAGAAAAAAATTGACTCTGATGGAGGCTACATATAGGTTCTTAGTCCGTGCAAGACTTTCTGCACAGAACAACTGGGAGTTGTGATTACTGACATGATGCCAATACTGATGTCAAAGTCAAATGTACGCTTCTCAAAGATGTCTTTAAAATATAAAGAATCACCTAGGCCCGGGATCAATAGGCTCCTGTTTAGCTTTTCTACCTCATCTCTCGACCCTTACTCACCAAGCTCAGCTACTCTGCCGCTGCATTGTTCTCTGAACAAACCATACAAGTTCCAGCCCCAAGGCATGTACACCTGCTGTGCCCTCCCCTCCCCAAGATGGCACATGTCTTTCTTCACCCATCACTTCATCCACATTTCTGCTCAAATGTGCCCTCATTAAAAAGGTCTTCTGGGCTGGCGCTGTGGCATAGCAGGTAAAGCTGCTGCCTGCAGTGCAACATCCCATAAGGGTGCTGGTTCAAGTCCCAGCTGCTCCACTTCTGATCCAGCTCTCTGCTATGCCCTGGGAAAGCAGTAGAAGATGGCCCAAGTCCTTGGGCCCCAGCACCCTCATGGGAGACCCAAAAGAAGCTCCTGGCTCCTAGCTTCAGATCAGCCCAGCTCTGGCTGTGGTGGCCATTTGGGGAGTGAGCTAGTGGATGGAAGATCTCTCTCTCTCTCTCTCTCTCTCTCTCTCTCTGTAACTCTACCTCTCAAATAAATAAATAAATCTTTTTTTTAAAAAAAAAAAGGTCTTTGAGGAGCAAGTCTAGAGAACACCCACTGCCAGGTTCTGTCCCCCACCTTGCTCTGGGTTCCTCCAGGGTATTCAACCTTCTTCATCATAAAGGATCTTGGCATTTGTTCTTCAGCCCCACAAAGGATGGGTTCCTTGACTGTATCCCAAGTGCCCAGCCCCTGAGAGATACTCAATGACCATGTGCTCAGAGATGAATTAGCAGAGAATGGATCAAACAAGGAGCCAGACTGCATTCAGGGCATCCAGGCAGCAGGTGGCTTGTAATAGCTGAGTCAAAAGGATTTGATAGAGAAAAAAGAGCGAGCACATTTCAATCCTATGCTACTCTGTGCCAAGTACCAGGCGGGGGCTAGAGATAAAACTAAGAAAACAAGGCAGATAAGAATCCTGTCACAAGAGAGTTTGCAATCTAGGAATCTAGAATATGATGTAAGATGAATTATAGGAAATGAAGGCTCCCATGAATCAAATCTTTGCTTGATGCAAGACTCTGGACTCACCGTCACACACGTTCACCCCTCTACCTTCACAGTGTCATCCTTATCTCCATTCATTGAAGAGGAAACAGGCACAAAGGTGAAGTCCCTTGACTAGCGTCACACAAACGATGAATGACTGGAGAATTTGTAGCTGGGCTTCCGTGGCTTCAGAATCCATGCTTTAACCACAACTGTCCTTGCTTTGCCCACAACAGTCTTAGGAAGGGGCTGTACTCTGCCCATGGGTGTCCCCCAGGTCGGAACACAAGACAAGCATGTACCCACAGATACAACAAGCCTATGAGTTGAGTGTGGTAGGTCTACAGACCTATGTAGTCACCATAAACCCTTTTCAAGTGGGTTCCAATACTTGAAAAATAAAAAAAAGTTTGCATTTTCTCTTTCCAATCTAAGAACTGAGGCAGCTAACAAAGACCCGGACTTCCTATGGGTAACCTCGTCTAATTTTTCTAACAATCCCCAACCTCAATGTGCAGGAACTATTCTCAGTAACATTTTTTTTTCAGATTCAAGGGATTAGACTTCAGCTTAAGCTGGCTTAGTTAAAAATAAATATTAAAAATTTTAAACTAAGAAAATACTTGAAAAATCACTTTTAGATGGAAAGTGTTAACTCAGAAAGCTGCAAAGTTCCAGAATCCACGGGTGCAGAACTCACCATGTCCACTGCTCAGCTCTACTGGCCCCCACGTCAGCTTCCCTTTTGCCAGTATTCCATCTACACAGGACACCCAGCAGTTCTTGGACTTCATACAGCAAACAGATCAAGGGTCCTTTTTCCCAATAGTGGGGAAAACTCCAGAGCTGTGGCCCAGATTTGGGGTCATATTCACACACTCCTGAAGCATTCACCAAGAAAGGGAGAAATGGGATACTTGGGGGTCCAGGCCTGAGTATCTGGGATATGACCACATCACAGCGATCTGGAAGGAGCTGGTAAGATGGACAGAGTTCCAAGCCCTGGAGCAAGGAAGGAGTCTGTACCTGCCAAGCCAGAGAGAGAGAAGGGAAGAACATTTCCAAGAGAAAGCAGGACCTTTGTTACCAGCTGGAGGGAATGGGGGCTAAGAGACAGGTAAAAGCAACAGATGTTCATGCTACATACTGTTCCCAACTTACAAGTGGGATAACCAAGAACTAGAGATATTTAAAAGTTTGCTTAAGTTCACACGGGTAACAAGCTGATATGCAAATCCCAGTGTCCTAAACCCAGGTCACTTAATCCTCTATGTATTTGCCTTCCTTGGTATTCCTATGTCCAGTAGATTCCCAAGAAAGCAGGGAGCTGGACTGGAAGGGGAGTAGCTGGGTCTCAAACTGGCACTCATATGGGAGGCCAGTGGCAAAGCCAGTGGCTTAACTTGCTGACACAATGACTGACACTATATAATCTTTTAAAGCCGTTCTTGCTGACTATTATTATTGTTGTTGTTATTGTCAATATCACACAAATAAAGAATTAATAAGATATGCCAGATACCATGCCAAATATGTTACATGTGATTTCTAATTTAATGCTTAGGACAACCACGTGACATTGTGGCTACAATAGATCAAATCTGTGTTCAGAAAAAAAAAACAAACTCAGAATATGGTTCATGATCATATTGTTTGTAAATAGCTAAATTAGAATTCAAACTCCAGATTCAGGGCCAGCACTGTGGCATGGCAGGTTAAGTTGCCACCTGAGATGCCGGCATTCCCTATCAGAGAGCTGGGTTCAAGTTTTGCCTCTGCTTCTGATCCAGATATTAACCCATCTGGGAGGAAGCAGATAATATCCCAAGTACTTGGTTCCTGCCACCCAAGAGAGGTCTGAAAGGAGTTCCTGGCTCCTGGTTTGAGCCTGTCTCAGCCTCAGCCATTACAGGCACTTGGGCAGTGAACCAGCAGACAGAAAATATCTCGCTCTCTCCCTCTCTCGTTCTTTTGCTTTCTCTCTCTTCCTCTCTCCCTATCCCTCTCCCTGTCATCTGCCTTTAGATAAATAAATGAAATTTTAAAAATAATAAATATAAAATATCAACAGTAACAAGAGAAACACAACTCGCATTTTTGAACACTTAAAATAGACAGTCTCACCGGCTGACTGTGAAAAAGCAAGCTGCCACACTACAGAGACAGGCCTGGCAAGAAACAGGGTGACCTCTGACCAAGGGCAGCAGAGAAGCCACCACCCCCGGGAGGTGAATCCTGCCAGAGACCACAGGAGCAAGCCTGGAAGTGCTTCTTCCTGATGGAGTCTCAGGAGATCCCAGGCCTGGCTGCAACCTGGAAGCCTCAGGACAGAGCAGGAAACAGGGGCCCAGACTCCTGATCCCGAGAAACTGTAAGATCATAAGCATGTGCAAAACCGTTTATTATGGGTGATCTGATGTAGCAGTAAATAGTTAAGACAAGGGGCTGCAAAACTTGTCCAAGAATCAAAGAAGCTCCAGGGTGAGAGTCAAAAGCCGGCTTGATATCACATCTTTCAAGAGCAGGGTGCACCTTCACCCTCTAGAGCAGCACAGACAATGATGGGAGAGGGAGCAGCAGAAAAAGAGACCTTAAGAGGATGTGGCCAGCACCACGGCTCACTAGGCTAATCCTCCGCCTGCAGCACTGGCACACCGGGTTCTAGTCCCGGTTGGGGCACTGGATTCTGTCCCAGTTGCTCCTCTTCAGGCCAGCTCTCTGCTGTGGCCCAGGAAGGCAGTGGAGGATGGCCCAGGTCCTTGGGCCCTGCACCCGCATGGGAGACCAGGAGGAAGCACCTGGCTCCTGGCTTCGGATCAGTGCAGTGCGCCTGCCATAGCGGCCACTTGGGGAGCAGGGCCAGCACTGTGGTGTAGAGTTAGGCTCCTGCTGGCCACATCCGCATCTCGTGTTGGAGTGCTGCTTCAGGTCCTGCTGCTCTCCTTCAAATCCAGCTGTCTGCTAACAGACCTGCAAGGCAGCAGAAGATGGCCCAAGTGCTCGAGAAACCTAGATTCTATGTTTCTGGCTCCTGGCTTCTGCTTGTCCCAGCCCTGACAATTGCAGCTATTTGGGGACTGAACAAAGCATGGAAGATCTCTTTCTGCCTCTAACGTATTTCTACTCTGGCCCTTTACAGAGAAATTTGTTGATCCCTATAGTAGAGCACAGATGCAGATTTCATGATCCATCTTCAGGACTCAAGGGTTTCACATAGGTGATTTAACCTTTACTCTGTTTAAATTACATCTCGATCTTTTTCAAATTGTAGAGAAAAAACATACATTCTCATACACCACAGAGACCACCATCATTCTAATTTGAACTGCCAGATTAACTAGATTTTGTGCAAAACTTGGAGGAAATCTCTCAACTAACACTGGGAACACGGGAGAGGTCTTGGAAAAGCACCATGGCTCAAGGAGCTTGTAACTCCACCCTGGTCTCTGAGAGTTCCAGGCTGCACATGCTCACTGCCATAAATCTATGCCAGCAAAGGCACAGGGACAGCATTAGCAGAACATCATCAGCTAAACGCCAGGTGAAGGCCAGGTGCCCCTGCTCCAAGTGGACCCACAGAACAGTTAATGAGCTGCTCAAAGGGCATGTTGCTATCCAGCTGGGTTCTAGTTAATGTGCTCATCAATCCATCAACAATTCCACAAGATAAATCCGTATTGCCCTAATCCCCATCTTACACACAAGGAAACCAAGAGGCACGGAGGTTGTGTATCATGCTCAAAGTCACACAAGCTGGGAAGTGGTAAAGCCAGGACTCGACCAAGCAATCTGGCCCGAGAGCTAACCCTCCAACCCCGTGTTTTCTGTAAAAGGCTGCCAGGTTGTAAAGGTTTTCACCCTTGCAGGCAGTGTCAGCTGGGATACTACATGGAAAAGCAGTCATAGATGATATGTAAGCAAATGAGTTCCAATAAAACTTTATTGACAAAAACAAGTAATAGGATTTGGCCCATTGGCTGTGGTTTGCCCACTCCTACTGTAACCACTAAATAACACTGCCTATACTAATGTATTTTGGGTGCCTTAAACATCAATGTCCACGCAATAGGACTGGGATAATTATTAATATTATTGACCATCAGCATGAAAATTGTATGTCTTTGAATGCACCAAACATGTGACTCAAGAATTTTTTTACAGCTACATTCATATATTTCTGAGCAGAAAGGCTTCCTCATGTAATTTCAACTTGCTACGTGCTGAGAAGGGGATGCTACAACAGAATCCTCCTCTCCGATGGGATTTAGTCCATCGCATCGACAATGCAGCTTGACCTCTGCTTTCAACTGGGGCAGGCATGAATGTCTGCGCCTGCTCTGGGGTCACAGCACAGCAAGCTGCTGCCACACGCCAGGAAGTCATCAGCTCTTAGACTTCAACTCAACTCCTGGGGCTTGGGATGCCAAAATGTGCCCCAAAGTACCTGTCAGCAATTAAGAGCCCAGGAAATAGGGACCAGGCTCATCCAACAGGGAGACATGTAAAGTATCAGAAAGGATGGTGATCCCCACTCCCGGCAAGAGCAGGCCTGGGGTGGGGGTAGCAGAAGGGTGACCCTCAAACCATCAAATGAGAGAGTCAAAATATGATCCATTGTGATCCAGTGTCTTTTGACACTGGAAATAAAGCCAGACCACATGGAACGGGAGCAGACGGAAATGGCGGAAAACTGACTTTGAGATTAAAAGGTTGTTATCAGTCTGGACAGGATCCGTTCTCAGTCTTACCCGTGCACTTCCTGGAAGCAAATGCCAGCCAGTTGTGGATTCTCCTTCCCCCGCTACCCCCAAGTTCAAGGGGTGAGATGTGAACACGGCAGTAAAAAGCCCCGAACGTCTGTGGCTTGTAGGGCTCGTAATTCCTTCCCACAAAGTTACCTTTCCTGTTTCTATGAATTACTCTTACATTCTTGTAAGAGATATGGTCTGAGGTATTTATGGTGCATTCAATTCTGCTATCATTGATTTATTGAACAAAACCAGCCTGGGGATATGATGGAAAGGCCCTAATTCCAAAAAACTCTTACATCTCGGCACGGAGAGCATTTTCTGCCCTGTTGGCCTCCTGCAGATGACCAGGCGAGATAAACAGAGGGCACTCCACTCTCTGTTGCAATGTGCGTGGTGATGTGAAGGAATCAATCAGACAAAAGCAGATTATTACAGTGTCTGCAAGAGATCAAACAGTGCTGGCATCCGCACCCACACACGCCTGATTTACAGGCAAGCTGATGAAGTGCCGCAGCTCACTGTCAGGAGGACATGACAACTCCTTGAGCTCTGTGGATAAATTATTGCTGAAGCCCATGATAACATTTCTCCACCTAGCAACCAAACATAACAGGATGTGGCTTTTAGTACTAGGAGCCAAATGATACAAAGACAAGACGCCCAGGAGCTCTCCGGGCTCTGAAGGCACATTCTAGAATGATCTCGCTAAACAGCACCCTCACGGAAACACGCATGAGATCCACGAGTAATTAACGACTCGGCAAGGGACGCTCAGACCCTGCCTACCTTCGCAGGTGCAGAGGATAACACCGTCTTTTATGATGAACGTTGCTACAGTCAACAGTGACCTTCCGCGAGCTCTGTGCCCGCACCTGTGCTCACAGCTACACACGCATGCTAATGGTGGCCCCAAAGCACGGAGCCCGTCTTGTTTGCCTGCTGATGAATGAAGTCAGCCCCAAGTCAACGTGGATGACAGGATTTGACAACACCGGTCCCACACAGAAAAATGACCCCTCTTCTGGTTCTTTATTGATTTTCCCAATTACATCAAGGAGAAAGCCTCCGTGTGGTAAAGTTTGTCTCAAACACCTCTGGAATACTGGAAGATCTCTTTTATAAAGAAAGGACAACTGTATCTAGCTGGAATTTGTGAGGCACTATTTCATTATTTTTATTTTTCAAATCATCACCCTTTTCAAGTGACACTGTTTTTCCATTGGTGACAGAAATACTGAGTGCAAATAAATTCATTTGAGATATAAACTCCATGAAGCCAGGGAGCTTCATCTTATTTGTGCACTGCACTATATAGTCTTTTGGCATTGTTTAATAAAATGAATTAAATGGAAATACTAAGTAAATGATAGTGCCAGTGATACAAATGCAGCAACATTTGTGACAAATTGTGTACAAATTGGGATGGAGATAAAATGTGAGAAAGTAGAACAGAGACAACTAATGTCAAAGAACGTGTCCTCATCTCCTTAGGTATTCACTGCTACACTATAAGTTAGGAACCGTTCTTTACTTTTCATTCAAGGAAAATGATACTCAAAGAAAGTGGATAACTCACTCAATACCACAGGCCCCCTCTAAGTGGCAGGACCTGAGCAGGATCTCAAAGGTGAGTTCTGGGCTCCTCCATTCCTCTTCTGCCCCCTCACTTGAAAACTGCTGCTCTGATCCCCTACCCACATGAAAGAACTGACTTCAGACAACCTCCCCAAGGTTGCACTATGATCACATAGCAGAGCTGAGATTCTAACCCAGGTCTGAATGGCTGGATGCTTGCCACTATGCCACCCTCCTCCAAAGAAACTTACTGCAAATGATTATACAAACTGTTGGAAACTAGGTTTTAACTAGCAGCTAATTAAAACTTCCGGTCACACTTAACCTGAATGTAAACACAGCTTTTATACTCCTAGTTAGTCTTTACTTACATGATGATACTTAGTAACCTAGCAAACCCAGGCCTACCATTGAGTTAACCACAGCCCTTCTAGAACCACTAGTCTTTGGCTGGTAAAACAGGAAATTGGCTCAGCACCTAACTGCATTTGAGACACTGTGTAAAATCATAAAGGACAGTAGCCAAAGGGAAAAATGATAGCCTCAATCAAGCTTGTTTAGAATTGGATCGCAGGAAAACCCGAGTCTTTTCCTTACCTTTCTCTTGCAGGTGTCAAAAGAAGCAACTGTTGACTGGTAATGAGGAAGGAGTTACGGCAGACCTCCTTGGGAGGGAGAAAATAAACCAAGGAGTTAAGACTCCATTAAAATATAATCTGCAAAAAAAAAAGAAAGAAAACAATGATTCGTACAAAATATATGAACATGTGTCAAAAATGTGCAATTCATCAATTAATGAAGAAAATATTACAAGGTCCAGGTTGGTTCAAAGAAGTCAAAGAGTGCAGACTTACATCATAAGTTGGCCAAAAGAATGCTGAAAGGGATCAGCTAAGAATTCAAAACTGGGTGATATCCTACAGAGTTGCTGAACTACAACAAGTTGGGGATATTTTTTCACCCAGATAGAGACCTACAAGTCAACATACAAGTTAAAGTATCTGGTCCTAACAAAATAGCAAATTGCAAACTAAACACAGGTGCATTCTCCCAGATAATTAATCTTGCATGAATTTGCTCAACACTCACACTGAAAGGAAATGGGCTCATCTTCAACTTTCTTTGGATAATTTTTTTTAATGATCTCTTCGAGTTTACAGTTATTTTTAATGTCTTAGTGTGTATAATAATGCAGGTGTCTTACTAAGATTATGGTTCAACATGTTTGTAGAGGGAGCCCAGAAAGTATGCTGTAACTCCCAAAATGAGTCTGGAGGGTGCTTGGGCTAGCAGTTAAGACACCTGCATCCCACATCACAGGGCCTGAGTTCAATCCAAAGCCCCAGCTCCCAAGTCCAGCCTCTACTAACACAGACATTGGGAGGCAATGGTGACGGTCATCATGACTGGGTCCCTGCCAGCCACAATGTCAGAGCTGGACTGAACTCTGGGTTCCTAGCTTTAGTCCCAGCCAGAGGCTGTTGCAGGCATTTTGGAAGTGAACCAGTAGGTGGGAACACTCTCAATAAATAATTTTTAAAAATTACTCAAGTGCTGATAGTCTACATTCACATTAAGAAACACCCAGATAAAGTGACTTAAGTCATAACTTTAGGGAGTTCTTTCCATTAAAGATGCCTTCAGTTAGAAGAAATGAAAAATGTGGACTTAGACTGGTTTCAAGAATGAAGAAACTTAAAAAAAAAATAAAGAGATAATGTTGGGGCTGGTGCTGTGGCATACAGGGTAGGGCCACCACCTGCAGTGCCGGTATCCCATATGGGTGCCAGTTCGAGTCCCGGCTGTTCCAGTTCCAATCCAGCTCTCTGCTGTAGCCTAGTGAAGCAGTGGAAGATGGCCCAAGTCTTTGGGCCCCTGCAATTGCATGGGAGACCAGGAAGGGCTCCTGGCTCTGGTTCGGCACAGCTCCAGCCAATTAGGGAGTGAAACTACAGATAGAAGACCTCTCTCTTTCTCTGCCTCTCTTGCTCTGTGTAGTTCTTCCAAATAAACTAATAATTTTTTTTAAAAAAAGAGGTGATGTGGAAGCTCAGGGGAATCTACATCAGCAAGTCAGGGTCTGTCCTCTCTCTCTACGTCCCCAGGGGGCTATTGGCAGGATGCCTGTAGTCACTGTGTGTGTCACTTCCTAGCCCAATCCGTACAGGTAGAAGACAGACGGCCACTTCTTCCTATTGAGTCTCTCCTCTCATGGTACTGGAAAAATCTCTACCAGAAAACCCCCACCCCACCAGAATTATATCATCGGGTCATTCCTCAGCCAATCTGTAACATGGGGGCAGGGAAGGAGAGGAATGAAAATATCTTACATCAGTCAGGTGCACTGAAGTACAGGGATGAGGTGAGTATCCTTTGAGGCAACTGACTGTGAAAGTTGTGGCTATCTGAAGAAATCAGCATTCTATTAAATAGGAAGGAGAAATAGGGGTGGGGAGAAAAGCAGACCAGCAACTGAGAGGGTCACCACTAGCGCATTTAAAAAAATGAGTCATGAGGCCAACGCCGTGGCTCACTTGGTTAATCCTCCGCCTGAGGTGCTGGAATCTCATATGGGCACCGGTTCTAGTCCCGGTTGCTCCTCTTCCAGTCCAGTTCTCTGCTCTGGAACCCTTGTGCATCACTGGTTGGAATCTAAAAGGGTAGAATCATTATGGGAAATGCTATGGGTGTCCTTCAAAAAATTACAAATAGGTTTACTGCATGATCCAGCACTTCCACTTCTGAGTACACAGTGAATTCAGAGTAGAACCTTAAAGAGATATTTGTACATCCATGTTCAACTGCAGTATTGTTCACTAACGTCCATCAGTAATTGAATGGACAAAGAAAATACAATCTACAATACACTGGAATGTGGATGAACCTCAAGGGTGTTATGCAGAAGGACGAATACTGCATGTGTCCACATATATGAGGTATCTAAAGTCTACAGAAAGTAGAGTGCTGGTTGTCAAGGGCAGAGGAGTGTAAGGCAGAATTAGTGCTTTAAGTGTACAGAGTGTCAGTTTTCCAAACATGAAAAAGTTCTAAAGATGTTTCACAACATTGTAAATATACTTAAACCACTGAAATGAACATTTAAAGTGGCTAAGATGGTAAATTGAACATTAAGTGAGGGTGGGGAGAGTTACCACAATTAAAAGAAGAAAGAGGAAGAAAAAGAGGAAAAGCAAGGAAAAAGAGATGGGTTGGTCAACACACTTAAGGTAAGAAGCAAGTGAGTGCAAAGACCATTTGATCATGGGTTAGAGAGCCTTCATTCCTCCCACCTCTCTCACCTACTATGCTGGCCTCTCCCACTCTGTGGTGGCGTCATGAAAACCAGAGTTGAGATCTGAACAGGGATCCATAGATAGAAGAGGCCTATGACCAAAGACACATATTTTGCCTACCAGAGAGACTTGGGCGAATGTATCTGACCACAGTCATAGCTAGCCAAGTAGCCTGCCAAGCAACCATGGATTTTATTTGCATTTCTTGTGTAGAACACAAGCAAGGACAGAATGGCAGCATCCTGGGTGCCTCCACTGAGAAATGATTCAAGGAGGACAT
Source organism: Sylvilagus floridanus (assembly GCA_949820135.1). NCBI lineage: Eukaryota > Metazoa > Chordata > Mammalia > Lagomorpha > Leporidae > Sylvilagus > Sylvilagus floridanus. The sequence continues at coordinate 121,303,003 of OX463231.1, read as the reverse complement.
AGCTGTCAGGTTAGAGATGATGTTATCATTTGTTATGACTTTGCTTTCCTAATAAGATTCTTGTTTGTTCCAGCAAATATTCCATTTGTTCCTTTTTTTAGTCTTGTACCAACTTGGTCTATTTAGCATACCTTATGAATTCTACCTGCATCCCATGAGATATATATCCCACGAGATTCTTCCTTACTCATTGTTTATTCTTAACACAGCCTGTGAGGACCACCTACGCTTCACAAGCCACTAACTTACTTAGCATTGATGCTTAAAATTTCTCAGAGGTTACATCCACCCCATTTGCTTTCATGTCTCTTATAGCAAATCTGAATAACAATACAGCAAATCCAAATTACAAAATGCCTAAAATGTTGGGGAGAAGATGAAAGAAATCCAGAGGAATATCTAATAGACTAAAAGAAATCTGAAAGAAATATTAATCAGATGCAATTTTTAAAAACCATTTGCAAAAATCATTGAGGAAACTGGACACTGACTGCATACTTGATGATATCGAAAAATTAACCTCTATTTTAGATGCAAAAATTATATTCTTTAAGTGCAAAAAAATAAAAATTTTGTTTTAGAAATAAATACTGAAGTATTTTTGGATAAAATTGCATAATGTCTGAGATTTGCTTCAAAATAAGCCAATGTTTTGCAATTCAGTTCAAAAATAATCGTTGAGCTTATGCTAAGTAGATTTTTGCAAACAGAATCATGACTCACTAGTACATAAATTGATTTGGTAGACTGTGACCAGAACTTTTCTGATGACTAATAGAACAGAATAGAAAATGTGAGAGTATGTGATGTTCTGTTATGGTTAAATTTTATTCCACAAAACTTCATTTCAACTATATGTGGTTTTTGCATGTGTATACATGCGTATGTATGCTATGAAAATATATAATAGATCATTAAGCAAAAATATATTTCTTAGCATGGGCTACAGTTAATGAAGACTGAAGATGATGGTGGAGTGTAGAATCTTAGTCTCTGATGGGGATAGCAGATACAAGATATGGTCCCCATTGTCCTGATGAGGTGCCTGGAACAGAAGCAAAGTGTAGAATGCTAAGAGCTCTACTAACAGTAATATTCAAAGACAATGGGAAGACAAAGGAGGTGTTGACTGACTTTCTCCTGAGGTAAGTACTTAAAGACAGACAGTGTGAAAAAGCTCTCTCTCAAGAAAACAAAGTGGCACAGAGGTATAAACACACCCATAATATAGTTGGGCAAAAGAAAGCAACTTGTAAGGCTGGGAACTCGGTGGAATTTGGGCATCAATGGTGGGGCAGGGAGGTGGGGGGAAGGGGTCTATTAGCAGGACACTGTGGTCTAGAGCATGAACAAGTTGATGATCCTGAGAAACATGCGCTTGACTTGAGAGGCTCCCACGTCATTTCCATCTCAATGATTCCCAGTGTAGATCACCTCTTGTATTATTTGCCCAACCCAAAATTGCACATCAAGAATTTCTACTTGGAATCCTATGATTCATCAATTCCCCTTCTAGAGGCCGACGCTGTGGCAAAGTGGGTTAACACCCTGGCCTGTAGCCCCAGCATCCCATATGGGCGCCAGTTCTAGTCTCGGCTGCTCCTCTTCCGATCCAGCTCTCTGCTATGCCCTGGGAAAGCAGTGGAAGATGGCCCAAGTCCTTGGGCCCCTCCACCCGTGTGGGAGACCCGGAAGAAGCTCCCGGCTCCTGGCTTCGGATCAGTGCAGCTCCGGCCATTGCAGCTATCTGGGGGGTGAACCAGCGGATGGAAGACTGTCTCTGCCTCTCCTCTCTCTGTGTAACTCTGACTTTCGAATAAATAAAATAAGTCTTAAAAAAATAGAATGCATACAGGGAAACAGTATTGTGTGAGTACAATGACTTGGCTACAAATATATTTACAGTATCACAAAATGGCAAAATATTGGAGAATGTCAAATGTCTGAGGGTAGAGGTTGGGTAAATAAAAGTATAGCATACACATTCAATTTAAAAATTTGATACAAAAGAATATTTTAACCTGGAAAAATGCTCACAGTATATTGTTAAGTTATAGATGCAGTGAGTTAAACAAGGTGCAGGCTGTCACTATTTTATGCAATGCTGAGAAGGAAAAACATTTTTCATCTCCAATTTAAATAGGAATGCTTGTATCATGAAATCATAGTGCTTTATTTTTCCCTGTTTTTTTTTTTATCAATTCCAAACTTTCTTCCATGTACAAAAGATTTGAAGCAACAAATCATTACAGGAATAGGAAATAATATAGAAATATTAATATAACGATAATCTCAATTTCTTAATAAATAGAAAAGGCGAGTTAAAATAGTGTTACTTGCTCTTAGGAGATAAAGAGTAGGCAGCTGACTTTGCTTTTGATGATCTGGATTTTGTACATTTTTTTACAGAAAATACGTTCTTATTACCTTATGGGTAATTTTTAATTGAGAGAAAAAGAGCGTGTGCATTCCTAGTTTACCCAAGTACCCACAATGGCCTGGAAACACAATCTAGGTTTCCCAGGTGTCAGGGACCCCTCCAGTTGAGCCTTCACCATTGCTTCCCAGGGTCTACATCGGCAGAGAGCTGGAGTCAGGAGTGGGGACAGATATGGCACTCAGGCACTCCAATGTGGGACTAATATGGGATGAATGTCCATCCTTGCAACTTATTATTTAAAATATAATTGTGTCTTTAATTCTAATGGCCCAGCTCTAGCCATCTGAAGAGTGAACCAGTGGATAGAAGATTCATTCATTCTCTCTCTCTCTCCTCCCCTCCCCTCCCCTCCCCTCCCATCCCCTCGCCTCCCCCTCCCTTCCTTCTCCTCCTCCCTTCTAACCCTTTCAAATAAATAAATCTTTTATTGAAGAAAAAAAAGAGCTTTTAGGAACTGAAAGCTCCTGTAGTATATACCAAAAAATTAATCACATGTGTTTAAACCAACTTAAAATAAATCATGTTCAGAGAGTAATTTGATTTAGAACTTTCAAAAACAATATTTTTCAAAATAAAGCTATCACTGAATTTAAAAATAAAACATGGAGGATTTTAGGGTTATTATTAAATCTTCAATCTAATGATCATTATTTGCTCATTTTATTATTGAAATCCATCACTCAAAGGAGAAAAATATGCAAAATGGTTGGAATGATCAATTCATCTGAAGTGAATATGAGCTCTGTCTAGGACTGGATCCAATGATAGAACTTTAAAAGATTAAATTTCACAGATGTAACTCTGAGAAAACACAATGCATACTCATTACTTTTTCTACCAGTGACCAATCTGGTGCTAAATTTTCCAGTGCTTCAGTATTTTTCAGCACTGCTTTTGAGAGTTACATAATTAATTCACCCCAAGCCTTCCGCAGTAGCTTCAACTTCTCCCTTTCCTCTGGCTTATTTTTGCTTTCCGTCAAACTCAAGTATCCCCTAGAGCACAGCATCTTAGACTTCACCGCACATGGAAGTCACTCTGAAAACTCCTAATGCCAGGCTGTACTCCACACCCACCAAATCAGCAACCCTGGGTGAGACCCAGGCACTCGTGCTGTGAAACCCCCTTGGGGTCTTGCAGTATGCAACCAGGTTTTAGAATCATAGTTCCTGTTGACCCTAATGCTTTCTTTGGTTTCAATCCCATCTCTGTTACATCTTTCAGCTCTGAGCCTTGACTCCCAGCCTTCCTTTCTAGGCCATCCATTTTCAGGAGTGTGGAGATCTGATTGTTCCCTACCTGTTGTAAAAACCAACTCCTTGAGCAATGTATGCCTTAGGACGTCTGGCTGCTAGTTACAGAAACTCAAGCCAAAGCAGCTTTGATACGATGGGAATTTATTGGTTTTATTCCTGCAAATTCCAAAACCAGGAATAACTTCCAGCAAGATATAAATGATGGTACCAGCTACTTTTTTGTACCTGTGGGTTCTGCCTTCAGTCATAAGGCAGGGTCTCCCAGGCAGGTTCTCCCCTCTCATCTACAAGGTGACTCCAGGAGCTCATGTTTTCACAAGCGCATGTCTGATGGGAAAACAAAATCCCTTTCCCAGAAGTCTCTTGAAGTTCTCATGATACTATAACTCATTAGCTCAGACCAGGGCCAAGTGCCCAGTGGGGAGCAGAGAAATACCATGCACTGAGAGAGTAAGTCGGGAGGCATGCCCATCCAAAGCTTGTGGTCTGGAATTGGTTTCCCAGTGAACATTCAAAATATTGTGACAATAAAAGGGTGGACAGTGAGTGCATATTGGTTTGCAAATATTACAACTATTCCCTAGTGGGGTATGGATGCTTCTGAAGAGACAGGTAAGGAAGTAGGGTCGCTCTAGAAAACAACACGCACATAGGCATCATTAGAAGGCTTTGATGGAAGACTCCAAAGTGTTCCACAGAGGCAAACTGCTTTGCAAAACAGAGAAGAATCACACCAGATAGATACTGTCTAAAGCTTATTGCAAATAGCAACTAAAGAGGCATTCGTGGGCTATTTGAATGCTAGCCCATAAAATATTTATCATCTTAGAATGAGCTGAAACAGGAAAGGCTGTAACAGGAGTCCACACAAAAAATAAGTAAAGTATATGGTGAGTAATATCATACAAGTACTTGCTCTTTGTACCTAAAAGCTATTGTTTAATCGTGGCTGAATTTAGTATGATGTGGATTATCTAATACTATTTTATAATTAATTCCTATAGGTGTACCATGAAAGTAAACATTTATGTAATGAGACCATGAGTGTGGAATGGTAAGCTCTGAAATTTTTAGCTTTCTATAATCAATTTGATAACGCTTGTTCCTGGGGGAGGAGAGTGGAGGAGGGGGGAGTCAACAACCACTCAAATGTAGCAGGTGTTTAAACTGGAACTAAAGCAATTCTTTAAAACATCTCCTGAGTCCCAGACCACATCTGCAACTTGAAAGTCACACCCACACTATTGCTTTGTCACCTCCATTTGCATAATTCATGAGTCTATATCACCAGCCATTATGTATTCCCTCAAGTTAATTTCAACCAAGATGAGTAGCTTTGATATGGCAGGAACTATGACAGGCACTGAGCCCCACACATGGCCCAGACTCCAAGGAGTTCTATTCTAATAGAACAGATGAGAGGCAGAGAAACAGGACACCTTAACATATAGGAGGATGAGCACTACAACTTCATTCTTTAACCCCACACATAGTTTTAAACATTTTAATCTTTTATCAACTTTTAAGGTTTTATCTATCTTCCTATCTACTTGAAAGGCAGAGTGTTAGAATGAGAGACAGATTTTCCATCTGCTGGTTCACTCCTCAAATTCCTCCAACAGCCAATGCCGGGCTAAGGCGAAGCCAGGAGCTGGGAACTCCATCTGGGTCTCCTACATGGGTAGCAGGAACTCAAGTACTTGGGCCATCTTCTTCTGCCTCCAAGGCTCATTAGCAGGAAGTTGGATCAGAAGCACAGGCAAGACTCAATCCCAGGCACTCCAACAGAGTTGCAGGTGTTCCAAGTGGTAGCTTAGCCTACTGTGCCACAACTTCCCCATCCCACAAATATCGACTGAGCACCCATGTAAGGCCAGGCACTATTCGTGGAATGAGAGGGCAACCATGAATAAGATACATAAGCCCCTGTCCTCACGGAGCTGACAGGGAAAGCAGAAACTTGTAAAAAGCAAGAAACTATGTGAAATAATTTTGAATGGTAATCAATGTTGTGAAAGAAACTGGTTGGCACAGTAGACGCTCAGGGGAGAGAAGGCTCTGCTCCTTAATATCATAGGCAGGGAAGGCGTGACAGACTGGCCAGGTTGGCCTGTGCTAACAAATAGTCCCCAATATGAGAGGCTTAAAACAGCAAAGGCTGGTTTCTCATTTACACATGTCCAACACAGGGCGGTAGGGAAATTCTACTCCTTGGATTCACCCAAAACTGTGGTAGCTTCACACTCTGCAAATTAATCTACCCTGAACTACATTTCCCAGGGTTCCTCTCTTGTATAATTGAAGATCATGGTTGGCCACGAGAGACTTTGGGTGTGATCTGGAAGGCAGAGGTGAAAAGCTCACTGCGCCTCCGTCGGCATCTTCAGAATCCTGAGCCATGTTCATAAGCAACTCCAGGGCAAAGGCATCAGCCCCTTCTGCAGCTCAGGTGCAGCATCATGGCTGGGGGTGAGAGACAGATGCAGGTTGCAGGCCCAGACCCATCTGCAGAGGCAGCTACCTTAATTGGGCATCTTGACCAATGCCCCCAACCATGTAAATTCAAATCTCTATAGAAAATGCCTTACTCTACATGATTCATGGGATTCTACGTCCCCAGCCAACCTCCAACTGATGCAGGAACTTGGGCTGGTACAGAAGCTATGAACTCAGGCCTCACAGTTTCTCCTCAGACAGAGAAACAAAAGCTCTGAAAGGTCCCATACCAGCCACTAAGTGCTGCAACTGGAAACCAACACCTGTCACTCATGCTCACGTGGCACTAGCTGGCACTTGACATGCACTCCACTCAAGTCCTATCCTACCATGCCCGGAATGGACAGCCCCCAACAAAAGCCTCTGCAAGAGGAAGGTATCTGAGCTAAAGTTTTGGCTGCTTCTCCCTGTTGACCTCCTTGTACCGGTTTCTCCTGGGAGCCCGTCCCTATGAAATCACACACACATGAACACTTGTCCCAGAGTTCTGCTTTAGCAGAACTAGAAATAACCCATGTCCCACACACAGGGTCATCAAGCTCTTAACTGTTCTCTGATTCCAGTATCCTGATAGGCACACACACACACATACACACAGTGTATAGTTTATGATTTACTTCATTGCTTGCTGTCAGAGAATGCCAACTTGGTTTATTTCTATTTCATCCATCTATTCCGCAAACAGTATTGTGTATCTATGATATTCTGGGATCTAGTACTTCTTACTTAAGTTCATCTTCCACTTATTCATCCTGAAACTATTTTCATGAGATCACCTGGTTGATCAAAACCTTTCAATGGCCCCCCAATCACCCAAAGAGGTTTTTCCTTAGGCTTAAAGAGTTTCCCTTCTAAAGGAAAACACACAATTATATACATGTTCTGGTGGAACCACAATATAATTTTTTAAATTCATTGTAATTTAATTTCAATATATAAACACAAAACTAGTTATAAACTCTGTATAATGACAACTTTGATATAAATATAAATCCAGAATAAATTTTCAAATTATATTCAAACACAACTACAAAACCAATCAAATTTACATTCCCAACATTAATTTAACATGACAGATGATGCTATTTTGCTGAAACAAAATAGCTGATGTTTGGTTTAATAGAGGAAAGATACAGACTCAGGTTTGTATGTATATTTAATCTGTTTCTGTATTTCAACTTCAATAAAGCAAGGAATAACCATTCTCACAAGCACTCTGTATAAAATTGTATTGATCACTACCATTTTCTATTTTCTAATTTAGGGTAATCAGAAACAAAAGCCTGTTTCAGAATAACCCTCACCGGACAGCTGTGTTGAGGTGCCCACTGATAGCTCTGCACAGCTATTTTGCTCACTTAAAGATAAGGCTAGCATTGGATTCTACAAATCTCCACCAGACAAGTATTTGCAATCAGTAGTTATTTTGGGCTAGGTTACCTCCAAAGAAAACTTGAGGAATACTTGAGTGTGAGCATTTACTGGGGAAGCAACCTCAGTCAGCTCTGCTCATCCACGAGAGCAAGTGAGGCAGAGGAGGGAGGCCAACACATCACGCATGAGGAATTAGGTTCCAGCCACAGACCACTGGGACTTAGCCCATTGGGACCTTCAGGGAGACACAGCAAGCATTCTCTGAAGAAATCTACATGAGAGTCTAGAAGGCTGTAGTATCCTCAGCCCCCAATTTGTCATGGGTGAATGCACGCCCCCAAATTAACACATCTGGTCTATCCCAAGTACATACCTGCCACGAAAAAGTCCCTGGCCCACAAAAATCAAAGGTGCTGCAGCTGGACACCGTGGCACACACAGAGTTAGAGAGCACCAAGGAGATACAGAGAATGCACCCGTAGCAAGCACCTGGCCCAGGAGCAGATAACTTCCACATGGGGTATCAGTAGCTACCCTTTCCAATACTGCAGTGTTTCAACTCACAGAACCCACTCCCACAGGCAGGGCCTCCACTGGAGAACGGGATCTGCTCTGTCTATCCTCCTGGATGCTGCACACACAGTCAATTCCCACACTTGTCTCTGTACAAACAACTGTGAAAACTTTGTGCATTTAGCAACTGGGACAGAATTCAGCATTCACTTGCCAAACCATCACAAGATGGTACACAGTAATAGGGTTCCTTTTCCATAACATGTTTAGTACTTTTTATGATTATCAAAAATCTTCTAAGCTGAAATCACAGTTTTGTAGAGAGCTTCACAATCCCTGACAACAAGTGCTAGGGCCCCCAAGGTGCAGGGAGTGGAAAGGCAATCCACTGTTCTAGGGAAGAGAGAAACCGACTCGAGGTCCAGAGAGCCCCACGTTCAAGATCCTCAAAGTCGACCCTCAAGCTCCCTGCATAGCATCTTAGAGTCAAACTGAACCAGGAACCACACAACTCACTTTTATGACTTCCTGGAGTTCACTGTAACCAAAGAAGCCAGATTACTTCCAAGATTGCTCTAGTTCAGGATGGGCTCACGATTCTTCTCTTATCTCTGGTTCACCAATTAGTCACAGGCTGCACTGTCATGTCTTTAGACTTGCTTTGCTATTTAACATTTCCTGTGTTCATGTCTACATCTCCTACTAGGCTGGGCTGTCTACAATGAGATTGAGCCAACATGACTCAATAGAGGCCTATGATTCTGCAGTATTACCACTCAGTTGTGCATGTGAACACAGCTGTGCACCAATGGTGACCTTGAGTTTCCATTTGCCATCATTCAAGAGAGGCACTAGTACCATATTTATTGTGTGCATTACTACCTGAAAGCATATTGCTGAGTACCTAGGAGCAGGTGACCAACAAATAGGAGCTCCCTTTCTGCTTTGCAAAGCTTAATTTTCAATGTATGGCTTTACTTCCTAGAGCACTGAGAAATTCTCAGTGTCATGCTGCAGCTCTGATCCTTGTGATGAGTTGAGAGATCACTGAACATGCTAATGATCTAATGGCCTGGAAACATGTTTTTATAAGACACTAATCTGGGGAGGGAACATCTGGATCTCTCTCATCTTCCCTTTAAAATTATCCTGTTTGTACCCAAAAAATGATGATGAATTGAGGAGATTCTCAGGGCTATGGTTACATTTTATGAGAAACTTTTTTACTTGGATGAAGTCAGATGTTCAACTAAGAAATTTCTGCACTGGAGCAGCTTTCCTGCTACAACCCTGACAACGTATGCCTGTCCCAAGTTCATCTCCACTCTCCTTGGTCAGGAACACCTCATAGTTGCTGAGCCAACCACTGTCTGCAGTGGTGCTCAAAAGACCAGAGACACCGACAGATGAGCCCTGTGCAGCGTGGCAGTCCCACGTCCTCTGACCTCACTTCTCTCGAGCCATAACTTCTAAACCAGCATCCTGAGGAACCTGGACACAGCAGCCAAGTTCATTGGGGCTGGGGCTGCCACAGTCAGGGTGGCACTGGGGCTGGGATTGGGGCTGTATTTTGGAGCCTCATCCCCAGGAACACTTCCATGCAGCAGCAGCTCTTCTCCTAAGACACCCTGGATCTTGCCCTCTCGAGCCCATGGGGCTCTTTCTCAGCCTCTTCACCTCCCATAGTTCTTTTTCCTGCCACGTCTGCCCGGTACCTTCCTTCCCCTATAGCTTCCCAGGTGACCTGAGGAAAGTGGTTGGCCGAGGGTTTGACAGAGGAAGATAAAGAAATTTTTCCCCACAGTGCACACTGTACCCCAGACACATATTATTGATTTCCATAGACAGAATGGCCATTTGACAAGGATTGTGCAAACTGTAAAACATCTCTCTTTATGGGAAAGTAAGAAATTTGGTTTTATGGCCATGATAACCAGAAGCAATTGTTAAGAATTCTATGAGGCTAGCTGGTAATCAAATATGATTTGTTCCTGTGTTTTGGGTCTTTTTTTTTTTTTTGGTCTAATATACATTGTTGAATTTTGCCACATATACATGGTTTCACCTTGCCTTGGTTTCTTCAAGGCCTAGACCGGAGTCTGACCTGTGGTATCCCATACAATATACACTTCCACCCATTGAGTTGTTCTCAAAGAGATCATTTCAAAAACATTTGTGTTCTTTAAAGGATCAATAACAAAACTGCAATTAATAACACTCAGTGTTTAAAAGGGAGACGTCTCCTTTTACAAATGAATTTTTAAATCCACAATCCATGATATTGTCTCCTGCTCTTTCAAAGATGAAAGCCAGAGCAGCAGGCCGTGTCCAGAGTTCACGGAGCATTTATATCATTTGAATTGCAGGGGACAAATTCCCTTTCAATGGGAGGAGCCTTTGAAGCCTGGGTTGTGAGGACCTACAGGTGAACTGCTTGTGTGATCAGCAGTAAACGCCTATGCACAAAGCTCTACGCTAACACAGCCACTTCATCTTTCACCGGATGACTCTGTTTTCATATAAAGGCATGGACCCCAGGGTTCCTTCCAGTCTGGACACTCTCCCAATCTCCTCCCCTAGTATTCTCTCAAAACTTTTCGCAGTTTTCAGGGACAAGTCCTTTGAAAATTATGACCCTTATCCAGTCCATTTTGTTCACAAAGTCTGTCCTGACAGAATTAGTTCCATCTTGTGACAAAGTTTTCTTCCTTTCATTGGTTACAAAACTGTTTGGCTGCAAGCTAAAAAAAATTTTTTTAATCCTCAAATAGGGGCTGGCATTGCAGCATAGCTGATAAAGCCTTTGCCTGCAGTGCTGCATCCCATATGGGCGCCAAGTCAAGTCCCAGCTGCTCCACTTTTGATCCAGCTCTCTGCTATGGCCTGGGAAAGCAGTACAAGATGGTCCAAGTTCTTGGGCTCTTGCACCCGCGTGGGAGACCCAGAAGAAGCTCCTGGCTCCTAGCTTCAGATCAGCACAGTTCTGGCAGTTGTGGCTATCTGGGGAGTGAACCAGCAGATGGAAGACCTCTCTTTCTGTCTCTGCCTCTACCTCTTTGCAACTCTGCCTTTCAAATAAATCTTTTTAAAAAAATTTTTTTAAACTGGGTTAACTGGCCATCTCAGGCTGTGGGGGCATCAGATGTAGCGCTGTTGTTAGGCATCTCTGATCCCCAGAGAAAAGGGGAGTTTTGTTAGCACTTAAGAAAGGAATACGGATAATGTCCAGGCCACTAGTAGTGCCTGCCACAGTGGAGCCAAGAGAGAGTTAGTTGTCTCTTAGTGAAAAATCACGCGCATCAAGAACACTAAAACCTCTTCTCTTCAGATGTGTCTACTTTGAACAGGATCCTAAGCAGCGTTAGCCACAGCATCAAAGCAGGAATTCTAACTGCTGGAACCAGTGAGCTTCCAGTATCCGCTAACTTTGGATTACATCACCTTTCTCAGAGTCACAAATGTATCTCCGGGAACATTTAACGCAGATTTAAATAGTTCTTTTTCATCATAAGAATTCATTCCTAAACCGCTGGCTTTAATGGCATGATCCTCTGAGTAGAGCATTGCTTCCTGTTTTCCATTTTTAAAGGACAGCTCTGCTGGCCTAAAGACAATGCTGAGCCCTGACGACACTTACAGGAAGGCAGCGAACATCAAAACTCACACCTGTTTCTTGTTTCTCTCCTTAGTTTATTAAGTCATTAAGGAAAACAATGTGTCTACAGTGCTCACTGTTGTCTCCCAGGGTCTGAATACAGAAGATAATCAATGAATAGTTTATGTATGAATTTGCATGCTTAAAATAAAAACTGTAACTTTTTCCAAAAAATACAATTATTGGAACTCAAAATAAATTTAAAATATAAACATAAACTACAAAACATAATCAGTCATCTTAATCTCAAGGGGCATTAGATAAAATTCAATAATAATTTCCAATTAGCAATACTGATACAATCTTAACAAATGAAATAAAATTAAACTTTAAAATATAATAAAAAATATCTATCTCAAATCAACAATGTCATGCTTTTAAAACCCTAACAGCAGTCTCATGAAAACCAGAATCAGAATAACAACAAAAAAGAACAACTTTTCTTGCCGTTATTATTAAACTTCTTTTCTGAAAATGAAGCTAATAAAGTTAGATGAGAAAATAATTATAAGCATGATTATTGGAAAGTATTAGACAGAAGTATTGGCAGATTATCTGAACATTTTCTGGAAAATCCAGGCAGATCAATTGAAAAACAATTAGAAATAAAAGTTTAGTAAATTGACCAGATGCAACATAAATGTTGAAAATATGCCAAGGATAATCAGTTAGAAAATGTTTATGATATAATGTGATTGAAAAATACAGACTTTAATCTCCATATATACACAACCACAATTACTTTAGTACTGAAATATAAATGGAAATAGATTTGTAGAGATATCTCTACAAATGTTGGGCAAACAACATCAGATTAAGAAGTCGTGATTGCCATTCACCGATGAGTATTGTGTCATGCAGCCCAGGTAAAAATTTCATTGCAAGAACTTGATCCCAATCACAGGAGCACACCCAGATACAACTGAATTCTTCAACCAGGGACCCATAATTGAAGTCACTTTTTTCTTCTGGCCAAAGAACCTTCATAAACATGTAGATCTCTCTTAGTCAATGCTCAAGGAGCCCCACTTTCCATTATTTTTTTTTAAGATTTATTTTTATTTATTTGAAAGAGCTACACAGAGAAAGAAGGAGAGGCAGAGAGAGAGAGAGAGAAAGAGATGTTCCATCCACTAGTTCACTCCCCAATTGGCTGCAACAGCCGGAGCTGCATCGATCCGAAGCCAAGAGCCAGGAGCTTCCTTCAGGTTTTCCCACGTAGGTGCAAGGGCCTAATAACTTGCGCAATCCTGCACTGCTTTCCCAGGCCATAGAGTGAGCTGTATCAGAAGTGGAGCAGCCAGGTCTCAAACCGGCATCCATATGGGATGCCAGCACTGCAGGCGGCAGTTTTACCTGCTATGCCACAGTGCTGCCCCCCCCATATTCTATTTTAATTGCAATTCCTCTACAAAAGAATCATCTACTTTTTCAAACTGTCTTTCAAATGTGCATTTTGTAAGTGGTACACAGCCTTTATTTCAAGGGAAATAAACCCACCCTCCAAATTTGGTTTAAATCAATCTGGACCAAATATTACAAAGTTAATTCTGCTTTTGTCAGTATATCAAAGCTCGAGATGAAATACTTTAAAACTTTTATAATGGGATTGAGATTTCTTTTTTTAATTTTTATGTTTTCATTCTATTTCCAAGTTTTCCACAATGAACAGGGTTTACTTTTACAATTTTTAAAGCTTTTTGATCCATCTCTTTCTCTCACCATCCATTTTCTCTCTCCCAACAATCTGTCAGGACATAGCTCAGATTTCAGATCTTGAACCTAGATCACACATCCTCCCAGCACTTCTCTCTGTGGCCCCCACCGTGGCCCCATGCACTGCCACTCTCCCTTTCCCCAGGCAGCTGCAGCAGACTGCAGATCACTCTCCCTAGTCCCTCACCTTCTACAATTAGTTCAGTCCAATAGAGGTCAAAAGACAATGCTTGCTGAAGCTGAGAGGAATACGTCATATGAACAAACTATAGGGAGAGAAGGAGTTCTGAGCCCAGTCACCAGGCGGGTCATGACACTCACAAGAAAAAATAATAATATATATAAAGAGTTAATACATGTGTGTAAAAACTAACACCAGCTGGCCGGCGCCATGGCTCACTAGGCTAATCCTCCGCCTGCGGTGCCAGCACCCCGGGTTCTAGTCCCGGTTGCTCTTCTTCCAGTCCAGCTCTCTACTGTGGCCTGGGAAGGCAGTGGACGATGGCCCAAGTCCTTGGGCCCTGCACCCACATGGGAGACCAGGGGTAGGTGCCTGGCTCCTGGCTTCAGATGGGTGCAGCGCTGGCCGCAGCAGCCATTTTGGGGGTGAACCAATGGAAGGAAGGCCTTTCTCTCTGTCTCTCTCTCACTAACTCTGCCTGTCCAAAAAAAAGAGCTTATACCAGCTGACAATTTATGGGGGTGCAATTAGACAATCTTTACATTTGTGTGGAAATTATAAATTATCCAATAAAAGAGCTGGTAAATTGAAGGCAGAAGGCAATTTCAACTTAAATCTGAGATTTTCTTGAACTTTGAATTTTATAACTATATTTTTGTATTTAATTATAAGTTGTAACTAAGTTTATTTAAATATATACATGTCAAAAAACCCAAGTGATAAAAATAAAAGAAAAAATCCAAGTATTATGTGATAATACAACAGGAGATACAAGTTATGATTTTGTCAAAAATAGATCATCTTCATAATCATCAATAAGAAATGTAATAGCTCCCTTTGGAAAATTAACCAAGAATGTGAATGGCCAATTCATAAAAGGAAGAAAAGACATTGCCAATAAAAATGAAAAAAATGTTCAACTTTATTTGTTGTCAATAACTTCAAAAGAAAAGAAAAATTAGCAAATATGAAAAAAGATGACTTTTATTATTGGTAAGGGTACCACCATGAGCCACATAATTATGTTTTGCTGATGGAGAAATGAACTAGAACCGTCATCATTACCGCTCTTAAAACAAACAAAAATATGTGTATCCTTTCTGAGAACCGTGTGTGTCCAACACACAAGGACGGATTTATTGTGGTGTTACTTAGAGTGAAAGCCTGGCAACAACCCACTAACCTGTCAATGAGAATATTTAAAACAGTCAATGTCTGTTTAAAGATACTGGAACATTATTGTGGCTATTGATTTTTCAAATAGCTCACAAAATAACAAATTTAGTTGAGATGCCAATTTTATGCATCTCTATGAAGATAGAAGTTGTGAATAGAAATAAAACATTGGCTGGCGCCGCAGCTCAGTAGGCTAATCCTCCGCCTTGCGGCGCCGGCACACCGGGTTCTAGTCCCGGTCGGGGCACCGGATTCTGTCCCAGTTGCCCCTCTTCCAGGCCAGCTCTCTGCTGTGGCCCGGGAGTGCAGTGGAGGATGGCCCAAGTGCTTGGGCCCTGCACCCCATGGGAGACCGGAGAAGCACCTGGCTCCTGGCTTCGGATCAGCGCGGTGCACCGGCTGCAGTGCGCCAGCCGCGGCAGCCATTGGAGGGTGAACCAACGGCAAAAGGAAGACCTTTCTCTCTGTCTCTCTCTCTCACTGTCCACTCTGCCTGTCAAAAAAGAAATAAATAAAAAGAAATAAATAAAACATTAACAATGTCTGTAAGATGACATTATGGGCAAATAGAGTATTTTCCTATTTTTTTCTGTTTTTCTACTGTTTCATAAAACTAATACATGTTTACGATAATCTGTAAAAAAAAAATCATGGGGCCCAGTGCTGTGGCACAGTAGGCTAAGCCTTTGCCTGTGGTGCCAACATCCTACATGGGCACAAGTTCATGTCCCTGCTCTCCTCTTCTGATCCGGATCTCTGCTCATGGCCTGGGAAAGCAGTGGAAGATGGCCCCAGTGCTTCCTGACACCTACAAGGGAGACCTGGATGCTGGCTTCAGATCGGCCTAGCTCTGGCGACTGCCACCATTTTGGAGTGAACCAGCAGATGGAAGACCTCTCTCTCTGTATCTCCCTCTCTCTGTCTGTAAGTTTGCATCTCAAGTAAATAAATACATCTTTAGAAAAAAAAAGCATCATGAACACACATATAGACATGCATGTTGTGTTCCCTAAAAATAAAAAGGATTATTTGGAATGGGCTCATGGAGAAGCAAATCATGTCAAGCAGTTTAAAGAAGGAAAAATAACTTCGTTAAACTTTCTCCCTATGCCTAGCCCATGTTGTTTTAAAATAAATTTTTCCTTAATTATTGTAGTTACATAAAGCCATCCTGGGGCTGTCTATGAATATTCTGTGTGCAGTGCCTGGCACACAGTGGGTCCTCAATAATACTTGTTGGAGGCACAGGTAAACGCTACAGCACAAATGAGGACAAGGGCCTCCTAACCCTGCAGTGATAATTTCCTTGACACAATTTTGGATCCATCTAAATAGACCATTGGTCCTGCTGTTTAACTACTTTTAGAAATATCTTAATATTAACTACTCTGAAAACAAAAATCATTAATTTTGACAAATGAGCTCTACAATTGAATTGGTTTAGCACCTGCAATCCCATACAGCAAGTTAACTTGCTGAGCCACTTGAGGGCACATATCACAATTAATTTTCCCCTGTGAGTTCACCACGACAGTTGTGGCTTAAGTCGCGATGATTCACAAGTGTGCTATTGAAATTTTCCACAACCGCTGACCCAGGGGACCATAACAGCTGTGGTGAAAATCTTTCAAGATGAAATTACCTGGCCCTGCTCTGTAATATAGGGAATTCAAGAGTTAACTGATAGATCATTTGTCTGTATCAGTGTTGTGGCCTCGATCACAGATTCTGAGGCCCATGTTGGTAAGACCCTGGGGGCCTGGCAGAAGCAGCTCTGGATGCTACCTAGCGAAACATAGGAATCTGGTGGCAAGAAAAATGTCACAGAACGTTCTCTGATGAGAAGATATATTCACTTTCTAACCATCTGTGACCCAGCTCCTGTTGTGCAGATCTTACAATCACACATCTAGATGTGATTTTCTCTACTTTCCTACACCTGAACTTAACCCAGAGCAACAGGAGGAGAACTATAGCCACTTGTGGCCTCTGGTGACCCTTGACTTCCTGGGTCCCGGCCCGACAAGGGCTGATGGGGTGCCCCTTAAGACCCTGTGGGCAGGAGGCTGTGGGGCTTCTGAGACTAGGTCCCTCCGGTCCTGAAGCATGCAGCAGCTTTAACTTTGTCCCTCCTGGCTCCCTTGCTCCATGAGAAGCCAAATGCCATGTTGTGAGGACCCTCAAGTAGCCCATGATGGTGGGTGGGAGGAGGTCCATATTGGAGAAACTGAGACCATGATGGGGCCAACCACCCAGCCCCAGTCACGCCAGCATCCTGGACACATCCTCGTGAGAATCCACGATGCAGCAAGTCACTCAGCCACTGCTCAATTCCTGACCCTCAGAAGCTGTCAGACAACAAATGCTTTGTTTTCAATGGCTAACTCTTGAAATAATTCGCTGAATAATAAAAAAATAACTAATGCATTCTTTTGAAGAAATCACATTCAAATCAGGGATTAATCTATCATTTCAGGATTTAAAGTCAATGACTACAGGAATCTCTACTTTCTTCTCTCTAGAGGTGAGAATGGGATCTTTATTTAACCTCCTGAAATTAGAGAAAGGATCTCCTAGCCCTTAATTTCTACATCAGTTAGGATGATTTGGGCTAAAATAATGGAGTAAGATGGTGTCAAAATTATTCAAACAATATGCATTTTTATCTCCTAACACTTAGTTGGGAGATAGGTACTTCCCAAGTCAGATAATCCAGCGGTCCCACAACCTCAGGGCTTTTGCTGCTTCTGTTTCCAGGGTTTTGCCTTTGTGCTCTCCCTTTCCTGATGAATCAACGCTCATACTTTTAAAATATTTTCTTCTTAGGTTGTTGGTAATTTTCTTATCAATTTCTAGGAGCTCTTTACATATTAGGAAGTTAATTCAGGCTTGTGATAAAAGTTGCAATATTCCCTAGTTTATCATTTCACTTTACTTTTTTCAGATTTATTTTATTGATTTGAAAGACAGAAAGAGGGAGAGAAAAAAAGAGAATGATCTTCCACGCACTCGTTCACTCTCCAAACATCTGCAATAACCAGGGCTGGGCTGGGTTGAAGCCGGGAGTCTGGAACTCCATCTGGGTCTCCCACGTGGCCAGCAGGGGCCCAGCAATTTGGCCGTCTTCCACTGCTTGCCCAGGCGCATTAGCAGAGAGCTGGATTGGAACCAGAGGAGCTGGGATTCCACTCAGCACTTCAATATGGGATGCCTGCATTGGAGGCAGTGGCTTAACCCCCTGCACCGCCACACTGGTCCATTATATATATATTTTTGACCATGCATATTTTTAATAATATGCTTAAGTTTATCAATTTTTTTCTTTTATGATTTCCTGACTTTGAGACACATTTAAAGTATCTTCTCCCAGGTCAAAGTTACCAAGTGATTGTCTGTCTCCTGGTTTCTTCCAGTGTGTTTCTGCTTTCATTTTCCATGGCTGCTTGCATACTATAATGGTGTAACTCATTAGCTGCGCCAGAGACCACACAGCTGTAAGACCTTCCAAATTAACTATCTGACTCTCCACAGAAAAAGCTTTCCAATCCCTGTGTTAGGGTGCACAGAGCACTTTAACCTCCACCAGCTCAACAGGAGGTAGTCATGCCCATTTTACCTGCAAAGAATACGATGCCCAAGAACACTGAGTGGACAGTAAGGGACAGAGCCAGGATCCAATCCAAGTCCATCCCGTCACTTGGATTCCACAAATGCTTCTCCAGTCGTGTACAGCATCCTTCACTGTTTTCAAGGTCCTGTCCCCTACCTTATTTAATCTCTTGATATTTCCAATAATCTGATGAAAAAATTATGAGTCCCATTTTACAGATGCAAAAACTGAGTTACACAGAAGGTCATTAAATGCCAAAGTGCTCCCAGCTTTCAAGTCTTAGAGCTGACATCCTAAGCTAAGTCTCTAGCAAAAAAACAAAACAAACAAACAAAAAAAACAAACAAAAAAAAACAAAAACAAAACAAACAAACGCTCGCGCGCGCTCTCTCTCTCTCTGTGAAACACAACATTGTCAGTACCTTGAAGCCAGTCCCAGCTACCTTTATTTTAATGCTGACAATTTGTAAACAAACTAAAATAAAACTAAGCCAGGAGTCACAGGAAGCCTGAAACCTGGATCTTTCACACAGTTGAGTTAAATACACACCCACTCTTCAAAGCCAATAAGAACCTTCGGAAGGAAACTAAAACAAGGGCACTCAGCTGGGGGCCACCACAACCACAGTTGGCAACCCCTCCCCAGATCCATCTGATGGCCAAATTAAGAAAGAGGGCCTCACCGTCACTGGCTAAATTCACTTTCTCAAGGCAATGTTTGCCTTTTGCAAGAACCAGGAGGGTTCATGGTGAGACCAGAAAGAGGGATGTGAAGCACATTTTTAAAGCTATCTGTTTAAATAGACTACATCCATAATATCAAGGCAATTCCTTCTATTCCCCCACGGACATCTGTTTCCACCCCACTCACCCACCAGCTCAATAAAGTCCCATCTTCCTGCTATTAATAAGGCAGTTCACCTCAGGTACTTCTTTAATTTCCTGTATTTTTCCAACAGAAAGTTAATTTACTTTATCCCTTATCCCAAGAATGATAACAGGGTTTCTATAAAAGTGAACATTCATGATCAAAGAGAAGCTTGTATCATAAACAAATTATTACAACTGGGTTTCCTTTGAAATTTCTTAACTTAATTAAGCTCAAACACTTTTGGCAAAGGTTTAAAAACTCGAGAGCCAGGGAAGAGCTGCTCCAGTTTGGCTGGATTTTTTTTTTAAATGTCAGAGTAGGGAGGGGGGGGTTTACATAGTGATGGCCTAGAAGGTTACACAGATATTGCTTTTCAGTTGCTACCTTTTTAGACAAAAGATATTAAGCAGAATTGGATTTGTTGGGGGATGATGGAATTGTTTCATAGTTTGATTACAGTGGTAGCTACAGGACTGGGTGCATTTGTCAAAACACACAGAACTGTACACTCAAAGAACTGAATTGTACTGTGTGTAAATTATGCCTCTATAAACCTGACATTCAAAAAATTGGATTCTGACTATTCCGCTGAGTTAAAATATTTTTGTGATCCTTTTTGTAGGACCGGCATTGTGGCATGGGGGTTAGGCCTCCACTTGCGAGGCTGCATCCCACATTGCAAAGCTGGTTCGACTCCTGGCTCCTCCACTTCTGCCCCAGGTTCCTCCGAGTGCAGCAGGGAAAGCAGCAGCAGATGGCCCAAGTGCTTAAGCCCCTGACAGCCACATGAGAGCCCCAGATGGAGCTCCAGGCTCCTGGCTCTGGCTTGGCCCAGCCACGTTGTGCCATCTGGAGAGTAAACCTCTCTCCCCTCCCCCCGATCTCTTCCTCTGTTGCTCTGCTTTCAAATAAATAATCTTTATTCATAAAGATACTTTCTGTAGTACCACCTGCAGTGGCCAAAACAAGGAAAAAAACCTAGAAACTACATAAATATTTACCAGTAGGGAATTTTATTCGTTTTTAAAAATTATTTAAATCTGCAAATATTTACTTGCAATGTAAAGTATTGTTGGGGGGGTGATGAAGCTGCAGAATAATGTGTTGGTAAAAGTGATAATACAAATGCCTGAAGTAGACTTATAATCTCATTTATTAAATAAATGGGGAGGATCTTGCTAAGATTAAAAGTAGTTAACACTGATTGACCACTGCCATGTGTCAAGAATTCTAAGCAGTTTTTTAAACTTTTATTTAATAAATATAAATTTCAAAAGTACAATTTTTGGATTATAGTGGTTCCCCCCCCATAACCACCCTTCCACCCACAGACCATCCCATCTCCTACTCCCTCTTCCATCGCATTCTTTATTAAGATGCATTTTTAATTATCTTTATATACAGAAGATCAACTTAGTATATACTAAGTAAAGATTTCAACAGACTGCACCCACACAGATACACAAAGTATTAAGTATTGTTTGAATACTAGTTTTACCGTTAAGGAATTCTAAGTACTGTACAAATTTTAATCCCATTTAATTATCATAAAAACCATATGGAGTAGATATTATAGATCTACTACCTCTCATTTTGTTTTTATTCTAATCTTCTAGGTGCTAAATAAACATACATTTTAGAAACCAATGTGGTGTTGTACTAGTTGTCTACTATTGTGTAACAAATGCCCAGTGAGTAACTTAAAACAGCAAAAATGTATTACATGACACAGTCTTCAATGTCAGAAATATGGGCGTGGCTGGGGAGGCCTCCCCGCTGGGCGCCTGGACCTTGGTTACCAGGAGGACGCTGGCCAGGGCTGCAGCCCATCTGAACGCTTGAGTGGGGTAGGGGATCCTGCTTCCAATCCCAGCCACATGGCTGTGCCTCACCCAAGTCCCTCACCATTTGGATGTCTCCACAGACGCTCTAACAACATGGTAGCCAGCTTCCCCAGAGCAAGCAAGAGAGAACGAGAGAGCAGCCCAGACTCCAGTGACATCCCATACGATCTAATCTTGGGAACAGCATTCTGTCATTACTGCCATATTCTGCCAAAATTCACAAAGACTGCACAAGAGCACGAGGGCCAGCATGAGGTCATCTGGGACCACCCTGGAGGCCACCTACCGCAGCAGCACAGTCCACGGATTTCCTAATGTGCGCAGTGAGGCCAACACCTTTAGAGTCACAAACACTGATATTTCTGTATCAAAACATTCAAATCCCTGTGCTACAGGGATGCAATAAACAATGACTACAAATAGCCTCATGTCAGTTAAGTTTCAGTCTTGCTCCCAAATGAGTTATGAAAAAAACTTTGGTTTTTGGGACCTTTTGTATTACAAAAGTATGAAAAGCAAATCAGAAACCTGTACTATTACACACATATACAATGATGCCAAGGAGTAGGGAGGCTCCGCGTGTACACATTTGCCTGTGTACCTGTGGATGAGAACAGACACAGTACAGACCCATGGATGCCTCTCTCTGTGCATGAAATTCTCAGAACTCTAGAAATGTGCAGAAGGGATTGCATACAGGTCTCCATGACTTATTACAAAACCTCAGGGTAATTTTTAGATTAAGAAAATTAATTTCTAAAAGAAAAAAATATATTTCTCCCATAAGGCAACGGGCTCACAGTTATGTTGCAAAAGCCAATGGTATTATGCAGAATCATTTTGGTTTGTAAGGTGATTGACTCTTAGCCCCTTGTGACATCACAAAATGGAAGAACCAGTGAAAAGAGCAAAAAGAAGATAAGTGAGACATAAAAGCGTAACAAGTTTAGTGTATGTGCTCAGCTTATACGTGGTCAGGAGCTGTCAGGGGACAGAAACGAGGCTGCAGTCTGAGAAAATACCAGGTCTGGGGCTGGAGCTGTGGCGCAGCAGGTAAAGCTGCTGACTGCAGTGCCACATCCCATATGGGCACTGGTTCAAGTCCTGGCTGCTCCACTTATGATCCAGCTCTCTGCTATGGCCTGGGAAAGCAGTAGAAGATGGCCCAAGTGCTTAGGCCCCTGCACCCGTGTGGGAAACCTGAAGAAGCTCTGGCTTCAGACTGGCCCAGCTCCAGCCATAGCGGCCATTTAGGGAGTGCACCAGTGGATGGAAGACCTTTCTCTGTGTCTCTCCCTTTCTCTGTTACCCAACCTCTCAAATAAACAAAAAGGAAAGAAGTGGGGAGGGAGGGGCGGAGGGAATGAGGGAAGGAGAAAACACCAGGGCTGTAACTGGATGTGTGGGGAAGACCTCAGGTCTGATGTAGTTTTGTGTGGGTTGGTGAAAAACTGCAGCCTGTGGAGAGGGGCCATTCTTGCCTAGAATGCAAATGGCACCCAGACTGAAACTTCCCTCTGCCATTTAAGCTGCTCTCACCCTTCTGACTTGCCCTAATTCTCAATCAGAATTTTTTTTAACATTTATTGTATTTGAAAGACTTACAGAGAGACAGAGAAACAAAGAGCGGGAGGGAGGGAGGCAGAGAATCTTCCATCTACTGTTTCACTCCCCAGATGGCCATAATGGTCAAGGCTGGGCCAGGCCTTAGCCGGGAACCAAGAGCTTCTTCTGGGTCTTCCAGTTATGTGGCAGGGGCCATCCCCTGCTGCTTTCCCCCACCATTCTCAGGGAGGTGGATCAGAAGTGGAGCAGCCGGGAATGAACCAGTGCCCATACAAGATGCTGGTGTTGCAGGTGGCAGTTTAACCCACTACACCACAGCAATGACCCCTCAATCAGAATTTTGAACGTGTAGGGAGGGGGTCGGTCCTTTCTTTCAGCTTTCACTTGTTTATGATCTATTTGAACAATAAAAACTGATTTTAATAACTGTAAGCTATGTTACATAGACTGACCAAACTTTTGATTCTGTATGTCCTTAGCAAAATAAGCATTTTATCTTTATTACTAAAGAAAAGTGCTTCTCTGGCCTCACAATTAGCCCTTAAGGCATTTGGATCTGGCCAAAAAGCCCATGAGAGTTTTGCAGGCATGTAAAGCTAAGACACTCAGGCAAAAAAATGACCTAAATGAAAGATCTGTGAGTGAGATCCCAGTGGAAAGAACAGGCCATCAAAGAAGGAGGTACCTTTCTCTGAAGTGAGGAGAGAACTTCCACTTTGACTATGGCCTGTCTAAATAAGATCGGAGTTTGTGAACTCAAGAGGCTTCCGTAGCCTTGGCGGCTCATGACAAGAGCCTCAGGCGATTACTGACGTCATAAAGAAGAGTGTCAATTGTTAAATCAACAACAGGAGTCACTGTGCACCTGCTGCCCATGTAGGATCTCTGCCCTTAATGTGTTTAAGAGAATTAATGGTAAAAAAGGTCTTCAAACAGTACTTTAAATGGTAAAACTAGTCTTCAAACAGTATTTTATATTTTGTGTGTCTGTGTGGGTGCAAACTGTTGAAATCTTTACTTAGTATATACTAAGTTGATATTCTGTATATAATGATAATTATAAATAAATCTTAATGAAGAATGAAATGGGAGAGAGAGTAGGAGATGGGATGGTTTACAGGTGGGAGGGTGGTTATGGGTGGAAAAACCACTATAATCCAAAAGTTGTACTTTCGAAATTTTTATTTATTAAATAAAAGTTTTCTTGAAAAAAGTGCTTAGAGCAGCCAGCTGAGAGATTCGAACAATCTCTTTCAGGGACACTAACAAGCCACATGCCATTGGCTTTTGCTGTAATACTGTACTGTACTGTGGCACTTCAATTCCAAATATGTTTGTGTCAGAATCTGAAACGGCTTAAGACTAGGGCATAGCAGACATCTTTTTTCAAAGCAAGAGTTAGGAGCCAGGCTAGAAAAAGGAATCCACAGTAGTGCCAAAAAAATAAACACCGCCTTGTCGTGCCGCCGACTGCCACCAGGTGGCGATGCCTCTCAACAGCGAGTGCCCATTTTCAATAAGGAAAGCGGACTTTTTCCGACCTACGTGATAACGGCGGTTGTCGACCCCAAAGAACTCATTAGCTCTAGAGGAATGCATTTCCCAGTGGGTTTGCTTTATCAGTGTATTGTTAAGGCCCTGCCAGGAATAATGGGTATAACAAGAGGCAACGATTTTCTGAAATGGTACCACATGGTGGTAGGAGGCTTGCACACCAGAGCCAGACTTGCTGCTGAATGGCTGCGTTGAAGGGGGAAATCCCTGGTCCTCTCTGTATCTTAGCTCTGTCAACTATGAAGCAGACAGAATAGCAGTACTCGTTCTGAAGGCAGAGCCTGGCACCTGGAAGCCCTTATGTAAGAGGGAGCTGTCATCTCTCTGAGCACCCTGTGAGCGAATCCTTGGTTACTGCACTGCCGGCCACATTTCATTGAGTCCTGACAACAACCCTGGGGAACAGGGATCGGTGTTTGATCCATTTAACAGATGAAGAGACAGATGCCAGAACAGTGAAATGATTTTCCCAAGGTCTGAGTTTCAGGAGAGCTGTTAGGAGTTGACATCCCCCTAACTCTAAATCCATGTTCTTAAGCATAATTCTCTTTCCTCTCATTCACACAGTTTTATGTTCCCTAAATTAAAAGCTTGTCTTAACATTTATCTCTAAAACCTGCAGAAGGTATCTATAACCTAATCTTTAAAAATTCCTGAGATATGGTTTTGAGGTGAACTTAAGAATCTCTTGTTGGCTGGCGCCGTGGCTCAACAGGCTAATCCTCCGCCTTACGGCGCCGGCACACCAGGTTCTAGTCCCGGTCGGGGCGCCGGATTCTGTCCCGGTTGCCCCTCTTCCAGGCCAGCTCTCTGCTGTGGCCCGGGAGTGCAGTGGAGGATGGCCCAGGTGCTTGGGCCCTGCTCCCCATGGGAGACCAGGAAAAGCACCTGGCACCTGGCTCCTGCCATCAGACAAGCGCGGTGCGCTGGCCGCAGGGCGCCGGCCGCAGCGGCCATTGGAGGGTGAACCAACAGCAAAAGAAGACCTTTCTCTCTGTCTCTCTCTCTCACTGTCCACTCTGCCTGTCAAAAAAAAAAAAGAATCTCTTGTTAAAAAAAAAAGTCCAGATTACTTAAAAGTCAAGAACAGATGATTCCACAATCCTGCACAGGGATAAAAATAGAATTCCAAGTCCTCTATCCAAAAAAAACACACCACTGTCCAACTGCTGTTTTCCCCTCATGGGTCCTTGAAATGACCTTGGTTTAATTACCTGCATCTCAATGAGTAACTCTCCATAGAAAGTGAAGGTTAATTAATGAAGGATCGTTTCTTTCTATAAGCCCACCAGGCACTGGCTGACAGCAAGGCCCGAGCACACAGCGCTATCCTACATCTCATTAGAAGTGGTCGGGTTGATGTGCTTGCTTTGGGCCAGGAGGAAGAAAGAAAATAGTTTACTAATGATGACCATGCACAGTGTGTGGTCACCAAGTTTCCCAACTGGCTCCTCTAGCCTTGAAGGGCACCTGCCACTGAAGTCACAGAGGCCAAAGTGTTCGACTCCAGTAGAACTGCAGAGCCGGTTCCCATGAGGCTTGAGCCTGTGCGTGACAGCTGTACATAGTGTCCTAACTCCTGTTCTATTAGTTCTCCTAGCAGTCCTTGTTTTTACACTTTTTAACAACTGATTTGCTCTAGAACAGTTTCTTAATCTCAACATTCATGATATTGGACCTGCTGACTCTGCTACGGGGCTGCCCTGTGCACTGAAGGATGCTACACAACACCCTTGGCCTCCTTCCACTGAGTGGCCAGTGGCACCTTCCCCTCAGCTGTGACAACCAAATGTCTCCACACGTAGCATGTGTCCCCCAGGGGGCAAAATTGCTTCCATTGACTTAAAATTGAGTTTTTTGGAGCTTTTCATGTTGAAATAACTTTGGACACAAAGGAAAAAAGTTGCAAAAACAGTACTCCTGTATACTTTTCCATTTCCCAAAACCAGGAAATTAATGTCAGTACAATATGATTAAATAATGGGCAGATCCTACTTAAATATCACCAAGTGCCCACCCATGCCCTTTTCCTAGTCCAGAACTCAACCCAAGATCCAATCTAGGATAGCACAATGATTGCCATCGTCTCTTTAGCCTACTCCAATCTGCGAGAATTCCTGGGTCTTTGTTTTTTCATGACCCTGACATATTTGAAGAGCACTAACCAATTGTTCTGGAAAATATCCATAGGTTTAGGTTTTGTCTGGTATTTTCCTGTGATTTGATTGAAGTTATGCATTTTTGACAAGAATGCCAGAGTAGTTTTACGCCTTCTCAGTGCATCACACCTGGAGGATACGGAGCTCTGTTAACTGGTCATTGCAGGAAGGTAGCGTCTGTAGGACTCCTCCACTGCAAAGTTACTATTTTTCCCTTTGTGCTTAATAAGTGTCGTGCAGGGATATTCTGTTAGACTATGCAAATACCCTATTTCTCACCTTAATTCTGCCCACTAATTTTAGCATCCATTGATGATTTTTGCCTGCAGAAATTATTAATGCGGTGTTTGCCAAATGGTGATTTTCTATTTCTGTCATTCTACATTTATAATTGGAATTTCACTATAAGGAGTAACTTTTTTCTCCTCCATTTTAAAGTTATTTTTAAATGAACCTTTACCTCACTCTCTTGTATCAGTTTAAAAAAAGATTTGAAAGAAGAATTCTAGTGATAAGTAATAACTGTAAAGAATAATTCACTGAGGGGCTGGCGCTGTGGTGCAGCAGGTTAAAGCCCTGGCCTGAAGCGCCGGCATCCCATATGGGTGCCGGTTCTAGTCCTGGCTGCTCTTCTTCCAATCCAGCTCTCTGCTATGGCCTGGGAAAGAGGGTGGTTGGCCCAGGTCCTTGGGGCCCTGCACCCACACGGGAGACCCAGAGAAAGCTCCTGGCTTCTGGCTTCGGATTGGCACAGCTCCAGCCATTGTGGCCATCTGGGGAGTGAACCATCAGATGGAAGACCTTTCTCTGTTTCTATCTCTCCCTGTAACTATGTCTTTCAAATAAATAAAAAACAAATTAATTAAATAAATAAATAAAAGATAAAAATAATTCACTGAAAAAACAGAAGTTTCTAACTAGATACTAAGGTCTTTGGAGCTTTCAGCCTTATGTCTGTTTCCTCTTTATTAAAAAGATTAACAAGCATTAGAAAGGCTTTCAAGCAGGTGATGGAATCAGCCTGACTTCCTCCTTGACAGACACTGGGAAGCACTGGACAATTGCAAAAGGAATCGCTGTCGTTCGCTGTTATCTGAATCTAAATATTTCCCAAGATCTTCTCACCTTTCTCCAGGGGCCACCTCTCCTGCACTTTCTAAAACACGAGCCAGCCTCTGTCATTCCCTAACAAGGTGATGAGGCCCACGGAAGCTGAATTACTGCTCAGCATGTATTGAGACAGACTGTGTGGCACAAGCAACAGCAACAACTCAAACAGGACTAGGAGAAAAGAAGGGGGAGTAGAAGGGGATCTGTTCCCAGGGAGGGAAAAGGGTAATACAGAGCAGAGCAGGGCAGGACAGAACTTGGAGAGCAAAAGTAACCGGATCTTCCCACTGCTTTCCCCTAAGCATCTGCTTAGTTGTTCTTTCCACGTTGCCCTCCCTCCCTCCTGTATCTTCACAGCTCTTGGCTTCTCCACACACACAGCAAGCTGTGGCAACCCCAGACAAACCAGGTTCGCAAACCAAACTACGCCGAGAACCTTGTGAGGTCTCCCTGGATCCCAATTTTAAACTTCTGAAGAGGAGGATCTGATTGGCCTGGCTCAAGTCAGGAGAACAATGGTCCAATCAGCGATGATAAAGGTGCAGCCTCACAGAATTCAAATATCAAGGACAGCATTGCCTGCATGGTCGCCTACCCAGCCAGAAGGGATAGAGAACTGGCTGCTCAACTGCCAGTGCAACTCCCTGGAAATAAATATTTCCCAGCATCACTCGTTAGTATCCCAGCCAACCACAATCAATCTACACTGCCTTTTCTGGACCTGACTCACTTTTTCTTCAAGTGTTAAGTTTGGAAACAGGATAATATGAAGATCACATTTCTTTTTCTCATTACAGTAAGATTAACTTATTAAAATGCATATTACTAAAACCAACAATGCATGTCCTTGTACCATAGACAAGCACCCATGTGGGGCATCCCTTCCTGCAGTAGGTCTACATACCATGTCTTTGCAGGGTCTGTTCTCTGTTTATTACGGCCCCTGCAGCCAAAACATTCTGTGTTCAAATTGTTCAAACAGTTTTCCATCCATCCCTGCTTTATTCTTCCTAAAATTAAATTTTTCTGCCTGGAAGAATTGCACATTGTTGAAAAAATGGCCTTTGATGTTTCTCCGAGCTCTTCACACCGACTCTTTGTTAAATAAACCCTGCTAGGTTTTCTGTGCTTTCCAGTACAATCGGCCCTTCACATCCACGGTTCTATGTGCTTCATCCACAGATTCAGCCAACTGAGGGGCATAAATAATTGGGAAAAGATTACCTAGGTAACAAACATGGAAAGACTTGCTTCCTTTGTCACTACTCCTGAAACAATATAGCAAAACAACTATTTACATAGCACTTCCACTGTATTAGGTATTAGAAGTCAGCAATCTAGAGATGACTAACGCGTCTGAGAGGGGCAGGCATTGGGCCTGGTGGTTGAGGAGCCTCCCACCATATCAAAGGGCTGGATTCACGTCCCAGCTCCAGCTTTGACTCCACATTCCTGCCAATCCAGGCTCTAGGAGGCAGCAGATGATGGCTCAAGCAGTAGCTGTCGAAGGCCATCTGGGGAATACTGTGGGCAGGAGCACTCGTACTCGCTCTCCCACGCTCTCCCCCTGCCTCTCAAATAAAAAATAAAATGTATAAAAGGATGTACATGGGTTATATGTGAATATAACCATTTCATACAAGAAACTTAAACTTGCAGTGACTTGGGTCACCTGCAGGGGGTTCTGGAACCAATCTTCCATGGACACCAAGGGGATTTTTGGTTGGCATTCTTAGTGGGGCTTAAGGGCAGATTTGTTTCATGTTTTTGGCTTCAATTTAGAGGTCAGTGTAGACAATTACCCAGTAAATACCTCAGAAATGCTCAACTTCTGGGGACACAAAATTGAGAAGACCCAGAACTTGCCCTCAGGTGCTCTAAGAATCTTGAGGAGGTGACAGAAACCTGAATAATCACAGGGAGCAAGATCAGTGCTCCACCAAATCCACCACCCCCACCGCACCATCTGCATCCCTGCATGGTGTGAGGGTAAAGGGAATTTAGTCCAATCTTGACCTGGTTGAAAGTGAAGGGATACTTAGTCCATTATGAAAGTCAGGGCAGGGCTGGCCGGCACTGTGGCGTAGCAGATAAAGCTGCCACCTGCAGTGCCGGCATCCCATATGGACACCGGTTTGAATCTCAGCTGCTCCACTTCCAATCCAGCTCTCTGCTATGTCCTGGGAAAGCAGAAGATGGCCCAAGTTCTTGGGCCCCTGCACCTGCATGGGAGACCCAGAAGAAGCTCCTGGCTTTGGATTGGCTCAGCTCCAACTGTTGCAGCCATTTAGGGATTGAACCAGTAGATGGAAGATCTCTCTCTCTTTGTCTCTTACTCTCTGTAACTGTCTTTCAGATATATAAAGATAAATCTTTGTTTAAAAACATAGTGTGAGGATCCCCAAAACACGTGTCCAGAAATATCAGTCCCTACCACGTTCCTAGGCATACCTAACAAGGCTGGGGAACACAACAGTTGCTGCTGTTTGAACACCATGAATTTGAGGCTCTCACGGTCTCAGTTGTGGATGCACCTTGTGGAGATCTGAGAGCTTGAATGGAGAGGCCAGGCTTTCCAAACCCTCAGACCCTCACTGGGCAACACAGATCTATACTTTGTCAGGACCCCAAGTGATCTGCATGAATATTAAAGTGAAGCCAGCACTGGCCTTCCTCATGCTTTGGTCAGTCCGGGATTGAGCCTGAGATTGTGCATGTTTTAACTCTGAGTGACAAGAAGGCCACGTGGAAAAGCTGAAGATGTCAATCATTCCTCCTGCTGCACCTTTCATTTGCAATGCAGGAGAACGCCTAAGAACCCATGCTCATGTCTGTCCTAAGGGAGCCATAATCCTGTGGGAAAACCAATACAAGCACTCAATGACAAGAAACAGGTCATGAATAAAACAACATACATGTATAACTTGTTTTTTTACATGTCCTAATTGAGCATCAACTACACACTATTCCAATGTGAAGGCTGGAGATGCAGACCTGAAGTAAACCATCAAAGGCCTTTGTCCTCCTGGTACGTTGAAGGAAGGGTGGAGAGAGGAAGATATAAACAAGCAAATGCACAGCAGAACTGACAATTACAGGGATCATGAGGAAAGAGAAAACAGCAAAAGAGGGTGTGCCAAGGGAGGGTGGCTTCATTAGGTGGGAAGGCCTTGGTGACAAGGTGACATTAGAGTACATACTTGAAGAAACAGAAAGAAGGAGACATGTAGCTAACTCAAGGGAAACCACTGGAGTCAGAGGAAACAGCAACAAAAGTCCTAAGGCTTGGCAGCACTGTGGCGCAGTAGGTGAAAGCCCCAACCTGCAGTGCTGGCATCCCATGTGGGCACTGGTTCAAGTCCCAGCTGCTCCTCTTCCGATCCAGCTCTCTGATGTGGCCTGGATAAGCAGCAGAAGATGGCCCAAGTCCGTGGGCACCTGCACCCATGTGGGAGACCC
Source organism: Sylvilagus floridanus (assembly GCA_949820135.1). NCBI lineage: Eukaryota > Metazoa > Chordata > Mammalia > Lagomorpha > Leporidae > Sylvilagus > Sylvilagus floridanus. Next base: position 121,272,023 of record OX463231.1, on the reverse strand, counting down.
AGAATCCTATCTTAAGATTGGCTCAGCTCTGGCCATTGCAATCATTTGGGGAGTGAACCACAGATGGAAGACCTCTCTCTCTCTCTGGCTCTACCTCTCTGTAACTCTATCTTTCAAATAAATAAAATAAATCTTTACAAAAAAAAAGTCCTCAGGCTAGAGCATGGCAAGAATGTCCAAAGCAAGCTAGGTACATGCTATACACCCGGGACAGTGAGCAAAGGAAAGAGCAGTGGAAGACAGCTCACGTGGACAGTTGGGGAGGCGGGAATGCCGACCATGTAGGACCTTCTAGGACACCGGATGACTTTGGCTTTTCCTTAGCATGACATGGGAGCCACTTGGGAGTTTTGGGCCAACGAGTGGGTTACATTTTTAAAGTCTTCCTTCAGATGCTCAGCAGAGAATAAATGCAAAGGAGTCAATGATGGAAACAGGAAGTCAGTTAGAGTGCCATAAATGAAACAAAGGAGCAAAGTGAGCAGGTGGTCTTCCAGTGGAATCAGTAAAGATAGTAAACAGTGACTGGATTCTGGATATATTTTGAAGGTATGCCAACAAGATTTCAGAATATTATATATGGGGTGTGAGGGAAGGCACAAAGTCAAGGCTAACTGCAAGGCCTATGGCTTGAACAGTGGAATGGGTTGTGTTTCCATACCAAGATGGGAAACAATTTCTGGAGCTGTTAGGTGAGAAGTTGGCAACTAGGGGTTCTGTTTTGGACATATTATATTTGAGGGATTTATGAGATATGTCCACATGCAGATTCAGAGATGGAAGTGGGAGAAATGAGGCCAAAGTTCAGGAAAAGGGTCCAGGCTGGATCCTGGGAGCTGTGTAGACTCTAAGTCTTAGGACAGTACCTGCATATAGTAGGAATTCGGTAACCAGTAACTGTAGGAACACCTTGGCTTAGATCAGCAGACGTATCTGCTTCCCATTGGAAAAGGTCCAGGCCGTCACACTCTATTAAAGGTGCCCTAGTAACATTGTCACAGGAGGAGAGCAGCATCTTTTTTTCTTATTCCAAATGATCTACAAAATAAGTTCGTGTGGTTTCACGTAGGTTGTTTTCCATCTCCAAGATAACATTAATAAACAAATGTGAAATCACACAAGTATGAGTATAAATTATTTACAGTGTACTTGAAGAGCTCAGAGGGCTTTGTAAGGTAAATAATTTATAAACTCATAGAAGGCATTTCTTTTTTCACTAATTAAAGGTGAAAATTTTACCACTAAATCATGAGAGGTTTGCAGCAGGATATGGAGTAGAGATCAATCCAGCTCAACAAGCATTTACGAAAATCGCCTATGTGCCAAGCGCTTGATTGGACACAAGAGACACAGGGATCTGCACGATGGAGTCTGCTCTGAAGTGGCTGCCCAGGCACTGTGGGAAGCGGCATCCTCGGGGTAAAGCACACACTGCTGCAGACAGCAGTTCTGCTCAGCGGAGGTGCACAGTAGCATGGTTTGCTCCGGCTCCCCTCATGGGTAGGCGTGACCCTGTTTGCGTTAGCCAATGTAACGTAACCAAAAGTTAGAAGTCTTACTTACAAATGGGAGCTTTAAAAGGGAGTGAGCGATTTTCTATGTCCACGTTGAAGTGCTGTCTCCTTCAGCTTAGGTCAGTGGGTGACTACGCAAGTGGAGAGCTCCCTGACACGGCCGAGGCGAGCTGCGGGATTTATAGCAGAGAAGAAATGAATTCTGGTGGGTTAGGCCACTGATATTTGGGGGCTGTTGGTTATTAGCCCACCCTGAGTGATATTTGATAACAAATAACTTGGTAAAAGATATGCCCTTTGTGAATTTCCACATTCTAGATGTTCTATCCCCTATTCTGTGAAAATATTGTTATCTATCTCTAATAAAAATATAATTTTTTTTGATAGGCAGAGTTAGAGAGAGAGAGAGACAGAAAGAAAGATCTTCCTTCCATTGGCTCACTCCCAAATGGCCGCTACAGCCGGCATGCTGTGCCAATCTGAAGCCAGGAGCCAGGTGCTTCTTCTTGGTTTCCCATGCTGGTGCAGGGCCCAAGCACTTGGGCCATCCTCCACTGCCCTCCCAGGCCACAGCAGAGAGCTGGACTGGAAGAGGAGCAACCGGGACAGAATCCAGTGCCCCAACTGGGACTAGAACCCAGGGTGCCAGCACCGCAGGAAGAGGATTAGCCTAGTGAGCTGCAGCACCGGCCATAAAAATGTAATTTCTGCCCTGAATGGGTTTCCCAAAGAAGTTTTCACATTCATTTATAGAAACAAAGACAGATGCTAAGGCCGGCACCGTGGCTCACTAGGCTAATCCTCCACCTTGCAGCACCGGCACACCAGGTTCTAGTCCCAGTCAGGGCACCGGATTCTATCCCAGTTGCTCCTCTTCCAGGCCAGCTCTCTGCTGTGGCCAGGGAGTGCAGTGAAGGATGGCCCAAGTGCTTGGGCCCTGCACCCACATGGGAGACCAGGAGAAGCACCTGGCTCCTGCCATCGGATCAGCACAGCGCGCCAGCAGCAGCGTGCCAGCCGCGGCGACCATTGGAGGGAGAACCAACGGCAAAAGGAAGACCTTTCTCTCTCTCTCTCACTGTCCACTCTACCTGTCAAAAAAAAAAAAAAAAAGACAGATGCTAAGCCATCATTCAAATGTTTTCTTCTACCTTTCAGTTTATCAAAAACTCCATTTTCTAGCTAAAGCCACTTTTTTCTATATCCAATTGCCCTTCTTTTTTTTAACTTTTATTTAATAAATATAAATTTCCAAAGTACAGCTTTTGGATTACAGTGGCCTCCCCCCCCCTTAACTTCCCTCCCACTCACAATCCTCCCATCTCCCACTCCCTCTCCCATTCCATTCACATCAACATTCATTTTCAATTCTCTTTATATACAGAAGATCAACTTAGTATATATTAAGTAAAGATTTTAACAGTTTGCACCCACAAAGACACACAAAGTATAAAGTACTGTTTGAGTACTAGTTATAGCCTTAATTCATATTGAACAACACATTAAGGACAGAGATCCTACATGTGGAGTAATTGCACAGTGACTCCTATTGTTGACTTAAGAAATTGGCACTCTTGTTTATGGCGTCAGTAATTACCCAAGGCTCTTATCATGAGTTGCCAAGGCTATGGAAACCTTTTGAGTTCACCAACTCCGATTTATTTAGACAAGATCATAGTCAAAGTGGAAGTTCTCTCCTCACTTCAGAGAAAGATACCCCCTTCTTTGATGGCCTGTTCTTTCCACTGTGATCTCACTCACAGAGATCTTGCATTTAGTTTAATTTTTTTTCCCCAGAGTGTCTTGGCTTTCCATGCCTAAAATAATCTCATGGGCTCTTCAGGCATACAACCCAGCCATCCTACTCCTTGGACTTTACCCAAAGGAAATTAAATTGGAAAATAAAAAAGCTGTCTGCACCTCAATGTTTATTGCAGCTCAAGTCACAATAGCAAAGACCTGGAACCAACCCAAATGCCCATCAACAGTAGACTGAATAAAGAAATTATGGGACATGTACTCTATAGAATACTATACAGCAGTAAAAATCAATGAAATCCAGTCATTTGCAACAAAATGGAGGAATCTGGAAAACATCACGCTGAGTGAAATAAGCCAGTCCCAAAGGAACAAATATCATATGTTCTCCCTGATCAGCGACAACTAACTGTGCACCTAAAAGGAAACCTGTAGGAGTGAAATGGACACTATGAGAAACAGTGACTTGATCAACCTTGTCCTGACTGTCGAGGAACAACTTATTACTTTATCCCTTTTAGTATTTTTTTGTTCTACTTAATACTATTGGTTGAACTCTTTAATTAACACACAATTATTCTTAGGTGTTTAACTGAAAAGTGATCCCTATTAAATACAAGAGTGGGAATAAGAGAGGGAGGAGATGTACAGTTCGGCACATGCTCAATCAGACTTATCCCTAATGGGAGAGTTAGAAACGTACCTGGGGATTCCAATTCAATCCCATCAAGGTGGCATGTACCAATGCCATCTCACTAGTCCAAGTGATCAGTTCCAGTTCACAACTGATCACCGTGATAGGTCTAAAAGTCAAAGGAATCACATAAACAAGACTAGTGTCTGCTAATACTATCTGATAGAATTAACAAGGAGAGAACAATCCAACATGGGAAGTGGGATACACAGCAGACTCATAGAATGGCAAATGTCCTAAATAGCACTCTGGCCTCAGAATCAGCCCTTAAGGCATTCGGATCCAATTGCTCTTCTATTTCTACCACCTGTAGGATTTCTTATTCACATCATGTTTGTTAGCAGAAGCAATTTGTGGTTGTTTTTGTCATCATTGTTAATTTCACAAGAGTTCCCAGGTACACAAGGAGAGTAGATAATTAAGTAAAATCTGAATTCTAGGTCATTAAGGGGTTCAATTCTACACCTTGACCTCATTTTAATCAATTGAAATTGGACTTTTGTAAAGCTCATCATTGAATATTTCTTAAGGGCATTCCAGAGAGCATCAAATTAGTGAGAATACATATTTTGTGTGTTTTGTTGCCTGCCATATTTCTCATACCTAGAAAATAACAAATAATAATAAACAGTGATGCTAAAAATACTAATAACAGTAAATGTCAAATAAGTGTTGAAATAAAGAAGGAGGAAGTAGAGGAAGAAAGAAGGCAGAAGAAGCAGAGGCAGAAGCAGAGGGAGAAGTAGTGGAAGGGAGGGGAGGAAGCAGAGGGGAATTGGAATGCCTCCCAGTGCACACACAGAGGTAAGCATAGAGCAAGGATGTTGAAGGTACCTAAAGGAAGAGTGGCACAGGTAGAAGCCTCTCTGGAGAACACAATAAAACAAAGGCCAAAAGATACTTTTCTGCATCTCTTCTGAGAAAGTTCCACCATCACTAAGTTCAAACCGCAAGAAGAATTTCTGTTCAGGTCAGCAGTGGCTCTCATGGCTTGGAAAACCTACTCTGGATCAAGGGCAAATGTTCCCGGTAACTGAGGTCCTCAATGCTTCCTTCAGAGCAACCAAGTGCTGCTTCAACACTTACAGTCTAAGGAACTGGAACAGGTCATAGCCAGGAGAAGTATGAGAGGGCACACTTTCAGCAGCATAGGGGCCCAGATGAGGTGGGGATTCGCAGAAGGCTTGAGCCTGCCTCCCATCACATAAAATCTATTCTCCTTCCTCAAAAATCACTGCAAATAAGCCAGAGTAAAACATCTTTGTTTTCACTAATTGATATTTTCTTCTTCTTAAGAAGACAAAAATCAACTTTTTACAATAACCATTTATATTGATCTGTAAGGCAACCTAAAATTATCATTTGTCTATGAAAAGCAGATCCAAGAGAAAATCCCACCACCACCAGGTTTTTCTCTGTAAGGATCTGTTGTACTGGATTTTGGAGCAGACTCTGATAGGCATCAACCCAAATCAAGGCAGTGATCACATCCCAAGAACCCTCCCACCCCAAGTCTAACATGGCAGCTGATATTGTTATATGCTGAGTTTCATTATAGGACTGTAGAAACCCACTCTTAGATTAGTTTTTGACAGCAAGGTTAAAAAACCAAAAACAGCAGGGGTGAAGTTCCTTAATCTTAGGAAGCCCAGGGCTGTGTCGTGGCAGGTTCCAGACTCCTATTACCTTGTACCCCTCCATGTACAACTGCCAATCTTGTGATTATGTCATGGTCCAAAATGGTTATGGAGCACACAGCTGTCACGTCCATATTCCAGCCATCAGGATGGAAGGGTGGCAAGAGGTCTAGAAGCACACACCACCTTTTTTTACATACATTTCCCACAAGTCATCATATCCTCTTCCAACTAATTAGACAAGAACTTAGATTCGTGGTCCCACTTGAGCGTGAAGGAATATGGGAACTCGTGCCTTACCTGGGACCAGCGTGTGCCACGTCACCACTGAAGCTCAATTATAGGGAACACCAGAAGAGCACTGGGAGATAATTGGCACTTCTACCAGGGCCAATATGGTTTATGCCAGACTTTAATTTGTCTCACTCTGCTTCTTCTTAAGTGCTAAGAAAAATAATGAGATATATAAAGTTTTCTGAAACCATGAAACTGAACTCATTTACCTTTATAATTTTCTATTAATCTACTACCAGAATTCATTTTGCATTTAATTCGAGCCTCTAACACTTTAATGCCATCTCTTTAGTCTTTACACATTAGTGGTCTCAGTCATGTCAGACTTTTTCATCTCCTTTATGTTCATTTATTTTAACTTTTAGTGGTCTTCGAGCCAATCCTTTATCCTTTTTATTACAAGAGCATGAAATTTTATAATCCCCCAGAGCTTTGTTAGTCAGCTGCTACAAGGTTCTTAACCTTCGCTAATTTATTCCCTCATTTTTGACTTTCAGATCTGAAGCGTGCCTTAATATTTTGTTTTTGAATATGAAAGTAACTTTTATTAAGTAGGTTTATTGCATTAATAGATTTTTATTTCCGTTTTTACAGTTATATTCAAGTTCTCTCCTAGTTATGCTGCAGATTATTTTAATAACAATTTATAGCACTAGGCAATATAATTTATATTTTTATATAATAAAACTGTATGTAACATAATAAAGCAAGAGTAATTCTATAAAACTTCACCTGGAAATCATTTCAAATAAGCATGTATTTTTGAACTACCAAACAAACCATTTTATTGATATTTATTATAATAGAAACTCACTAAACAATAATAGCTTCAGTTTTTAAGGAAAAATATAAAGACAGTGCCTCTTAAAATACCACCTGTGTTTTGATGTTTTACTAGCCTCATCCTTTCTCCTTGCTGTTTTGGTTTCTCAGAGGCAGGGGGGGTCTTGTATTCCCTCCATCATGCAACAATATGAATGTTCAACACCAGCTGTGAAAATTCCTAACTGGGTTACAACAGCAAGAACAGTCACGTTGGCATTAACTGAGATATATACGTGGCGATAAAATAATGCTAATAATTATAAAACATTCTCTCCTCCTCCATTGAAAATCTGGCAGGGAAATATACAAAGACTGATCAAAATGCAAATGTTAGGCATATATTTGCACACCGGCGGGAGGAAAAACCAACGCATGAACTTGAGGTTTTTAAACCTTCAGGGCTTAAAAGTGAGACCAATAGAAAGGGAAAAATTGGTCCAGGGAGGGGTGCATTTCTCTTCAGCCAAGAATTTGCCCACCATCAGTTAGCATGTTGTAAGCATGTTCTCTCAGAACTCAGTGGTTTAAGATGTGAACTTTGACCTTCTTCCCAAGTCTGCAAACTGGCAGTTGAGGTTGGGAGATTCTGCTGATCTCAGGCAGGCCTGTCTGTCTTGGTGGAGACTCACCCTTGGGTACGGGATGGGTCTCCAGAAGGGCTCGGAAGCAGGCTGGCTGGGTGGCTCGGGAGCCACAACACAAGGCAGCTCAGCCTCAAACAATGACAGACTCCCAAGAGCAAGAAGGCAAGGCCATCACACAGGTGCTGCTCAAGCTCCCACTCCTGTCGTGGGGGCTGAATTTCCCCTGTCCACAGCAGGTCGCGTTTCCAACTTGGATGCAGCAAGCAGGTAAACAGCCTCCACCTCTTCCTGAGAGGAGGGAACAATTACAGGCATTTGGGCATTTTATAACCTGCCACACATCATCTGCAGGGTGTTCACAACACCTCTATCAAACCCCAGTTTCCAACAGCCCATTTGAATACTGTTTACTTGATGCCAAGTCCAATGTTAGAAGTAGTGAGCAAAATAAGCAGATCCCTGCTCATTTCTTCAGCCAATCAATCCTTTCCTTCCCCTCTGGAAACTTCCCCTTAAAACTCCCAGGGAGCTGAAAACCATGAAATGTCCCATTCTTGCCCAGCAACTGATCATGCACTCCAGACTGACCAATCAGAATACGTAACTGGGACAGAGAGATTGGTACAGGGTCAGACAGATAAGTCAGAAGGCCCAATCAAAGACATTCTCAGGAAATGATATGAAGCTGTTAATGAAAAATCTGGAAGCTCTATCAACAGACGCAGTATGAACTAGTGATGCCAATAGCCTAAGATACTCCATGAAAATATATCAACCAGAGGAAATGAGTACAAAATTATGAGAAGCACAATCCTGGTGCTATCATTTGAGCTCCTGGAAACAGCTATGCCTGAAGCCACGCCTACTCTTGCTCCTGATTACAGAAGTCAATTACTTAAGTACCATGTTTGAGTTGCATTTTTGTCATACATAAGTAAATGAGTTTGGAATAATCCAATCTTCCAGGATTAAACACTTTCATTCAAACCTTCCAAAACCCTCTAGAACCCCTGAAAGTCCTGTGTGCTATCTGCAAAGTACTGTGAAATACACCACACATAATAATACACACATCCAAAGAGCAACCCATTGGGCAGAAAACAGCCATGATGCTATTACAGTGCAGCAAACACAACTTTTCTTTAAAAAAAAAAAAGCAATCAAACTTAATAAGGCTCCTGTCACCAATTTTTTTATTAACAATCATTTGATTCTTGTTTATCCACTGAATCATCTACAAATGCTGCTCATCCACAGAAAGGCTCAAGATTTTTGGAAAAGAAAATAATGTGAACAGAATTCTATCTGGTGGGTTAGATTTTCCGACAAAGTCAAAAAAGATCATACTCTTGCCAGGTCATGGAAAATTCCATTGACCTTTTGGACCCTAGACTGAGAACTTTTTAATAAAGTCATATTAGAGATTAAATTAAGCAGTATTAAATTATAAATGGTAAATTCTACTCTTCAGTATCCAAAGAATAGCCAGGTTTTCTTTTTTAAAATATTTATTTATTTATTTGAGAGGCAGAGGCAGAGGCAGAGAGAGGTCTTCAATCCACCGATTCACTCCCCAAATGGACACAACGTCCGGAGCTGGGCAGATCCAAAGCCAGGAGTCTGGAGCTTCTTCCAGTTCCCCTACAAGAGTGCAGGAAACCAAGCACTTGGGCCTCTTCTACTGCTTTCCCAGGCCATAGCAGAGAGCTGGATCTGAAGCAGAGAAAGTAGGACTTGAGCCACTGCCCATATGGGATCCTGGCACTGCAGGCAGCGGCTTTACTCACTATGTCACAGTTCTAGCCTCACAGCCAGGTCTTCTAATATGTATATTTTGGAGATCTCTTCTCCAATTTATTACCCAATCCAACCTTTCTCAAATGTGTGCTATGAAATATTATACAACAAAGTTCTGAGTTCAAATTATGCCACATACCCTATTACATTCTAGAAATGAAACTGTATACAACAGTACATTTAAAGCTCTGAAGAGGAGCCTGTTTAACTTTGCTTAACTAGTATTTCCCACAAGACACTTTTCTTTAATCATTTCACACCTGTGAATATCCATAAACTAGTTGTCTATCATCTACACATTCGTATATCATCTTAAAAGAGCCAGTGAATAGTTTAGGTGTCGCAGGCCTGATAGTCCATCACCACTACTTATCGTGGCCATTGCAGCCTGAAAGCAGCCAAATGAGACTGCATTCCAGTAAAACTTTGGCCATCAACACATATGTAGAAGCGCACTTGGCCTGTGGGTCAGTGTGCTGACCTGTACGTAAGCCAACAGAAGATTTCAAGTTGCAACAGTAGAGAAGGCCGTGGACTTAATCAGCCCGTCCATGCTGGAGTGCCAGCTCCATGCACAAGGCTGCAGAGCCTACAGCATGTTGCTGAAATTCTCAGAGGCCCTGCTGTGCAGCAATAAAAGATCAGGTGAATTTTTATACACCACTTGAATTTATGTTGCTCTATGACTTCTCTGAGTATAGGGTGTGCATGTATGTGTGTACACATTTATGTGTGAATGTAATTCAAGGAAGGGATTCAGCTCAATATATGGGCCAACATAGGTCAAGGTAAAATAGCACAAAAACTAAAAAGCCAAAGTTATGCAGCAAGAACAGCACTAAGACCCAAGGGTGGTGGATTAAAAGACCTTAGTCTCGTAGGAATTTGTGAAATCTGGGGAGGGGGCCCAAACTCCTACATTGTGTGGAATGGCATCTGAGACGATCTTACCTCTCAGGAGGCAAAGAAACCCATATAACACTATGTTTCCACAAGCCAATCAGAAGTTGTGTGTGTACTTATATGGGGTCTAAAGAGACAAGAAGAACTTGCCCTCCACCTCACCAAAGTACATGCTCCGTACTTAATGTTCAACTACAGCCTCTCCTTACGCAGTAGACTGTAAAAGTTCCGTTTTCCTTTTCTCAGAGGATCAAATGGGTATCAAGACAAACAAAGAGTGTTGACCACAGCGTGGTTCTAAGCTGGTTATTTTTAAACACACATGTTTGCCTTCATGAAGTTCTCTCCACACTCATCTTGGTAAAATTATCTCTTTATTTTGCCCCACTAACTGCGCTCATATTTCAGTTTTTACTGCATAATGTAGATGGAGCTTCTTTTCCATTTGTTCTATTTTTGCGTGCAAGGATGACAGAGGAAAAGAGACAAGGAAACACTGAATCCCTCCAGAGTTCCCCTTTTGCTCCATGGGGACCTAACATTTAACATGATTAATTTTTTCCTTGGAAAAAAAAAAAGAAGAAATGAACGTTTCTTTGTCAGGGAGAAGCTTTTAGTCATCCTGACACCCGGCTTTCATGCAGCAAAAATATTACTAATACTATTTTCCCTCGGAAGTGCATTTGTTATCAATATGCACTTAAACTGGTGATCAAGTCTTGCTAGGAGAGACACCTGCTCTGCATTTGCTATCTGTTTAATACCTTAGGGATACATCACTTAATAATTTAGTGCTAAACCATTTAGCATTTTAGCCCATCATCGCTTATATTACACACAGGATTTCAGTAATGTCTGATAAAATTATGTGTTAGCTGCCTTATGTGTGTGTAAAACTTAATAAGTCTTCTTTCCCCCCTCAAGTTTAATAACTGATTTTCTTACATTTATGGATGTGAAATTTTATTGCTCATGGATATAGTTTGAACCTAAATCTTCATATCTTATAAATTGATTTTTAGTTTCCTTTTTGACCTTATGAATTTCAATCAGACATTGACCTCTTGTTGCTCATGAATCTGACTGATTTAATACCTTATAACAATAATAGTGGAGAAAAGCATTATCATAAGAGCCCACAGGGCTTGCAGAAACCCATACCACATCTAGGAGGCCTCCAGCAATAATAATTCTTGACCTAAGACCATTCGCGAAAGCCAGCATTCTTTACTATACTGGGATGGCCCATTCTTGTTACAGCCTAACCAGGGTGAGCAATGGGCAAGTCCCAGAAGGAGATTGGTTAAATCTGTTTCAAAGGCATAACCTTGAACGTATACCAGCAATGGGAAAAGAGGCAAAAAGCTAATTTTATCTCAATTTTATCGTGATTGAAAAGAAAAGGGAAATAATACACTAGAGCTGTCTTTTGAGGGGGAAGGAGGCATTTTAAGTATTCTAGCTGGATGAAAATGAAAAATTAATATTAATTATCTTTATAGACTGTATTGTTACTCCTCTGTCTCATATTGTGACTGCTGAGTCTATAGCATAAATGCAAGAGTTGAAGGATGGCTCTTTTGTTTTCTGGCTGTGCTAATTTAGTTTAATTGGTTTACTGAATAACTGGGTGTTGATGTTCATTATTCCTTATTAAGAAAGACTCTTAAACCAAAAACAAAAAGCAGTTCTTTTTTTCTTGTTCTTTTTTCACGAACAAAGGGGCCCAACTTTTTACTGCATTGTGATCAACATTTCTCAAAAGATAAACAGCTAAAGTCTGGGTGCACCCAAGAGCTTCCCTTTCAAGATTCATTCTCTGAAAAATCTAAAAGTCTCCCAAATTACTACACAATAATGCTGTAGTGGAATGCTGACTAACGCTGAAATTACTTGGGGGAGAATCAATCTTTTCTTGCTGAGAACTGAAGCCGATGCCCTAGTTAGCACATGTGCTTTGTGGAAGCAGAAAAAAAAAAAAAAAAGACCCTCAAAAATCTTACTTTGAACAAGCTCCACTTCAAATCCCATACAGAGTCCAACTGTCACTCAGGCTCATCAGATCCCATTCTCACACCTCCCCCTGCCTCCATCAAAGAGATGCAGAATGTCAGCCTGTCTTTCCTGATATTGTCAATCCCTCTCCTTTCAAGCATCTGATAGGGTTATACTCTCCTGCCACCTGGAAACTGTGTATTCCCAGGTGAGTGCTTTGACCAATGAAGTGGGAGCAAATACGTTAAAAAGTGGGTGCACAATTTTATGACTTCCTCCACTCTTGTCTGCTCCAAGTAAGGAAGCAGCTACTGATGGGGAGGTGGAAGGTAGAATCCTGAAATGTTGTTCAAACCATGACAGACTTTACATGAGCAAGAAAAACATTTCATTGTTTTAAGCCAATGAGATCTTGTGTTTATTTTTGACTGCAGCATAAATATGTGGCTAATAAATTTATCTTCTTATCTTCATTTCTGGGAGACTTCATGTGGATAAGCAAATAAGACATGCAATATGTGAAAGTGAGGTACAGCAGATCACCGAGTCCAGGTAGCAACCCCACTGAGGAGAAACACACTCCCTGTCACATCTCCAAGCCAAACCATCGCCACAGAAGAATCTGAGGCCATGAAATGCAAAGATGAACACACTCGCCAGTTAGTAGGCATTAACACCTCAGAATGTGTGAGCAAACCTTCTCCATAGAGTTAGGGTTCTAAGGCAAAAGGGCAAACGTTATTTTTCAGTTCAGAAGTTAGGTACCACGTTCCTAAGAAGTTGTACGAATTCTAGTTGATTACACCTACACTGAACTGTATAGGGGTGGAGCTCACTGATGTCTGCATCTCACGTAGAACTACATCTTCAAAAAATAAGTTGATTGGTCAGCGCCGTGGCTCAATAGGCTAATCCTCTGCCTGTGGAGCCATCACTCTGGGTTCTAGTCTCGGTCGGGGCGCCAGATTCTGTCCTGGTTGCTCCTCTTCCTGTCCAGCTCTCTGCTGTGGCCCGGGAAGGCAGTGGAGGATGGCCCAGGTCCTTGGGCCCTGCACCGGCGTGGGAGACCAGGAGGAAGCACCTGGCTCCTGGCTTTGGATCAGCACAGCGCGCCGGCCGCAACATGCCGGCTGTGGAGGCCACTTTGGGCGTGAATCAACAAAAAAAGGAAGACCGGAAGACCTTTCTCTCTGTCTTTCTCTCACTTTCTAACTCTTCCTGTCCGAAAAAAAAAAAAAAATAATAAGCTGATTGATAGAGTACAGGGGTGAATAGTTGGACAGTTAAAAAGCAAGTATAGCAAAAAGGTAACTGGAGAATCGAGATGATAGGTAGATGGAATTTACATGTTTTTCAACTTTCTCATAAATTTGAAATTTTTGCATAATGAAATCTTTGCAAGGACTATAATCAGACTACCATAGGTCACCCTTCCCTTCCCAGTAACTCACTGGCAGAGGAAATGGAATGCATAGACATTTTCTGGGACAGCAACCGGGGCGGGGCAGGGGGGAACCGGGCACTGTTATAGAAGGCCCAGAACTGTGTGAGAAAAGAGACACAACTCACACATGGAGGAGGGGATGGTGTTACCAGAACAAAAGAAGAAGAGATGCTAGGCAGAAAAGGCAAGCCAACCACCATGCCAGGCAAAGGCATAGATGGAGTAGGCAAAGTGCCCCAGGTGAGAAAAGTCCAAAAGCAACTAAGAATGGTGCATTTCAGGAACTGTAATAAAGAATGGCTATTTGTCAGGGACAAATCCGAAGATCATGGAGATTTAAGGTGTTTTCTATGTGTACCATGGGATATGGGAATCTACAGAAGACTGTTAAGCAGAACAGTGACATGAAGCCATACACAAAAGTTCTAGAACAAACAGAATTCATCAGTGATGGGGAAAAGTCAGAAATATTTGCCTTTGGGAAAGTAGAAGCAGGCTGACTGAGAGAGAGCTAGAGAAAGACTTAATAGGTGGCCTGAGCTATGGCATAGAAGGTTAAGCCTCCTCCTCCCATATGGGTGCCAGTTCAAGCACTGGCTGCTCCACTTCCAGTGCAGCTCCTGGCTAATGTACCTGGGAAAGTAGAAGATGGCCCAAGTCCTTGGACCTGTGCAACCACGTGGGAGACCCAGAAGAAGCTCCTGGATCCTCAATTCACATCGGCTCAGCTCTGGCCATTGTGGCCATTTGGGGAGTGAACCAGCAGATGGAAGACCTCTCTCTCTTTGCCTCTCTGGAACTCTGCCTTTCAAATAAATAAATAAATCTTAAAAAAAAAAAAAGAAAAAATGTAGAGATAGTGAACTCTAGTTATAATATGAATATTAACCATTTTGGCAGAAATATACTGATTAAAATATAATGTGAGTCAAAAACATAATATAGATTAATAGATGAATGGATAGATGTGATCAAAATAAATATGTTGAAGCAACCTAAGGAAGCGCATACAGGTTTTCACTGAAAATTCTTCCTATGTGAATGAAATTCTCATTAAAAGGTAGTGGGATAGAGGCTGCTATTATTACACAGTGGGTTAAGCTGCCATCTGAACTTCAGCATGCCCATATGAGCA